>CM066170.1:13137500-13820000 GCA_033629205.1 Lithocarpus polystachyus
AATGTGGTTTCTCTGTGTGTGTTGTATCCCAAAAGCAAAACAGAAACATGCGAGTGTTTACTCTTTTGTTGTTTACAATTCTTTATTTGTTAATTGTATACGTGTCAAATGATAATTTGTTATTGCAGATGGATGATGAGGAAGTGAAATCAGAGGTACATTATGGGTGTGCTTTTTTGTGGAACCCTAGTTTAGAATACTTTGATGGGAAAGTTGAAATAATGTATAGGGATCCTGATAGACTTAGTTATTTTGAAATACAAGGTATATGTAAAGAATTGGGGATTGATGAACCGTGTAGGGTTCATTATTTAGGTCCTGGGGGCAACTTGGAGCAAGACTTGAGGCACATACAAGATGATCAAGATGTGGTGCCCATGTGCAAGCCTAATGAGGGAGGCCTAAGAGATACCATCATACTGTATGTGAAGAGTGGTAATGTTCCACTTACAGTTGAAGTTCCTGATGGTGCAGGGGTTGGTGCGGGAGCTGGTGCAGGGGCTGCTAAAGGGGGTGTAGGGGCTGGTGTAGGGGGTGGTGCAGGAGCTCCTACAGGGGGTGATGGTCTGGAGGAGGAGTTTGATTGGTTGAATGAAGGTCTGAAAGGAGAAGACTTTGTTGATGACATTTTTGGTGAGTCTTTTCCACCTCACACAGTGCCATCTGAGCCTAATACTGTTCCAACCATTGATACACCTTAACCAACTACTGATACACCTCAACCAACTACTGATACACCTCAACCAAACACAGATACACCTAGCCCAAGCAATGTTCCTCCTCCAAACATAGATTTAGATGAAGAGTGGGCTGAACCAGCTTTAGAGGATAATATTGCAAGTGTGGATGGTTCTGATGATGAGCAGAGGCCTGGCAATTTGGAGTTCAATGAGAGGATTGATATGGAAAATGTTAGATTTGTAAAATGGATGAAGTTCCCAAACTCCAAGGTGTTTAGGAAGGCTTTGAGGGAGTATGTGATTTAGCATCACATTGATATCAAGTGGAAGTTTAATGAAAAGAAGAAGAAGATTTATGTACATTGTAAGAACAATTGTGGATGGAGGTGTTATGCCTCAATAGTGACTAGAAAGTGTACATTTGAGATCAAGACACTTTATCCTAAGTGTACCTGCCCCATAACATTTCAAAATGGGCAAGTTACATTAGCCTATGTGGCAAACAAGTATTTGAAAGATTTTGGTAAGAATCCTAATTGGAAGGTCTCAAGTGTTAAGCACCATGTGATGTAGAAGATTTCAGTTGATTTAAGTATTAGTAAGGTGTATAGATTAAGGAAGGCAGTTGGGGACTGATTACTGGGAATGAAGAGGCTCAATATGACCTACTTAGAGATTATGCAGAAATGATAAGGAGGAAAAATGTAGGAAGCAAGGTGATTCTGCAAACACAGATGGAAAATGAGGATGCAGAACTCAAGTTTAAAAGGATTTACATTCAATACAATGCTCAGAAAGTTGGCTTTCTAGGTGGTTGTAGACCCTTTGTTGGGCTGGATGGATGCCACCTGAAGGGTAGGTTTTGTGGGCAATTATTGTTTGCCACTGCTAAGGATGGAAATGACAATATATTCTCAGTGGCAATGGCTGTGGTTGAGCAAGAGAACAAGGACAGCTGGATCTGGTTCTTGGAGCAGTTTGTAAATGACATTGGTAGGCCAAAGGAGCTCAATCTGGTATTCATCAGTGACAAGAAAAAGGTATTATCATGCTTGTTTGCTTAACTTACTTGAATGCTTACATGCTTACCTTTTTACATGCTTGTTTGTTGACATTGAATGCTTGTTTATTTGATTGCAGGGCATTCTACTTGCAATAGAGACTCTATTCCCAACTGTGGAGCACAGGTATTGTGTGAAGCACATATACAACAACTTTAAGGTTAACCACAAGGGCATGGAGTTGAAGAGTGTATTGTGGAAGTGTGCTGGCACAACATCAGCGAAGGAATTTGAAAGAGGGATGGACCATCTTAAGAGTTTGAATGAAGAAGCTTGGAAGTACCTGGCTGATATAGAGCCTGCACAGTGGACCAGATCCCATTTCTCTACAAGAGCTTTGACAGATCGTCTGGTAAATAATCTGAGTGAGAATTTTAACTCTATGATTATGAAGGCTAGAGACAAGCCCATCTTATCAATGCTAGAGTGGATTAGAGTTAGGCTTATGACCAGGCTGTATACAAAGAAGATTGGCATAGAAAAGTATCGTGGCAAGTTGTGTCCAAGCATACAGGACAAGTTGGAGAAGTTGTAATTAGAGTCTAAGAGCTTCTGTGCAATGCCATATGAGAGGTTTGTGTATGAGGCTGACAATGAGAGGGTAAGGCATGTGGTGGACTTGGTAGGGAAGACATGCAGTTGTAGAGCATGGGAGTTGACAGGAATCCCCTGCAAGCATGGAATTGCAGCCATTTTTGTGAATCGTGAGAAACCAGAAGACTACAATCATCCATGCTACTACAAGGATGCTTATGTGGAGACATACAAGACACCCATACCTCCCATGCCTGGCCAATCTGAGTGGATGTCAAGTGTTCAACACAAGCCTGTTGCACCTATTATTTATAAGCCACCAGGCAGGCCACCCATGAAGAGGAAGAGAGATGCTGATGAGCCAAGGAACCCCTATAAGGTGTCTAGAGCAAATAAGCCAGTGAGGTGTGGAAGGTGTCAAAAGGAAGGGCAGAATGCAAGGGGATGCAAGGCCAATGTTACTAGTGAGACACCATGGGAGAGAAGGCAGAGATTGCAGAAAGGAAAATTTATAAGTTTTTACAAATTTTTTTATTCAAAAGAAAAATGCCAATAACTGACACTGTAAAAACATGCTCATATATGGTTGCAGGGAAGTGGAAGGCCTTTTGCACCAGACAAGGATCCTAGGCCCCAGCATCATCTCAGCCCCTACCAACACATCAGTCTTACACTATGGCCTCATCCTCATTCAACCAGGCAGCAGGGTTACAGCCACCAGCTCCACAGCCACAAGCTCTAGCTCCATAGCCACCAGCTCCATGGTCACAGCCACCAGCTCCATGGTTATAGAACCCAAGTCAGTGGTACTTTTCAGACTTCAGGAACACAGTTAGAGGAGCTCCTTGGTTCCCTTCAAGCCAGCTAGCACCACACACCCCTGCAGAAACATGGGACAGTAGAGCACGATCATCACAGGTATTGTCATGTTAGGTTTAATGTTTTATTCATAAAACTGTGATACTGGTAGCTAAGATGCGAATTTTTGTACTTTGTAGCTAACATGCTAATTTTTCTCTCTTGCTTTTAAGCTCTCACTGCTATCTCCTTGGCTTGAACAGAGGAAGTTCGAAACTTTCTCTTCCTCTCAGTGACTTTTGCTGCCCTGTGTTAAGCAATTTCTGCCATTTGGGTAGCTTCTGCGGGTGTCTGGGTAGCTGCTCTTTCCCTTTCATGTGCATGTTGCAACTTATTCCGCAGTAAATCCAGCTTTTGTTGCACCAAATAGACAGCTTCATTCCCACGCATACAAGTGGGATTATCAAGCCATTTAAAGAAAGGGCACTTGGGAACAACCTGTTCATAAATTGAATTGAACACATCATATTCCAATCTCATGTGAATCAACTAGATTAAGTAAAAAGTATACTTACCTTATATCAGCTACAACCCAGAAACCTTTTTCCAAAATTATCCACTGTCAAACTTGTTCTCAGTACACAAGTCTCATATGTACACATATGCCCACTTGAACCCGAGTAATTTTCACTCGAAGAAGACATCGATTATCAACTTCCTGTGAATCAAAGCTACCATCAAAACTTTAAACCCTAAAACCCACATAAAGCAGAAATGTCGTACCTGGTGATGATTTATCTTCGAATATTCAATGCCTCAAGACAACCCAAAGTTAGAACCTCACCCTCACATGAATGCACGATCAGAAAAATCAAAACCCCAACTCAGTACAAGGGATTTTCGTGTTTCAAGGGCTCGTGAGGAAAAGAAAAGTGGGATCGTGTTTTTGATCTATGTTATGTTCTGATTTTGAATAAAAAGGTGTTTTTCTAACGTTTGATGGTGAGGTGGGTAACGGATGGATAACGGATTGAAGTTTAGGTGGCCAAAGTGTAAATGATTGAAACACAGGTAGGCAAAGTGAAAATGGGCCATACCACATATGTGTTTACTATAATTATCCCAAAATAAAAAATGACAAACTAAAAGAAAAAACAACACAACCATGTCAATGACTCAATAAAACACAACACTGCAGTCTGACCCACCCTACCACTTCCAATAGTTTTCTATAAAAAGCTACCAAAGAAAAATTTACACAGTTTTCTTTCCCTTCTTTTAAATATATAATTTCTTTTTAATATGTTTCAACTTAACCATTTACTATATATCAAAATGAAACTCCCTATTTATAAAAACAAAAGGGAACTCAACGTTCTTTTGCATTTTTGAATTCATCTAGATTACGTTTGTATTAAATTTCACAAAAAAAGTTAAAGAAAAAAATCAAAGAGTTTTTTTATAATATCATCTTTCATTTATTTTTGAAATTTTTCATGAGATGGAAAATCCTTATTCCATAGTTGCAATAAAAATTAGAAGAATATATAAGTTCTATTATAACTACTATATAAAAAAAATTGGTAACCTATTGATATTCTGATCTAGTCCTTACCATATTGGAAGAATAAAAGATATAAAGAAATTTTTTGAAGTTCCATATGTCAAATTTTTCATCGAAATATATAGGTTCCTGAAAACAATCTGAAAACTATGGCAGTTTTAAAATTGTGAGCTTGAGTCAATTTCAAAATTAACCTAAAATCGTGAACTCACGGTTTCATCTAACTGGACATTTGGTTCTCAAAATTTGCAACTTTGATCTAGTTAACAGACAATGGAATCAAGCTAAGTTACAGATACAGGCTACAATCTATGATGATAGTATCTTCTTTCCATTTTGTTTTCTTCAGACATTTTCAAGTAAGTCATATTTTCTTAATTCTCTTGAGCAAAAGTACTTTTTTCTTAATTGAAAGTTTTAAAAATAGTTATAAATCTTTCTTGACAAATTCCGGACTGTTGGGGACATTATTATTATTATTATTATTATTTTTTTTTTCCTTTGAGACTTATTTGACTTAAAAAAAATTAGAATAAAATATTTTTAAAAATTATACATAAACTGTGATAAAAATAAGCTAAAATTAAAGCTTATCCAAACACTGTCCATGCCACACCGTTCTCAAAATGAATATTAGGATCCAATTGGTCAGATGACCTCACCAAACCGATCAGACCTTCTCAATCCGAAGCCCAGCGGACTGCTTTAGAGTTTAGATAGCTCTCCATATCAAATGGTCTGATTTGTGTTTACTCCAAAAACCAAAATTAAATTAAATGAAAATTAAATTAAATTTATTAAAATATTTTATTCATTTACTGTAAGGACACGGTTTTGGTGCAATAGCCCAAAAGTGGATGGACCAGTCCAAAATACCCAACAATAATGAATTTGTAGAGAGTAGGTAAAAAAAGCTGGGCTAGCTTAGATCAAACAAACAATAAAGTGGATTTGGATCGCCATGCTAATAAAATAAAGGAGTTTTACTTTAAGAAATGGTCCTCGGCATATGTCCGAGGAGATCAATTTGATGTATATTTGTTCTAAATTTGGATACAAGATTAGTTCTTTATGTCTACAGTGTTTCTTTTTCTCCTCCGATCCCTCTCTTTGTTAGATTTCTCTTCCTTTTATATTCATTCTTCTCCTTCTCTTAGCCCTCCACGTGCACATTGGATGACTCTTGTTGATACTTGTCCCATCCCAACTTTTCCAGAAGTCCTTCGATAATAGCTAGAAAGCTGGAAATCACTGTTCAGAGGTCTTCTCCACATAAATGTGGCAAGAGGATTAGCTACAGAGCATTCAATGCGGGGGTGACAGCCTTCTTCCTTGATATTTTTGGGATCTCTTCTTAGCACATTTTTCTGCAATACTCACCCAGTCCGACAAAACCCTCTTGGGTGTTTTCCTGAATGGCAAACTCCAAAACTCACCCTGGTTTCAGTAATCTGAGGTGACGTTTATCCTCGACACAACTTCCAGGTTCAATGCATATTTTTTAGGCTAAGTTGAATCATTTTCGAACTAGCCTTAGTCATTGGCTTGGGCTTTGGGTACAACGTGTATATGGATAAAAAAATCTCGGCCCACTGGACTAAGACGACCTAACATATACAAGGATCAAGAATTTTTGGCTCATTGATCCTACATCTACCATAATTTTTAGTTTTGAAAATAAGAATAAAAAACGATCTTACTTGATATATTATTCTCATTTTTTACGTGATAAGCTAATGTCATATGTAAAAACTCTAGAACTTCATACAAGAAATTTTTATACCAATTTTTTAGCCATTTGAGTATTAAGTATAAAAAAAGTTTGTATTTTTTATGAAATGTGAGTGTCTTATTTCAAAATCAGAGGGGATGTAAGTACAATAAGTCAATTACAGAAAATTTCCAAGATGGTCAATGCAATTTTCCTAATTATGATAAATATAACAGATAAGTCCATACCATACCGTCTTTTCCCACAATAAAAATTGGTAATAGAGTTTTCACTTTTACATTAAAAAAAATTATTTTACTAAAAAATTTGGTTTGCAAATTTTTTTAAATGATACAATTTTTGTTTGTTAGATTTCCATATGAAATGTTATAAAAAGCATAAACTGTTCCTTCATTTTACTAAAGAGAGTTTTATTGCATGTCTATTGTCCGCTATCTAGACTTTTTTTTTTTTGAAAGAGAATTTCAACTTATGATAAGACACCAATCAGTTTTTGGTGTAGGCGAAGATTAAATCTCAAATCTCTCATACAACCATCAGAGACTTTATCAGTTAACTGGAACCACTCTACTATCTAGACTTGATAAACTTTGGGTGAAGTGTACAATGATTTAAGATGAGTTTAAAACGTGTCAAGACCTTGAAAATGAAAGTGTCTTTATTATTAATTATTACTCTATTTTTTTCATTTTTTTCTTAAAAACGTCAAAATCCAGGTCAGACTTTGGAATGTTTTCTATATTGTTTTCTATTTTTTATTTGGTATGTTTTCTATATTATTGCGTCTACTTTGATTTCATGGAAAATTAACATTGACGAACTTGTTTTGTTTTTATTAATTAGAAAAGGAGGGCAAAGCTATCGACAATCCAACTTTATTTATTTATTTTTAAATCCATTTTCTTTTTCTTTTTTGGTCACGGTCGACCATTTAGCATAGTTAAAAGTTGCTTCATTCATGGTATCGGGTGGTTGGGATGGTCTTTAAAAAAATTGCTTTTGGTAAATTTGGGAAAGGTGGAAGAAGTTTCATAAAAAAAAAAGAAAAGAAACAAATCAACAATAGGTGTTTTCCATTGTCATTCTAATGCTTGATTGATTGAAGTTCAGCCAATTCTTTTATTTTTATAATAAACCATTGTACTATAGTATACTATACCAAAAGTGCAAGTATCAGATAAGGGTGTGTTCATTTGATAGAGTTTGAGGCTGAAATGGTTAATTTTTGTGAATTCATGAAATGGAAAAAGTTAAAGGATATCCATAGAGCATTGATTTGAGAAATATTTTTAAAAAAAATTTAGGAAAAAAAAAATTAATTTTCTTTTATATTTTTCATAAAAATAATATCAAAATTTTCTTAAAATTTTTCATTAACAAATACTCTAAGGACAATCGATAATTGGACCTTCAAATGAAAATCTGGTTTATGTATTACAAAATTTATGATCATAATTTTAAATAACATTTCAATTCTAAAAGAATATGAGAATTTTAACTCAAATTTTAGCTTAAAAAAATGTCAATTCTTGCAAATAATGTATAGCGTGATATACTTAAATTTGATTTTTCATTTTTTATTTAAACTAATTATATAAAGTTAATCTAGAATATATATATATATATATGTATGTATATAACCAAAACAAGATGTTTATTAATGTTCAAGGTTTCACTTAAAAAATTATCTATAATTGTACAATTATTAATTGTTTGACTACTAAATGAATATATATATATATATATATATATCTATATAAGATTATTCTAAACAATTAAATTTATAATTTTTATGGTATTTTCTAATTCTATTGATTTAAATTCAATCTTTTCATCTATTTTAAAAACGTAAATGACTAACTCAGAGTTTAAACTCTAAAATTTTATAATCCCAAGATTGAAAATTCTTTACAACCAAACAAATTAAGAAAAATGCATCTTTTTAGTTTGGGAAGATAAAAATTTATTTGTCACCTCAGATTACATTAGAAAGTAGTGTTTTCCAGAAAAGCTAGTGTCTTCAATTGATGCTCTAAAAGCTCTCAAACCCGGCCAAGCTTCATCAATATGATGTCCACTCTCGACTCTTGAGAGTAGATTAAACATCCCTTTTCCTTATTTAAATGTTGTAAAAATTAAGAAAGAGAAGAAGGTAATAGAGAGCGAATCTTCTTTGGTTGTAGGATGAAAATGAGAGGAAAAGATAATATAGAAGATATGGACAAGTATATCATTGTTTATTGAAATTTATATTTAATATTTATTAAGGGAAAATTTGAAAATAAAATTCATAAAAAGTCATTAAACTAGATATTTGTTTTGTGTGTGCACATCATACGTATATAATCTTTACTGTTAATCTATGATTATAAAATATATATTAAATTAAGTGATATCCTATTTTAGCGGTTAAGATTGAGACAGTGGCAGAGCCGCATGCATACTTGAAGAGGGGGGTGGGGGACTTGGCCCAAATTTTTTTTACAATATAGATATATTTTATAAATATTTAAAGGTTATATGGAAAAAAAGAAAAAAAAGGAGTTCCCTCCCCCCCCCTCCCCCGGGTTTTCAGACCCGGACCGTTCATTGAACCGTAAAAGGGAGAGGTTCAAGGTTTTTGAGGTCCGACCGAGGTCGAACCGGGGTTGAACCGTAATGATGTCATAATTAATTTAATAATTATTTAAATATAAATAAATATATTAAATTTGTAAATATTAGCAAAATTTACTAAAAATATCTTAAAATTTGAAACAAAATACATAAAATAGTACATTATAAGATTAATAAAAAATAGTACAACATAAATAAGCATAAAAAGAAATTTTTATAATAATCCTTTAAGAGAAATCATTTCAATTAACTAAAAACGACTTTTAAAATAAATTCATAAATTGCATAGGTTTTATTCTTAAATAAAAAGTTAATTTAGTAATATTTAATATGTTGAGAAAGATAATATAGAAGTTTAGAAACTATAAATCATTAAATTTAATATAAATTTAATAATATTGTATATTAGCTCCCAAGAAGAGCACTTGGTTTGTTGGTCATGGCTTTAGTCTTGCTTATAAGGTGTGAGATCTCAAGCAATGTTATAAGTACCGTTTCAGAACCCGTTTCAGTTTGTTTATTGGAATGAAATATTTCAGTACCAGTCTATTTCAGCGTACTGTTTTAGACCATTTCAGATTACCACAAATATATAAATATAAATATATAAAAATATAATATAATGAATTTAATATATTTACTTTTTAAAAAAATTCTCAAATAAAGTTAGCATTTGGTTATTAAAAAATTATTTGTTACATTTTTGTAAATAAAGTGAACATGTTGACTAGTTAATAGTCAAGCACATTCTTGTAACTATAACTTTTCCCATTTCCCAAACCCGCCCGGTCACGTGAAGCACTGAAGCTCTCCATCTCTTTGTCACCAACCCGTTTATTTCATTTGTCTCACACACTTCTCAATGTTCATATTCAAGAGATACAACTTTCAAAAGTCTGGAGGCTCAACCACTCCCAGAGCTCTGTCTCGGTCTCTCCTCTTCGTTCTATTTTTTGTTTCTTCTAATTCTTTCTTTCTCTACTGTGTTTGTTTCATTTTGTTCTTCATTACTGTTTTTCATTCTTGTGTTTGTTCTTCTCTATTTTAAACAGAGACAAAGGCAGTGAAGCTTTTTTTTTTTCTTTTTCTTTTTCTGGTAAGGCAGTGGGTCGAACATCAAATTCAGGGGAAAAGGCCAAAGTTTCATACCGGAGATTCGGCCGGTATTGACCGAAACGGACTGAAACTCCAGAAATAGCTCGAAATGGGCTGAAATTCTACCCGAAGTGGAACAAGGGTGGTTGCTGTTCCAGTTTACTCAAGTTCAGATCCTAGCAGCTGCATTTTTCCTGAATTTTTCTCTATTCTCTGATCGGTTGAACCGGCCTACGGTTTGTCCGGTTTTTCCGATTGAACCCCGGTTCGTCTGGTTCTCTCATAACCCACTGATATCCGATTCTGTAGGCTTAAAAACCCGGAATTCAGTCCGGTTCCCGGTTTTTCGGGTCGGACCGCCCGGTTCGGTCCGGGTTTCAAAACCTGCCAAAAGAAAGCATTGATCAACTAATCTAGTCATCATTCCCCAAAAAAAGAAGAAGAGAGTTTAGAGTTGATATACAATTGTAATAGAATGAAATAATTAGGTAGTAAATTTTGTGAGTAAATAGTGGAACTCCTAATTTTTAGCTCAATTTCAAATCCTATTAATGTGTTCAAATCATTCCACATTAATAATATATACAATTTGGTTGAAATTTTCTATTCTCAAAATTTTATCAAGAGAAAAGAAAAAGCTCGTATAAGACTTCAATTATAACATTATGATTTTGATTTGTCAAACACAAATGAAGTTTTGCAAACAAGTTATATATTGAAAAGGAAATTATGAATAATTTTGATATAAAAATAATAATTAATAAAGTTTATTACGTGAAGTATTATTGTTGAGCATGACTTTGATAGAAGATACTATGTTCATTTTTTTTTTTTTTGGGTTCTATATATTTGTATGTTGTATACCCAATTATACAATGTTTGTATACTTATAAGAGTTTAAGAAGATTATAAATTTCTCTTATAAAAAAGATCTTGTGTCTAGGTGTGTGTGTGTGTGTATAAATATATATATTAAAGTTGATAATTTTGTTTATATGTGTATAACTTACTCTAGAATAAAAAAAATTAAAATTTATATTTTCATACACACGCATATATTATGTGGATTTGTGATTTAAGTTTATCTTGACACAATAGTTCGGCCTCCCAACTCAAAATTTCTAGCTCTACAACTCATTATATATAGTAACGTATATATAATTAGAATTCCTTCCCTTGCAAATTCTCCAAATTTGAGGGAACTTGAAAATAAAAGGGCTTGGAGGATAAGACACCCCTTAAATAGTTAAATCCTTTCACCTTCCTTTTAAATAAAAAATTTAAAAAATCAAACAATGGGATTAACCCTCAATTCCCCTCTAATTTCTCCTCTATCCAAACATTCTATCCTCAATGAATTCACATTGTTAATTCGAATGACACCAATCCCTGCTGCCTCTTTTGTTCCAAAAAAAAAAAAAAAACCCCATTCATGATAACTTAATTTGTACATCCCTTGCCAAAGCAATCACAGTGGAGCTGTTAAAATTGTTAAAAAATTATTTTAGTAATTCCAACATAAAAAATGACCCTTTATTGAAGTTGTTAAAGTTAAAATTTTTTAGCAACTTGTTATAGTGAGTTGCTTGTAGTAGCAACTTATTATAGTAGGTTGTTACTCACTTTTATTATTTTTTTGTTCCCCCCTCTTTCTTTTCTCACTTTATTATTTTTTTTATTCCCCCTCTCTTTCTCTTACTCAAATCACATGCTCTCTTCTCCCTCACTTTATTGTTTATATTAACTTAATAGAATGAATGTAAAAATAGAATCTTTAATGTTGAGTGTATTGTAAAGTGAGGTGATAAAATAGATAAAATAACTTTTTGAAGTACTAAAAGCTAAATATTTTAGCCGTGAATGCTAAGGGCTTTGTAGCTGAATTAGTACCTCTCCATGTACAGGGTGTTTGAAGGTCTAAAATAGAAAAAAGGGTTTGAACTATAGAATTAGTAACATATTGTAATTATCTTAAAAAAAAAAAAAATTTATATGGTGTGGGATCCAATTTTTTTTGGTGAGTGTGGTTCCAATTTGATGTTTGTCTTGTGTTTACTTTGATTTGGCTTCTTTGTATTTTGTTTAATCTCCTCAGAAGGTCCAATGCTTCCTCCTTTATTTTATTTTATTTTTTATTTAAATTTTTATGAAAGTCCGATGCTTTTGCAATTACTAAATCGGCTCTCTCTCATCCTTTCTACCTTCAAGGCTTTAACATGTTTAGGTGATCATTTCAAAATTTTCACGTTACAATAATAGATGACTGATTAAGATTAGTTAGACTCTTATATCGTAGGACCTTCTTATATTTGTAGGACGTTCGGCAATTGTCCAATTAAGTTGTCAACCAGAAGAGCCGGCCTGGATAATCTTGGTGACAATTTTATTCAATTCATGTTGGCGAGTAGTCCACTATATGTTCTTAAATTAGAGTCCAATTATTATTTCTAAAAACCATAGTCCGTACATGTCAAATCTCATTACATAGCTTCGTGTTAGATACGTAAAAGATGCGATAAGAGTGACGTACACAATGAATCCAAAATAGAATAGGATTGCAAGTTTGAAATTAAAGACTATAGATTGCAAGCATCATGGGATAAAATATTGATGTCTTTCTATTTGCACTTCATATTTTATATTCTATTTTCGGTAATGCTCGATTTGGTAGTGCTCTATTTCATATTGAGAGAGAGGGATTTTTCTGTTTGTGTAGTACGAGAGACTAATGAGTGATACACTCCCTACACAGATACTGAAGAGTCAAAAGCACAAATCATCAAGAGATTTTTTTTTCCTGTTTTTTCTTAGATATATATGATAGATAATCAGTTCTATTACATAGAATATGAAAAGTTTTTATATTTAAAACAAAAGGATATGTCAAGTTGAAAAAGAACTGGAGGTAAGCTAAACCTTATGTATTGATTTTTTTTTTTCATTTTAAATTTCAATTATTTTATAAAGAAAGTAAAATTAATACATGATAAGTTGTGATTAGTGGAATTTAGAGTACTACACAATAAATGGTATAGATGATATGCATTCGTCTCTTTAATTAGCGAGCTATTCCTTTTCGTAGAAGTTGAATAAAAAATAGTTGGTGTTGATTCTCAAAAAATAAAAATAAAACTAACAATTAGAAACAATATGTGGAAGACTAAATTGCATAACCTTTAAATGCGCTACATGTATAAATAAAATATAAGTCATTTACTACAGAACAAGAATTATTTATTTTTATCACAAATGAAAAAAAAAAAATTAGAAAAAGAAGAGTAATTGTTTATATTTTATAGTAAGAAGAGAGAGAGAGAGAACAAGTGTGTGGTAACCAATTAAAGTTTCTAAAGAAAATGAGCACTTTGAGAAATTAAGGGGCACGTACTGGAATCCCATTTTCTCCTTCAGCAGTCAATTTCTAATTGTCTTCGGTTAAATCAAAGTATACCTATCAAAACATCTATTAGGAGTAGAACCAAGACATATAATGTCATTCCAAAAAGGTTCTTTATCCAATATGTCATGTAAGTTGGAGTTTAAATTTCCATGAATAAACTTCACATACATTTACACTTAGATTAGACTAAAAGTATAATTTCTATCTTATATTAAAATTTTTTTTTAAAAAAATGGAAATTTCATTCCACATGAAATAGTTCCAATGAGTGTCTCTAGCTAAAGCTTTTCTTCGACCTTGGTGTCAATATTACGGGTTGCTGCACTTGTAATATATGCAGCTCTGGTGTAAAGTCTCAATGCTTTGTTTATCGCCTTCTCTCTCTGCACCATTTTTACGGGCTATGTATTCAATAATACAAATTTACAAACATGTCATGTGAGTGTAATTGGAGATTAATTAATGTTTTAGCGTTCCATATCACCTTCGCTTGTATTTTCACTGGTGTTTACTGACGGTGTGGCTCCTGACGATCGGCACCATTTTGGCATCGTTGCAGGGGCGGAGCCACGTAGTGGCTTGGGGGGGCCGTGGCCCCTGCAAAAAAAAAAAAAAAAAAAAAATCCATTAGACTATTTGAAAAAAATATTTGGGCCCCCCAACATTGGACAGCCGCCCCCCCCCCCCTCTCACATCTCAACTATTTCCCAGCCCAGCTTCAGTTTTTTTTTTTTTTTTTTTTTTTTTTTTTTTTTTTTTTTATGGGAGCCCAGCTTTAGTTTAGGCCTTACATACTCCAAATAAAAAAAAAAAAAAAAAAACTGACCCACTTTCCTTTAAATACTCAAATCTAATACTAACAACAAAACTCTACTTTCTCTACATCTCAAAAAACCCACCCTGACCCACGGAAGCCCTTTCTTCCCTTTACTACTTATTCTTTTGTCTTGTCTTCCTTGATACACTTCCACTTGCAGTGGTACTGCCGCCTACCAGCTCCCAAAACTCGAGTCTTCTGTCCTCACAGTCTGGAAAAAAAAAAAAGAAAAAAAAAATTCTGACCAATTTTTTCTTTCTTCATCAGCTCTAGTTTTGGAACTTGGTGAATGGTGACTAACTGGTGCGTTTTCTTCTCTTTAAGCATTAGACATTCATACCTTTTTAATGTTTTTTTTTTCTCAACTATCTACACCTAAATATTCACATGCTTTTTATATTTTCATAGATTTTTAGAGAAATACATGATTGAAGGCATGGGGAGATTGTTTGTGATGAGTCTTGAAGGGAAGATCTAAAGTTAGAGACAGAAGCAGTAGGCATTGCCACGCACTTTGTGAAGCCAAAATTTCTAAGGTAAAATGGTTTTGATTTATTACCTATTTTTGATTAGTTAGATATCATTTGGCTGTGGATGTGGTTGTGGTTGTGGGTGTTGTTAAATTGTTTGGTTTATGTTGTGTACCAATATTTGTGTGTTTAATTTTTGTTTTTATTTGAGGAGTTATTATTAATTAAAGTCGTATTAAAAATGGGTTGACTGTTTAAATTATAGTGGAAAATTTTTTTTTTCTTGAATATGAATAACATTCATATAACTAAGTAAAAATTTTTAATTAAAATTTTATTTTTTAAAGTTCTTTTCAGGTTAATTTTTGAGTCATATTCTTAAAGCTAAAAGAATTATGAGCAAACGAAAAATAATTGATACATTCTTTAAGAAAAAAGATGTTAGCAATTCAAAAATTAGGACACCTGTGGCTGTAGAAACAAATGTTGATACTTCAATGCTTGATGAACACCTCTCCAAATGTTCAAGAATTCACTCTGAAGAGATAGATCGTGATCCAGGATCGCGTAAACAAATATGTGAATTCCCTATCAACAAACAAGATGAAATTCGACGAGCTTATCTCAAAAAAGGTCCATATCAACCTAAAAATATAGACTATCCATACAACGATGATACTCATCGTCGTCGATTTCAACCTTCATGGTTTGAAATCCGACTACTTTATGTTTTTTATATTAATACTTTGAATCGGCCCCCCCATGTAGAAATTCCTGGCTACGCCCCTGCATCGTTGAATTAAAATGTTAAATGGAAACGCACGTCTGTTTCAAAAATCTCTTTAAGTGTATGCTTTTCCTTGACCCTGCAGTCGATGTTAGGAGCAGGAGGTGCACGTGAAAATGACTTTTTTTTTTCCTAAGAATAAATTCATATTGTCTGCATGGCGCGGGAGACGGTTGTCTCATTTTTTAATTACCTTCTTTCTCAGCAACTTATTTATTACTTTGTAATTTGATTTTTGAGATAAGCTTGCACTGCAAAAAATTGGGTCTTTTGCCATGGCCAAAGCCACTGTAAAAGGCCGAAAAAAAAAAAAAAAACTACAAGCACGGTTTTGAAATATTTTAAAGTGTATAAGAATGATTTTAACAAAGGCTAAAATTTATAAAATGAAACAAAGGCTAAAGATTGATGACCAAACGTGCAATTTAGCCAAATATAAATAGTACTTACCAATAAACATATTAAATGCAGGGCAAAATTTAGTTATGACCTTTTAGATGTTGTACAAAAAGTTTCCTAATTAAATTAATTATAAGATAGTATTGATATATGCAGCAAAAAAGGTGTCATATTCCCCTAAGAATAATGAATTCAACTACATGACTCATTGATCAATATAATTAATCACATGATTTAATTTAGGTTAAAATACAAATTGTACTCTTTAAGTTTTTGGTTAAAATTCATTCTAGTCCTCTAACTTTACTTTTATTCAATTGAGTTTTTTAAGTTTCAAATTTATTTAATTAAGGTCTTTTGTCCAATTTTATTAAAAAAAAATTGCCTTAAAAAACATTATTTTCACATGAAAAAAATCTATAAAGATATTTTATGGATTTTTATGTGAGAATTATTTTTCAAAAAAAAAAATCTTTTTTTCATTAGGCTTTTTAAGAGAGTTTTAACTCCATTCCTAATAATTATTCTTTATCATCATACCAAGATACTAATTGGTTTTTAGTATAGGCGATGATCGAATCTCAGATCTCTTATTTGACGACAAAAAATTTTACTAGTTAAATTAATTGAAACTTATTTTTTTTCATTAGTTATTTGCATTCTTGATGACAATTTTTTTATATAATAAAATTGGACAAAAATCCTGAAAGATATAACTTTGAAACTTAGAGTACTCAATTGAATAAAAATAAAGTTAGATGACTGAAATGAATTTTAGTCAAATTTAGAGAATGTACTTTAAATTTTAATCCTTTCTTTAATAGTGTAAACATAAGATGTCATAATTAAGATTTGGAAAGTGCTTAAGTTGCTAGTCAATTGTAGTATAAAAAAGTTTATAAATGCGACTATGAATGTTAAAATTACTACCAAGTTTGACTACATGTGACTCATTGTCCATCATATGCCGATGGCCCATCCACGAAAAACGAGGAACTTGAACCGGTCAAAAGTCCAAAAAAGCAAAGATAGCGTAGAAGAAATTATAGGCTGTTAAATTATAAGCAATGGACATGGAACAGATCAAATTATAGTGCTCCTTTTAGGCTGTCACACATCAACCCAATGCCATATAGCAGATATTTTGATACCTCGTTCGTCCATGTATTTGATTGTAAGTGTGAAACATTGCACCATTTGGTGTGTGTGTGTGTATATATATATATATATATATATATATATATATATGCTGCTAGCTTAAAGCAATAAGGCCATTTCTATTTAAAACAAATGTTTGAGTAAATTATAAATTACATTTCTAAAGTTTGGTAGTATTTAAATTTTATACCTTAAAGTTTTATAATTTGAATTTTTTTCACCTAAAGTTATATTCTATTTGCATCAACAGTCCCTCAGTTTTATTAAGTGTCACATAAGATTGTTACACTTATTCAGTGCATCCAATAAAATAATGTTTTGTCATTTTTATATTTAATTTAAAATTTGTTTTAGGCTAAAAAAATGACATAACATTTTTTTATTGGATGAATTAAACAAACATGACAAGTTTATGTAACATTTAACAAAAAATATGAACGAAAGTGCTACTAATGCAAACAAAATATAACTTTTAAAGATAAAATCTAAATTCTAAAATTTTAAGGTATAAATTTCAAATTCTTCCTAAACATTAGATTGTAGTTTGAAATTTACCCTAAATTTTTTATGCCAAAAACGCGCTTGCAGCATTGGGTATTTAAACGGAGAGTGCCTTTCATCGTTATCCCATCTTTCACTGTAAAATTAATCACTATTCTCACTTTGCTATGACAACGATCAAGTTCCCAGGTGGATAACTTCACTGTAACTTCAAATGGGCTATTCTGTAACTTCACTGTAACTTCATCGTAACTTCACTGTAACTTCATCGTTATCCCATCTTTCACTGTAACTTCAAATGTGCTATTCTGTGATGATAACTTCACATAATACTCAACTGCAATTAAATCTACTATCCACTACTAATCTAATCTATGTTATCTTGATAGTAAATCTACAAATTGCATTCTCATATTCTTAGAGCTTAACACATCATTGTTATTATTTATATATAATGTAAAACCGAAAATTTTAACTTTTTGAAAGACTTACGTTAGAATTAGGATTAAAAAAATAAATTTTTTTAATTAGACCTCATGTTAGATTTTTTTTTTTTAAGGACTCACTTTAGGTTAAAAAAAAAAAGACTCACGTAAAAAAAAACACTTTAGAATTAAGGAAAAAAGAGAGAGAGACTCCTATTAGGACTCTTTCACTATTTAGTTTAAAAATTAAAATTTTTTATAAATTAAAATGATGAGCAAAAAAGAGAGAGACTTCTGCTAGGACTCTCTCGCTACTTAGTTTTAAAAATAAATAAAAAAATTATAAATTAAAGTGATGATATGAAAAATTATGGAAGCTTCAGAGGATTTCGATTTTATAATAATAATAATAATAATAATAAGAAGAAGAAGAAGAAGAAGAAGAAGAAGAAGAAGAAGAAGAAAACCATGGGAACACAAAGATTCTTAGAGCACATGCTCACATATTCACGAACCAAAGTCTAATTGTCTATGGAAGATTTGGTAAAGGACAAAGAAAATAAACACTTCGAGAAAATTAAGGGACTGGAATCCCATTTTCACCTTCAATCAGTCAATTTCTAATTGTCTTCGGATAAATCAAAGTATACCTATCAACCTTCTATTAGGAGTAGAACCAAGACATCAATTCATTCCAAAAAAATTCTTTCAAATCCAATATGTAATGAATGGCGGACTAAAATTCTTTCAAACCTATCACCCCATGGCCCCATCCAAGGTATATTAGGGATCAAGACCAACTGACTAAGACATCAATTCATTTATCAATTTTCACCTTGGTATCTTAAGGTTGAATAGAAAGAGACCCATCATTAATTTTATATATATATATATATATATGATTTTCTCACATGTTTATATGAGCATAAATTATGTTAGAACTAGTGTGTAACTCCGTGCATATGCACGGGTACATTTAAAAACAATCACAATTATATAATATATATATATATATATATATAATTTGAAATCTAATTGGATTTAGACTCTTTGGTTTTTGTTTCCAATAATTCACTTGTCACAAAAATTAACAAATTAGATTGGACACATGACGCAAAATTGAACTCCAATTAAAATTCAATCTAAAATCTAATTGAATTTAGACATTTTGATTTTTGCATCTAATAATTCACTTGACACAAAAAATTTAAAATTTAATGACACGTGACACAAAATTAGACTCCAATGAAATTTTCTCTCTGCTTTAGCTATTAATATCTATATATGACTTATAAATTTGAATTTTTTTAGTTATATGATTATGTTTTTTATGGTTTATTATATTGAACTCCTCGTTTTCTACGTTAAATTAACTAATTTGGCACAAAAATTTAAAAATTTAGATTAGATGAAACAAATGGCACAAAATTAAACTCTAATTGAAATTCAATTTTTACCTAAATTAACTCATTGGGCACAAAATTCTAAAATTTAAATTAGATGAGACACGTGGCGTAAAATTAGACACTAATTGAATTTCAATTTGAAATTTAATTGAATTTTCTCTTTGCTTTACCTATTATTATATATATAGATTATGGTTAAATAATTAAATTTATCAATTTTCAAGAGCTTAAATTTTTAAGACCATCAATAATTTAATAAATTAATTGAAATAAAAAAGAGGTGAGATAATCCATTTAAAAAGATATCAGAGAGATTTGAGAGTGATTCTTGAGAGAAATTAACTAAATTGGATTAATGAGTAATTAACACGATCACAATATATAAACACATGAATTAAGCCTAAACTCAATGTAGTTACTATTTGTGCACGTTAGAGAATCTGTCACAAAACTCTAACCAAACCTGCCAATCACTTTAACCAATAACTGGTGAAAACGTGGTTCATTACCATTATTTGATTGACTCTTTGTAATTGCTATGCTTTCCGCCCTTACCATTATTTCTTAACCTTTTTAACTCCAGCCGAGCTTAGTACCAAAAGTTTGTCTCCAATTAAGTTGATTAAATTTTTGAAAGATGGAACAGTTTTTTTAAAATATTTTAATGCTCAAATATGGAAAAAGATATTACTTATACATGGGTTGGGCGGCTGAGTTGTGTGAGTGTGACAAGACAGAAAATTATAAAAAAGAAATAGATGAAAATTCTAATATCTGTACTGTAAGCATCACAAAATTAACCATTTGTTTATATGCAAAAATTTTTCCAACTGAAGGCGTCTTTGTTGTTGCTATGCTTTTCTGCCTTTGTCATTGTTTCTTATTAGAGACGTCTAAGTCCAGCCGAGCTTCGTACCAAAATTTTATCACCAGGGGCTATGAATTGGTTGAATAGTATACGTGAGAATTTTCGAGGTTGGATGTAAATTAGCTGTGGTCCTTGTGGACTGTGGAGTCAATATCAAGGGTGTCCCTTTGCTTTTGCTTTTGTTTTTGCCTTTGTCTTTGTCTTTGCCTTTGCCCTTGGGTTAAATGAAAAAGTTGGTATCTCATGCGCCAGGAACATGAGACGTGTGGAGCCCATGAGAGAGTGGTCTTATGTGCCTAGCAAATGAGAGATTTTCCCCCTATTTCCTAATCAATAAACAAATAGAAACGTCAAGTCCAGGTCAAAGTCATTGCGGCCCGTATGTGTTGCAACCACATGTAGTTATTTTTACAAAAATCATATAATAAATTTCACGATAAAATTTTAAAGTTATTTTAAGTTTTAAAATTGATGTGGCAATGAATATTATTGGTGGATTTCGAATAACTTATAAAGGAATATTTAAAATATATATTTTAATTGGTTACACATTAATTTGTAAATTTAATACAATAAAACTTATACTGTAGTATATATGTAGTGCTTCTCAATTTTCATAACACGTGAAAGTGGTATATATTAGTTAATGTAATGATATTTTTATTAAAATCGCGAATCACATCATGATTGTAATACATAAATTATTATCACCTCAACCATTATAAGTTAAAATATAGACTAAATTGAAAGTTTAAAGGTAATTTTGATTTTATCCCTTAAAATTTCAAATTTTGAATATGTTCCCCTAACTCTAAGTTTCAAAATTCAAATTCACTGTTCTTCCTCTGGATGACACAGCATACAATGTTTAGCTTTTCTTCTTTTACAAAATACCCTTTTAATATAAAAAAATTATATATATATATATATAAATATATACACACTTTACAAATAAACTATTAAAAACTATAAGATAACCAAATGAACACTAATTGTCAATTTCGTCCAATTTAGATTAAAGTGACTTAAAGGTAACAGTGGATTCATGAGCTTAATCTAGGGGAAGCACTAAAAGATAACATTGAGAGAGTTTATTTAAAAAATATTTGGGAAATTTAATCAACAAAAATGAATATATAGTTAAATAAAAAATTAATGATCATACAATAGATAAATACAAATAAGAAATGTAATTGAGATGGGAATTAAATAAAAATTCTTAAAAAAAGGATTTGAAAAAAGATTTGAAAAATCCATAATATAATCTAGTTATACTCATATAAGTTATAACTCAAACAACTACATGCGCATAAAATTAAAAAATATAAACAAAAACAATTAATCTGTAATCATTATTCATATTTCCATAAAAAATTAAATCACTAACATATATAAGAAATTTAAACATGTCAATTGAATATTTAAAAGTGAACTGATAAATAAGGATTATTTGTCACACTATCTTTCATAAGAATAAGTTTTTTTTTTTTTTTTTTTTGGTATGTGAATGAGGCTCACATATTAAAAAATGTATACGCTCAGTTCACTAAATACTTTTCAATTTTTAGTGAATTAGAGGTGTTAGGTAATATTGTTTTAGTAACATTGTTTATGTTTTTTAAAAATATGTGTGAATAAAAAAATATATAAAAATAAATATAATATTATTTAAACATTAAAAATTATTGTCTAAAATCCAAACACCCTAGTTTTAATCTCACTTGAATTTTCAGCTTCCAGAAACTTTTTCATTCCCTCTTCAAGGGGTTCCCTCGTTATTTCTTGAGATTGCATCACCTCACCTGATAAGTGATGAGCAGACTTCGAAGAGAATTGCGTCACCTAATACACGTATTTCTTCCTATTCACAGACTGTGGGGTCAAGTACACATATGCAGAATCATTAATTACTGTGTTCTATGACTCTCTCATTATGTATGTTAAATGAAGAGTAGATGGTAGTTGTGAAAGTGGTGGTGAGTAAAGGGCACAGCCACCATCTACTCTTCACTTTTTTTTTTGGTTAAAATATACTCTTCATTTAACATACATATACTGTGTTCTTTCATTCTATGACTTGACTTCTGCCAAGGTGCACAGTTACTCGTAGAAACTCAAATAGTCTGTCTACAATAGAATACATTCAATTTCACTATATGTTTACGTGTCGGCTTATAACTGATTTTTTTTTTTTTTTAAATATATGACTCTGCTGGCCACAATTGAATCAAGTTGGTTTGTCAATTGCATCCATCCGATTATGAGAATCAATCATAAAAATTAATGTCTTATCAAATTAGCTTATGTTTGGTAACAGTTTTTGTTTTTTATTTTCAAAAACTTGTTTTGAGAAATATTAAGAAAAAATAATTTTCTTGTAATTTTGAAATAAAAAACATGTTTAGTTAGTTGAAATTAAAAAAATAATTTTTTGAAAAAAAAAATATAAAATATAAAATATGTTGTTACTAGGATTTGAATTCTAATACTAACTCATTAAATGAGACAGATTCATTAAATTAAATGCGTATTTTCATTGACTTTTAAAAATTAAAAATTAAAAACAACTTTTTGCATGTTTTCAGTTTTTTTTTATTTATAAATTGAGTTTTAAGAACATTTTTTGTTTTCTATTTATTTTGAGTTACCAAACAAATTTTTTTATCTCAAAAATAAAAAATTATTTTTAAAAACAAAAAATAAGAAGAAAAAATAATTACCGAACATACTCTTAATTTTTAGCTTGTCTTAATTGTTTGATATTAATAAATTGATCATGATCAGATGGCCTCCGTTGGTCAAAACCTGATCCCACTCGAACCCAATTATAAAAGATCAACATGAATACGATTGAAACAGTGGAAGAGTTTTCTCACTGTGGGCTGAAAATTTGAAATGAGTTCGATTGTATTAAATGTTTCTAGTCCACAGTACGATTTTTTGGAAGACTTTTAAAGCTAACTTTGACACATATTTACTTTAAAGTTTGATCTTTTTAATTTATTCAATCCCGTGATAATTAGTTCTTACGTAAAAGATACTTGTCAGTTGTCACTTGTCATGACAGATTTTCTTTTGAGAAACTTATCTGTAACAGGGGCTGCTCTCCTCTTTGTTCAGGGGTTCTAATAAATCCACACACACGTGTTTGTGTGTGTTAAATTCGAGTTATATTTAGTGTATTTTTTAAAAATTAGTTATTATTTAAATTATTAGATTTAAGTAGATTTAATGGTTAAAAAAAAATTTTTATTAATATTAATATTTTTATTTATTTTATTTATTATTTCTTGTTTAATACATTTCATATTTATTTTTAAACCAAAAAAAATTTATAACACAATTGTTGCTTTCAGTTGTTCTCTATCTCTACGTTTCTCTCTCTCGAACACTCTTTTTCTCTTGAATGTGCATGGGGCCAACCCATGCACATTCCTATTTATGTCTTATACGCATAATAGCAGTTTTAGTTTCTCTCTCTCTCTCTCTCTCTCTCTCTCTCATTCTCTAAATTTTTTTTTTTGGAACCCGGTATATAAAACCAAGTTCCCCAACCAACTAGTTGTTCTTTCTTTCCTCAGTCTTCTCGATAATCAAACAAAAAGTCAAAAACAATCAACAAAAAAAATAAAATAACAAGCTCTCAGCTGTTCAAATAAGCTACATGAAAATTAAAAAAAAAAAAAAAAATAGAAAAGCAGTCAATATAGTGCATAAAGAATTGCATTCTTTAAATGGTAGCTGAATCTGTTTCAAGAGAGAAGCAATCGCCTGTCCATGATTGTTGCGGATTATTACACCAAACCAGCCTTGTCAATATCTGTGAATGTTGCCCCCATCAAAGTTAAATTAAAATGTACTTTTATATTTTACTTTCTTTTCTTCAATTGTTCCCACAATATATAATCCTTGATCAGCTATTGTTTTAAAAAAAAAAATTTAAATTTTTTATTGATTATTTTTTTCTTTTTTAAGATAAAGCAATTGGTTAGATTTTAAATTAAAATATTTTGGATTAAAAAAAAAAATTAAATGAGTTTCGGGTTTCGGATAGGGTATAGATATCTATGGATAATAAATCCGGGTAAGATTCGGGTATAGATATTAATGAGTATTGATATTCAGGTATTTATGGACAAATATTTCAGGTCGGGTATGGGTATACTCGATCCATATCTTACCCATGACCATCTCTAGGCACGAATGTATTATTACGTAGAAAGATTGAAATTGAATACAAGTCTTCCATTCATTCTCTCTCTCTCTCTTACTTTATTGCTCTTTCCTTCATTTTCTTGGGCTTTCCTTTCTCTGTGATTTGCATTTCTTTGTTGATTCAATTAGTGATAGTTTTCAGAACTCAGTTTACTCGTTTCTGAGTTTTTCATCAGTAAGCTTGGTTGCATCTTGATCTTGATTTCAATTGTTATTTTCAGTGGCATGTCAATGATTATGGACAGAAGATCCCGTAGACTTCTCCATGCATTTTTAATGCTTTTACTGCACTTGAATCCAGCCCTTGGATTTGTTTCAGGGGTTGGAGATGCTAATGTCAGGTGCATAGAGAGGGAGAGACAAGCCCTCCTTCAGTTCAAAAAAGGCCTTGTTGATGACTATGATATACTCTCTTCATGGGGGAGCCAAGATCAAAAGAAGAATTGTTGCAAGTGGAAAGGAGTTCATTGCAGCAAACACACTGGTCACGTACTGGAGCTTGATCTTCGGGGTGATTCAGAAAAAACACAACCTTTGAGAGGTAAGCTTAGTTCTTCACTGCTTGAATTGCATCATTTGAGCTCTTTGGACCTCAGTTACAATGATTTCAATATGAGCCAAATCCCAGAGTTTATTGGTTCGTTCAATAACTTAAAGCACCTCTATCTCTTAGAGGCGGAGTTTGGTGGGACTATTCCGTATGAACTTGGAAACCTTTCGCACTTGGAATCTATTGATCTCAGTGCAAATAACTTCAATAATGTTGCAAACCTTCAATGGCTCTCTCATTTGTCTTCTTTGAAAGAGCTTGTACTAAATTCAATAAATCTCAGTGAAGCCTATGATTGGGCAGACGTTGTTAATCGTCTTCCTTATTTAACATCTTTGAGCTTGAGTTCATGTGATCTTCCTCCAATCGCTCCCTCAACTCATACCCATTTCAACTATTCGAAATCTCTTACTACTGTTGCTCTCTCTCATAATCACCAAAACTCCTCAATATTCGGATGGTTGCTCAACTTTAATACCAACCTTGTTGAAATTGACCTCTCCTCCAATCAGTTAAAAGGTTCAATTCCAGATGCCCTCGGCAAAATGAATTCTCTTGAAAGTCTCAGTTTCGACGAAAACCAACTTGAAGGTAGCATACCAAAATCTTTCGGAAACATATGCACTCTGAGTTCATTGTCCCTATCAAACAATAGGCTCAGTGGACAACTCGTCGAGTTTATCAATATCTTGTCTGGGTGTGCAAAGGACTCACTGGAAATGTTGGATTTATCATTGAATCAAATCACGGGATCGTTGCCTGATTTTTCAACATTTTCATCGTTAAAAGAAATATATGTTGGGACCAACAATATAACTGGCACCGTACCCAAAGGAATTGGCAACCTTCATCAGCTGGAGGTCTTTGATGTTTCTAACAATTCTATGCATGGTGTGGTTGCTGAAGTCCATCTGTCAAACCTGTCCAACTTGTGGTTTTTAGACTTGTCACTTAATTCCTTGGCTTTACAATTGAACAAGGAATGGGTTCCACCTTTTCAATTGCGAGTCACGTACTTGTCATCCTGCAAGCTGGGACCTAGATTTCCAAGCTGGCTCCAAACCCAGTGGAACATTTCTATCCTAGATATCTCCGATACTGGAATTTCGGATAAGATTCCTAAGTGGTTTGCGGAGCTGCCTCCAACTTTACAGTATTTAGATGTGAGTTTTAACCAATTGGAGGGTCAATTGTCACCTTTTGTTTTCCCACCTAAAATGACAGTGTTGAGCATAGCGGCAAATCTTTTCTCGGGGACCATTTCTTCTGTTTGTAAAATCACGGGTGGGGTTTTGCATTTCCTAGACCTCTCCCGCAACCTTTTGTCAGGAGAAATTCCCGATTGTTTTATGCATTGGCGTAAGCTAGTCATTCTAAATTTGTCTGGCAACAATTTCTCTGGGAAAATTCCAGCTTCTTTGGGTTCATTGTCTCGGCTCCAAACGCTGAGTTTGCGCAATAATAGCTTCTCTGGAGATTTACCTTTGTCTCTGAAAAATTGTAGCTTATTGAAATTTGTAGACTTGGGAAACAATGGATTCTCGGGACAAGTACCAGCTTGGATTGGGGAGGGTCTGCCAGTGTTAAATATTCTTATATTAAGTTCCAATAAGCTCAGTGGAAGCATACCGTTCGAGCTATGTTGGTTGAAATATTTACGAATATTGGACCTCTCTCTAAATGATATATCTGGGAATATACCACAATGCTTTAACAATTTCACTGCCATGGCTCAAAAGGGAGATTTTTATAGTGGCATAATTGATAGTAATTATACTGATTCATATGCTTATGATTACGAAGATGTAGAAGAATATGTTGATGATGCAACAATTGTAATGAAAGGAAGGGAGTTGGAGTACGGAAAATATCTTGGACTCTTAAAGATCATTAACCTTGCACACAACAATTTGACAGGGAAACTTCCAAGTGAAATCTCGAGTCTTTTGGAGTTGGTTGTATTGAACATATCAAAAAACAACTTAATTGGAGAAATCCCGCAAATGATCGGACAGTTGAAGCAGTTGCAATCGCTTGATATGTCCAGGAATCAATTTTCAAATGAAATCCCATCTAGCATGTCAGAGTTACATTTTCTAAGCGACTTGGACTTGTCTTACAACAATTTGTCTGGAAAAATTCCTTCAGGCACTCAACTACAAAGCTTTGATGCAGCTGATTTTACTGGAAACTGGGCACTTTGTGGGCCTCCACTTCCAAATAAGTGCCCAGGTGAAGAAACACCAAACCAAAGTGATCAACCAACTGATCATGATGGCAATGAAGATAATGAGAAGGATGGAGATGAATTTGAGAAATGGTTTTTTGCTGCAGCAGGATTTGGATTTTTTATAGGATTTTGGGGAATTTGTGGACCTTTGCTCTTTGAGAGTTCTTGGAGGGGTGCTTATTTCTTGTTTCTGGACAACATGAAGGACTGGCTTTATGCAACAAAATTGGCAATGTGCATGAAAAGATTGCGGTGGAAGTTTAAGAACCAGGGGTGACCACTTTGTTTGTAGCAAGACGTTATCAAATAAGATGTCTATGGTTTTTATGGACTTTTAACTAGTGTATATGTAAATAATACTTTCTCTCACAGCACCATATTTTTACTCGCTATGGTATTCAATAATGCAAAATGACAAACATGTCAACATGTGTAATTGGAGTTTAGTTAATGTTTGAGCGTTCCTATATATCCAGTCTTAGTTTGTGATTCCAGTACTGGTGGTTACTGACAGTGTAGCCCCTCTATATTTTGGCTGCACTTTGACATTGTTGAATCAAAATGTTGATTGGAAATGTATGTCTGTTTCAAAAATCTCTTAGAGGTATACTTTTCTTTGACGCAATTCATGTTTGGAGCAGCAGTTGCACGTGAAATGACTCTTTCATTCTCTAAGAATAAATTCATAACGTTTGCAAGGCATTGGAGCGACGTTTTTACCCCCTTTTTTTTTTATCACCTTCTTTCTCAGCAACTTCTTTGTCACTCCTTATTTTGATGAGATACACTTGCACTACAAGAAATTGGTCTTGTGCAATGGCGAAAACCACAGGAATAGACCAAAAAATAAAATAAAATAAAATAAACATTGCAAGGACTATTTTGAAACATTTTAAAGTATAAGGATAATTTTGAAACATAGGTTAAGATTGATGAACAAATATGCAATTTAATCATATAGTTTTAATTTTTTACTGATCAACTAGTTTTATAAATCCACGTAATGCATGGAAAAATTTAACATTTTTTTTTTTTGGTTTAGTGAAAAATGAAAATAGTAAATGAAACTTATAAGTGTTAGTTTCAAACTCTTTTTAAAATAATATGATTATTTTCTAATAAAGTATAGTTGATACAATATATTATATTTTCTAAATTAAGCTATTTATATTTGTTATTTGAAAGTGATTTAAATCGTGTAAGTTTTTTTTTTCAAGGAAACATAATATATTTTACATTTAATTATTATATAAGCCGAGGTATTTTGTAAATAATGTAATGTATAGTTGGAATTTGTTTTCAGTACTCTTTACACACAATTCATCCCCAATACATCTTGAATGACCTAAAATGAAGGCAAATATAAGTAAATTCATTCTTATATTAGAAAAAAAAATACAAGACTTCAATAACAAAAGAAACATATAATTTTATCAAGAACCTATCAACATTACACTAAGAATGTGACATAATTGTCAATGAAGTAATTACTCTTTCTACACAAATTTCTCCTCCGAAAGCATCACCAAATGGTTCGAGATGGACCAAATAGACCGAAATGGACTAAAGTGGACCAAATGAGGCAAAATGAAGCGAAGTGGACAGAATGGACTAATTGGACCAAAATGAACTAAGTAGACCCAAATGGACCGAAGGGGACCTAAATGCGTTGTTGAGATGGCTCAACAAAAATATAGTAACAATAAATACTATGTTTCATATTTTCAATATTATTATATAGATGAGTAATGTTTGAGATTTAGTACAAGGATAATTTTGAAATGAAGATTAAAGATTGATTAACCGAATTTTAAAGGTTAACCTAAGAAACATTAAAACCATATTAATCATTATTAATGTTCTAACATTGTTAAAATCCTAATAAATTCATGAGTTGAAATCGTATGTGTTATTTTTTTTTTTTTTAATAGCTATGTGTCAATGTCACATCACTTTGTAAGACTTGTAGTAAAATGTAGTACTCCAGGCATTACTCTTTGAAAATAAATCCCCTAGCATGACTATGAATACTAGAGATACTCTTTCCAAAGAGTTATGCGAGAGTTACTACATGTTTTACTTCTTGAAATTTGAATCTTCTACATGTTTTACTTGTAATTTGGATCCTTGATATTCAATCCAACACAGGCAACCAAACTCGCTCCAATACTATTTGTTGGGAAATAAATCTCCTTTGTGTCTACGTGTGAATTAAATCAAATGACTTCCAAGTAATAGCAAGAATAGAAATAAATTCCATAAAGCATAACTATAAAGCTTTGATGCAAATGATTTCATTAGAAACTGGGTACTTTTTGGGCCTCCACTTCCACAGAACTGCCCAGGTGAAGAAACACCAAACCAAAGTGATCAACTAACCCGCAATGAAGATAATGAAGAGGATGAAGATGAATTTGATAAATGGTTTCATATTGGAGCCAGAGTCGGATTTGTTGTATGCTTTTACAGAATTTGTGGACCTTTGTAGTTAAAGAGTTCTTGCAAAGATTGATGCCTATTTTTTGTTATTGAATAACATGAAGGACTGGCTCTATGGAACAAAATTGGCGATGTGCATTGCAAGATTGATGAGGAAGTACTTTCGAAGCCAAAGGTGACACTTTCTTTGTATAGGTTAGCAAGGTAAAGCTTTTATATATGAAAATCGTGACTTCAAGTCATGATTTCAATACATTTTAAGAGTTTGAGTAAGAATTTGTAGAACAGTGTGTGCACTAGTAGTTTCTCTTAATATATCTCCTTTCAATAAAGTGTGTGCATTTGATATTGATAAAACTTTAGCCTAAAAAAAGAAAGAAAAATAAAGGCTTGTAAGATTTGGAGCATTTCATAAACTATAATTATAATGTGCTTTATTATCAAAATTTTTTTAAAAAAATTATAATGCGCTTTAAAACTATGTATATATGTTTGGTAACTAAATTGATTTTCTTTTTAATTTTTAAAAAATAACCTTTTAGATATAAAAATAACCTTTATGTTTAGTAATACTAATTGTTGCTATCTTATTTTATAAATACATACTTTCACAGTTGAGCCCAAATAATTCAATTAATGGTCAATATTTAATTAATTATTATATATAACATAACAAAGCCATAAGAGTATCGGGTTAAACCAATATTGCAAAAAATCTGGGTGAACCCAATAATGGTAGATCGGATAATTAGAGGCTAGAGAAGCTAACTTGTATAATGGTCTCAGCCTCTCAGAAGGTCGTTGTCTGTTAGGGCCGAAAGGCCACCCCCCCTCCCCAAAAATAAGAATCTTAATCAAGGATTTATAATTTTATACAATTAAAAAAAAATTAAGTGTGTATATTTATACATATAAATGGGCTATGCTTTTGAAAGTTTAAATCTATAAATAAAATTATTTTTTATAGTTAATTTTTACATGAAAAGTGGAAAGTTATTTATATTCATTTAGATAAAATCACAATTTTATTAGTGGTTAGTTGTACGTAACAATTATTAAAAATAATTGGATATCTGTTGATTCTAAAGAAAATTGGATATTCATAAAATTAAGGGTAAGAACTAGGTCTGGTGCAACTTGAAAACTCGAATAATTTAGGGCTGTAAACAAACCAAGCTATTCATGAACAACTAGTACTTGGCTCGATAAAAAGCTTGTTCATATTCGTTTGTTTACAAATAAGTCAAGCTTGAGCCTTAGTTTTAGGCTTGTTTGATAAACAAGCCAAGCTCAAGCAAAAAAAAAAAAAAAAAAAAAAAAAAAATTGTTCATGAACAAGCTCGTAAACAATAGGGCTCGATACAAAACATGCCGAGCTTAGACTCGTTTATAGCTTGATATATGTTTACTAAATAAACTCATTATTATGACATTACACATGTTTTGGAATATTAATTTATAGCTTGTTTTTCATATATGTTTTGGAATGTTAATTTATTTAGATTTGTGAAGATTATAGTTGCACAAATGACAAATATGGATGTAAAATTTGTATTTTGAACAATAACTCATGCTATAAACAATGAATGATGATGGATGGATTTAATTATGTAATGTTGTAATTTAAATAATTTTTAATTACAAGTGTTAGAAGCATGATAAAATGAGTATATTATTATATATATATATATATTTTGGTTTACTTGATTTTTGATGATATAAGCATTTGATGATGCAATTTTTTTGGATCTTAAGCTAAAAAGCTTGACTTGAGCTCGAGTTTGAGTTTCATATTAAGCTCGAGCTTGGCTTGACTAAGTAATCAACCCAAGCCAAGCCGAATTCAAGCTTTTTAGCATTCTCACGAGTTCAAGTTCAAACATTGTTTTTAGGCTTGTCTCAAACTCAAGCTCAAGCCAAACTTGAGCATTTGATTTTTATTGACGAGCTAAGCTCAAACACACACTACTCGACAAAGCTTGGCTCATTTACAGCCCTACGTATATATACAGTGTGTAATTATCATAGCTCATTTTTTAAATGGCATATCAGATAGCATATGATGCTGGATACACGTAAACTAACTGAATGGAAAATTTCATTTTGCATAAGCTTCGTAGTTGCACTTCTATCTAGCGTCTCTGGACTAATGGATATCTTTGATCTTGGTGTCATGATTTCGGGTTGCTGCACTTGTTTAATTGTAACATCTATAAGCTTTGTTTTATCCCTTTCTCTCTCAGCACCATTTTTACGAGCTATGTATTCAATAATGCAAATTTACAAACAGATCATGTGTAATTGGAGTTTAGTTAATGTTTAAGGGTTCCTAGCTATCCTGGTCTATTTTGGCCTATTATCTCCTTCGTTTGTAATTTCACTGGCGGTTACTGATGGTGTGGCTCCTCTCTCTTAGCGGCATTTTGACATTGTTGATTCAAAATGTTGAATGGACATGCATCTGTTTCAAAAACCTATTAGAGTATGCTTTTCTTTGACCTCGCAATTCATGTCAGGAGGAGCATTTGCACATGAAAATTAACTCATTCTTTTCTCTCTAGGAATAGATTTATGTTATGGGCGTGGCATGCATGGGAGAGGTTTGTTTCAATTTTTTATCACCACTAGTGTTGGCTGCACCTGCAAGTGCAAGGAACGTGCTGTCACCACTAGTGTTGACTTCTCCTATGGGCAAAGGTGATGTTTTATTTTATAATTTTTTTGAATCCATTATGTATGGTGAATGTTGAGAAGGTATCTTATGCATCCGATGTATAAAAGATTTTTGCAATGAAAGGCTCACAGTTCTTTTAGCAAAATATATGAATATCTCGTAGGGAAAATTATTAGGTCCAGAAGACTACTAACATAGTCCTCCTAATTAATGAGACAATACCATCTATGCAAATGCATGAGTGAGTTTCCTAATTAGCATAAGGAATAAAAAATAAAAATTACTAGGTGATGTCACATTTGCATAAATAATAGTATTTTATTGGTTGAGAAGTCACGAAGGACCACGTCAACAGTCCTCCTGATGGACATAATAATTTCTTGTCTAGTAGCTAGATCCACATAATTACCAAACCCGCACCATATATAGTGGATGATAAAATAATTATATTTCCTTATAAACATCAGTAATTACTATTTTCAAAAATAGTAATGTGATATTTCTGTCTCATATAGAAGGTCCTACAAATTAGATTCTAAAAAAAAAGTCCTACTAATTTTATGATGAGATTTATCATTTATGTGAGATAAGAAAATACAATATGACCGTACTCCATATGTATCTAATCATTTAGTGGAGAATTTGATGAAATAGTTTTAATGGACTAGAAGTAGTTTAAATTGGAGAGACACTTCAAACTTGGTAAATAATTACAACATGTGAAATCTAATTGGAATTACACTTGGAAAAAAAAATTAGATTATGATTTTTAATTAGAATCTAAATTGGATCTTTAAGAAGCTTCCAGTTATATCTATCTAATTGGATTTTAAGAGTATCATTCCAATTAATTTCACATGTTATAATCTTTTGTTTGAAAAAGTTAAAAGATGCCTTAAGAGCATTGGTTTAGGAAATACTTTTAGAAAATTTTTACAAGAAAGAAAAAAAAGACCTTTTTACACCTTTTTATATTTCTCATGAAAATAGTTTCAAAACCTTTTTAAAATTATCAATTGAAAAATGCCCTAAGACCACCTATTAACATAATTTTTTTTTTGTTATGTATCAACCCGCCAATTTAAAGTTACGTTTAGCACATTCAGAACTACTTCAAGTCTGTTCAAAATTTCTTCCAACCCATTTTAAACTAGGGGTTTTACTAAAGCACATATTTAGGGTATATATTAGTAAACCATTTTAAGAAACTGTTTATAAGAAAGTAAAAAAAGTGACTAACTTTTTTGACAGCCTTTTCAATTTCTCAACAAAAATTTCTAAAATAAATAATTAATGTATACCCTAGGGACATACATTAACTGAACCCTTAAACTAATACCAATTATTTGCCATTATTAATTCGGGGTGTAAATTGTAATGAAACTGAATTTGGGAATGGCTAAGTTAGGTTAAGAGGATGTTGTGGGTTTGGGTGCTCTGGTAAGAGATGACAAGGGTTTTGTCGTGCCTGCTAAGTGTGATTGATTGCGGATCCGTGAAGACAATCTGTGATGATTGGCTACCTTTGTTATACATGCTCTCCATTTCAGTTTGGAAAATGGCTTCAATTTGGTGGATTTGGATTGCATAAATATTGATATGGTGTCAATGTTTAATTCAATAGTCTGGCGCTACAAATTAAGGTGGGTTTTCTCATTGATGAAATCAAAATGTCAAGCCACTCTTTTTACCATTTCAGCCGTTCTTATGTTGCTAAATCTTGTGAAAGAGCTGTCCAAGTTTTGGTTGGGTTTGCAAAAGAGACCAAGGAAGAACCTTTTTTTTTTTTTTTCTCTTTTTTGTTGATGAAAATCAAGGAAGAACTTTCTGGTTAGAACTGTGTCCTTCCTTTCTCTTGCCCATTAAACATTCAAATTCCCTTTAATATATGTATAAACTTTTATTTATTCAAGTATAAAGTTCAATGAAAAATTTTACCATGGTCTAAAAGAATTGACTAGTCCTTGTAAATATAACTTTATAATAACTCAATGTTTATAACTTATTCTAAAATTATAAACATTAATTAAATAAATTCATTACTTTACAATTTAAAAAAAAATATATTTTGAATTTGAAACTAAGTATAGAAATAGATACTTCTCTCTCGAAAAAGCACAGAAATAGGTCATCAAATTAATTTATCCTCCTCTCATTCTTCTCCTTTCTTTTTAATTAAAACGGACCAATACTTCAATGCTTCAACTTTTACGTGGTTGTAGCACTCAAAAAAATCATCTAAGAGAAAACTCCAATTAATTATTTGTGCATAAAATGATGGCATATGAAAGTAACCTTGTAGTAATACTAATTATAATTTACAACGCTCTCTCAAAAAAAAAAAAATTATAATTTACAACTGGTTGTTGGAATTTAAGGCAGCACAGCAGGAAGTCTACATTATTGACTCCAGTCAAGGCGTCACGAACGCCCCAAGCCAAAGTTCTACGCTTCCACGTACGTTATCGCTTTCTCAATTTGGAAGAAATGCAATCTCTTGTCTTGGTTCCCTCTGGACACGATATAAAAGTGATTTAGACAAAAGGAAATGTAGCAATTGACTCCAGCTCCTCTGTCTCACTCCAAATGCCTAGACTTCATACTCAACCAGCCAATATCTACCACGTGTCCTCTTTTATTTTCTTCCTGAAAAAATCCAATACAACGAACTATTACTATGTTACATTACTTTTTGTCACAAGTATGATGTGACAAAGTATGAGTCAGGAGTAAAAAATAGTGAATTTATGTGTAAATAATAGACAACCACACACAATTTACTGCATCAAAATTATAACAAAAAGTTGTGACCCCCAACTTAACAAAAACGGACCAAGTCCCCCTCCGTTAATTTTTAAAGTTAAGCATTTGGCAATGTGAAACCTAGGAATTCCTGAATTTGACAATACTGATGCCATACGCTACCTCTCCAAAATAGATTATTAAATAACCACATCAATGAATGGCTAGTAAACTATAAACACCCCGTGCAACCAATTATATAACAATATCCATACAACCCAAAGCTCAGATGCACACAAAGTCACCAACGTGAAACTCATGTTAAGCCAACCGAGTAAACTTCATTCCAACTGACCAAGAATAAAAGAGAGATGTAGAAGTGAGAAGCCTTTTATAGAATAGACGTTACTCGAACCGAGCTATCGGCTGATTTAGTCAAGAAGATGGGCATAGTCGGGTGCCAATCAACCGTTGCTATAGCAGCAGTGTGTGGAAGAGTTCTCAACCCATTTCTTTGACCACGAACCTAAGCCAAGTTAAACAAACGGTAAATTAAATTGGAATAATCAGCATTTGTAATTCTGGTCAATATATTGATCAGGGTCAATAGCAATTCAACTCTGATTGCCGTAGATTAAAAAACAAAAGAAAACCACTCACATTGTGTTAAGAAACAACGTGAGACACTAGGATCATAACACATTGTGTATTTTATTTTATGGAAATGGTTTACGAGATTAGTTCTGTATTTTTCATTGATATGGGCTTTGCCATATTTCTATTTAAAAAGAAAAAATCATTGATCTATTTCAATCTTAATATCCGTTTAACAAAGATTATTTTTGTCAACTTATTTTATTATTCAATTTATTTTTGTTACTATTCATAAATTTTACACTTCTATTTTTACTATACTTTTTGGTACTATTTATAAGTTCCATTATACTATTTCAGTTAACTTTTAATTTTATTTATAGTACTTTCAGTAAAAAGTTTAAACTTTAACAAAATAAGCGGATTTCAAAGCTCTTAGTGTTTTGTTTTCCCAAGAAGTATTAGCGATTATTTTCATTTTTCAAATTGCATATAAGGTGCATGGCGGTACTGAAGGCTATAAGCGTTGTTTAATCGCTTCTCTCTGCAGCAGTAAACCAAATTAAAAGATCCTCTAAGATGACTAATGCTTGAAAACCCACAAAAAGGTAAAGAAAAGAAGTTGATGAATTTACACTTTCGTTTCTCTCTTGTTTATATATTTGTCAAACAATAGAATATGAATAGATTTGAAAGAGATGTGTCGCACTTTTTTTTTCCCCTGAATCCCTAATCATGATCAGAAGAAAATAAATCACATTGCTCTTATCATATAGGCACTGGCAAGGTTTCTGGAATAGTGCAAACTTCTGGTTGTATCCTGTTTTTGAGCTCTGGGAATATGTATTGATGGAATTTCTTAACCAGGAAATTTGGTCCATGTGTCGCACTGTAGATGTTTCATGTACAAAGGGTCGAATACAATTTTGGATTGAAAGCCAAAACATGCAATTTTAGTCGTTGGTTTCTACATGCCGTAAGACTGCGTCCCAAGTTCTGTTTCTTGATGTCTAGTTGATATATATAGCCAATAGTCCTGTAGCTCAATTGGCTGGCACCTCTTGGTGTTTCCAAATGAGACATCAAGGATTCAAATCCCTCTCCCAATTATCAAATTATTAAAAAAAAAAAAAAGTTGACATATCTCTTGTTGCTTGATCATAATTAGCTTTGATTTGCATTCTGTTTTTCTATTGAAAATGTTTAGCTGGTCACCTCGTTTTCTTTTGTCTAACAGCCAAATGTGGGAGTAGATAATTTTGAAGACTTTGATAAAGATGCTGATAGCACAATTTTAGAGGTGATATATGTGGACCAATTGCTGAATCCATGAACGAGTCAATGTTCCAACTAGTCATTCTAAAGTGGCGTAGTGCATTTGATGGGTTAAAGGAAACAAATGATTACAAGTTTATCTCTGCTGCTGGTTCTCTTATGAAAAACATGGTAATTGTTAATCTAACTCAAGAGTTCTGTTACTTATCTTGAAAAAACTTCTGTTACATTGGCTTTGCTAGCCTGACAATATTTGCTTCAGTAGTTATGGGCCCCCCCATAAACCTTCCTTAGATGATGGTTGTTTGTAAAAAGAAGGTTTTTGTAGCTCAGTTTATTTTTACATGACAAAAGGTTTGATTTTTGTGACATGGAGGAGAGTAACTCAATGCATAATCTATGCAAATAAATTAATTGGAGAATACATTTACTTTAGAATGAAGGTTTGTCTTTCCCATGTTTGGAATTGGAATTGGATTCTGTAATTTTGAAGTTTTTTCTAAACAAAGAATTTTTCAACAGCAGCCAAAATTTCAAATACGGAAACCTTTCTTGAGAAAGATTCATAGGAACGACTGAAGGGGTGCAATGAAATTAGGTTTTATTATTATTATTATTATTATTATTATTTTTTAATTTATAATATCAAGAATACAAATTTTGGGAGTAGTCAAACTTGTTTAAGTCACTGAAGGCCAGTTAAACAATCTGTAGATAACATATATGGTGTCACCCTAATCCAGTTTTGTCCCCAGGATGCATATATAATATTCTATCTACTCTAGTCCTTCTCCTATCCGGGTATACAATGGGGTTCTATACAGCAACAGACACTCTTTTAAGTTATTCACACATTATTTATTGTAAAAATAGCGTATAATGTCTATCTATTATAAGGTGGAGTTTTTTTGTTGGTTTGCAAATTGCTGTTTGTAAGATGTACCACTTGTTAATTGGGACACTGCCTTACAATTCATACATAGTAGAACAGACTCTACAAATTTCCTTTGCACTTTAGAATCCACATTAAAATATAAATCCAAACTGACCTTGTTGTGATACTTCTCTATAAGTTAGTGATATTGAATAACCTTGTGATGTCCTTCCTAACTGGTTTCTCTTGCTTGCAGATTAGCATGCTAGATTTGATGCTTAAGTTGTCGCCAGATGACGCTAAGTAGCTTTACACAACTCGCATTCTTCTTTACAAGTTATTTTATGATCAGACTGATCAAGGGATGACTCAGTTCCTCTTGAATTTGATCAAAACGTCTGACACTCACAAACAACCAAAGAGGATTTCCCCTTTCACACTAACAACCCAAAATAATTGATTTGTTTATCTTTCATATCCTGTTCTAGTATTTCAGTACCAGAAGATCAAAGTGGGCAGGTTGATGGGGGGATAGGGTTTTTTCTCTCTTGCTTTTAGGGTTTCATATTTCAATTATTTATTATAATCTTTAGAGAGGGAAGATCGATTCAGGCTTCTGCCAGGTATAATGTCCATGCTAATGGATCATCAGGCAATGCTTGTGATTGGCTTCTTGGTCTTCCTCCACTTGTTAAATTTGGGAGGAAAATACCTTGCTAGATTTTATTTATGCTTCTCATCACAAAGAATAAATATTTATAGTTGTTGGAGCTTGATTGTGTATATATTATATTGGGTATTTATATCTGGAAGCTGTTACCTTTCCTTATAATGGACTCATATCTGGGAATCGTTGTTTATTTGAAAGGAATCTGTGAACTGTATTTGAAATATTCAGTGTTTTTCCTTAAAAATGGCATAGTTTTTATCTCCACTTTTGTTTGAATTTTGCGTGGTAAGCAAAAGCAGAACTGCCTGTCATATCGTTTCTTATTCTCTTATTTTTCATAGTTTAAAGTTTATTTATTTTTATGACTGGTACTTACCCAAATAATGACAAAGTTCACTTTTGTTTATTAAATTTGCATATATGGTGTCAAATATATTTCTGAAAATCAACAATTCTCTTGCCTAGTCCACTGTAGAACCAAGAAAAAAATTCCAACTTATCTGCTTCGTTATTTGATTACATCTACAATGTCTCTTGGCTTTAATATTACATTGATTTTTGTGGTTATTAGTTTGTGGTCCATAGCACTGCTGCTATTTGTGGCCATCAACATGAACCTTGCACTGCCAGTTCCATTGTCTCAGCCATATTTATGATGAATTCTTTTAAACTTATATTATCAATTTTATGCATGGAGTCTATGTTAGTGGTTTCATTGTTTGTCCTATCATCAACTTTTTCTTGGAATTGTCCTTAGCCTGGGAACAGCTCTTCTTATATGTAAATGGTACACAATTTTTTGAATATATGCATGGTATCTATGTTATGGATCCATCATTTGCCTTTTTTCCTGTGGACTGGGAACAAGTCTCGTGTATTTGAAAATGGGACACATTAATTGGACTGAGACTCAAGTTGATATAAGGTGATGATATTAGTAATATCTGCATAGCACACGACACCTTAATTATGCTGCATCACGTTGATTGGAATTCTGTTACTTTTGAATGATCTAAAAGTTCCTTTGCATTATATAGAAAACATTGGAAATCATAATGGAATCCTTTCATTGTATTATAACTGTTTAAATGCTAAATAGCTGCAGCACTCTAAACATGTCATTAATTTTCATAATTTTATACCTGTATCCTTTGTGGTTTCCTTTTTGAAGTTAGTACTGTTTGGAACATAATTATCTATATATTCATTTACTCTGTAACTCTAAATTAGAGTATCCGTGTATTAAATCTAATAATATCACTGAGTGGCAACAACTTTTCCTGTTATGTTTTCTTTCTGTCCTTGTTTATAATTAATTTTTTATTGGATACAGGAAAACTAGAAGGTCGCTTCCTCAGGCAAATGATGAGAAGCTCACAGCCATCTCAATTCAGGGAACAAAAATTCAAAATGATCCTGGAATAGACCTACTGAAGTTGTCAAAATACAGTATGTTGCTCATCCTCCACGATTCTTCTTGCTAGTTACTACATTAGTCAATTTTTTCTACAATCCATATAATGCTGAATATTCAGGTTGAACTTGAAATGTTAATCTCACTTTTTTCCATTTCCAAGTAGTTACTGCTACACTTGAACATGTTGGAAACAAGGGAGATTGATGCTGTTGAATGTTTAGTGGATCTATTTAGTTGTGATGCTGATGTACTATGTTTGAAGTATTTGCATACAGATGAATGACAAATTGATAATAGGCTTAAAGTCTAGAAAATACTTCCTAGTCCTTTGGAAATTGTTATATATTTTCTTGTGCTGAAATGGCATCATTATCATTTTCAGTTTTGCAGAAACCTTTTTTGGCATCTGTTATGCCCACTTCTCTGGGATGCCTGGATTTAAATAACTTTCAATTTGATGGGTAAATAGTAAGTTTACTGCCAAAAATAAAAAATAAAATCAAGACACACGACAAAGCACTCAAACATGCTTCTTCAGGACATCCCCTAAAGCACCCAAAGAAACAAGTCTTACAACTGGAGAGACATTGGAACCTGGCCTAGAAAGGACCTTACACGTTGCAAGAGGCTAGGAAACAATTAACCAAAGGCACAAAAGTGACTAATGAGGAAAACAAATAACAGAGAAGAAAACATCACAACCTAAGAACTCGCTTCAAACAAACCATGAGTGACCTCCCAGACCAAATGTGGCTCTTATGAGCATATCAAACAAACTCGAATAAGGAGGACCTTTAAAACTTTTGCAATCCAATTCTTGTTGGAGCTTGACTGAATATTTCAGGTGGAAAAGGAATAGCACTCTTCCAAAATTGTTAAAGACTAGCAAAAGCTTTCTGCTTTGTCAATTTTAGAGTATATATCCATTGAAAGGACTAATTCGATGGAGGAAATAAAGTGAACAAGAAAAGTGATATAAAGTTGGGTCATTTGGGCCTCTTAAATTTTTATTATGATTTAATCATGAGTTTCAGACAGTTTACTACAAAGACTTGCAGGAATTATGCCAAATTAAATTCTCAAGGCCTCATGAGATACATGAGCCTCTGGGTTCAAAACTCCTAGTTTGCATCTTGGGGCCACTCCCAATAGATTCCTCCCTATAATTATCTAGTATGTGGGATTAGTCAAGTGCTCGAAGAGGTTTGGACACCCATGTTAGCAGTATTGCTTAGAATTTTACAAATTGATATCCTTATTAAGCTGTTATGTTTGGAAAGCAGGGTTGTGTTTATCAAGCTGGCTTCTTTTCAAAGGGAATTTGTACTAATAAAGAATAACCTCTGTTATTACTTGATGTTGGTTGCATTAAGTTATGGTTTGTGAAGAAAAGTATAGCTTCAGCTTAGCTACTTATTTGTTCAAATTTTCTGATAATATTTATTAACTTGAACATAGAACTAATCTTATGTATTTTCAGGGATGTTAACAACCAGTGCAGTAAGGTGGAACCTGCAGGAGTCGATGTGAATGTTTCTTTTAATTATGGCAATCTGAATGGCACTGCTGAAGCTGAAGTGACTAGCATTGGCAGTGGAAGTTTGCTGAACGTTGCACCTGTGAATCGTTTAGATAATTTGTCACAACAAGAAGTTGATATTTCGGCAGCTTTTGGGGATGCAGTGGCTCCCAGTCATTTCCAGAGTAATCTAATAAGAAGGATTGGCAGTGGAAATAGTTTGGATGTTGCACCTTTGAATGATTTAGATAATTCGTCAGATCAGGTAGTGGATGAGGAATTGGAAGATGCAATTGATGAATTAGCTCCTAGTGCATCTCCAAAGAGTAATGTAATGAGAAGGAAGTTGAGAATGGTACTTGATCTTGAGGATGTCGACTGAGATGGAAGCGAAGCGTGTCCAGGTTCCTCTCATTCTTAAAACTTGTACAGTTTCCCTAAACTGCTGCCATCTGTCTAATTGGATATTGGAAATCAACTTTTCAATTACCTATGATCCCAACTTATTCTAATATTTCGATTTCAGCCAGAATAATTTTCAATTAGTAGAATCCCATATTATATCTGTGGCGGAAATCATATTTTCATCCCTCTATTTTCAGGCGATTCTCACTTTGATCTCTAGATTTTATTTTTTCCGCTTTTAGTTCCTATCCTGAAAAATGCTTTTCGTTTTGGTCACTGTTGTTACATCAGAGACGAAAAATGTACGCATGACAAATAGCAGAATTAAAAAATATTATATTTTAAAAAAATAGTTATCATTTAATTTATTTGAATAATAATTATTTTTCATGTTCTTCCCCAAGAACATGGTTGCCCAAAAGATAAGAATCTCAAGATTTTCTTCTCTTTTCTTGCATTTTCTTAGCATCCAAACAAGCAAAAACATATACAAAACCATAATCAAACTCAAATACTCTATCACAATCAACTAACAAATCCCAAAACACTTAATAAAAAAAAAAAAAAAAACAAACAAAACCAAAACACGGTCGGATCAAAACAAAATACCAAAACTCAAAGCTAATCCTCATCAATAAAATACACCAAAACACAATCATGAGCTAATCAGATCAAACCAGGTGATCATCTGGGTTTAGAGAGAGAAGATCAAATCTCGGTAAAGGTGGGTTTCGGCCATGGATCTTCAACCATGGGGTTTCGGCCATTGGATCGAACTTGAAGCCACAACTGGGTACATCATGTTGAGGTCGCTAACACACCCAGCGTAGCTGCATTTGCTTGATCCTTTAATGGGCGTGATAGAAATGGCCAAGTTGTAACCATCAACAAGTAAAACACTTAAACCTATAAAAATTGAAATAATTCACACTCGTAGTCCTCTTCCTCTTCGACTTGAAGCTAAATGAACACGATGTTTGTCTGACTCTGCACAACAAACATGAATTCCTCCTCGTCCTATTCCATACGGGGGCCGAAAAACTAAAACTACAGCTCGTAGTCAGAGTTCCCATTTATTAAAACAACAATCAAACAAAAAATTGAAGGAGAGCCTGTTTTTTAATTTTCGCTTCAGTTATTTTCTGGGCAACCATGTTCTTGGGTAAGAACATGAAAAATAATTATATTTAAATAATTAAATGATAACTAATTTTTTTTTTAAATATAATATTTTTAATATTTTTTAATTTTGCCGTTTGCTCCGTGTGCATTTTTCATCTATGATGTAACGGCAGGGACCAAAACAGGAAGCGTTTTTCAGGATAGAGACTAAAAGCAGTAAAAATAAAATCTAGAGACCAAAGTGAAAATCGGCTGAAAATATAGAGATGAAAATGTGTTTTTCGCCTTTATTTTTCTTTTCTTTTTAGGACCATAATCAGTTTATATATCTTAAAGATATCTTCTTCTCTCTGATAAAAAAAAATTATATATCTTTATCTCACTATAATCACTCCAGCGGAAAAATTTCTTATAAGTTTGCGGATCTCAACTTCTTTGAAATATAAATGGGGGCAGGGTTATTGTTGACCCACTTTAAATTTTATAGAATATATTGTTTAGAGTTATCTGTAATCTCAATTTCTACATTTCGTGAAAAGATTTTGTAATTTATTTATTTATTTATTTGTCCAGGTGAAGAGTGCATTTCCTTAGAACTGAAACTGAATTTTGTTGTAAGATTTTTGGAGTGTAGAAGAGTGGATGGAGAGAAGATTTTGTAGATTGATAATTTGATGAAGTTTTCGCACTTCGGGATGTGATTTGTCCATGTTATCACATGCATTCCGTCTTGCGTCTATTTTAAGGAGTAATGATTATCACTCATTATTGTATATAATCCGTATACTAATCATTTTATGTTTTAAACGTGAACATCACATGTGAAATTGGGAACCTAATGTATATCGAGTGTATAGCATTGAGTTTCTCTACTTGAATTAGGTAGCATTGATTGACGTGTTGAGTGTCATGGCAAAATGAGGTGTTGAGTGTCATGGCAAAATGACATTGGTGTAAATTGATGAGGTGCGTGAGGATATTAAGGTTTCTAAGGGAAAATTATCAGATACTCGATGATATGGTATTTCCTCATTTCACGTTCGTGGTAAACTTCATTATAAATTTAATTAGTGTAATTTATCATGAATGTGAGAAGAGGGAGCATTATTTTATCGTACTCTAGGAGTACTTAATAATTACGTGTTCCCAATGCCTTTGACTACGATATATTGGAGAAAAGTAGAGCAAATTTGACAATATCAAAATCTAACTTTGCCAAGAGCCTTCTCCTACTTCCATCTATTGAATTACAAACCCAAAAAAAAAAAAAAAAAAAAAATCCAACTTTATTTCAAAAAAGAAAAAAAATCCCTTTCTCTTTCTTCTTGGTAGCAGTTAACCATTTAGAGAGGTTTTTTTTTTTTTTTTGATAATAAAATATTTATTTATTTATGTAAATATTTATTAATTTTTACAATAATTGATGAGGGGATTCGAACCCTAGTTATTTATAAAATGTCAAGAATTGAGCGGACCTTATTTTGACTTTTAAATCAAGACCATAGCTTTAAATCAAATTCAATATGATGAATTTGATGAAAATAAATTATTATTTTTGGGTCATTTGTAATATATTATTAGTTTTAAATTTAAGCAATTTGAATTTGTATATTATAAACCAAGGAGGTATCCAAAATATCAAGGGAGGGGAGGTTAGAAAAAAAGATAACTAAAATACTTATTATTATTATTATTTTTAATCAAAATACTAATTTGTTAGTAAGATTGTTGCTAAGTTTTTTTTTTTTTTTTTTGAAAGATACTTTGTTGTCTCTTTGATATAATTATAAAGATGTCAAACTATTTATAAAAATAAAAGGGATAATTACAGTAAACCCACCTGTGGTATGACTCGTTTTTTCTTTGCCTACCTGTGTTCCAATCATTTACACTTTGCCTACCTGAACTTCAATCTGTTACCCACCTCATCATCAGACATTAGAAAAAAACTTTTTTATTCAAAATCAGTACATAACACGGATAAAAAACACGAACCCATTCTTCGTTTTCTCATGAGCCCTAGAAACAAGAAAATTCTTGTAGACACCACATTCTGCATCTGATATTGTAATAGTACTGCAAGTGTGAACCTAGACGAGCAATGGGTCTTTCGAGGGACTAAAATCTTGGTAAGAAATCAGTCACTGTTTGGGTTTTTACTTTGGGCTTATGGTTGTTTTATTGCTTTTTGAGTAATCAATCAATGGTCAATGTTACTTGTAATGGAATGAGAATATTGGATGTGTTTGTTGATGTTTATGAAAAATGTGACCACCTGTTCTTTGGATTTGTGTTTGTTTATGGGCATTTTGTCTGTCGTGATCATTGTGTCTGACAGTGGACCCAAGTTTCTATTGGGTTTAAATTTTAGTGTTTGCATGTGCTATTTAGTAAAACAGAATCAAAAGCAAAACAGAAAATGTGGTCTCTCCGTGTGTGTTGCATCCCAAAAGCAAAATAGAAACATGCGAGTGTTTACTCTTTTGTTGTTTACAATTCTTTATTTGTTAATTGTATACGTGTCAAATGATAATTTGTTATTGCAGATGGATGATGAGGAAGTGAAATCGGAGGTACATTATGGGTGTGCTTTTTTGTGGAACCCTAGTTTAGAATACTTTGATGGGAAAGTTGAAATAATGTATAGGGATCCTAATAGACTTAGTTATTTTGAAATACAAGGTATATGTAAGGAATTGGGGATTGATGAACCGTGTAGGATTCATTATTTAGGTCCTGGGGGCAACTTGGAGCAAGACTTGAGGCACATACAAGATGATCAAGATGTGGTGCCCATGTGCAAGCCTAATGAGGGAGGGCTAAGAGATACCATCATACTGTATGTGAAGAGTGGTAATGTTCCACTTACAGTTGAAGTTCCTGATGGTGCAGGGGTTGGTGCGGGAGCTGGTGCAGGGGCTGCTAAAGGGGGTGTAGGGGCTGGTGTAGGGGGTGGTGCAGGAGCTCCTACAGGGGGTGATGGTCTGGAGGAGGAGTTTGATTGGTTGAATGAAGGTCTGGAAGGAGAAGACTTCGCTGATGACATTTTTGGTGAGTCTTTTCCATCTCACACAGTGCCATCTGAGCCTAATACTGTTCCAACCATTGATACACCTTAACCAACTACTGATACACCCCAACCAAACATAGATACACCTAGCCCAAGCAATGTTCCTCCTCCAAACATAGATTTAGATGAAGAGTGGGCTGAACCAGCTTTAGAGGATAATATTGCAAGTGTGGATGGTTCTGATGATGAGCAGAGGCCTGGCAATTTGGAGTTCAATGAGAGGATTGAAATGGAAAATGTTAGATTGGTAAAATGGATGAAGTTCCCAAACTCCAAGGTGTTTAGGAAGGCTTTGAGGGAGTATGTGATTTAGCATCACATTGATATCAAGTGGAAGTTTAATGAAAAGAAGAAGAAGATTTATGTACATTGTAAGAACAATTGTGGATGGAGGTGTTATGCCTCAATAGTGACTGGAAAGTGTACATTTGAGATCAAGACACTTTATCCTAAGTGTACCTGCCCCATAACATTTCAAAATGGGCAAGTTACATTAGCCTATGTGGCAAACAAGTATTTGAAAGATTTTGGTAAGAATCTTAATTGGAAGGTCTTAAGTGTTAAGCACCATGTGATGTAGAAGATTTCAGTTGATTTAAGTATTAGTCAGGTGTATAGATTAAGGAAGGCAGTTGGGGACTGATTACTGGGAATGAAGAGGCTCAGTATGACCTACTTAGAGATTATGCAGAAATGATAAGGAGGAAAAATGTAGGAAGCAAGGTGATTCTGCAAACACAAATGGAAAATGAGGATGCAGAACTCAAGTTTAAAAGGATTTACATTCGATACAATGCTCAGAAAGTTGGCTTTCTAGGTGGTTGTAGACCCTTTGTTGGGCTGGATGGATGCCACCTGAAGGGTAGGTTTTATGGGCAATTATTGTTTGCCACTGCTAAGGATGGAAATGACAATATATTCTCAGTGGTAATGGCTGTGGTTGAGCAAGAGAACAAGGACAGCTGGATCTGGTTCTTGGAGCAGTTTGTAAATGACATTGGTAGGCCAGAGGAGCTCAATCTGGTATTCATCAGTGACAAGAAAAAGGTATTATCATGCTTGTTTGCTTAACTTACTTGAATGCTTACATGCTTACCTTTTTACATGCTTGTTTGTTGACATTGAATGCTTGTTTATTTGATTGCAGGGCATTCTACTTGCAATAGAGACTCTATTCCCAACTTTGGAGCACAGGTATTGTGTGAAGCACATATACAACAACTTTAAGGTTAACCACAAGGGCATGGAGTTGAAGAGTGTATTGTGGAAGTGTGCTGGCACAACATCAGCGAAGGAATTTGAGAGAGGGATGGACCATCTTAAGAGTTTGAATGAAGAAGCTTGGAAGTACCTGGCTGATATAGAGCCTGCACAGTGGACCAGATCCCATTTCTCTACAAGAACTTTGACAGATCGTCTGGTAAATAATCTGAGTGAGAATTTTAACTCTATGATTATGAAGGCTAGAGACAAGCCCATCTTATCAATGTTGGAGTGGATTAGGGTTAGGCTTATGACCAGGCTGTATACAAAGAAGATTGGCATAGAAAAGTATCGTGGCAAGTTGTGTCCAAGCATACAGGACAAGTTGGAGAAGTTGTAATTAGAGTCTAAGAGCTTCTGTGCAATGCCATATGAGAGGTTTGTGTATGAGGCTGACAATGAGAGGGAAAGGCATGTGGTGGACTTGGTAGGGAAGGCATGCAGTTGTAGAGCATGGGAGTTGACAGGAATCTCCTGCAAGCATGGAATTGCAGCCATTTTTGTGAATAGTGAGAAACCAGAAGACTACACTCATCCATGCTACTACAAGGATGCTTATGTGGAGACATACAAGACACCCATACCTCCCATGCCTGGCCAATCTGAATGGATGTCAAGTGTTCAACACAAGCCTGTTGCACCTATTATTTATAAGCCACCAGGCAGGCCACCCATGAAGAGGAAGAGAGATGCTGATGAGCCAAGGAACCCCTATAAGGTGTCTAGAGCAAATAAGCCAGTGAGGTGTGGAAGGTGTTAAAAGGAAGGGCACAATGCAAGGGGATGCAAGGCCAATGTCACTAGTGAGACACCATGGGAGAGAAGGCAGAGATTGCAGAAAGGAAAATCTATAAGTTTTTACAAATTTTTTTATTCAAAAGAAAAATGCCAATAACTGACACTGTAAAAACATGCTCATATATGGTTGCAGGGAAGTGGAAGGCCTTTTGCACCAGACAAGGATCCTAGGCCCCAGCATCATCTCAGCCCCCTTCGAGCCAGTTAGAGGAGCTCTTTGGTTCCCTTCGAGCCAGCTAGCACCACACACCCCTGCAGAAACATGGGACAGTAGAGCATGATCATCACAGGTATTGTCATGTTAGGTTTAATGTTTTATTCATAAAACTGTGATACTGGTAGCTAAGATGCGAATTTTTGTACTTTGTAGCTAACATGCTAATTTTTCTCTCTTGCTCTTAAGCTCTCACTGCTATCTCCTTGGCTTGAACAGAGGAAGTTCGAAACTTTCTCTTCCTTTCAGTGACTTTTGCTGCCCTGTGTTAAGCAATTTCTGCCATTTGGGTAGCTTCTGCTGTTGTCTGGGTAGCTGCTCTTTCCCTTTCATGTGCATGTTGCAACTTATTCCGCAGTAAATCCAGCTTTTGTTGCACCAAATAGACAGCTTCATTCCCACGCATACAAGTGGGATTATCAAGCCATTTAAAGAAAGGGCACTTGGGAACAATCTGTTCATAAATTGAATTGAACACATCATATTCCAATCTCATGTGAATCAACTAGATTAAGTAAAAAGTATACTTACCTTATATCAGCTACAACCGAGAAACCTTCTTCCAAAATTATCCACTGTCAAACTTGTTCTCAGTACACAAGTCTCATATGTACACATATGCCCACTTGAACCTGAGTAATTTCCACTCGAAGAAGACATCGATTATTAACTTCCTGTGAATCAAAGCTACCATCAAAACTTTAAACCCTAAAACCCACATAAAGCAGAAATGTCGTACCTGGTGATGATTTATCTTCGAATATTCAATGCCTCAAGACAACCCAAAGTTAGAACCTCACCCTCACATGAATGCACGATCAGAAAAATCAAAACCCCAACTCAGTACAAGGGATTTTCGTGTTTCAAGGGCTCGTGAGGAAAAGAAAAGTGGGATCGTGTTTTTGATCCATGTTATGTTTTGATTTTGAATAAAAAGGTGTTTTTCTAACGTTTGATGGTGAGGTGGGTAACGGATGGATAACTGATTGAAGTTTAGGTGGCCAAAGTGTAAATGATTGAAACACAGGTAGACAAAGTGAAAATGGGCCATACCATATATGGGTTTACTATAATTATCCCAAAATAAAAAATGACAAACTAAAAGACAAAACAACACAACCATGTCAATGACTCAATAAAACACAACACTGCAATCTGACCCACCGTACCACTTCCAATAGTTTTCTATAAAAAGCTACCAAAGAAAAATTTACACAGTTTTCTTTCCCTTCTTTTAAATATATAATTTCTTTTTAATATGTTTCAACTTAACCATTTACTATATATCAAAATGAAACTCCCTATTTATAAAAACAAAAGGGAACTCAACGTTCTTTTGCATTTTTGAATTCATCTAGATTACGTTTGTATTAAATTTCACAAAAGAAGTTAAAGAAAAAAATCAAAGAGTTTTTTTATAATATCATCTTTCATTTATTTTTGAAATTTTTCATGAGATGGAAAATCCTTATTCCATAGTTGCAATAAAAATTAGAAGAATATATAAGTTCTATTATAACTACTATAAAAAAAAAAAATTGGTAACCTATTGATATTCTGATCTAGTCCTTACCATATTGGAAGAATAAAAGATATAAAGAAATTTTTTGAAGTTCCATATGTTAAATTTTTCATCGAAATATATAGGTTCCTGAAAACAATCTGAAAACTATGGCAGTTTTAAATTTGTGAGCTTGAGTCAATTTCAAAATTAACCTAAAATCGTGAACTCACGGTTTCATCTAACTGGACATTTGGTTCTCAAAATTTGCAACTTTGATCTAGTTAACAGACAATGGAATCAAGTTACAGATACAGGCTACAATCTATGATGATATTATCGTCTTTCCATTTTGTTTTCTTCAGACATTTTCAAGTAAGTCATATTTTCTTAATTCTCTTGAGCAAAAGTACTTTTTTCTTAATTGAAAGTTTTAAAAATAGTTATAAATCTTTCTTGACAAATTCCGGACTGTTGGGGACATTATTATTATTATTATTATTATTTTTTTTTTTTTCCTTTGAGACTTATTTGACTTAAAAAAAATTAGAATAAAATATTTTTAAAAATTATACATAAACTATGATAAAAATAAGCTAAAATTAAAGCTTATCCAAACACTGTCATGTCACACCGTTCTCAAAATGAATATTAGGATCCAATTGGTCAGATGACCTCACCAAACCGATCAGACCTTCTCAATCCGAAGCCCAGCGGACTGCTTTAGAGTTTAGATAGCTCTCCATATCAAATGGTCTGATTTGTGTTTACTCCAAAAACCAAAATTAAATTAAATGAAAATTAAATTAAATTTATTAAAATATTTTATTCATTTACTGTAAGGACACGGTTTTGGTGCAATAGCCCAAAAGTGGATGAACCAGTCCAAAATACCCAACAATAATGAATTTGTAGAGAGTAGGTAAAAAAAGCTGGGCTAGCTTAGATCAAACAAATAATAAAGTGGATTTGGATCGCCATGCTAATAAAATAAAGGAGTTTTACTTTAAGAAATGGTCCTCGGCATATGTCCGAGGAGATCAATTTGATATATTTTTGTTCTAAATTTGGATACAAGATTAGTTCTTTATGTTTACAGTGTTTCTTTTTCTCCTCCGATCCCTCTCTTTGTTAGATTTCTCTTCCTTTTATATTCCTTCTTCTCCTTTTCTTAGCCCTCCACGTGCACATTGGATGACTCTTGTTGATACTTGTCCCATCCCAACTTTTCCAAAAGTCCTTCGATAATAGCTAGAAAGCTGGAAATCCCTGTTTAGAGGTCTTCTCCACATAAATGTGGCAAGAGGATTAGCTGCAGAGCATTCAATGCGGGGGTGGCAGCCTTCTTCCTTGATATTTTTGGGATCTCTTCTTAGCACATTTTTCTGCAATACTCACCCAGTTCGACAAAACCCTCTTGGGTGTTTTCCTGAATGGCAAACTCCAAAACTCACCCTGGTTTCAGTAATCCGAGGTGACGTTTATCCTCGACACAACTTCCAGGTTCAATGCATATTTTTTAGGCTAAGTTGAATCATTCTCGGACTAGCCTTAGTCCTCGGCTTGGGCTTTGGATACAACGTGTATATGGATAAAGAAATCTCGGCCCACTGGACTAAGACGACCTAACATATACAAGGATCAAGAATTTTTGGCTCATTGATCCTACATCTACCATAATTTTTAGTTTTGAAAATAAGAATAAAAAACGATCTTACTTGATATATTATTCTCATTTTTTACGTGATAAGCTACTGTCATATGTAAAAACTCTAGAACTTCTTACAAGAAATTTTTATACCAATTTTTTAGACATTCAGAGTATTAAGTATAAAAAAAGTTTGTATTTTTTATGAAATGTGAGTGTCTTATTTCAAAATCAGAGGGGATGTAAGTACAATAAGTCAATTACAGAAAATTTCCAAGATGGTCAATGCAATTTTCCTAATTATTATAAATATAACAGATAAGTCCATACCATACCGTCTTTTCCCACAATAAAAATTGGTAATAGAGTTTTTTTTTACAATATAGATATATTTTATAAATATTTAAAGGTTATATGGAAAAAAAGAAAAAAAAAGAAAAAAAAAAAGGAGTTCCCTCCCCCCCCCCCCCTCCCTCGGGTTTTCAGACCCGGACCATTCATTGAACCGTAAAAGGGAGAGGTTCAAGGTTTTTGAGGTCCGATCGAGGTCGAACCGGGGTTGAACCATAATGACGTCATAATTAATTTAATAATTATTTAAATATAAATAAATATATTAAATTTGTAAATATTAGCAAAATTTACTACAAATATCTTAAAAATTGATACAAAATACATAAAATAGTACATTATAAGATTAATAAAAAATAGTACAACATAAATAAGCATAAAAAGAAATTTTTATAATAATCCTTTAAGAGAAATCATTTCAATTAACTAAACACGACTTTTAAAATAAATTCATAAATTGCATAGGTATTATTCTTAAATAAAAAGTTAATTTAGTAATATTTAATATGTTGAGAAAGATAATATAGAAGTTTAGAAACTATAAATCATTAAATTTAATATAAATTTAATAATATTGCATATTAGCTCCCAAGAAGAGCACTTGGTTTGTTGGTCATGGCTTCAGTCTTGCTTATAAGGTGTGAGATCTCAAGCAATGTTATAAGTACCGTTTCAGAACCCGTTTCAGTTTGTTTATTGGAATGAAATATTTCAGTACCAGTCTATTTCAGCGTACTGTTTTAGACCATTTCAGATTACCACAAATATATAAAAATATAATATAATGAATTTAATATATTTACTTTTTAAAAAAATTCTCAAATAAAGTTAGCATTTGGTAATTAAAAAATTATTTGTTACATTTTTGTAAATAAAGTGAACATGTTGACTAGTTAATAGTCAAGCACATTCTTGTAACTATAACTTTTCCCATTTCCCAAACCCGCCCGGTCACGTGAAGCACTGAAGCTCTCCATCTCTTTGTCACCAACCCATTTATTTCATTTGTCTCACACACTTCTCAATGTTCATATTCAAGAGATACAACTTTCAAAAGTCTGGAGGCTCAACCACTCGCAGAGCTTTGTCTCGGTCTCTCCTCTTCGTTCTATTTTTTGTTTCTTCTAATTCTTTCTTTCTCTGCTGTGTTTGTTTCATTTTGTTCTTTATTACTGTTTTTCATTCTTGTGTTTGTTCTTCTCTATTTTAAACAGAGACAAAGGCAGTGAAGCTTTTTTTTTTTTTTTTTTTTTTCTTTTTCTGGTAAGGCAGTGGGTTGAACATCAAATTCAGGGGAAAAGGCCAAAGTTTCATACCGGAGATTCGGCCGGTATTGACCGAAACGGACTGAAACTCCAGAAATAGCTCGAAATGGGCTGAAATTCTACCCGAAGTGGAACAAGGGTGGTTGCTGTTCCGGTTTACTCAAGTTCAGATCCTGGCAGTTGCATTTTTCCTGAATTTTTCTCTATTCTCTGACCGGTTGAACCGACCTACAGTTTGTCCGGTTTTTCCGGTTGAACCCCGGTTCATCCGGTTCTCTCACAACCCACTGATATTCGGTTCTGTAGGCTTAAAAACCTGAAATTCAGTCCGGTTCTCGGTTTTTCCGGTCGGACCGCCCGGTCCAGTCCGGGTTTCAAAACCTGCCAAAAGAAAGCATTGATCAACTAATCTAGTCATCATTCCCCAAAAAAAGAAGAAGAGAGTTTAGAGTTGATATACAATTGTAATAGAATGAAATAATTAGGTAGTAAATTTTGTGAGTAAATAGTGGAACTCCTAATTTTTAGCTCAATTTCAAATCCTATTAATGTGTTCAAATCATTCCACATTAATAATATATACAATTTGGTTGAAATTTTCTATTCTCAAAATTTTATCAAGAGAAAAGAAAAAGCTCGTATGAGACTTCAATTATAACATTATGATTTTGATTTGTCAAACACAAATGAAGTTTTGCAAACAAGTTATATATTGAAAAGGAAATTATGAATAATTTTGATATAAAAATAATAATTAATAAAGTTTATTACGTGAAGTATTATTGTTGAGCATGACTTTGATAGAAGATACTATGTTCATTTTTTTTTTTTTTTTGGGTTCTATATATTTGTATGTTGTATACCCATTATATACAACTCATTATATATAGTAACGTATATATAGTAACGTATATATAATTAGAATTCCTTCCCTTGCAAATTCTCCAAATTTGAGGGAACTTGAAAATAAAAGGGCTTGGAGGATAAGACACCCCTTAAATAGTTAAATCCTTTCACCTTCCTTTTAAATAAAAAATTAAAAAAAATCAAACAATGGGATTAACCCTCAATTCCCCTCTAATTTCTCCTCTATCCAAACATTCTATCCTCAATGAATTCACATTGTTAATTCGAATGACACCAATCCCTGCTGCCTCTTTTGGTCCAAAAAAAAAAAAAAAACCCCATTCATGATAACTTAATTTGTACATCCCTTGCCAAAGCAATCACAGTGGAGCTGTTAAAATTGTTAAAAAGTTATTTTAGTAATTCCAACATAAAAAATGACCCTTTATTGAAGTTGTTAAAGTTAAAATTTTTTAGCAACTTGTTATAGTAGGTTGTTACTCACTTTTATTATTTTTTTGTTCCCCCCTCTTTCTTTTCTCACTTTATTATTTTTTTTATTCCCCCTCTCTTTCTCTCACTCAAATCACATGCTCTCTTCTCCCTCACTTTATTGTTTATATTAATTTAATAGAATGAATGTAAAAATAGAATCTTTAATGTTGAGCGTATTGTAAAGTGAGATGATAAAATAAATAAAATAACTTTTTGAAGTACTAAAAGCTAAATATTTTAGCCGTGAATGCTAAGGGCTTTGTAGCTGAATTAGTACCTCTCCATGTACAGGGTGTTTGAAGGTCTAAAATAGAAAAGGGTTTGAACTATAGAATTAGTAACATATTGTAATTATCTTTAAAAAAAAAAATTTATATGGTGTGGGATCCAATTTTTTTTGGTGAGTGTGGTTCCAATTTGATGTTTGTCTTGTGTTTACTTTGATTTGGCTTCTTTGTATTTTGTTTAATCTCCTCAGAAGGTCCAATGCTTCCTCTTTTATTTTATTTTATTTTTTATTTAAATTTTTATGAAAGTCCGATGCTTTTGCAATTACTAAATCGGCTCTCTCTCATCCTTTCTACCTTCAAGGCTTTAACATGTTTAGGTGATCATTTCAAAATTTTCACGTTACAATAATAGATGACTGATTAAGATTAGTTAGACTCTTATATCGTAGGACCTTCTTGTAGGACGTTCGGCAATTGTCCAATTAAGTTATCAACCAGAAGAGCCGGCCTGGATAATCTTGGTGACAATTTTAGTCAATTCATGTTGGCGAGTAGTCCACTATGTGTTCTTAAATTAGAGTCCAATTATTATTTCTAAAAACCATAGTCCGTACATGTCAAATCTCATTACATAGCTTCGTGTTAGATACGTAAAAGATGCGATAAGAGTGACGTACACAATGAATCCAAAATAGAATAGGATTTCAAGTTTGAAATTAAAGACTATAGATTGCAAGCATCATGGGATAAAATATTGATGTCTTTCTATTTGTACTTCATATTTTATATTCTATTTTCGGTAATGCTCGATTTGGTAGTGCTCTATTTCATATTGAGAGAGAGGGATTTTTCTGTTTGTGTAGTACGAGAGACTAATGAGTGATACACTCCCTACACAGATACTGAAGAGTCAAAAGCACAAATCATCAAGAGATTTTTTTTTCCTGTTTTTTCTTAGATATATATGATAGATAATCAGTTCTATTACATAGAATATGAAAAGTTTTTATATTTAAAACAAAAGGATATGTCAAGTTGAAAAAGAATTGGAGGTAAGCTAAACCTCATGTATTGATTTTTTTTTTCATTTTAAATTTCAATTATTTTATAAAGAAAGTAAAATTAATACATGATAAATTGTGATTAGTGGAATTTAGAGTACTACACAATAAATGGTATAAATGATATGCATTCGTCTCTTTAATTAGCGAGCTATTCCTTTTCGTAGAAGTTGAATAAAAAATAGTTGGTGTTGATTCTCAAAAAAAAAAAAAAAAAAAAAAACTAACAATTAGAAACAATATGTGGAAGACTAAATTGCATAACCTTTAAATGCGCTACATGTATAAATAAAATGTAAGTCATTTACTACAGAACAAGAATTATTTATTTTTATCACAAATGAAAAAAAAAAAATTAGAAAAAGAAGAGTAATTGTTTATATTTTATAGTAAGAAGAGAGAGAGAGAGAACAAGTGTGTAGTAACCAATTAAAGTTTCTAAAGAAAATGAGCACTTTGAGAAATTAAGGGGCACGTACTGGAATCCCATTTTCTCCTTCAGCAGTCAATTTCTAATTGTCTTCGGTTAAATCAAAGTATACCTATCAAAACATCTATTAGGAGTAGAACCAAGACATATAATGTCATTCCAAAAAGGTTCTTTATCCAATATGTCATGTAAGTTGGAGTTTAAATTTTCATGAATAAACTTCACATACATTTACACTTAAATTAGACTAAAAGTATAATTTCTATCTTATATTAAAATTTTTTTTAAAAAAAATGGAAATTTCATTCCACATGAAATAGTTCCAATGAGTGTCTCTAGCTAAAGCTTTTCTTCGACCTTGGTGTCAATATTACGGGTTGCTGCACTTGTAATATATGCAGCTCTGGTGTAAAGTCTCAATGCTTTGTTTATCGCCTTCTCTCTCTGCACCATTTTTACGGGCTATGTATTCAATAATACAAATTAACAAACATGTCATGTGAGTGTAATTGGAGATTAATTAATGTTTTAGCGTTCCATATCACCTTCGCTTGTATTTTCACTGGTGTTTACTGACGGTGTGGCTCTTGACGATCGGCACCATTTTGGCATCGTTGCAGGGGCGGAGCCACGTAGTGGCTTGGGGGGGCCGTGGCCCCTGCAAAAAAAAAAAAAAAAATATCCATTAGACTATTTGAAAAAAATATTTGGGCCCCCCCAACATTGGACAGCCGCCCCCCCCCCCCCCCCCTCACATCTCAACTATTTCCCAGCCCAGCTTCAGTTTTTTTTTTTTTTTTTTTTTTTTTTTTTTTTTTTTTTTATGGGAGCCCAGCTTTAGTTTAGGCCTTACATACTCCAAATAAAACAAAAAAAAACTGACCCACTTTCCTTTAAATACTCAAATCTAACACTAACAACAAAACTCTACTTTCTCTACATCTCAAAAAACCCACCCTGACCCACGGAAGCCCTTTCTTCCCTTTACTACTTATTCTTTTGTCTTGTCTTCCTTGATACACTTCCACTTGCAGTGGTACTGCCGCCTACCAGCTCCCAAAACTCTAGTCTTCTGTCCTCACAGTCCGGAAAAAAAAAAAAAGAAAAAAAAAATTCTGACCAATTTTTTCTTTCTTCATCAGCTCTAGTTTTGGAACTTGATGAATGGTGACTAACTGGTGCGTTTTCTTCTCTTTAAGCATTAGACATTCATACATTTTTAATGTTTTTTTTTTCTCAACTATCTACACCTAAATATTCACATGCTTTTTATATTTTCATAGATTTTTAGAGAAATACATGATTGAAGGCATGGGGAGATTGTTTGTGATGAGTCTTGAAGGGAAGATCTAAAGTTAGAGACAGAAGCAATAGGCATTGCCACACACTTTGTGAAGTGAAGACAAAATTTCTAAGGTAAAATGGTTTTGATTTATTACCTATTTTTGATTAGTTAGATATCATTTGGCTGTGGATGTGGTTGTGGTTGTGGGTGTTGTTAAATTGTTTGGTTTATGTTGTGTACCAATATTTGTGTGTTTAATTTTTGTTTTTATTTGAGGAGTTATTATTAATTAAAGTCGTATTAAAAATGGGTTGACTGTTTAAATTATAGTGGAAAATTTTTTTTTTCTTGAATATGAATAACATTCATATAACTAAGTAAAAATTTTTAATTAAAATTTTATTTTTTAAAGTTCTTTTCAGGTTAATTTTTGAGTCATATTCTTAAAGCTAAAAGAATTATGAGCAAACGAAAAATAATTGATACATTCTTTAAGAAAAAAGATGTTAGCAATTCAAAAATTAGGACACCTGTGGCTGTAGAAACAAATGTTGATACTTCAATGCTTGATGAACACCCCTCCAAATGTTCAAGAATTCAATCTGAAGAGATAGATCGTGATCCAGGATCGCGTAAACAAATATGTGAATTCCCTATCAACAAACAAGATGAAATTCGACGAGCTTATCTCAAAGAAGGTCCATATCAACCTAAAAATATAGACTATCCATACAACGATGATACTCATCGTCGTCGATTTCAACCTTCATGGTTTGAAATCCGACTACTTTATGTTTTTTATATTAATACTTTGAATCAGCCCCCCCATGTAGAAATTCCTAGCTACGCCCCTGCATCGTTGAATTAAAATCTTAAATGGAAACGCACGTCTGTTTCAAAAATCTCTTTAGTGTATGCTTTTCCTTGACCCTGCAGTCCATGTTAGGAGCAGCAGTTGCACGTGAAAATGACTTTTTTTTTTTTCCTAAGAATAAATTCATATTGTCTGCATGGCGCGGGAGACGGTTGTCTCATTTTTTAATTACCTTCTTTCTCAGCAACTTATTTATTACTTTGTAATTTGATTTTTGAGATAAGCTTGCACTGCAAAAAATTGGGTCTTTTGCCATGGCCAAAGCCACTGTAAAAGGCCGAAAAAAAAAAAAAAAAAAAACTACAAGCACGGTTTTGAAATATTTTAAAGTGTATAAGAATGATTTTAACAAAGGCTAAAATTTATAAAATGAAACAAAGGCTAAAGATTGATGACCAAACGTGCAATTTAGCCAAATATAAATAGTACTTACCAATAAACATATTAAATGCAGGGCAAAATTTAGTTATGACCTTTTAGGTGTTGTACAAAAAGTTTCCTAATTAAATTAATTATAAGATACAATTGATAAATGCAGCAAAAAAGGTGTCATATTCCCCTTAGAATAATGTATTCATCTAATGAATTCAACTACATGACTCATTGATAATCACATGATTTAATTTAGGTTAAAATACAAATTGTACTCTTTAAGTTTTTGGTTAAAATTCATTCTAGTCCTCTAACTTTACTTTTATTCAATTGAGTTCTTTAAGTTTCAAATTTATTCAATTAAGGTCTTTTGTCCAATTTTATTAAAAAAAATTGCCTTAAAAAACATTATTTTCACATGAAAAAATCTATAAAGATATTTTATGGATTTTTTATGTAAGAATTATTTTTCAAAAAAAATATTTTTTTCATTAGGCTTTTTAAGAGAGTTTTAACTCCATTCCTAATAATTACTCTTTATCATCATACCAAGATACTAATTGGTTTTTAGTATAGGCGAGGATCGAATCTCAGATCTCTTATTTTACAACAAAAGATTTTACTAGTTAAATTAACTGAACTTACTTTTTTTCATTAGTTATTTGCATACTTAATGACAAATTTTTTTTAATAAAATTGGACAAAAAACTTGAAAGATATAACTTTGAAACTTAGAGTACTCAATTGAATAAAAATAAAGTTAGGTGACTAAAATGAATTTTAGTCAAATTTAAAGAATGTACTTTAAATTTTAATCCTTTCTTTAATAGTGTAAACATAAGATATCATAATTAAGATTTGGAAAGTGCTTAAGTTGCTAGTCAATTGTAGTATAAAAAAGTTTATAAATGCGACTATGAATGTTAAAATTACTACCAAGTTTGACTACATGTGACTCATTGTCCATCATATGCCGATGGCCCATCCACGAAAAACAAGGAACTTGAACCGGTGAAAAGTCCAAAAAAGCAAAGATAGCGTAGAAGAAATTATAGTCTGATGAATTATAAGCAATGGACATGGAACAGATCAAATTATAGTGCTCCTTTTAGGCTGCCACACATCAACCCAATGCCATATAGCAGATATTTTGATACCTCGTTCGTCCATGTATTTGATTGTAAGTGTGAAACATTGCACCATTTGGTGACAGTAGTATACTGAAGTTAACTATACTGATGCTATTATACATTTCTTTCGTGTGTGTGTGTATATCACTACAAGAATTTTGTTCTTTAGCGACGGCACATAGTCGTTGCTAATGCTTTAAATATCGTCGCTAATTATATTGGTGACGAAAAATGTTGTCGCTAACTTTTGTTAAACGAAAGTGGTAACAAAAAAGCTTTTTAGTGATGATATTAATTTCGTCGCAAATACAATACTATTAACAACGACAAAGTCGTCGCTAAAAGTGAACAACGACAAAGTCGTCGCTAAAAGTGACAATTGTCGTCATAAATAACTCGAAACCCTAAGATGAAATGTCGTCGCCACTAGCTCATTAGTAGTGACGAATTTTTTTTATCATCGCTAATAGATTATTATTAACGATGACATTTTTGTTGTCACTAATATGTTATTACTAGCAACGACACTTGCTGTCGTCACAAATAATGATATATAAGTGACCACAAACATGTCATCAGTAAAAATTGCATATTAGCGATGATATTGTTTGTCATCACTAATGATATGATAAAATATTAGCGATGACATTGTCGTCGCTAATAATATTTTACATTTTTTTTATTTATCTTTAAAATTTACTTTCTGAATTTTACATGGGCACCTGTTGGAAAACAACAAAGCACAATCCTATGCACATAAAAACTTTCAATCACAAATACTCATATATGCATAACAATTGCTCAATCAATAACTACTAATAAGGGAAAATAATACCCAAGTTCAATATCATATACATAATAAAAGCTCCAATCTAGTCACTCAAATACTAATCAAATGATAACGAATTCCTCATGAAGATATTCAACCTTAGCTGAAACTTGTTGCAATGAACAAAACACAAAACAAGAGCCAACAAGGAACAAGACAAAGAAGAAAAAGAAAAGAAAAGAAATTGCTAAAATTCCATATCCAATTTTCTTTGCATTTCCAAACTAGTTTCCTTTTAAAAAGTACTCCATAAATGGGTCAACATAGAATTAAAAGGCAAGCATCCTAATAAACAAGAATATGTCAGGCTTCTTCATGGTTTTACAAGGAAATGGCATCTGATGACACCTTTAAAATTTTAGATTTATATGGAATAATTTACAATAACATTGAATTATAGAAGTAAACACAAAATGAGGGAAAAGAAAGGGAGATTACTCATAGCCTTTGAAGACCAAGAGACCTGATACCGAAATGTTGGAGGGCTTTGAGACTTCACCAGCAAAATTGTTCAACTCCACAACAGCAACAGAAGCCAGTTCTTTTGTTTAAAAGGCCTCTTCAGCCAATTTTTGATTCTACACACATAACCCACTATTCTCCTCTGAAAGCTAGACATGTTGCAACTTAAGTTTCTCATTCTCAATCTCCTATCCAAACAAACAAACACAACAATGAGTTTCAAAAGTGCAGACACTTGTCAAAATGTAGAATGACACATAAACAATGAGCTTTAATACCAGACAATTGTGCAGTATATTTTGCAGATGAATTAGGAAGTTTCACAGCATGAGTGGGTCAAGCAGCTGGATCTTCTACAAGGATCGCATGCTAGCATTTGTGAATAAGATTTTGCCAGATGGATTGTCATGATGTAGAAGACAAGGTGTTATTTGCATGTTATAAATAGGAGTTTTAAATTGGGCCAAAAAAGAGGAACTCATGATAAGGACAATCAAGTCACTACCATAATAATCCGACTTTAATAAACCATAATTCCACACATCACAAATTTTCAATCACAAATACTTGTATAAGCATAACAATTACTCAATCAATAACTACTAGTAAGGAAAAACAATACCCAAGTTCTATATCATATACATAATTTAAATTCAAATCCACTCTCTCAAATAATAATAAAATAATGACAAATTCCTCAAGAAGATATACAACCAAGTTTGCAATGAAAAGTATCTCCCTTCAACATCATCAATAGTCCAAGGCATGTGACATTTTAACCTGAAATAAAAGAATAAACTGATGTAACGGTGAACTAAAGTAGATGACAAAAATGCGTACAAAATAGTTTTAACATCCAAGTAAAACTTTAACATTTTTATTTTTCAAAAATACCATAGCTGAGAAGATATGAAAGCTTTATGTATTTAACAAAACTTAACCTGCATCAAAACTCAACTTAATCTTCATTCCCAAGATCTCCAATAGATTCATCATTGCTAGATAAATCTTTTTCTTGATCTGAGCTTGAAACATCGTCATCACTATATGTTTCTTCTTCATTGTTGGAATCTGTATCTCATTCCTCATTAGACAAGTCATCATTGATAAACATACTTTCATCAAGTTGCACAAATACATCATCAACAGGTATTAAGTCCCCCAAATCTATTGCTGGCACACCATCTCTATGTAACAAAGTTGAGTCTTCATCATTTTCTTGTTGAACTATTGCATTAACCCTAATACACTCACTTTCTTGGTATACCGCATCACCACTATCTTCTTCATTTTCTTCAAACACTTTCTCTGTGCCTGTGGGAATCTCATACATGTTTCTATGCGTCATATGTTGCACCACTCGCCAACTACTGCCCAATTTGGTATCATTCAAGTAAAAAACTTATGAAGCTTGGCATACTAGGATAAATGGGTCAAAATGATACCATGTACGAGATGTATTCACACTTGTACAATGCTCATCCCTTTGCATTCCTGTTCCATCCCTAGTGTCCCACCAATCACACTCAAATAAATATACATGATTTTTGCCCAAGTAGGTTAGCTCCAAAACATTCCTCAACTCACCATAGTAGTTAGTTTTTGTTCCACCATCTTCACTTGAAACAAAGACACCGCTATTTTGAGTACGACGAGCATGTTCGTGGTCTTTTGTGTGGAACCTAACACCATTCACAATGCAACCTTGGTAAACTGCAACTAGAGCATTAGATCCGCATGCAAGACTATATAATTCTTTTGACACATTTATCGCATTACTCCCACATATACGATTTTTGAACCAATTTTCGAATTCAACTTCATGCTTATGATCAATGTCAATAATGCCTTCTCCCTAGATCTCCAAATAATGCTGACTACATTATAAATACGTAAAAACACTTCATTTTATTTTCAAGTAACATGAAAATTATCTTAAAAAAAAAAAAAAACAATGGATCTTTAGATAACGCTTGCTACATAATAAAAACATATAAGCACTTCATTTTATTGCTAAGTAACATGTAAATTGAAAAAAAAAAATTCAATGAAACACTTACGTTTTGTATGAATCAATTTCTGAGCAATTGCTAAGCACATACCATCGAGCCCGTGTGAGATGCGTGTCATCAAGTCTTACATATTTTGCTACTCCTAAAGGACGTACTGGTTGTGAAAAAACAGACAAGCCTACATCCCTTTCCCCCTGGCACCTGTCATTATTCCGCTCCTCACAACTCCATACTGTCTCAATCTCACGAAGATACATGGAGCAGAATGTCAAACATTCAATAGATAAATATCCCTCAGCAATTGACCCTTCTGGACGTGCTCTATTTTGCACAAATCGCTTTAATTTACCAAGAAACCTTTCAATTGGATACATCCAGCGAAATTGAACAGGGCCTGCAAGCTCTACCTCTCGAGGTAAATGAAGAGCTAGATGTACCATTATATCAAAAAAAGCGGGTGGAAATATCATTTCCATTTTGCATAAAATCACAACAGTGTCTTCCTTCATTTGATTTAAGACATCTAACTTCAATGTTCGTGAACACAAGTCCTTAAAAAATAAATATAATTCAATCAATGTTGTACGTATATTATCATTTAAATATCCACGAATTGCAACAGGAAGTAATCATTGTAAGAATACATGAAAATCATGGCTTTTCATTCCTGAAATCATACCTTCATTGGTGTTCACGCATCTACTAATATTTGATGCATACCCATCAGGAAACTTCACATTTTTCAACCAATCACAAAATCTTGTATTCTCAGCTTTTGTCAAGGTATACTTTGCTTGTGGCATTTTTGTTGATGTACCAGTTTTCTGTAAGTGCAATTCTTTACGTATGCCCATATCTTCTAAATCCTTTCGTGCATTAGAGGCGTCTTTATTTTTCCCTTTTCCACTATCATACATCAGTGTACCTAAGACACTGTCACATATATTCTTCTCAATATGCATGACATCTAAGTTATGTCTTAGTTTCAATGTTGACCAGTAAGGTAACTAAAAAAAAAATACTTTTCTTTGTCCAATTCAACTCAATCTTCGTGCGCTTTCTTTTTCTTGTAGCTTCATCATTTCCAAATTGCACTTCCGGAACATTCATAAGCTGTTGTAACAGTTGATCTCCTAATAATTCATTTGGGGCTGTCCTATACTCTTCAGTTCCATCAAAAAATTCTTTTTTTTTTTGCGCCAGATATGCTCTTGAGGTAAGAATCGACGATGACCCATGTAACACAATTTGTGGCTAGACTTCAAATAACTTGACTCTATATTCTCGTTACATATGGGATATGCTAACTTTTCCTTGGTAGACCACCTAGATAAGTTCGCATATGCAGGAAAATCATTTATAGTCCATAATAACGCTGCATGCAACTTAAATGAATGGTGCGTTGATGCGTCATACGTCTTGATGCCTTCATTCCATAATTCTTTTAAATCATCCACCAACGGCCGCAAGTACACATCAATTTTGTTTCTAGGTGCCTTACATCCAGGAATAAGCAAGGACAAAATCATATACGGATCCTTCATACACCTCCATGGAGGTAAATTATAAGGCATAAGTACTACTGGCCACATGCTATATGATGTACTCATGTGACCAAATGGATTGAAGCCATCACTTGCTAAACCAAGTCGCACATTGCGAGAATCTGCAGCAAACCAAGCATGTTTTTTATTAAACTCTTTCCACACTATTGAATCGGCAGGATGTCTAAGGTAATCTCCATCTTCAAGTCGCTCATCTTTGTGCCACCTCATGTCTTTAGCTATATCTTTCGACATAAACAATCGCTGCAACCTTGGTTTGATTGGGAAATACCTTAAGACCTTCCAAGGAATTTTTTTACCTTTACCGTTGTCCTCTTTCCATCTTGAAGTATGACATTTTGGACATTCTTCTTTATCAGCATGTTCCTTCAAGAAAAGTGTACAGACTTTTTTGTATACATGTATCAACTCATAGCTGAAACCCAAGTCTCACCTAAACTGCTTTGCTTCATAATACGATTTTGGCAATGACTCCCCATCTGGGAGCGCCTGTTTTATCAATTCAATCATCAAATCAAATGACTTATCACTCCAATTGCAAAGTGTCTTTATATGAAGCATCTTCATACAAAAAGAAAGTTTAGAAAACTTCTTGCAACCTGGATAAAGCTCACGTTGGGCATCTTCCCACAACTGATCAAAGGGTCTTGCTTTGTAATCATTGTTTGATGGAGAAGTGGAGGATTCACCTATATTTGCATCTGGAAATGTCCCTCTATAAATGTCATCTAACATTTCCCCAACGTCATCAATGTCATTCGCTTGTGAATTATCATCATTATGCTTAGCTTGCACATGTTTAAAAAACGGATCTTCTTCCCCATGAAATATCCATTCAGTGTAATTCAAATCAAATCTATTCACAATCAAGTTACTATCTTTTCTTTTATTTATATATGTATACATTCTATCAGTCATTACATACAAATTTATATCTCTCTTTTTTTCAACCTAAAACCCATTTTCCCAAAGTTTAAGTGATGGATGAGCTACAACTGATTGTTTATAATATCCAGGGTGCCTAATTGTTGAAGTTATTACTTCATGCGGTGGAAAGTTAAGCTTCAGTTTCAATTCAGGATTTTCAAATACTCATGAAGATCTAAGCAAAAATATAAAATTTAGTAATCAGAAGTAGACAAGTTTTCTAGTTTAAGCATGCAGCACTGTTGAACATTAATACTCCCTACAATTTAGGGATGACACTTAAAATGATTGTGAACTTTTGCAATGCAAAAATCCCTTTCAAAAACCTCTGAACTCCACTTCTCATATCTACAAAATACTTTTTCCTTGTAAACTAAGGCTCAAGAGTGAAAGCTTTGTACACCAAGTATGAAATTCCAACTATCATTTCCTAATTGATTTTCAAAACCTACAACTTCCACCACTGAAAATTTAGGCACCGGTTTTTGAAAAGTTAAAAGAATAAAAGATATAACATAATTGGAGCATACCAACAAAAAACAAAAGCAGTAAATGATAGTGATAAAAAATGGAGATTATGTTTGGAAAACAAAATGAAGAGACCTGGGAAACCATCAAAGGAATAAGCAATAACTACAACTTATGAAAAACAATACCCAAGTTCAATATCATATACATAATTTAAATTCCAATCTATTGTCTCAAATACTAATAAGGTAATTGTTAGGATATGTGCCCTTAAATCCTATTGTATGATGCTATGTATGATATTATGTATGACATTATGTAAGAAATGATGTATGACTTAATATTGTGTTTAATAAAGTTGTCTTATTTAAAATAATGGTAACATGAATATTCGGACATTATCAAATAGTCCATGAGATGCATAGTATGTGATTTATGTGAAAAGTCACAGAAGATATAAATCACAAGTTCTTTGTAAACTCAGAATTTTGGTTCGTAGTTGGTGATGAAATTGGGCATTTCATCTGCGAAGACTATAACATATTAACTACGATGATTTGTCTTGATCATGGAAGTGGTGACTTCTAGTTAATATGTTAATATGTTTTAAGAGTTAAGACATATTGAACTGGACCGCTGTGAGATTTATTATTCTCCTAACGACTGTCAATTGAATAATAAATCTCACGACTTGTATTCACATGAACTCTTAATCCTGAGAGAATAATGGACCTGATCATGAAATGTAGGTTGCTTTGATATATCAGGAGTGAGATCTAAAGTAACGGTCAAAACCTCAGTATGTTGGGCAGCCACATTTAGTGTTGATGGAACATATATTCTCAAGATGGAATTCATAGTCTCTTAACGGAGATATAAAATATTCCCTTGAGATAAGTTTAATGGGTACAGTTATTCAGAGAGTTAGGCCTAACAACTTTAGTAAGACTAAAGTATATATTTATGAAATTGGATTTCATAAATATATGGTGAATAACTTAAAAGGATTAAACCGGGTACTCAAGGATTAAGATGTAGTAATTCACAAAGTGGCAGTCTATATTCATGACTTTGTATTACTACGAATATTTTATGAAGGGGTTGCATGTATAATAAAGTCTTGGGATATAATTTATTAATGAGGCCTAGAGTGCAATTATATTTATATAGTGGTATTAAATATAATTAATGGTAACTTTGGACTTGTCAAGAGTTGACAGAAAAGCCCAAGGCCCATTGGAGCTAGTGTCTTATTTGTTCCCTTTTGGTCCCACTCCAAGCCACACACCAAAAGCCCAATTGGGAAGGTCCAAAAGGCTAGCCCAATTAGATAATCAGTTATGTGGAGAGAAACATACAGAATTTAAAAAAAAAAAAATGGTTTGTATGTTTAATATGTATGAAAATATTTGACATAAGGAAGAGAGACACCTTTTCATATTCTCTCTAGAAAACATAGAACTGATTGAGAGACCACACATCTTGGGCATCAAGTGGAATTGGAGTGAAGATTGAAAGTCTTCCCGAGTACTTCTTCATTCGGTTTTGAATTTCACCGCATCAAGGTACACTCTCTTATTCTTATAATCTGAAACTTACATAGTGCATGTTATCAATTGCGAATGAAGTAGATCCGTTTATTTTCCGCTGCGTATGTTTTGTATTCGATGCAAACATGTATATTTCCCAACATTGGTATCAGAGCGGTCTTCATTTCGAATCTGTATAACATGTTTTGTTCGTTTTGGAATTAGAGATAATAGTTTCAAGTTGATAGAGGATTATTCATTTAATTTTCTGCATGGTTGTTGAAACTATGATTTGATAAAAACTGATATTGATGTTATGATGTTGTTTAAATATGAATTTACGAATGTTAAATTGATCTTTAAGGCTATAGCATCAATAGATTTCAGTTTTGGTATCAATTTCTGTCTTTCATTTTCGTATGATGGTTGTTTGTTCATGCAAAACGGTTGAAAACTGCCTTAGAGGAATTTCTGGAATTCGAGTTTTACGATTTTCGATCGATCGAGTAAAACAGAGACTAATCCTTTTGAATCGATTAATTTTAAATACCATAGCATTTGTAGTAACAACTTACCACCAAACGATTTTTCAACATTTGTCGGTGTTCTTGTGGGGCCTTAGACCAAGATTGATAGCTAAGGTTTGCATGTTCACGAACGACGAAGCCCACCCTTCTTGTAAACACACTAGCATTTTCTCCCACATGTCCTTGGGCACTTGGAGGGATGGTTATCGGAATGAGTCCTTTTTCCCTCAGTTTTTTAAACTTGGTGCATAGATTTCAACCTCTTTTTCGTTTGTTGGGCATATTAACTATTAGGAAAAATAAGATAGCATAGTCAGTAACATTTTGGCAACATAACTTATTCAAATTCTATAATAACAAAGACAACTACATGAAAGATTAAACTTCCACTCACCAGATGCAGTAGGGACAACCATCTCATGTGGTGGTCCGTCAAGTTGAGACATTCTTCTTAGGGGGGCCAAAAACTAATATATATTGACAACAAAAATAATATAATTGACCGAGAAAAATAATCATTGTAAAGAAAATGAAGTAAAAGAAAGCAAATTAAAAACCATTAACACAAACGAAATATCACTTATCTAAAAAACAAATCGTTCATAGTGAACTTAAAGCAAAAGAATTTAAATGGATACACAAACAGATTGCTAATTAAAAAAAAAATAGAAAAAATGGGGGGGAAAAAAACAGAGACATTCTAATCAATTCATTATTTCTATGAAAGTTTGGAACAATGCACTAAAAGACTTTGGCCCTAAATCTTGAAATTTCAAAACAAGTTTAGAACTGTTTTTAGCTACATGATTGACAAGCATCCAAATCTAGGAACATAGTATATTGTATGTCAATCAAACAGTTGACAAATGGGATGAGGGAAACAGGAGTACCCTAGATGGGGTTCAATTATTTGCTTGATATTGTTAGTATAGTTAAGAGTAAAAATTCCCAGTGGCACCGTCAAGCACATACAAAACTACCAGTAAAGACTGTTCCCTTAGTCCAAGTGAAAAATCCACAAGCCACATTTTGCAATTTGTTGGACTAGAGAAATAGCTATTCAGCCACATCCAAACAATATTAAGAATACTCTTAATTAATACCGTTAAGAAACAATATTAAGAATAATACTTTTAATATTTTTTGGACTTCGCTTGCACATCTAAACAATATTAAGAATAAAACAAATGTTTCAGAATTAACATACTTGTTAAGGTTCCAAAGCAAAGACACTGCTGAATCTAGAGTGCGAATTCTATGTAAATAAAAATAGGCTTTAAATAGAATAATACTTTCAATATTTTTTGGACTTCGCTTGCACATCTAAACAATACTTAGAATAAAACGAATGTTTCAGTAATAATATACTTGTTAAGGTTCCAAAGCAAAGACACTGTTGAATCCAGAGTGCAAATTCTATGGAAATAAAAAATAGGCTTTAAATAAATAAATATGTGTGTGTGTGTGTGTGTGTGTGTGTATGTGTGTGTGTGTGTGTAATGGTGTTCACAACATGGACATCCAAACAACACAGTCTCTAGTTCTTTCTTTGAGTACAGTTGCTATATACATCTCTAACATGTAACATGGCCAAATAACAATGATAAGAGACATGAATATTAGTATTACTGGGTGATTAGCAAAACAAAACTACAGTCAATTACTGTCAATTAAGAGACATGAAATATATTAACAACCAAGAATAAAATTAGAATCTACCACTAACAACCAACAATAAAAGAAGGCAAACTAAAGCAAGAAAGATCAGGGTTAAAGAAACAGAGATTTTGAAGTTAAAATGCTAAACCTGGAGGTTAAAATGCTGACTGCAAAGAAGGGGTTCAAAGGTCCAAAGCCGACTGCAAGGAAGACTATAAATTTCCATTTTTTCTCTTAAAACGAAAATTTCTCAGGTATCAAAGAGACAGAATTATACAGATTGTGAAATTGTACATTGAACCAAGGAAAGTTGGAGTTTGAGTACAATTAAAGTCAGTGAATGACTTTTACACTACCATAGAGTGATTTTTTTTACTAAAATTCAAGTAAAAAAATTGACAGAGTCTAATTTTTTAGCTTCCGTATAACAAAGAAATTGAATGACTTTTACAAGAAAAAACAAATTGTTCGGTACATCCAACAAATTTTTTTCATTCTTTAATAATAAAAGTTTGGGTTTTAAATAATACATTATTTATTAAAGACATATTTATTAATTAATGAAAAACACTAAGAACAAAACCAGAAGTAAAGAAAAAAGAAAATACCTGAACAGTGGCAGTGGATCTACAGGTTTAGCGGGTATGTGAGAAAGAATGAGAGATGATGAGTCATATATAATTGGCGGTAATGACTGAGAAAGATATAGGGATCATGCTCATCATGGGTCTTCAAAATCCGTTATGTTAGGTGTTTTCTTGATTCCCATTTTCCCTGACCCATTTTCCCTCCAAATACAAACAATCCTGACCCATTTTCCCTCCAAATACAAATAATCCTTTCTCTCAAACATCTCTAAACTGCAGTCAAAACCACCCCCCCGCCCAAAAAAAAAAAAAAAAAAAAAAGACAGAAGCACATACAAAAAAAAAATTTTGATACCCATTTTCCCTCCAAATATAATTTTTGGCCCATCCCTAACCCATTTTCCCTCCAAATACAAACAATCCTTTCTCTCAAGTATTTCTAAAATGCAATAAAAAGGAAAAAAATAAATAACTAAATAAAAATAAAAAAGGCAGGACCCATCTGGGATGCATTTAGGAGGAAGATGAAATAGAAAGAAGATAAAAAGAAAATCCGCATCTTGCCCTTGCTGTTTGCATGGTTCTAGGTAGTAAAAATAAAAAGAAGATAAGAAGAGAAGAGCTTTACAGACTTGACCAGCAAAATGAAGAAGAAGAGATGTGGATGAGACGTGAGAACTTAAAAAATTCCTTAAGAATATAAAATATAATGCTTCCCAGTTGTATTACTAGCCTATAGCTACTATTTATTTATTTATTTTTTTTTTTTGGTTAAAGCCTATAGTTACTATTACTAGCTTACATACATATAAAGTCAGAATTGAAAATTGGATGCAATGACCATATATAATATAGCCTATAGCTACTATAAAGTATGATGGGACATCTCAAACCCATCAAGGTGGATTTTGATAGCAAGAAACTCAGATTTTTTTGATTTAAACACTGGTAGAACTGATATGTAAAGACTGGGAAGCTAATTACCGTGTCTGAGTGCCTTTTGCTAACCAAGGCAAAATAATATAAAGAATAAAAATCACAATTGAAAATTACTACCACAATATTTACACAATAAATTTTAAATAATTAATTATTATTAGCAAATATTGATAAGTAAAAAAATTAATTTATTCTAAATCTAGTATGTATTTCAAGTTGTCAAAGATAATAAAAATACACATTTTTTTTTATGAGAAGTGCTACGTATAGAAACTAAATTAATTTATTCTAAACCCAGTATGTATTTTAAGTTTTCAAAGACAATGAAAAAAAAAAAAACACATTTGTTATGAGAAGTGTTACATTTATAATATTTTCACAACAAATCATAAGTGGTTAGTTGCTGTTGGTTCAAATTTGAACCTAATACTAACATTACTTTTTTGCCCCGATAATAACAACTAATAATAACTTACCAGTTAGAATTTGCTGTAAAAATATTGGTGAAATTTGGGAACAATTGGATGGTCAGATTGAGAGAATATAGCCATAAAGGTACACAACACATGTCCCTCACGCGCCATCCTTATATTTGAAATCTAACCGTTGGATTCAAAGAGTATAATGAAAGGTTAATTCTAGTATATTATGGTCACATTCAAATGGTTTGATTAGAGAAAGACGTAGTCAAAATTTAGCTAAAGTTGGTCAAACCCGGTCAAACTTAATAGATGGTCCCGAGACCACTAAACTTTATGAAATTCATATTCGAATCTTGATCATTGGGATTGAAGAGTGTAGTGACATATTAGTGTTGGTGAAATTAGAGAACAATTAGATGATCAGATTGAGAGAACAAGCCATAAAGGTACATAACATATGTCCATCATGCGTCATCCTTAGATTTGAAATCTAACCGTTGGATACGAAGAGTGTAATGAAAAGATAATTCTAGTAAATTGTAATCACAATCAAACGATTAGATTTAGAGAAAGGTGCGGTCAAAGTTTAGTTAAAGTTGGTCAAACCCGGTCAAACCCGGTCAAACTTAATAGATGGTCCCGAGACCACTAAATTTTGTAAAATTTATATTCGAATCTTGATCATTGGAATTGAAGAGTATGGTGACATATTGATGTTAGTGAAACTTGAGAACAATTAGATGATCAGATTGAGAGAACAAGCCATAAAGGGATATAACATATGTCCCTCATGCGCCATCCTTAGATTTGAAATCTAACCGTTGGATACGAAGAGTGTAATGAAAGGATAATTCTGGTAAATTATGATCACATTCAAACGGTTAAATTTAGAGAAAGGTGCGGTCAAAGTTTAGTTAAAGTTGGTCAAACTCGGTCAAACTTAATAGATGGTCCTGAGACCACTAAACTTTGTGAAATTCATATTCAAATTTTGATCATTGGGATTGAAGAGTATGGTGACAAATTGGTGTAGATGAAATTAGAGAACAATTAGATGATCAGATTGAGAGAACAAGCCATAAAGGTACATAACATATGTCCATCATGCGTCATCCTTAGATTTGAAATTTAACCGTTGGATATGAAGAGTGTAATGAAAGAATAATTCTAGTAAATTATGGTTATAATCAAATGGCTGGATTTAAAGAAAGGTGTGGTTAAAGTTTAGTTAAAGTTGGTCAAACCTGGTCAAACTTAATAGATGGTCCCGAGACCACTAAACTTTGTGAAATTCATATTCGAATCTTGATCATTAGAATTGAAGAGTATAGTGAAAAATTGGTGTTGATGAAATTAGAGAACAATTAGATGATTAGATTGAGAGAACAAGCCATAAAGGTACATAACATATGTCCATCATGCGTCATCCTTAGATTTGAAATCTAACTGTTGGATACGAAGAGTGTAATGAAAGGATAATTCTAGTAACTTATGATCACAATCAAACGGTTAGATTTAGAGAAAGGTACGGTCAAAGTTTAGTTAAAGTTGGTCAAACCTAGTCAAACTTAATAGATGGTCCCGAGACCACTAAACTTTGTGAAATTTATATTCGAATCTTGATTATTGGGATTGAAGAGTATGGTGACATATTGATGTTAGTGAAATTTGAGAACAATTAGATGATCAGATTGAGAGAACAAGCCATAAAGGGATATAACATATGTCCCTCATGCGCCATTCTTAGATTTGAAATCTAACCGTTGGATACAAAGAGTGTAATGAAAGGATAATTCTGGTAAATTATGATCACAATCAAACGGTTAAATTTAGAGAAAGGTGCGGTCAAAGTTTAGTTAAAGTTGGTCAAACTCGGTCAAACTCGGTCAAACTTAATAGATGGTCCTGAGACCACTAAACTTTGTGAAATTCATATTCGAATCTTGATTATTGGGATTGAAGAGTATGGTGACATATTGATGTTAATGAAATTTGAGAATAATTAGATGATCAGATTGAGAGAACAAGCCATAAAGGTACATAACATATGCCCATCATGCGCCATCCTCAGATTTGAAATCTAACCATTGGATTCGAAGAGTGTAATGAAAGGATAATTCTAGTAAATTATGATCACAATCAAATGGCTAGATTTAGAGAAAGGCGCGGTCAAAGTTTAGTTAAAGTTGATCAAACTCGGTCAAACTTAATAGATGGTCCCAAGACCACTAAACTTTGTGAAATTCATATTCGAATCTTGATCATTGGGATTGAAGAGTATGGTGACATATTGGTGTTGGTGAAATTAGAAAACAATTAGATGATCAGATTGAGAGAACAGGCCATAAAGGTACATAACATATGTCCATCATGCGCCATCCTTAGATTTGAAATCTAACCATTGGATATGAAGAGTGTAATGAAAGGATAATTCTTGTATATTATGGTCATAATCAAACGGTTGGATTTAGAGAAACGCGCGGTCAAAATTTAGTTAAAGTTGGTCAAATCCGGTCAAACTTAATAGATGGTTCCAAGACCACTAGACTTTGTGAATTCATATTCAAATCTTGACCATTGGGATTGAAGAGTATGGTGACATATTGGTGTTAGTGAAATTTGAAAATAATTGGATGATCAAATTGAGAAAACATAATCATAAAAGTACATAACATGTCTATCACGCGTTGTCTTAGATTTGAAATCTAATCGTTAGATTCAAAGAGTGTAATGAAAGGATAATTCTAGTAAATTATGGTCACAATCAAACGGCTAGATTTATAGAAAGGTGTGGTCAAAGTTTAGTAAAAGTTGGTCAAACCCGGTCAAACTTAATAGATGGTTTCGAGACCACTAAACTTTGTGAAATTAGGTTCAGTGGGAAGGTTTTCAGTGGATTATTGGGTATTGGAATAGTTGTTAAAAAATGTTAATAAAGAAATAATTTTGAAAGATGATGAACATCATGTTAACATTAACTTAGATAAAGTTGATTAGGCAAAATGATGAAAAATTTTATTATTTTCACTCACATATCATGCATTATCACTTCTTATTTTAATTAATTTGAATATGTATGTTATAAATTTATTTTAATTTGATTTATTTACTTACTTTTGGTAAATATTATTACATAATTGATGATTGAATTGGTTATTATTAGTTGAATATATTATGAATTTATAATGAATATTCCTTTCATATATTTATAATGAATTTATTAGTTTGGTAAATATTGACTAATACCTTTCTTATGACACATGAAACAGAAAAATTAAAAATTGATTCACGATACGATTCACATTTTGATAATTATGAGAATTAGTTAGAATTTTGAGTGGAATCAGAACTTTCTCAATTTTTATTATTTTATCGATTTCAAGATTCAAATGGGTAACATTATGATTTGAGAGTATTTTCAAGCAACAAGCCCTCTGTTGTCTCATTTTTTTTTTTAATTGATTTGAAAGTTTTAAGTTACTTTGGATGTTTCAAGTTTATTTTGGTCATTATATAAGTTTGGGGGTATTTTGGTCATTTTGATGAGGTTAATGGTATTTTAGTCATTTCAAATATTTTAAAGGAATTTATGTCATTTTAAATATTTTAGGAGGCATTTGGAGGATTTGATAAAAAAAAAAAAATCATATTATATCAAAATTGTTTTAGCCACATATTAGTGACGACAATTTTGTCTTCATTGAAAGACCCCTTATAGCGACGACCTAATTCGTTGCTAATATATAATCTGCTTCCCTCCAATAATTCCCACCACTTTTAAGAGTGAAAATTTTACCCTCCATTATATTTAGGTAGATATATTTACGACGACATGTTGTGTTATCGCTAATAGCCTTTTAATAGCGACCAATAATGTGTCATCGTTAATAAATAAAGCATATATATTGTTAGGTTCTAAAGACTAGGATCTAATGTATTTAGAACTTCATTTTGTATGTTGGCAAACCATGATCAAAACAATGTTGAGTCGTGTGTTAGACTTGCTCAAAGTATGGGATTTATTGTAAAGTTGGAATCGAGTTTTTATGCAGAATTACTTGTAACTTTCTGTGAGACTCGATCGATCGAAAATTAGACTCGATCGATCGAAAATCGCACAGAACGTTTTTCTGCAGAATTTTCCAACTCAGCCCAAGCCCGTTTTAATGTATAGGGTTTTATGTTTGCCCTAAGTATAAAAGGAAAAACCCTAGCCACGTTTTTAGTGTTCTGTTTTGCTGTGTTTGTGAATCTCATTGTGAGATCTAGAGGTGTTTACCTTCACATACACTTAGGGTTTACAAACTTGAGATTTATGTCAAGAGTTGTGTAGATCGTTACAGTTGCAGAATCAAAGAGCACAAAGATATACAAGCAGGTGCGCTTGTGGATTTGCTGAAGAATTCCGGAAAGAAGGAGTCCGTGGATCTCGGAGCTATCATGGGGTCATGGTAGTAAGTTTCCTACAGGCAGGTAGAAATATGACGTTAGTGGTCTAAGTCTATTGTGTAAACTTCAATTCTTTCATAGTGGATTCAGTTTACCTTGAGGATAGCTAGGTCAAATCCTCCCCAGGTTTTTACCGGTGTGGTTTCCTGGGTCATCATATCTTTGTGTTGTTTATTTTCCGCTGCTGTATTGTTTTTATATTTATTTGTGTTAACCTAGTTTAATTAAATTACCTAAGTTAATAACTTGGCTAATTCTCTAGGTTAATCTGTTGGGTTAAGGGGTCTAAACGAACTGACATATATAATATACTTACTATATATTTTTGGCCACATATCTGTGACGAAACATAAGGTCGTCACTAAAGATGATTATTAGCGATGATAGATGTCGTTGTTAAAATAAACCTTATTTTTACGACGTAAATGTCGTCGCAATACAATTTATTGTCGTTACTAAAAGTTTCCCTCCATTTTCCAAAAGTAAATAAAATTCCCTCCATAGCGTTAGCGACGACTTATTAGCGACCTTAGTGTTGTCGCTACAATACACTTATTAGCGATGACCATTTATTATCCTCACTAATGTATGCCTAATAGTGACGACTTTTTGGTCATCGCTAAAACATTGGTTGCAAAAGACCAAAATTCTTGTAGTGTGTATATATATATATATATATATATATGTTGCTAGCTTAAAGCAATAAGGCCTTTTCTATTTAATACAAATGTTTAAGTAAATTGAAAACTATCCTTCTAAAGTTTGGTAGTATTTAGATTTTATACTTTAAAGTTTTATAATTTGAATTTTTTTCACCTAAAGTTATATTCTATTTGCATCAACAGTCCATCAGTTCTATTAAGTGCCACATAAGATTGTTACATTTATTTAGTGCATCCAATAAAATAATGTGTTGTCATTTTTATTTTTAATTTAAAATTTTTTTAGGCTAAAAAAATGACAACATTTTTTTATTGGATGAATTAAACAAACATGACAAGTTTATGTGACATTTAACGAAAAATATGGACGAAAGTGCTACTAATGCAAACAAAATATAGCTTTGAAAGATAAAATCTAAATTTTAAAATTTTAAAGTATAAATTTTAATTTCTTCCTAAACTTTAGAGTGTAGTTTGAAATTTGCCCTAAATTTTTTATGCCAAAAACGCGCTTGCAGCATTGGGTATTTAAACGGAGAGTGCCTTTCATCATTATCCCATCTTTCACTGTAAAATTAATCACTATTCTCACTTTGCTATGACAACGATCAAGTTCCCAGGTGGAGGGTTCCTGAAACTTCTTCATGCATTTTTAATGCTTTTAGTGCACTTGAGTCCAGCCCTTAGATTCATTTCAGGGGCTGGAGTTGGAGATGCTGACAACATCAGGTGCCTAGAGGGGAAGAGACAAGCACTCCTTGAGTTCAAAAAAGGCCTCGTTGATGATTATGGCGAGCTATCTTCATGGCGGAGCGAAGATGAACATAAGAACTGCTGCAACTGGGAAGGAGTTCACTGCGACAACCAAACAGGCCATGTACTCAAGCTTGAGGTTCATGATTTGCAAGGTATGATTAGTCCTTCAATACTTGAGTTTCCTTATTTGACTACTCTTGATCTCAGTGGTAATGATTTTAATCAAAGCCATATCCCAGAATTCATTTGTTCTCTTAGTAACTTAGAACACCTGGATCTCTCTTCAGCCAATCTCAGTGGTTCATTTCCACATCAGCTTGGAAACCTTTCGCACTTGTAATATCTCTATCTTCATACAAATGATTTGAAAATTAATGAAAATCTCGAATGGCTCTCTCATCTATCTTCATTAGAATACCTTGACCTTAGCTACACAAATCTCAGTGCTGCCAATGATTGGCTGGAAGTTGTGAGTCATCTCCCAAATTTAACAACCCTGCGCTTGTGGTCTTGTGATCTTCCTCCTATGGGTTTCTCATCTCTTCCTAGTTTCAATTATTCGAAATCTTTTACCTCTCTTGAAAGTCTGGTCCTTGGTTTTAATCGACTAAATGGCGGCATTCCAAAATTCTTGGGGGATATATGTACTTTACGTGAATTATATTTGTCGAACACCACTCTCAAAGGACAACTGGTTGATCTTATCAATAATTTGTCTGGATGTGCAAAAGACTCATTAGAGGTTTTGAGTTTACCAAATAATCAAATTTCAGGATTGTGGCCCAATAATTTTGGAATAAAATTTCCGTTGTTAAGAGAAATTAATCTTCAACGAAACAATATAAGTGGGACTGTCCCCAAAACCATTGGAAACCTATATAAGCTTGAGTATTTGGCTGTCACTTCAAATTGTTTGCAAGGCGTGATCTCTGAAACCTTTTTCTCAAATCTTTCCAAATTGAATTATTTAGACTTATCCACAAATTCCCTTACTTTGGAATTCAGCTCCTAGTGGGTTCCCACTTTCCAACTGCGTTTCATATTCTTACGCTCTTGCAAGTTAAGGCCTAGATTTCCAAATTGGATCCAAACTCAAACGGAAGTTCTCTTTCTTGATATCTCCAATACTCAGATTTCAGGTACCATTCCTCCAGAGTGGTTCACAGACCTGCCTCCTACATCAGCATATTTAAATCTTTCTTGCAACCAAATAAATGGAGGGTTACCAAATATGTTAACAAAGTTTGTGAATGATGGTCTTGCAATTGATTTGAGTGCAAACCAGATAAGGGGTCGATTACCACTTTTTCCCACTAAAGTCATGACGTTGAATCTCTCTAAAAATCGGTTTTCAGGGTCAATTTCATCTCTTTGTAAAATCAGCAGTGGGTTCTTGAGTTACCTAGACTTATCTGAGAACCGATTATCTGGACAACTTCCTAATTGTTTTATGCATAGGCGTAAGCTGGTCATTTTGAATTTGGCTAGCAACAATTTCTCTGGGGAAGTTCCAAGCTCTTTGGGCTTGTTGACTCAGCTCGAAACATTGAGTCTGAGTAAGAATAGTTTCTATGGAGATTTACCCTTGTCCATGAAAAATTGTAGTTCGTTGAGTTTTGTAGACTTTGGAAACAATAGATTCTTTGGACAAGTACCAGCTTGGATTGGGGAGAGCTTGCCACTAATAAATATTCTTATCCTACGTTCCAATAATCTCAATGGAAGTATACCATTGCATATGTGTTGGTTGAAAGATTTACATATCTTGGATCTCTCCCTAAATGGTATATCTGGAACTATACCACAATGCCTCAACAATTTCACTGCTATGACTCAGATTGGGAGCTCTTCCAGTGATATCATTCATAGTTATTACTTTGAATTTGTTGATACTAATACTAACTTAGCTTTTCATTTTGAAAGAGAATTTGTTGATAATGCGAGGCTTATGTTGAAAAGAAGGGAGTATAAGTATGATAAAATTCTTGGATTATTAAAGATCATTGACCTTTCAAGCAACAAATTGATGGGAAAACTTCCAGATGAAATCTCAAGTCTTTTGCAATTGGTTGGACTAAATGTTTCGAGAAACAATTTAGTTGGAGAAATCCCTTAAACAATTGGTCAAATGAAGCAGTTACAATCACTTGATTTATCAAGGAATCAGTTCTCAGGCAAAATCCCATCTAGCATGTCAGAGTTAAACTTTTTGAGCGACATCGACCTATCATACAACAACTTATTTGGGAAAATTCCTACAAGCACTCAACTCCAAAGCTTTAAAGCATCTGATTTTATTGGAAACCCAACACTTTGTGGGCCTCCACTTATACAGAAATGTCCAGGTGAAGAAGTACCAAACCAAAGTCACCAAGCTGATTATGGCAATAAAGATGATGAAGATGAATTTGGAAAATGGTTTTATGTCGGAACAGGATTTGGATTTGCTATAAGTTTTTGGGGGTGTTTGTGGTTCTCTGTTGTTGAAGCGTTTGTGGAGACATGCCTACTTCTTATTATTGGACAACATGAAGAATTGGCTCTACGTAACAACGGCAGTGAACATAGCAAGGTTGCGGAGGAATTTTCAGAGGCAATGATGACCCCTTTGTGGTGGTGAGCAAGGTAAGACGTCTATCACATCTTCAGAATACATATATAGTCTATAGTTGTATCATGATTAATTCAATAAGACAATAAATTTTGAGTCCTAAAAAGAAAAACTTAAGGCGTTTTTAATATTAAAATGTCAATGAATTATTAATATTCATTTAACTTTCTATTTTATAAGTTTTTTTTATTTAAAAATCATTAATACTACGTTTTGACATGCAAACGATTAATTAATTAAGTTTTTATAGTAAGGTTTTGTAAAGATCTTTAAAAAAAAAAATTATAATGACTAATAAACTTAATCTTTTTGAGACATAATGGATCTTATGTATGGTTTTATCTTTCTTCACTTCGAAAAAATCCTTTTAATATATGTACATGCATTTGGGGAAAAAATTGAAAGTTATTATTTTTAGGGGTAATTATCCTCCCCTCTCTTGAGGTTTGAGAGAATGACACTCCACTCCAAACTTGAAGGGAAAACCTTTCCTCCATTGATGTTCGAAGAAAATAACACTCCCCCATTATATTTATATTAGTAACATAATATTATAAATTTCTATAAGATTCTCTTTACCAAAGTTTAACTATGATTAGTAAAAATATAAACATTATATTTAGAATCAAAATGCAAAATTTATCAAGTATCAAAAGACTTGCAACGACAAATCTCTTCAGTATCCACAGCTCGTTGAAAAAAGAAAAAAGAAAAAAAAGTCGTATGAAAATATCTTAAATTAGTCTTTAATTAAAAATTAAAAATTAAAAATAATGGATTTTAATTATGAAAGAGAGGATAATTTTGGACACCTACCTTAAGCAAATGACAAATTAGTGCACATAATTTTTAACATTAATTTAACAGAGTTTGGTCAATGGGTGTCAAAGTGAGAAGTGTTTTTTTCCATGAGGTTTGGATGGATTGTAATTATTTCAAATCTCAAGGAAGGGAAGTGTAATTGTCTATTATTTTTATATAATTTTCATTGTTATGATAATTTTTATTGTTAGAATTATCTTCAAATAATTTTTGATGAATTTCCTGTGCTTTTATGAGATTTTTATTTAAATTTTTTTGTTATATTTTCTATATTGATACTAAATTTAAAATGTGATGAGAATAAAAAATAATATTTGTTAAAGGTATGTATTACTGTAACTTCACTTAATAATAAAATCACCCAATAGCCTCAACTTGCCCATGATAATACAGATTAAACACATAAATTGATGTATTAATAATATCCAAACCAAAATTAATTCCATATGGAGAATTAAATATCATAGTTCATGCATTAAAATTAACAAAAAAATTAAAAAAATTATTAATTTTTTAACAAATGAAGTTTATTTTAGTTTAAGTTAGGTGATGCATAATTTGAGAGAGAGAGAGAGAGAGAGAGAGAGAGAGAGAGAGAGATGAGATTGTTTGGTTTATAGTTGTGTAAGTGTGAAACAATGTAAAGTTCCAATTGAGTTGGGTTTCTATTGACTCAATACTTTGGAGGCTTTTTAGAGGTGGGGATAAGCTTACACAACCTATTTATGGATTTTTGTTGTTGTTGTTGTTGTTGTTGTTGAGAAACTAGTTAATATATAAATTATATTATCAATTTGGGGACTTTTCATGGTGGGGGCTTAAACTTAGGCCTAGTTTGGACTGTAAATGAACCAAGATATTTTTGAATAGCTTGAGTTTGACTCAAGAAAATGCTTATTTATGTTTGCTTATTTAGAAAATAAGTTAAGTTTAAGCCAAAATTTAGACTTGATTATTAAAGGAACCAAGATCAAACATGAGAGTGTATTCATGAATTAACTTGTGAACATAAAAGTCAATTTAAGTTGTATAATATTATATATTTATTTATATAAATGTATATAAAAATATACTTATATAGACTGAGATTTGATTGTGTAAGTTTGTAAAAAAATTCATAAGGTATCAAATTATTACTTTTAATTTATTTATAATATAAATAGTTCATTTGTAGTAAATTGACATATAAATTTACAACATAAAAATGGTGAATCTAATTTTTATAAATCATAAATGAAAATCGTTTTATTTAATTAACTAAAATAATATAATTTCAACTACAACTTTATTTTTTTTATTGTGATAGACGGTAAAGGAGTAAAATTTTAATCATGATATTTACTATATATGGAAAATGAAAAGAAAATTAGACCCCTTGTTGTTGTTGTTGTTGTTTTTTTTTTTTTTTTTTTTTTTTTTGCACACTTTATCAACTTAACAAATTAGCCAATAGAAAACTTACTAGCGTGAACCCATAATTAGCTCTAAGTAGTTTGGACTCTTTTATCTTGAAATCCTTTCACAAATCACATTTGTGACTTTAATGACCACCTTGAAAATTTTGATCTCCATGGCAAAAGTACATGGTTGGCCTTGTGACTTTTGTCTTGATCTCCCCAAAGGCAACACCAGCTTAAGATTTACTTTCGATACTCACAGGTTATGGTGAAATAAAGGTTTAGTGATTCCTCAACTTGGTGAAAAACTTCTCTCAGATCTACAACTTCTATAACAGAAACTTTGAGAAGAAAGACAAACAGAGAGAGAGAGAGAGAGAGAGAGAGAGAGAGAGAGAGAGAGAGAGAGAGAACTAAAAGAAAACAAACCAATTCTTCAAGTATTATTCACTGAATATTTCCAACTCACAATTACAATGGAGGCTACATCATATATATACACATACAGAGTAAAAGAGAGAGCACGAGGGAGATTAGTACCTGTCTCACATGTGCTCTAACAAATTCACACACGTACACTCCTAAAAATAACAAACTAACAGTTTAATAACATTACACACACAGAAACGGCATCGTTTCCTTTAATGAGAAAATAGCTACAACATACACAAAACGGCACCGTTCCTTTTAATGAGAAACGATGACGTTTTGTTTTAACTTTTCTTTATGTTTTCCCAGCCTCATACATGACAGCGTTTTGATAGAAGCAGCCATTGGAGCTTCTTCTTCTTCTTTATGTTTTGAATCTTCTGGACCTCCAGAACTAGAAGAACTGCCATGGCTTTCACTTGGCGCATGACAATCCTCCCAAAAACGTCTCTATAAGAGTCGATTGTAATGTACCCTTATATAATTAAGTATTTAAAGCATGAGTCCCAAGTCATTATCCAATTTAATTAAACAAATTAGAAAATAGGATCCGTGTATCCTAATCAAGCGAGCCAATGTTAAGAGTGATGTCGAGAGGCATGCAATGATCTTAAGACATGATCGAAGGGCAATCAAAATTATACAAGTTTCCTTCTTCTAAGTCATAATAGAACAATACAACCCAAACAAGATTACAAGTTATGAAATTTGCCAACTTCTAAAGCCCAACAGAAAAAGAATAAGTTGATCTAGAAACTCATTAACAAACTCAAACTGGTTCAACAAAAAAATGAATAATGTTTAACATGTAATCTAGTTCAGTGATGAACTCGAAATATCAACTCGTATTTGGCAACTTGTCTCGTCTTGGCTTATTTATAACTGTAGACCTAGAGCTGGCTGCTGGCCTTGAGACATGTGTTGTTGTTGCTACTCCTTTGCACAATAATTTGTTTTTTTTCATATTCATATACCTTGAACCAACACAACACTTTACGTGATTAGTCAGCTTATTGTTTCGATCATATGGGCAAAGGCCTGTTCTTTCTTTCAATAAGATGTTATTAAAAAAAATTCAATAATATGATTTTTTTAATTTAATTTAATTATTCAATAAATAACATGTTACTTATTAAAAAAAATCATTAATATGTTTTTTCTTAATTATTTTTATAACTCAATCATTTGGGGAGAGAATTTAAACTCTTGAATGTTTAAATTAAAAAGAACATGAAATGTCAGTTGAGTTGTAAGACTCTTGAAATGATATATTTTTAGCTTAGTTTTACCTTTTTGTTCACCAGTTCTTGATTTTTGATTTTTCCGCACATGCTAAGAAGCATATTGCTAATGCTTTTCATATTTCAAATTGCATTACCAAGTTGCATATATAGTTGTGCTGAAGGCGATACGCTTAACTCGTAAGGTAAATCTCACTTTGCATGAAATAGTTGTACTTCTATCTAGTGCATGCATCAAGACTGATGGTTTTCTTTTATATCTTGGTGCTAAAATCAGAAGTTTCTGCTACTGGTGATCACGTCAAAATAAGTGTCAGAATCTCCGTTTGTAACATTTGTGTGGTAGTGGGTCTATAATATGCTTTGCTCTATCGCCTCTCTCAGCACCGTCTTTATCAGCTACGTCTTCAATAAACCAAATTAAATAATTACAAAGATATCGTGTGTAATTTGAATTTAGTTAATGTTTGAGTGTTCCCATCCTGAACTATTTGTACTCTTACCTTTGTTTGCAACTTTGGTGGTTTTAAGCTGTGTGGCTACTCTCTTTGAGGCATTTTAACATTATTGAATGGGCATTTGACTTAGTTTCAAACATCATTTATAGTCTTCACCCTGCAGAAGATGTCTATTATAATGATTATTGAGCTCAGCACGGTTACACTATAGCTTCCTCCCAATGTCAGTAAATAAGTCATGAGTATTAAAAATTCAGGATATTTTTTTGAGGATAAAAATTTAGGACTTATTTATTTAATTTTAATTTGTACACAAGTTAAGTAGTTCAAACTTAATTATAACCAAATTACATTGAATGTTCAAGTTTGTTTCAATTTTTGTTGAACAAATTTGAGATTATTCATATATAAGCCACTTAATTAATTATTACTTCTTTTTATATATATAGTAAACACCATGAGTAAATTTTTCCCCCTTTAAAAATATATCCTAATAACTAATAACTAAATCATAGTTACAATTATAATATTTGAGTTAATTAAATAGAAATATTTTATTTCATAAACTAATAAAAAACAGATCCGTTAATTTTGTATTGTTAAAAATTATATATAAGTTTTACTATAAGGACACGGTTAATCTTAAGCCCAAAAAGTAAAAGGATTTAGATCCAAAAAGCCCAACACAATGAATTTGTAGAGAGTGAGTTAGAAAACTAGGTTCTAATGAGTTAAACAGCAATTATAATTGGCCCAACCAAAAAAAAAAAAGCAAAGATAGCTAGATTGATTTTATCTCAAGAAAATTGTTTTTGGCACAGTCCAAGGAGATCAGTTCATGTATATATTCCTTGAAGTTGGTTACAAAAACAGTCCTAATGGCTACAGTATTTCTTTCGTCAATTCTCTGATTCCTTTTTCTTAGGGCCTTCCTTCTAATTTATATTATTTTTCCTTTCTCATCTCTACCCTCCACGTGGACAGTTGATTACTTGTGTTGATCCTTGTCCCATCAGCCCCCTCCTGAAATCTTTGGGAGTAGCTATAACGCTAAAAAGCACTGTTCAGATATCACTTTCTCATTAATGTTGCCAGAGAGTTAGCTACAGAGCATTCAATGCGGTGGTAGCAGTTTTCTCTTAGATATTTCTTAGCTCTCATCCCTCCTACACGTTCATAATGCATGTCCTTACCAATAAAATTTCCTGGAATGTCACCCTGGATGATAGGCTAGGACACACATTTTGATCTTTGCTTCGCTTAGCCGTGGGGATATTTCTCCTCAGCCTACCTTCCCTCATCCTCTTCTTTGTAGCTCACTCAAGGGGCTCTGAGTCTTACATCTTTAATATTGTTTAAATGTCCTTAGACCACTCAATGTCCTCGGCCAAGGCCCAAGGCCCAATATATACTTTTGGGCTCCTTATCCCTACATTTACTATGAAATAAATTATTTATATTGTCAATAAATTATATAAAACAACTATTTTTATTGAAATGATAGCATAAATAAGAACTTGATATCTGGTAAACTTATTTAAAAACTCACACAATACAATTAAAGTTTATATAACTAGTTTCTAAAAAAAAAAAGAGAGTTTATATTACTTTATTTTATAATATAAACATATAAAATTATATAGGCTAAATTATAAAGTATACTCTCTAATTTTAAATTATTTTCCTTTTTCATCTTATAGTTTTAATTTTTTTAATTTTTTTTTTCATTTCAATCCTTTAACTTAAATATGTTTTCAATGTCCTTTTGTCAGCAGTTTGCCTTTCGTGCCTTGATTAAAAATCAAAATTAAATCTCTGTTAGCTTCCACTAATCATTTATTACAAAACAAGAATTATTTATTATTAGCAGATACTACCAGGGAAAAAAAAAGAAAAAGAAAAAGAAAAAGAAAAAGAAAAAGAAAAAGAAAGAAAGAAAGGGACACTACAAAAAAAAAAAGGGTCTTAGGCCATGTTTTTAAAATGAGGCCTAAGGTCTGAAAAATGCGGCTATAGGCCCAATAGGGCTATAGTTGCGGTTTTTTAGGCCTCGTTTTTAAATGTGGCCTAAACCTCGCGACTATAGGCCTCCGGGGTCTATGGCCACACTTTTAGAAACGCGGCCTAAGACCAAGGCCTATGGCCACGTTTTAAACGTGGCCTAAGGTAGAATCTTTAGCCACGTTTAAAACGCAGCCATAGGCCTTGGTCTTAGGCCGCGGTTTTAACGTGGCTATAGGACCCTCATTGACAGCTTCGAAGACATATTTTAGCCGCGTTTAAAACGCGGCTATAGGACATACCCTAGCCGCATTTTTCAAACGCGGCTATAGGTCAAAGCTATAGCCGCATTTTTCAAACGTGGCTATAGAAATTTTTTTTGTTTTAAAAAAAACCTATAGCCACGTTTTTAAAACGCGGCTATAGGTTTTTTTTAAAACAAAACCAAAAAAAAAAAAAAAAAAAAAATTCTGGGTTTAACTCTTTTTCCAAAAAAATTCAAACCCAAAAAATTTAAACCCAAAAATTTCAAAATCAAACACAAACCCAGAAAAGGGAGGAAACGCAGAAAATTTTGAATGAAGTGGATATTTTAGCAATATTTGTGTCTATGTCTTGATTTGGATTTGAGTTTTGATTTTGAATTTTTTGGATCTGTACTTGAATTTGTGCTATTATGTTGCTAATATTGTGCTTATACGTTGAAACCAAATACAAAACTTCCACCCAAATTTTCGGCACCCATATACAATCAAACACAAAACTCAACGCATATAATTAGATAGAAATATTTTATTTTATAAACTAATAAAAAACAGATCCGTTAATTTTATATTGTTAAAAATTATATATAAGTTTTACTATAAGGACTCGGTTAATCCTAAGCCCAAAAAGTAAAAGGATTTAGGTCCAAAAAACCCAACACAATGAATTTGTAGAGAGTGGGTTAGAAAACTAGGTTCTAATGAGTTAAACAACAATTATAATTGGTCCAACCAAAAAAAAAAAAAAAAAAAGAGAGCAAAGATAGCTAGATTGATTTTATCTCAAGAAAATTGTTTTTGGCACAGTCCGAGGAGATCAGTTCATGTATATATTCCTTGAAGTTGGTTACAAAAACTGTCCTAATGGCCACAGTATTTCTTTCGTCAATTCTCTGATTCCTTTTTCTTAGGGCCTTCCTTCTAATTTATATTATTTTTCCTTTCTCATCTCTACCCTCCACGTGGACAGTTGATTGCTTGTGTTGATCCTTGTCTTATCAGCCCCCTCCTGAAATCTTTGGGAGTAGCTATAAGGCTAAAAAGTGCTGTTCAGATATCACTTTCTTATTAATGTGGTCAGAGAGTTAGCTACAGAGCATTCAATGCAGTGGTAGCAGTTTTCTCTTAGATATTTCTTAGCTCTCATCCCTCCTGCACGTTCATAATGCATGTCCTTACCAATAAAATTTCCTGGAATGTCACCCTGGATGATAGGCTAGGACACACATTTTGATCTTTGCTTCGCTTAGCCGTGGGAATATTCCTCCTCGGCCTACCTTCCCTCATCCTATTCTTTGTAGATCACTCACGGGGCTCTAAATCTTACATCTTTAATATTGTTTAAATGTCCTTGGACCACTTAACGTCCTCGGCCAAGGCCTAAGGCCCAATATATACTTTTGGGCTCCTTATCCCTACATTTACTATGAAATAAATTATTTATATTGTCAATAAATTATATAAAACAACTATTTTTATTGAAATGATAGCATAAATAAGAACTTGATATCTCATAAACTTATTTAAAAACTCACACAATACAATTAAAGTTTATATAACTAGTTTCTAAAAAAAAAAAAAAAGAGAGTTTATATTACTTTATTTTATAATATAAACATATAAAATTATATAGGCTAAATTATAAAGTATACTCTCTAATTTTAAATTATTTTCCTTTTTCATCTTATAGTTTTAATTTTTAAATTTTTTTTTTATTTCAATCCTTTAACTTAAATATGTTTTCAATGTCCTTTTGTCAGCAGTTTGCCTTTCGTGCCTTGATTAAAAATCAAAATTAAATCTCTGTTAGCTTCCACTAATCATTTATTACAAAACAAGAATTATTTATTATTAGCAGATACTACCAGGGAAAAAAGAAAAAGAAAAAGAAAAAGAAAGAAAGGGATCGATTTTATGGAAGAAGAGAAAGAGAGCTCTAACTTTAGTTTCTAAGTAATCTTTGCAGTATGGCCATATCAATATTTATTACATATCTAATGGGTATCTTTTTAATACAAAGTTACCAACATTTACTTTCTCAAAAAAAAAAAAAAAAAAAGTTACCAACATTTCTTTTTCTTTTTTTTTTTTTTGTAAACCTCCAAATAGGTACGATATATATATATATATATATATATATGTAAGGACACAAATTTGGGGATTGGGCCTATCCACCGAATAACTGGAGGTCCAGACCGTATATAATATCCTAATATCCTAACAATGAATTTATAAAGAGAGTGGGTTGAAGAACACTTGATTGGACATGTATGGGTTGAAAGCCCAAGTATGATTATGACCAGATTTGTATTGATAGGATGGGTAAGGGATACAATATTCTTCTCGGCACTAGCCGAGGAGTATGTTCATACAGATATTGTGTGGGCTTTTCTCTTTTTTTTTTTTTTTTTTTTTTTTTTTTTTTTTTTTTTTTTTTTTTCTCCCTTCTTCCTTCTTTTCTCCTATTTATATGCCCTCCTCCATTACGTGGGCTTTCCTTGATACTTGTCCCATCCGCCCCCATCTTGAGCCTTCCTGGGGGAGCTGTAAAGGATGGAGGTCACTGTTCATGAGTCTTTTCTCATTAATGCGGCCATGATGTTAGCTGCAGGGCCATAAATGCGGTGGTAGCAACCTTTTGCTTAATATCTGATTTTCGCCATCTGTCCTTATGGTCAACACAAATCGGGGGATTCTTTGGGAGAGCTAAGATTGGGGTTGGTGCACCCATCTAGGACACCTTTTTAACAGTCCGAGCAGGAAGTCTCCTCGGACCAGGCTTTCTTCCACGGGATTCACACTTCAGCATCGAATCAGGCTGGACAAATTCTTCAAGAGACGTTGCCCTCGGATGTACATGTCTCCTCGGACAGGCCCACGGCCCAGAACCTGGTGTTGGGCCTTTTACCCCTACAATATATATACACTTCATATTATTTTAAAAATTTATCTAAAAAAGTAATACTTAGTTTTTTTTATTCTATTAACTTAAATTTATTTTCAATGTAATTCTTTCATCCATATCACGCTTTTAAGTGTCGTAAGTCGATCTATTTTTGTTCTGATTTAAAAGTTAAATTGAATCCTTGTTGAACTTTCAGATTAATCATTTTCTATAAATCAAGAATTATTTATTTTTATTAAAAATTACTGGAGAAAAAGCTAAAAGTTTAAAATACACCCTCTAATTTTGATGAAATATCATTTTAGTTTTTGTTCATTGCGGTTAAAAAATCTTCGTTCATTTTAAATTTTTTTACATTAAAAAATAATTTAAATAGTATTTTATTTTTTTAATAGATCATCAGACCATCAGTCTATTTTTCTTAAGTGAACGTAACTGTTTCGGTGTTGGCTACGACCATCAGTTTATTTATAGCGTTTTCTCTAGCAAAATAAAAATGCCACAAAAAATGAGAAATTTAGTAACATTTATTACAATTGCTACCATTTCGGCCCATTGCAGTGATCTGGGCATAGATTGGGTAGGTCTCGACGATAAGAAAAAACTTTGTGCAAGATCACGTGCGTGTGACGTGCCTATAATTTTACATGCTTATCTTATGCTTATGGATTCACTTCCATGCTATGGTGAAAGCTTAATTTTATTTATTTTTTGATAAACAAAGCTTAATTTGGACCTGATCTTAAAATTCTAGTAGAATGAGATTGTGTGTACTTTGCAACTTAGCAGGACCTGGAATTGTCTTTAATAAAGTACTTGTACCAAATTTCATAAATAATCAGGTTTCTTCATAGATTTATATTTTAATTGGGTCCAACATATTATACTTCTAGTTGATATTAAGAGCATTCATATCAATTTGTACAAAAATAATTATTGACTATTTTAGTATAAGAACCTTTTTTTTTTTTTTTTGTATATTCACTTTTCAAAAACACCTAAAATCAGATTATCTATTTTACATTATATTTTATTAAAATATAATTTTATTTAATTATTCAATTATTTCTCTTTTTTTCACATAGAGCAACTATCATCTACTTTTTCTTTTTTCTTTTTTTTTTTAATTCTCAAGATATGTAGAAAAAAAAAAAAAACTAAGTGCAAAATGAGTAGTGTTAGTATAAATTTATACCATTATTGTAAAAATTATGTATTTTTACACAATTTTGCATGACTTAATGTGATGTTTTTTTTGTTTTTTTTGGCTTAATTGGCTAAAATGTGGTTATTTTTCTGTTATAGAAACACTCATAAAAGTACTCTAATATTTTCATCCATTAGGTGGCATTTAAAAAAAAATTATCTAAAAAAGAAGTCCCTTTTTTTTTAAAGATAAAAATTATAGATGTTTCGAATATGGATTTCTGTTCTCTAAAAAAAACTTATGGATTAATGTACATTCTACTTTGCTAGCTATACATATTTTCTGCATATTTTGTAGTATTACTTTTTTTGGGCTCCTGGGCCTCCTGGCATACTGAAGTTTCTTTGCTGAATACCTAGCATTGTGAACAAGGCCCAACTCTAGGCCTAGGCCTAAGCCTAAGGTGTAAGATCCCACATGACCCATTCTTATCCTGTCAGGTCTTATGATTACACACACATAATAGCATATTCAATTCACAACTTAAAACTAAAATCAACCTAAAAATAAAAAATTCTATATCCATCACATTTTCATAATAGATCCATGGTGGTGAGTTGTTACTAGTTCTAATTTAAACTCACAATTAAAATTACTTTTTTTATCCATCTGTAATAACCAATAACAACTTGTCACTTAAAATTTGTTATAAAAGTATTGTGAAAATATTGAAGACGTATCATTTCTCTAAAAGATAAGCACAATCAAATATATTTTTTGAAAATTACATTTATATGAAAAAAAAGATAATAGAAAAAGTGTAATTGCCACGCACAAAAAAAAAAAAAGAAAAAGAAAAAGAAAAAGTAAGCATACCAAAAATAAAAAACTATCAAATAAAAAATTATGTTTATTGCCAACACAACTCATTAATTCTATGTGGGATCCAACATGTCCTTTTTTTTTTTTTTTTTTGAGAAGAAGTTCATGTCTTATTCATTAAGGGAGGCTATTAAGATAAGCCTAAAGTATAGACGTAACGTCTGGTAGTACATCTTCCATCCACACTAACAAATAACAAAAGAGGTGCAAATTGCTCATCTTGCTAATTAAAGAATGTACTATAGAGTTACAATGCCTTACCTAAATACACATTCATAGACATAATTGCAAATATTTGAAACCACAAAAAGAATACTTGAAACTTGTACTAGTTGAGACCACAACCACCACCTCACCACCATCGCTACAAAGCCCACCACCATAAACCAAAACCATAAATCAGAACTCAAACCCACACTCACAGCCACCCAAATCAAACCAATCCAAACACCCATGGCTAAACCAAACCACACTAAACCAATTTCAGCTGCCCAAACCACCTAACCATGCAGATCTAAAAGGACACCTAACACAAACAACATCCAAGTAGAAGAGAGATCAAGTTTGAATTCATACCTACAAACAATTGTTCACATAAACAGGAAATACGTAGCACCCAAACAACACACACCATTCAAAAACCCACACATAGAAACACTAGATATTTCATCAAAATGCAACTCTTCTCAAATCTAAACCCATCATCAATGAGACCCCCAAACAGAAACCACCAAATCAAACCAACCTATAGAGAAATACTAAATCAAACCCAACAAACCCAACAAATACCCATGCTGATCCTCAACCATAGAGTAAGAAAACCAAGATTCAACAGAGTTCGTGGTGGCTATAGGGTCACGCCGACTGGTGGCAGTGGGTCACACCAATTGAGTTTCATGGTCATGGTGATTTGAGAGAGGAGAGGTCTGAGAAGGGAAAAGGGACACAACATAAGAGAAAAGAGAGAATGTGCCAAATCAATTATTTTGGCACCAAGAATGTGACAACAAGAAGAAGATCTGTGGGTATCTATAGGTTGTGGTGGGTATTTTTTGGTCTGAGATCCAAGAGAGAGGGACGGCAGATAAGAGAGGTGAGGGAAAAGAGAGTTAGATATTGTGAGTAACGTCTTTGACACCGTTTAATGACTAAATTGTGCTCAGGGACTAAATTGATTTGTTTTTAAAAAGTTTTGGATTTGCTTGGTATTTACCCAAACCTCAGGGGTAGTTAATGAAATTTACCCTTTTTATTATTTTTATTTTGGAGATTTGTAGATTATTTTATTCAATTTATATGTTTCACAGAGGGGGGTTATAACAGTAATTTTGAAGGTGTTAAGGGTGTTTTGATTAGTTTAGAGACCTTAAGGGTATTTTTGTCATTTTATAAGTTTTAAGGGTTTTTCAATCATGAAAGTTTTGGAGGAGCACTTTTTAGGTTGTGAAGGTATTTTTTTTTAAAACATTTTGGAGAGAGAAAGAGAGATTTTTGTTCTCCTAAGACCAAAAAAAAAAAAATGTTTCACACTTCTTTTAGGGTCATAAAATAAGGGGCAGTGTTTATTTCACATAATGTGTGAACAACTTGAAATTGTAACTTAAAGTCACAAGTTTAGTTATTTTTTGGTAGTGTGTGGATCCACACATTATATGGAACAATTTTTTTTCCCAAAGTAAAATATTATTATCCCTAAAGGGGTCATTTTTCCTAGTTAAAGGAAAATGATTTTTATTTGACCAAATTTTTTGTTGTCCCGATTGATTATAAATAAAGAAATTATTTTCTCTTAAAAATAAATTTTATGTTGAAACAAACTAACCTAATTCTCTCATGCCACACTGTTCTTAACATAAATATACCAAAGAGTAATGTTAGCAGCTTTTTTTTTTCATAATATTTTTATCTTGTTAAGGTGATAAATTATGATTATAATAATACTATATTTATAAGAGCCCATCATTAATAACTCTTTTAGGGCAACATGTACCAATTATAACTGACCATGTGTGGAAAATTTTGTTTACCGAAACTAATTATATTCCAAACGCTAAGTCTAATACCACAATAAATTTTAGATTTGATAAGTTGGTAGGTTGTTAGAGCACTACCATCAGGTGTGTCAAATGCCAAATATTTGGCATTTGACACACCAAACACCACTATTCAAGTCTCATGAGGTGTTTTAAATGTGTCAAAATTTTGCAACATGCTACAATATTGTGATAACTTTGGCACAGTACGCGTACGGAACAATATAGCATATGTGTTTATTATTATTTTTATTTATCTTTCTCTCTCATTCACTCAGCCTCTCTCTCTCTCTCTCTCTCTCTCATCTGGAACTTCTTCTCTCTGCGCACCATTTCTTCTCTCTCACTGATCTCACCAAAGCCATTGATCTTGCTGAAGCCGCCGATCTCGCTTCCATATTCATTTGGATCGTCCTCCATAGCTCCCTCTTCTCTCTCATTCTCTTCCTCTCTCATCCTCAAGCCATTGAAACCGATCTCGCCTAACTCCACCTGAAGCCGATCTCGCCTAAAGCCACCTCAAGCCGTTGAAGCTGATCTCGCCTAAAGTTGCCTCGCCTAGAGCTGCTGATCTCGCTTGGAGCTGTCTTGCCTGAAGCCGCCGCTAAAGCTAATTTTGGTTGTTGTTGGTTGGTTGATTTTGGTTGGTGGTGATGGATTTGTAACAATGGTGGGCTGTGGTGGTGGGTTTATATCAGTGGTGGGCTGTGGTGGGGGTGGCACCGTGGCAGTGAGTTGGTGGAAGTGACGGTGGAAAAACTGAGTTTATATGATTGGTTTTTTTAATGTTATTTTAATATTATATATATTATTTTAATTTATAGAATTGAAAAATTGAAGATATGATGAATGGTAAATTGTAAAATGATGTGTTAAAATTGATAAAGTAGGTTTTGATGTGGTAAAATATTATTTGGTATAGCATACCGGATGGTAATGCTATATTTGGTGGTATGCCATTGTTTAATTTTTTTTTATATTATAAACTTTGATTTATTTTATAATAAAAATAAAAATAAAAATAATACGTAACAAGTTGTTATTTAGGAAATATAAAATGAAAACCAATGTGACGGGTAGTGAAGTGAACAAATAATTTTGTATTTTTGTGTAATAATTATTTGTGTATAAAATGATATTAAGCACGATCCCATGTTTCCCATAAAAAAAAAAAAGGGAAAAAAAGGGGAAAAAAAAAACCCATGATCCCATGCGTAAAGCAACCTTGTACTACTTATAATTGATCATGTCAACAGTGGTAGTTGGAATTTAAGGCGGCGTAGCGAGGAAGTCTAGTCCACATTATTATTGGCTCAAGTCAAGCTGTCACGCGTCAAGCCGAAGTTCTACGCTTACACATTATTGCGTTCCTAATTTGAAAAATGTACAGTAACTCTCTTTTTTATTTTTTGACTGTCTCCAATGTGATTCATATTTCCCCAATGTCGCCAAGCGCGTCTACCTTTTTTCTTCTTTTTTTTTTTTGGACGTGTTTCAGCTTCTTCAGTTAGAACTGTTTATGAGATCCACAAACTTCTTTTTTAAAGAAAATTTTCATTAAAAATTGGTCTTACAGCACTATTCATACATTTAAAAATTATTTTGTTATAATGTTTTTAGTTTTCAGTTTTTAGCAAAATAAGCAGTATTTAAATGAACATTTCATACAATAAAAATGTTATATTCCCGATATTTTCATAACAAATTTTAAGTGATGGGCTGTTATTGGTTAAACACTTGAAAAAGCTAAAAAACTATTTTTAGCACCACCAAAGAGCTATTTGGAGCTGCAGCAGTAGAGCTATAGCAAAAAATTTGGCTTCTCAACTACAATGCACAGCTAAAAATAGCTGTGCACTGTAGCTCAAAGGTAAAAAAAAAAAAAAAAGTTTTATTTTATGTTCACACTACTGGTTAGAATATTTGTGTTTTTTTTTTTTTTTTTTTTTTGTAGGGGATGTATTATTTTATTGTAGTAGATATATTATTATTGTGATATTTATGTTAGGTTCTAAGGATTAGGATCTAATGTATTTAGAACTTCAATTTGTATGTTGGCAAACCATGATCAAAACAATGTTTAGTCGTGTGTTAGACTTGCTCAAAGTATGGGTCTTAATGTAAAGTTGGAATCGAGTTTTTATGCAGAATTACTGTTCACTTTCTGTATAACTCGATCGATCGAAAATTAGGCTCGATCGATCGAAATTCGGGCAGATCGTTTTTCTGCAGAAAATTCCAACTCAGCCCTAGTCCATTTAATGTATAGGGTTTTATGTTTTGCCCTAAATATATAAGGGAAAACCCTAGCCACGTTTTTTAGGGTTCTGAATGCTGTGTTTGTGAATCTCATTGTGAGATCTAGAGGTGTTTACCTTCACATACACTTAGGGTTTACAAACTTGAGATTTATGTCAAGAGTTGTGTAGATCAATACAGTTGCAGAATCATTGAGCACAAAGATATACAAGCAGGTGCGTTTGTGGATTTGCTGAAGAATTCTGGAAAGAAGGAGTCCGTGGATCTCGGAGCTATCATGGGGTCATGGTAGTAAGTTTTCTACACTTGGGTAGCAATAAGATGTTAGTGGTCTAAGTCTTGTTGTGTAAACTTCGATTCTTTTATAGTGGATTCAGTTTACCTTGAGGATAGCTAGGTCAAATCCTCCCCAGGTTTTTACCGGTGTGGTTTCTTGGGTCATCATATCTTTGTGTTATTTATTTTCCGCTGCTTTGTTATTTTTGCTTATTTGTGTTAACCTAGTTTTAATTAAATTACCTAAGTTAATCACTTGGCTAATTCACTAGGTTAATCTGTTGGGTTTAAGGGGTCTAAACGAACTGAAAAATGGTATCAGAGCGGGTTGCTTTTGTGTTTGATCCTTTGATCTTCTAGCTGATCCTTGACCCCTGTTGTCATGGAACATAGATACTCTCTTGTTGTTCCACCTCACTTTGATGGAAACAACTATGCTTATTGGAAAGTAAGGATGAAAGCATTCCTAAAATCCATTGATGAGAGAGTTTGGAATTCCGTTGAGTACGGATGGGAGAAGCCCACTACTCCTGTGAGTGAGTGGCAAACTTCTCAAAAGGAGGCAGCCGCTTTTAATAGCAAAGCTATGAATGCTATTTTTAATGCTGTTTCAATGGAGGAATTTAAGAGAATCTCTAATGTTGAGGTTGCTCATACTGCTTGGAAAATCCTCCAGACCGTGCATGAAGGCACGAAGGCAGTTAAGATTAATAAGTTGCAGCAATTAACCTCTAGATTTGAAAGCATAAGAATGAATGATGATGAATCTTTTGATGAATTCTATGCTAAATTGAATGATATTGTTAATTCTGCTTATAATTTGGGTGAAATCTATGATCAACCTAAAATTGTTAGGAAGATTCTTAGATCTTTGACTGAGGACTTTAGACCCAAAGTGACTGCCATCACTGAGAGCAAGGATGTGGACTCCATCCCTGTGGATGAACTTGTAGGATCTCTTCAGTCCTATGAGTTAGACCTCCCCAAGACTAACAAATCCAAATCAATGGCTCTTAAGTCTGTTGATGATGTTGATGATGGTGGATTTGATGATGAACTCTCTGCTACAGAGATTGCCTATCTTGCCAAGAACTTTAGAAACTTTCTTAGGAACAATAATAGAAGGGCAAGAGGTAAGAACACTGTTGAACCTAAAAATTTTAGGAAGAATGATCCCATTAAAGTCAATAACACTGAAAAACCTAAGGAGAAAGTGGGACAGCCTTCTAATAATTCTTTGGGACAACAATGTTATGGTTGTCAAGGGTATGGTCATTTAAAATCTGAATGTCCTACATACTTGAGGTCTAAGGGTAAAGCTATTGCTGTAACCCTTAGTGATGATGAAGTTTCCGACAATGAATCCGCTAGTGATGAGGATGGAAACTTCATTACTTTCACTGGTACCACTGTAGTTAATGAAAGCATGTCTGTTGAAGAGAACCCTTCTGATGGGGAACTCTCTGAGGATGCAGATTTACAGGAAGCCTACAATAAACTTTGCAAAGTTGCTGCAAAGGATGCCATGAATGTTGAGTTAGGCTTGAAGAAAATTGCATCTTTGGAACTTGAAAAGAAAAATTTACTTGTTAAATTGTTTGATGCAAATGAGCTTTTGAATAATGTGAAAACTGAGAACATGCTCTTAGTTGATAAAGTTAAATGTTTGGAACTTGATTTATCTGTTGCTAGAGAACAAACTAATAGGTCTGCAAGCTCCAAACTTGATCACATGCTGAGTATTCAAAAGTCTTCTTCTGATAAAACTGGTTTAGGTTATGAGGAAAGTATTTCTGTGCTTGAACCTTCTTCCACTAAATTTGTTCCTTCTTCTGAACCTCCTAAGAGTGAGATTGTCAAACCCTCGGTGAGTGAACCTGTCAAACCTATAAATGTTACTCCACCTAGAAAGATTAGGGTTGATCTACATGCTTCTCATTCTAGAGCTTCTACTTCTACTAAGGGCAAAAGGCATGATAAGCCTGCATGGGTTTGTCATTTTTGTGGAAAACCTGGACACATTCGTCCAAATTGTTTTAAGTTGCAAGCTGCGAAGCGAGCAAATAAAACTAAAGTACCTGTGCCTCAAGCACATGATCCTATGGTACTTATTGGTGAATTGGTAAAGGCGTTAAACCTTTATTCCAATCCTGGAGTTGCTCAGAATTCTAATGTGAATCATAACTCCAATGCAAGAGTTGCATCTAAGAAGTCTTGGATGCAAAAGGCTCAATCTAATTGAGTCTGTCTGACATGGTCCTTGTGCTTCATTGCTCAATCTTTTGTGACCTTTGTTTCTAGGATTTGCATTGCATTACATTCATGCATTTCATTCTAGGATGTTTGTTTCTTTGATTAATAAAAAAAAAATAAAAAAATTTTTTTTTTTTGCAAATTGTGTTTTGCTATTTTTTCTTAGATTTGAAGACAAGGTTGGTCAATCAAATTTTACATGTCATATGAATGTACCTTGTTTAGCTTTGATGCACTTATTTCTATTGCACTTTACTAGCTAAAGTTTGCTGTGCATGTTGTGTGGGAAGATGCTATATTTGTTGATCACATGATCTTGATCTTGAAGTCTTATGTCTTTGATTGTTGGACTTGAACTTATTGAGAAAGGCATTAATAACCATCTCACCACTGTTTATTAGTCAATCATGAACACCTTAGTGCATATTGTAAGATTTTGTGCTCGAGAAAGTGTAGCACATGCACAAAAGGAACATAAGGTGTAGCCTCTAATTAAAATTGGTGTGTACATTATTGGGCTATAATCATCTCACAAATTCAAATAAAATTGGTGTGTACATTATCCCGACTTTTATTAAGTTTCTAATAAATTAAATTGAATAATGAGGCAAATCAAGAAACTTACATGATTGCAAACTTTTATTCTAGGAGATGTGGGAGTTATAGGATGTAACTCTTTAAGGAATAGTCTCTTTCAAATTCATGTGATGGATTTTGTAGAAATTGTGATTGATCTCTATGTGTATATCACCTCACATGTTTCTCAAGCTTATGCTAGTTGCACACACTACACAAGTTATTCTTTGCTAAAACTGTGTACATGATATTGTGTGTGTTTTTGGCCTGACCAACCAAGTTTGAGAATTTCTGAAAATTGATGCAGAACATGTTTGCTTGTTTGTTTTTTTGGGGTATTGAATGACATTTTTTTATTTGAAGAAATCTGTGTTGAATTCATATGTTTTTGGAAAACATGTCATCTCATACTCATGCATTTTTCTCATAAATTCTGATGCTTTGAGAAGTGACTACACTTAATTTTGTGTGTTTTTCAAAATATTAATTTTTCCAGAATTTCGATCGATCGAAACTGATTTTCGACCGATCGAAATGTTTTAAAATCAATGAAAAAGTTTCTGGTTGGCTCGATCGGTCCAAGCTTGTTTTGGATCAATCGAAGGTATTTTCGATCGATCGAATGTAATTTTCGATCAATCGAAAATCGGGACGACTGTTTTAAAAAGGTCCTTTTTCACATGATCTCTTAACTTTTCAAACACTTTTTCAAACTTTTTCTCCCTACCAACCGGTCAAGGCTTGTTTCTTGGAGATTTTGTCGTTTTCTTCCCAACTTTTTGTCAAATCTCTCTCTCCCAAGGCCGGTAAGTCCTTTTTGCCCCTCCTTTTGAATTTATTTTCATATTTCATGCATTATTTTCATGCATTTTTGGGTATTTTCGACATTTAGGATTTTTGTCTTTTTGGGAATGTTTTTGAGTGTTTCTTTCTCAAATTTTTTATGGGTTTTTGTGGGGACACCTTACCTAAGCTCTACATATGGTTTAATTTGATTATTTTGGTGTTTTGAGGAAAATTTGAAATTCTAGGGCTTGAAATTGAGAAAATTGGGGGTTTTGTTCAATTTGATTGAAATTGATGAAATTGGCTTGTTGGATTGGTAAATTTGATCATTCTATTGTGTCAATTAACTGTTGTGTTGATAAATTTGTCAATTTGTTGTGTTTTGAAAAATTAGGGTTTTCAAATTGGGTATTTTTGATACCAACTACATGCTCAAGCCAGTTTTGTTAATTTGGATCACAATTGAACTTGTCCCTGCATTAGTACATGCATCATTTGGTGTTCATGCTCATGCATCATATAGAATTGATATTTTTCTATATTTTATGCTGTGCTAACTTGCAGTTTGCCCTTGGTTATTTGTTTTTGCTCTTTTCTTTCTGTGTCTATCTCTTTTCCTTAGCACTATGCCTAGGAAAACTAGAGCCCATAGGACTTCTGATCCTTCTCCTTCTTTTGACACTGAGCGGTTCCCTAGTGAGTCAAACCAAGTCACCTATGAGACTCTGAACCTTAGGCGTCATATTTGGGCTGAGCGTCGGGTCGTCCTAGATGAGGTAGATCCTGAGGTGCGACGTAATTTTACACGTCGGGGTTGGTTACCTTTGCTCGAGTATGAGCATTCTCCTCCTCCTGCCACCTTGATTAGAGAGTTCTATTCGAACCTCTCTATTCGAACCTCTCTATTCATGTCTACGATAACGACACCTTGGTAAAGGTGTGGTTATGTGGTGTGGAGTATCGTATTACCCCTCGGGTAGTGTCTGATGCTCTTGGGGTGCCCATAGTTGATCATCCCGTTTTTCCTTACGAGGAGTCTCCACCCCTTGATGACGTCCTGTCATACATCACTGGGTCTTCTATCCAGTGGGGTTTTGATCCTCGAATCACTTCTGCTGAGCTTTCTGAGCTTCACTATCTTTTCTTTAGGATAGCGTGTCATTCTTTGTGGCCGATTTCGCATATCCACACCATCCCTCTTGAGCGATGTGTGTTTTTGTATGCTCTTGTCACTGATGCGCCTATCAGTTTTCCACATTTGTTCCTTCGTTCTTTGAACGAGATTCATCGGTCTAGTTCTACGGTTCATGCTTTGTTTTTCCCTGTTTTTATTCATAGGATTCTCCTTTTTCTTGGTTTTGGTGAGTATCCTGCTTCTGAGCCTGTACATGTCATTGCTCCTATTGGTGCTACCTTTTTGAGGCAAAGGGCTGCTCAACTTCGAGCTAGCTCTAAGCGTCCTAGGGTAGAGCCTTCTGGTGTCATTCCACCCCCGTCTTCTTCTACAGATACTCATGCAGCTGGGACGTCTTCTGATCCTGCTGTTGCTGCTGCTGCTGCTGCTGATGTTCCTCCACCGTTTGATGAGGTTTCTGACCTTCGTCGGACACTTGATATTGTCGTGATCGTTCAGGCGGCTCATGGTCAGCTTTTGGTGGACATCCTTGATGAGCTACGTGCGTTGCGAGCGGATTTGGCGAGCTCTCATCGATCTCCTCCACCTCCTTTTGATAATGAGTGAGTGCCCTTTGGCAATTCGTCACAAAAAGGGGGAGTGCATAGTTCATTTGCATCTAGGAGATTTTGTTTTGGAGATTTACATTTTAGGGGGAGTTTTTTTGTTTACTTGGTAGTGATACTGCAGAGCTTGTGGAGTTATTAGATTGTATCTAGGTGCTTCACTGTGTATTATCTTTTTTAGCTCTTGTTTAGGAGATATTTTTGTTGAGATACATTTTTATGTATATGTTTCTTATTTCACTATACTTCATTGCTTATTGATTTATATTTATGATGTTATTCATGATATATGTCTTTATTTTGTGTTATGTGAAATCAAGAAGTTTTTTATATATTCCTTGTTTCTGTTTTCCACACATGCGTTTATGTGTTTGTTAAGTGTTACAGGAATATACAGGTTGCTTTCAGTCGAGCTGCTGTCTACCTTGCAACTGTTAGATAGTAGTTTAGGTTGAATTTTCTAAGTGGCTATTTTTATTGTAATGGGCTATTTCAATTTGTAACTTTGAGCCTTTTGTTAAGTCTGTGTTTTGTCACGGATTGCGAAAGGGGGAGTTTGTTAGGTTCTAAGGATTAGGATCTAATGTATTTAGAACTTCAATTTGTATGTTGGCAAACCATGATCAAAACAATGTTTAGTCGTGTGTTAGACTTGCTCAAAGTATGGGTCTTAATGTAAAGTTGGAATCGAGTTTTTATGCAGAATTACTGTTCACTTTCTGTATAACTCGATCGATCGAAAATTAGACTCGATCGATCGAAATTCGGGCAGATCGTTTTTCTGCAGAAAATTCCAACTCAGCCCTAGTCCATTTAATGTATAGGGTTTTATGTTTTGCCCTAAGTATATAAGGGAAAACCCTAGCCACGTTTTTTAGGGTTCTGAATGCTGTGTTTTTGAATCTCATTGTGAGATCTGGAGGTGTTTACCTTCACATACACTTAGGGTTTACAAACTTGAGATTTATGACAAGAGTTGTGTAGATCAATACAGTTGCAGAATCATTGAGCACAAAGATATACAAGCAGGTGCGTTTGTGGATTTGCTGAAGAATTCCGGAAAGAAGGAGTCCGTGGATCTCGGAGCTATCATGGGGTCATGGTAGTAAGTTTCCTACACTTGGGTAGCAATAAGATGTTAGTGGTCTAAGTCTTGTTGTGTAAACTTCGATTCTTTCATAGTGGATTCAGTTTACCTTGAGGATAGCTAGGTCAAATCCTCCACAGGTTTTTACCGGTGTGGTTTCCTGGGTCATCATATCTTTGTGTTATTTATTTTCCGCTGCTTTGTTATTTTTGCTTATTTGTGTTAACCTAGTTTTAATTAAATTACCTAAGTTAATCACTTGGCTAATTCACTAGGTTAATCTGTTGGGTTTAAGGGGTCTAAACGAACTGACAATTTATATTATTTTATTGTGTTGAAAGCTAAAAAAGATCCACTACTGTAGCATGTGAGTAGGTAAAATAGATAAAGTAACTTTAATTTTATGGTGCCAAATAGCTAAAAATATAGCTTTACTGTTATGGATGCTCTTATGTGTAGGCAAAAGAGTGATTTAACTTATATAAATTCAAATTAGAACTAATAACAGCTTACTACCAATGATCTGTTGTAAAAATATTGTGAATGAAATCTCCAACTTCCCAATGCCAGACTCCATGTTCAACCAACCAATATCGACCACCTGTCCTCTTTTATTTTTTTTTTTCCTCCTCTTAGGGTCCATTTGGAATCCGCTTATTTTGTTAAAACCGAAATTTTTTTGATGAAAGTACTATAGAAACGGACACATATGAAATAGTACCGTGGGACTCATGAATAGTACTAAAAAGTGCAGTAGGACTCATGAATGGTAGCAAAAATAAACTGAATAGTAAAATAAGTTCGCAAAAATTATTTTTTCCAAACGGACACTAATGTTTAGGTACTGCTTATTTTGCTGAAATTGAAGACTTATTGTTGAAAGTACTGTAGATAAAGGTAAAAGTTAGTTAAAATAGTACAGTAGGGCCCATGAATAGTGTCAAAAAGTGCAATGAAGCCCATAAATACTAGCAAAAATAAGTTGAATAGTGAAATAATTTATAATTTTAATCCACATCCAAAACTAATAAGCGGAATAGTGAAATCCCCAACTTAACAAAACTAATCAAATCATCCTCAGTTAATTTTTAAAGTTAAGCATTTGACAAGAGTGTGAAACTTTTGGTAAGTAGTTTTTACTTTCCTATAAATTCCTGCAAGTTGACAATACTGATGCCATATTATTACGACCACCTCTACCACGACTTCCACCACGTCTGCCGTGAGGAGCTATGGTGATTCTTTGTTGTAACAGACTTGATCAAGAGAATAAATATGGTTTTAATTCGAGGAAAAACCAGACCTCCCAAGAGCAAATTGCTGAATAATATTCTGATTGATTTTATTGATATAATGTGAAGCTATAAAAATAGCTTTACAAACCAAGATAACAATAAACAACTCCAACATCCCTAAACAACTCAACATCTAGATAAGGATAAGCACGATTCCTAACCAAACTCCCTAATACTCCAATCTGATAACAATTCAGATTGCTATCCCTAATACTCCAATATGATAACAATTCAGATTGCTATTATTATCTTTCCTAAAAAAAATTCGAATAAAAAGATAAATAAAAATTTGAAACAGAGGTATATCCACTCCAGTGTGTAACACAGCCACTCCTACTGCTTCAACTGCTGCCTTGCGGACATAACATTCCTTTCCCCTTAAATTCGACCCTTGTCCTCAAGGTTAATATCAGGGAAACGAAGCCTCATTGCACGAGCATCTTCCCAAGTAGCCTTTGCTGGTGACAGCCCTTGCCAATGGATCAAAACTTCTTCTTTGTTTCTCCAAGTTCGCCTATCCAAAACAGCTTGTGGGAGAGAACCCACAACACCACTGCTCCCATTAATTTCTGGCAAGGAAGTACCTTGTTGGTCATTGTGGCCAAGTGACTGTTTGAGGTTGGAAATGTGAAACACCGGATGAATCTTGGAGGTTTCAGGCAAGTTAAGCTTATAGGCAACTTCACCGAATCTTTGTATGATTTGGAAGGGTCCAAAGAATCGGGGAGAAAGCTTCAAATTCTTGCGCAAGGCCACAGATAAATGGCGATAAGGCTGTAACCTTAAGTACACCCACTCTCCTAATTCAAATGACCTTTCCCTGCGCTTCCTATCTGCATAAAAATTCATCCTTGATTGTGCTAGCAAAATATTCTCACGAAGCTCCTTCAAAACCTCATCTCGTGCTATTAATTCCTTCTCCACTACTTCAGTTCTAGCTGTTCCTGCAACATATGACAGTAAGTTTGGTGGGGGCCTGCCATACATAACTTCAAATGGGGTCTTTTTGGTGGTCAAGTGAATGCTTGTGTTGTAACAATATTCAGCCCTAGAAATCCATTTAACCCACTCCTTGGGCTGAGGGCTTGAGAAACACCGCAAGTACATCTCCAACATGCGATTCACTACCTCCGTTTGTCCATCCGTTTGTGGATGATAAGCAGAATTGAAATTGAAGCTAGTTCCATTAAGGCTAAATAACTCCTTCGAAAACTTACTCGTAAATGTAGGGTCACGATCACAGACTATCGATTCAGGCAGCCCATGTAATCGAAAAACATTATCAAAGAATTCTTTGGCTACATTCTGAGCTGTGTATGGGTGAGAAATGAGAATAAAATGTGTGTTCTTGGAAAGCCGATCCACAACCACAAGAATGGTTGATTTACCCATAGAAGTGGGCAAACCATCCATAAAATCCATTGATATATTAGACCACACCTTAGTTGGAATAGGCAAAGGTTGGAAAAGGTCGGCTGGGCTGGTACATTCAGCCTTATGTCTCTGGCACACATCATAATGGCGAATATAGTCTTGTATTTGTTTCTTTATTCCCACCCAATAAAAGACTGATCGGATCCTCTGCAATGTTTTGTGTAGGCCTTCATGAGTACTTGAATGAAACTCTTGGATTATAACCGGAAGTAACGGAGAATTTGAGTTGAGATAAATCTGATTCTTGAAAAATAATACTCCCTCCTTGAATTGCCATGGACCAACCGCCTCCCCTTCTTGAACAAACTTGACAATGTGTTGTAGTTTTGGGTTAGTTTGCACCTCCTCCTTAATGGTATCAAGCCATCTAGGAACTGGTGTGGAGATTGCAGCAAACTCTGCATTTTCTTCCCTTCTTGAGAGTGCATTTGCCACATGATTCTCTATTCCTTTTCGGTATTTGACCTAGACATCATACCCCATCAACTTGGACAGCCATTTTTGTTGAGCATACGTTGTGATTCGCTGCTCCCATAGGAATTTAAGACTTTGGTGATCGGTTCTCACTATAAAGGTTCGACCAAGGAGGTATGGTTGCCACTTCTGAACAGCCAACACCAAGGCTAGCATTTCTTTTTCATACGTTGAGAGTAATAAGTTCCTGCCTTGCAATGCTTGACTGAAAAAAACAACGGGTTGCCTCTCTTGCATTAAAACTCCGCAGACACCACTCCCTGAAGCATTGCATTCCATCATAAATACGTTTGCAAAATTAGGAAAAGCCAACACCGGTGCTTGAGTCATTGCCTCTTTAAGAACTTGGAAGGCCCTTTTAGATGCAAAAGATCATGTGAAAGAATCGTTTTTTAACATGTTGGTCAGTGGTGACGCAATTTTCCCATAATCACGAACGAATTTTCAATAGTAGCCTGTAAGCTCCAAAAATCCTCGAAGGGCCTTTGGAGTCTTGGGTTTCGGCCACTCCATCATGGCAGCCACCTTTTGGGGATCCACAGATACCCCCTCCACATCTATCAAATGTCCCAGATACTTGATTTGTGTTTGCCCAAATTGGCATTTTCCCTTTTTTAAGAACAGATTATGACTTTGCAAGATGTCTAAAACAATCTTGACATGTTGCAAGTGATCCTCCCAAGAATTGCTGTATATCAAAATGTCATCAAAAAACACCAATACAAATTTTCGAAGGTACCTTTTAAAAATGTCATTCATCAAAAATTGGAAGGTGGATGGCGCATTTGTTAGTCCGAATGGCATGACAAGAAACTCATAATGCCCACGGTGAGTGCGTAAGGCAGTTTTTGAAATGTCAGGAGGATGGATCCTTATTTGATGGTAACCTGAGCGTAAATCCAAATTAGAAAAGTACCTTGCAACATGCAACTCATCTAGGAGTTCCTCAATAACTGGAATTGGGAATTTGTCCTTCACTGTAATTCAATTGAGTGCTTGGTAATCGACACACATTCTCCATGCACCATCACTTTTTTTGACAAGCAAGACTGGTGATGAATAAAGACTGTTACTTGGCCTCACTATACCAGACTTGAGCATCTCTTCCACTTGCTATTCTATCTTCACCTTTTGAAAATGAGGATACCAATATGACCTCACACTAACTGGTCCACTTCCAGGTATCAATGGAATACAGTGGTCTTGAGCTCGTGATGGAGGTAATCCCTTGGGCTCCTTAAAAAGATCCTGGAAAGAATTGATGAGATTAATGAGATTTTGATCCGTAAGGATGTTGGGAATTTTTTCCTTCTCTCTTATAGCAATGACGTGAAATTGTATGAAAGCACCATGTTTGCTCCCCTTAAGAATTTTTCCCACCTTATTCCCGTTAATTAGCTTGTGTAGGTTAGACATCCCCTGCAAAGAAATTCTTTTCCCACCATATTGGAATCTCATGAGTAGTTTAGAGAAATCCCACTCAATCATCCCAACGTTCTAAGCCATTGTGCTCCCAAAACCACTTCATATCCTTCTAAGGGTAGGAGATAAAAATCTATATCAAGAGTAACCCCTTGTATACGAACTTGCACTCCAATGCACCTTCCCTTGCAAGAGATCCTTCCACCACATGCAACCTTTACATTAAATTGTTCTTTCGTGTTACATGTTAATCCCAACTTCTCCACTAACCTCTCTTCAATAAAGTTGTGGGTGCTCCCTGAGTCAATCAGCACAACCAGTGATTGTTGGTTGATGACCCCATGGACTTGCATGGTTTGAGGAGCAGGGGAACCAGCCATGGCATGCAAGGAAATCTCCAAATCTTCGCTGGATTCCTTCTCTTCAACATCTTCAGTTCCATCACCGCTATCCTCCTCTGGCCAGCAACCTTCAATCAAAAAAAGCTTCTTACACCGGTGTCGAAGAGCAAACTTCTCGTCACAATTGAAGCAAAGTCCCTTATCTCGACATTCCTTCATCTCAGCTGGTGATAACCTTCGAATGGCGGGAGTAGATGGAGGTGGGTGACCAGTGATTGTTGGGTTAGTTGATACAGCCCTCTTCGGCTTAAAATTGGAATTAGATCACTTCTGATATTTAGCCTCATAGAGTCGAGCCAAACCTACTGTTGTAGACAAAGTTATTGGCCTTATGGATTGAACATCTATCCTCACGCCTTCCTTCAAACCACCAATGAAACAAGCGACCTATTGAGACTGATTCAACTTCCCCACTCGACTGAGGAGTCTCTCGAATTGGCTTTGATACTCTCGCACCGAACCAATCTGTTTGAGCCTTGTAAGATCTCCAAAAAAATCATCAAATTCCGTTGGCCTATACCTTGAATTCAGCCCTTTCTTGAGTGTGAGCCATGTGACTTCCTTCTCTTCTTCCTTAAGTATCTGGTACCACAACTGCACCTTGCCTTCTAGATGATATGTAGCTAACGGAACCTTCTCTTCTAAGAATTGCTCCACTCAACAAACCCAACTCGTCGAATCTTCACTACCATTGAAGCAAGGAAAATCAAGTTTGGTAACTTTTGGAATTACCGCGCCATGAAACTCAGTGGAGTCATGAGAGCCTCTATAATTGAATCGACGAGATCCACTACCATCGTGTGAACTCTCCCTTCATTCCAGACTCTGGCTGCCCAATATTTGGTCTAATCGGGTATTCATGGACGTTATCGCCTTCATCAATGTTTCCTATAACTCGCAAAACTTCCTGTCTTGCCCCGCTGCTATGGAGCCTATCTTTGCCTCCAAACGATCAATGCATGATTCATCCATGACTTGCTCTGATACCAAGTTGTTACGACCACCTCTACCACGACTTCCACCACATCTGCCACGAGGAGCTATGGTGATTCTTTGTTGTAATAGACCTGATCAAGAGAATAAATATGGTTTTAATTCGAGGAAAAACCAGACCTCCCAAGAGCAAATTGCTGAATAATATTTTGATTGATTTTATTTATATAACGTGAAGCTATATAAATAGCTTTACAAACCAAGATAACAATAAACAACTCCAACATCCCTAAACAACTCAACATCTAGATAAGGATAAGCACGATTCCTAACCAAACTCCCTAATACTCCAATCTGATAACAATTCAGATTGCTATCCCTAATACTCCAATATGATAACATTCAAATTGCTATTATTATCTTTCCTAAAACAAATTCGAATAAAAAGATAAATAAAAATTTGAAACAGAGGTACATCCACTCCAGCGTGTAACACAGCGTGTACATAAAATTACTTTTGCCAAACGGACACTTCTGTTTGAGTATCGCTTATTTTGCTGAAATTAAAAACTTATTGTTGAAAGTACTGTAGATAAAGGTAAAAGTTAGTTGAAATAGTATAGTAGGGCTTATGAATAGTGCCAAACAATGCAGTGGAGCTTATAAATAGTAGCAAAAATAAGCTAAATAGTGAAATAATTTATAATTTAATCCACATCCAAACACACACAAAAGGAAGTAAATGAAATCCCCAACTTAACAAAACTAATCAAATCATCCTCAATTAATTTTTAAAGTTAAGCATTTGACAAGAGTGAAACTTTTGGTAAGTAGTTTTTACTTTCCTATAAATTCCTGTAGTTGACAATACTGATGCCATACCCATACCCATATACGTTCCTTTTCCCCTGCACCATTGGCCATTAGGTGTGTGTTTAAAGGGAATTGCCTCTCATTGTTTTCCCATCTTTCATTGTGTAATTAATCATTATTTGTGATGTCCCAGTCAGCCTGAAATAAGAAAAAAAAATGGGGAAAGGTTAGATTTTTGGGTTCACACGTCCCTCCCAACTACCCCACCCATTCCCCACCACTCATTTTTCCCTTATCTCTTTTCTCTCTTTTGGCCGGCCATCTCTTCTCTTCCTTTCATTTTCTTTCTTTTCTTTTTACTTAAACACACACACATACACACACTCACTGCCGAACTCCACTCCAAATCACACTATTTCACCATCATTTTTCCGGCAAGATCACCGGAAAATTTTTGTGAACCCATAAACACCTTCACATTCTTTATTGTTATCTAAGCTTTAATAATGATACCCATGTGATTTATGAGCATTAAAAGTGATATTTATGTGTTTGTATGTATGGGTTTTGTATTGGTGGAATTATTAGGTGAGTGGGTATATAATTTGTGCTAATGATGACTACATAAAGTTTATGTATGGTGGAAAATTTAGGGGTTTTGAGTTATATCATGTGATGGTTGGTATTTTAAAATTTTCCATTGCCATTGAGTTTATTTGGAGTTAGTTGAAGTTCTAAATATCTTGTCTTGGAGGATATTTTGATTTAGCTTTCATGGGTCTCTTAATAATGTAGTGTAAATTTCATGGAAGCTAGTCATGATGTTGGAGATGATATTAAATTGGTTAACTTTATAAATTGGAGATTATGCCTTATGAATCAATTTGTTGAGAAACTTTGTAAGTGAGATATATTTTTATTGATGAGGTTAAATAATAGGCTTGCCTAATTAAGTACTTTTTGGCAATTCCTAAATTGTAGCTAGATGCAATTTCAAGCTCTATGCTTATTGTGATAGGTTTACTTGATATTGTTTAGGTTCTAGCTAATCTCCTTAGAGCTTGGAGAATTAGGATTTTGCGGTTGCGAGGTAAGTAGCTTTTTAATGGGATTTTGAAAAATAATCATGTTGTATAAATGTTATTTTTTAGGTTAGACATGCTTTTGGAAACTACTTATGGAAACTATATTTTCCTAAAAACTATTGTGTTGTAACCTTAATATATATATATATATATATATATATATGTGATTATATATATGAAAATGCATCATATTTGGTATTGCATTTGTGGAAATGCATGAATTGTTGACATGGAAAATATGAGCATCTTTTTATTTATTCTTTGATAAGGAAATTATGGATTTTATAGTTTATTAGAAAATCTAAAGATTCTTATCTTGTCTTGCTACTTGGGAAATTGATAAAAAATATTTTTGACAAGAATGAAGTTGAAAACCTTACAAACTTTGTGGAAGTTAGATTATTTAAGGTTTTTCTGAAATTACCTTGATGTGAACTATGTGTTTCAAGGAAATGTATACCTGTGAGTTTTATATGGTTTTAATAACATGCCATATGTGATTTCCCGGTGATCACCCGATTTGGTTACCGTAGTCTTTGTGATAACGGAATCAAATCTAGGTCAGTACTTGTTCACTTTGGATGACGCGTTCTTCCCTGCTGCCCATGGGGGGAAGAGGTTCCTTGATTGTGTATGGGTGAGGCTGCTGTCTATGGAGCCAAGAGACCACATGCAAGAGAGGTCCTATTTGACGCACTCTCTCTGCTGCCCATGGGGGGAGAGAAAAACCTTGTGGGTATGGGTGAGGCTGCTGTCTATAGGGCCAAGAGTCTGCATACCAGAGAGGACAATATCATGTCAGTTGTGAATGGGTGGATCCCCTGATCAGTCTTTGTGGTAGTGTGGTATATTTGTGATAAATTACCGTATGTTAGATTTTATGGCTTTGGAAACTATATTGTTAGTGCTCACAGATTATGGTATATAGTTTCATGGTATTTATTTTGAGAAACCTTGTGTTTCATTACTAAATGATTCTTGTCATATCATATTATTAGTATTGAAAATGGAACTTGCATTTCCCCCACTCCCATTAATTATGCTACTTATTGGGCTCTGTCTCATTCCATTATTTTTATAAACTTTTCAAAGTAGGTAACAATCTTTTGAGACAGTTTTTTGATGGCTAACGGTAGTTAGACTGACTACTAATGGAGGTTGAACTTTTATAATGGAGATATTAGATGATGTACATCTCAGATTAGGCTTGACTCATTCTTTTGTATATTATAGTGGTTGTCATGTTATTCCCACTGATGGGACAAGTTGATGATGTGTAATTATATATTCAGACGTCTATTCTTTTGTGGTCAATGGTCTTTGTAATTATTGTTTAGAGCTTTGACTTATTTTGAGAGTATATACAATGAAATTATTGTGGTAATTCTTGATGTTAGTACTTGATATGATTTATATGGATTGAATTGTCAAAAAGAAAAAATTGTACAGATACTTGAGACGTCTTTCTCATGCTTTGGACCCTTTTGGGTTTAAGGTGTGACATTATTTTTACCGGCAATGACAATGATCACGTTCACGGGTGGTCGAAACTCACTGAAACTTGCTCATGCATTCTTTATACTTTTAGTTTTAGTGCACTTGAGACCAGCCCTTGGATTTATTTCAGGGGTTGGAGTTGGAGATGCTAACAATATCAGGTGCCCAGAGAGGGAGAGACAAGCGCTCCTTAAATTCAAAAAAGCCCTTGTTGATGACTATGGCTGGCTCTCTTTGTGGAGGAGCAAAGATAAGAATTGCTGCAATTGGAAAGGAGTTCACTGCAGCAACCAAACTGGTCATGTACTTGAGCTTCATCTAAGTGAAAATCGTTTGAATGCAGACCATCCTTTGCGAGGTATGATTAGCCCTTCCCTACTTGAGTTGCTTGATTTGACTTTTTTGGATCTTAGTGAAAATGACTTTAATCAAAACAACCTCCCTGAGTTCATTGGGTCTCTCAGTAACTTAAAACACCTTGATCTCTCTTGGGCCAATCTCTCCGGGCCAATTTCACGTCAACTTGGAAACCTTTCGCACTTGCAATATCTTAATCACAAGGGGAATGATTTGATAATTATTGAAAATCTTCAATGGCTGTCTCATTTGCCTTCAATAGAATACCTTGACCTTACTTCCCTAAATCTTAGTGTCGTCAATGATTGGCTAGAAGTTGTGAACCATCTTTCTAATTTAACAACCTTGAGCTTATGGGAATGTGATCTTCCTTCCCAGATATTCTCATCTCTTTTTGGTTTCAATTATTGGAAATCTCTTACTTCTCTTGAAAATTTGGATATCGATTACAATAAACTTGTTAGCCTTCCAAAATCAATTGGGGATATATGTACTTTACGTGAATTGTATTTTTATTATAATAATCCCTATGCATAACTTGTTAAGCTTATCAATAACTTGTCTAGATGTGCAAAAGACTCATTAGAGGATTTGGCATTAACAAATAATCAACTTACGGGATCATTGCCTAATTTTGCATTATTTCCGTCATTAAAATATCTTGATCTTTCAAATAATATTCTAAATGGGACTGTACCCAAAAGCATTGGAAACCAATATAAGCTTGAGGGTTTGGATATGTCCTCGAATTTTTTGCAAGGCACCATATTTGAACCCCATCTCTCAAATCTCTTTAAATTACCTTATCTACACTTGTCAAATAATTCTCTTAATTTGGAATTCAACTTCAATTGGGTTCCCCCTTTCCAATTGGAAGAAATATACTAGACATCTTGCAAGTTAGGGCCTAGATTTCCAAGTTCGATTCAAACTCAAAGGAATGTTTCTGTTCTAAAAATCCCCAATGCTGAAATTTCTGATACCATACCAATAGAGTGGTTTGCAGATCTGCCTCCTACATTGGAATCTTTAGATCTTTCTAGAAACCGAATACATGGTCTTTTACCGAATGTGTCAACAATGAATTCAAATAGTATTGGAATTGATTTGAGTGATAACGGTTTAGAGGGTCCACTGCCACTTTTCACAGCTAATCTTAAGATCTTGAAAATCTCTAAAACTGGTTTTCAGGGTCAATTTCATGTCTTTGCAAAATCAATGGTCGTTCCTTGACTTATCTAGATCTATCCGATAACTTATTTTATGGTCAGCTTCCAAATTGTTTTAGGCATTGGCATGAGCTAGTCGTTTTAAATTTAGCTGGCAACAAATTCTCTGGTGAAGTTCCAAACTCTTTGGGTAGGCTGTCTAACCTCGAAACTTTGAAGTTGTTTAATAATAGTTTCTCCAGAAACTTACCTTCTACCCTGAAAAAATGCAATTCATTAAAAGTTATAGATTTGGGAGACAATAGATTCTCTGGAAAAGTACCCGCATGGATTGGGGAAGGCCTGCCAAAGTTGATCGTTCTAATCCTACGTTCCAATAAGTTTGATGGAAGCATACCGTTGAATCTATGCTGGTTGACACATCTACAAACCTTGGACCTCTCTTTAAATGACATATCTAGAACTATACCATTCTGCCTAAACAATTTCACGGCCATGGCTCAGAAAGGGTACTATCGTGATATGATTTTTGGACTTAGTTATTTTTTAGATGTTGGAAATTCCACTTCTCAAGTACGATATTTTGATAGTGCCACAGTTGTATTGAAAGGAAGGGAGGATGAGTATGGCAAAAATCTTGGACTATTAATAATGATTAACCTTTCAGGCAACAAACTGATTGGGAAACTTCCAATTGAGATCTCGAGTCTTTTGGAGTTGGTTACATTGAACGTATCCAGAAACAACTTAATTGGAGAGATCCCCCATTTGATCGGTCAGTTGAAGAATCTAGAAACACTTGATTTGTCAAAGAATCAGTTCTCAGGCGAAATCCCATTGAGCATGTCAGAGTTAAGCTTTTTGAACCACCTAGACCTATCATACAACCATTTGTCTGGGAAAATGCCTTCAAGCACTCAACTACAAAGCTTTGAAGCATCTGATTTTGCTGGAAACCCAGCACTTTGTGGGCTTCCACTTTCACAGAAGTGTTGGCCCGGTGAACAAACACCAAACCAAAGTGGAGATGGTGAAGAATATAGAGATGAGTTCTGGAAATGGTTTTATGGCGCAGCAGGATTTGGATTTGTGGTAGGTTTTTTGGGTGTTTGCGGTTCTTTGTTGCTAAAGAATTCATGGAGACATGCCTATTTCTTGTCATTGGAGAACATGAAGGATTGCCTCTATGTAACAATGGCTGTGAACATGGCAAGACTGTGGAGGACGTTTCAAAGGCCCGGATGAGCACTTCGTCTATGGTATGACGTGTGTTTCAATTTTTTTTTTCTCACCATTTTTTGATTATGACTCTCATGCTAAGATTGAAGAAGCACCAATTACTGATTCTTTTCTTATTTGAAATTGCATGATCAGGTTGCGTAGCTGTGCTGAAGGGTATAAGCTCAACATGCATGGTAAATTTCACTTCGCTTGTAGTAGTTCTGTATCTATCATATTGAATTTGGGCTGACAGCTTTCTCTTCCCTTGTTGCTCAGATCAGGAGTTGCATGCTGCTTCTGCTGCTCATGCAAATAAAAGTGTCGGGAGCCATTTGTAACATTTGTGTGGGTGTGCCTTGCGTGTTTATATATGCATGCTTTGTTTTATCCACTATGTTTTCAATAATGCAACTCAATTTGCCAAAAAATCATGTGTAATTTGAATTTAGTTAATGTTTGAGTGTTACCATCTTGGGCTATTTGTACTATTAACTTTGTTGTGGTTATTTGTGGCTCCTCTCTCAGAGGCATTTGGACATTGTTGAATGGTGCTAATAACATATCTATTGTTATTGAATATTGAGTGCAACTTGTTACATTACAGCTTCTCACACTAGCTAACTCCTTCAACATGAAACAGGGACAGAAAGGGGAATTCGTTTTAAGGGAGCCAAAGCATAAAACCAAAAATAAAAAATACAACATTCAAAAATAAGAAATACACTTAAATTAAAATCTAATCTATATATACATAAATATAAAACTAGTAAAACTATTTTATATCTGATTTTTTTTTTTTGGTTGTTGTTGCTAAAAGTGGACTAAAATATACATATACTTTATAAAAAGTGAAAAAAAAAAAGTTTTACAAAGTTGTACATAAATAAAACAAAGGCAAAAACTACATTTTTGTCTCTATATTTTCACGCAATTTTCACTTTGGTCCCTATCTTTTATTTTCATTGCTTTTACTCCCTATCCTGAAAAATGTGTCTCGTTTTTGTCCCTGCCATTTCATTCGAGACGAAAAATGCACACGTGGCAAACGAAGTGCACTATTGGCACAGTAAAAGCTGACGTGACTATTAAAATAATAATAAAAAAATGTTATTTGGCATTAACAAATGCCACATCAGCATCTAAATTTAAAAAAACTAATTTATCAATTTTAACTAAAAAAAAAAAAAAACTAAAAACATAATTAAAAACCAAAAACCATTTGAATCAAGATCTAAGTGTATCCGAAAGAATCTGAAAGAAGGACAACAAAAATACCACAACTTCTTGTCTATCTTTCTTGACATTATCAACCAAGCTCTATTTGCATTGTGCGTTTTGCGCATTGCGTTTGCTGCATTTTGAGATTTTTTTTTTTTTAAGTTCAGCGCGTTGTGCACTATTCATTGACCATGAACAGTGATTTTAGGCCAATGAACAGTGCATAATACTGTAGCAAACAGTAAATTTTTTTTTAATTTTTTCAGTTTTTAGTAAAATAAGCGGTATCTAAATTCATACTGTGACTCAGGTTCAAGCAGCTGACTTTTATGTTATTTCTTGCATCATCCAAAACTCTAGTTCCAAGATTCCAAATGGTCATCATTATTTTACATTGAACAACGTAAAATGTATTCCTTGCTAGCTGAAATATGTAGAACGCAGCATTGTGCTCATTGGCATAACCTCAGGCAAACACTTGAGGAACATTGGCCAGTGATGCTGTAGAGAGGGAAAATTCCCAACCTATCACAAGCTGACACATCATACTACCAAGTCCATAAAATACAGCTAATTACAAAGCATCACGTATGGCTGCTAGGTTTTGCTATCACTACTTAGGAACCAATAGAAATTTGCCAAGTGTCATTGAAGTAAACCAATCACACATCAGCACGTGTAAGCGATGACACAAGCAGTCCAGCACGTGTAAGCGATGACACAAGCAGTCCAGCACATGTAAGCGATGACACAAGCAGTCCAGCACATGTAAGCGATGACACAAGCGGACCAATCAGGCTGTGACATGTGTCACTAATCAGACTTCGCCACGTGTCGCTCACCTACCTCTAAACTTCTATAAATAGAAGCCTTCCTAAGGCATTGAAGGAGGCAAAGGCATTGAGGGAGGAAGGAGAAACCATCTAGAGCACAAGCAGCATCAAAGAAGATTCAGAAGTATTGAAGCTCTGCTGGAATCAAGCCCTGAAGCCTCCAAGAACTTCAAGAACTTCAAACTCAAATGCAAGGAACATTCAAAGCAGAATCATCTAAACTACCTGCCTAGATCTTCAAGTTCACTGGAATCAAGCTCAAAAGCCTCCAGAAACCTCAACAAACCACAAATCAGTAAAGCTCTACGGATTCAAGCCTCTAAAGCACCGAAGAATTTCCACCACAAACCTTCAAAGACGAAGAACGCACCAAGAACACGAAGAACACACGAAGAACACGAAGAACACGAAGAACATGAAGAACAAATGATTTCTAACAAGCTCATAGCCAGAGATTCCTTGTAATTCTGTTTCAAAGGTTTTCGATCCATTCTTCAGCCAAATTGAAGTATATTTGGTGTTCAAATGAAAATCACACCACCACAATTCTAATCAACAAATCTTTCAAGGAGATCGAATCAGAGGATCACTCTTTTGTAATCACAGATAATTGTACCACACATTCATCAATACAAATTTGCATTTGTGAAACTATTTTACTCGTTTGACTTATTTCGAACCAAGAAATTTAGTCGTCCACATATTCTGGCACGCCCGGTGGGACCTCTCTGCCTCTCATCTCATTCTCCTTCAAAGAAAGAAGTCTTCATCATCTTGCTACCAGCTCCAATGGCCTCTAGCAAGAACATTCAAGCTTCAACAATAGCTACTTCAACTAAACTTGGTACGGCTACCACCAATAACTGCATTGGTGTAATCAATTGTAGACAAGCCAAAGCAAACAATCAAGTTCAATCTCAATCAACCAAGGAAGCCAAGGTCCAAACAATCATCTCCTTAGACCTTCTTACAAGAAACAAGGTCATCAACAAGGACATCTCTACCTTGGAACACCTCAAGTTTGAGGGCAAATCCCCTTCTTCCTTCACGAGAAGTTGGTCACATGATTTCTCTCCCATTAAAGGGAACCTAAAAGATGAGATTTCACGTACTCACTTCAAATCATTTCCTTTTCCATCATCTTGGGAAGTTGTATCAGTCATGATGACTAACACCTCTACCATGGAAGAAAAGATGGCCGAAATGGAGCAAAGTGTCGTCCTTCTCACAAAAGCACTTGAAGATAAGGACCTCCAAATTGCAACTCTAATGAAAAAACTCGAAGTACAAGATCTTGGTGAATCAAGCCATGGTCATAAATTCACATCTGCAAAGGATGACGAAGGGAGAGAAATTGAAAACACTCCCCGACGAGAACAATCTACTTCGGTTGCTTCGTTGTCAGTCCAACAATTACAAGACATGATAACAAATAGCATTTGAGCACAATATGGAGGTTCTTCTACAAGTTCTCTCACATATTCAAAACCTTACACAAAGCGCATTAACAGTATGAGAATGCCAAATGGGTATCAACCCCCCAAGTTCTTGCAGTTTGATGGCAATGGAAATCCTAAACAACACATTGCTCACTTTGTGGAAACTTGTGAGAATGCAGGGACTCAAGGAGCTCTCCTTGTAAAGCAGTTTGTCCGTTCACTCAAGGGGAATGCCTTTGATTGGTACACAGACTTAATACCCGAGTCAATTGATAGTTGGGAGCAACTTGAAAGAGAATTTCTTGATCGATTCTATAGCACGCGTCGCACGGTGAGCATGATGGAGCTAACCAATACCAAGCAATGGAAGGATGAGCCCGTCATTGATTACATCAATCGGTGGCGTTCTTTGAGTCTAGATTGCAAGGATAGACTTTCTGAAAAATCTGCTGTAGAAATGTGCATCCAAGGCATGCATTGGGGACTTCTTTACATCCTTCAAGGGATAAAGCCTCAAACATTTGAAGAGTCAGCAACTCGTGCGCACGACATGGAGTTGAGCATTGCTAGCCATGGAAGTACAAACCCTCCCATACTTGAGGAAAGCAAAAAGGAAGTAAGGAAAAATGAAAGGAATGCAAAATTCAGCCTCAAAGGCTCAATGGTTGTTAACACTGCCGAAGTCAAGGTTCCAAGAAGAGGAGCAAATGTAAATGAAAAACGGCTTGAAGGATGGCAAAAGAATGAGGTGCGCCGTCTAACTTTTAAGGAACGTGAGCAAAAAGTATATCCGTTCCCCGATGAATATGTGCCAAACATCTTAGAACAATTATTGCAATTGAAGCTAATTGAATTGCCAGAATGCAAGCGACCAGAAGACATGGGGAAAGTTGATGACCCTAACTATTGCAAATATCATCGCATCATTGGCCACCCAATTCAAAAATGCTTTGTCTTCAAAGAACAAATCATGAAGCTCGCCAAAGAAAACAAGATTGATCTAGGCTTTGATGAAGTTGTTGGGTCAAACCACGTGACCGTTGCTTGTGATGTACTTCCAACTCTCAGGCAAGGGGCAAACATTAACGAAGTTTACAAATTGATTGACAATGATGACATAAGGATCAACCCCATCAATGGGAAGTTCTTTAAACACTTCTACACTTGAAAACCAAGGACTGCTCCTCGGTAAGAGCTTAAACTACCCACTGCAATGCTGTGAGGGTGCATGATGTCTTCCCATTGCCTTTGAAAACGTACCAATAAGGAGAAATTAATCCCACTCTATGTTACCAATTGCTAGTGTGGCATAGTGGTTGGATGCCCATGTCGCCCTTGAGGCCGAGGTCTCGGGTTCGATTAGTGGTGTACCCACTATTACACACTGAGCCCCCCTTTTTGCAAAAAAACAAAAAAAAAAAAAACAACAACAACAACCCAAAAAAAAGAAAAAAAAAAAAAAAAAACAAAACAAAACAAAGAAAAAAAAATCATCAAAAAAATCATTCAAAAAAAAAAATCTTTTGAACTACGTAATGACTTGATCCCTCTCTGAGGTACGTAGGCAGCTTAGTACTTTTCACTAAGTTCAGTCACATGTAAAGAAGAAGGATTGCCAGTCTAACTTGAGGAGTTGTCCAAAGGTCATCAATATGCTTTTGAGATCCCTTTGATTGGCGGGCGTTGCTTAAGATTAGTGAATTGCTCACTACATGATGCTCAAAGATCATTGTGGTAGAAAATGACAGCTGTAAAGAATTGGGAATGAAGTTTGCATGGCATTGCCCCTCTTCTGTGGACATCCTCCCACATCTCTAAAGTATGCTTTGCATCACTTATCTCTTGGGGGCATCTTCTTGTACATTGCAAGTCTAAGTTACATCGCCTCTCTTTTAAGTTGTGCCACTTCACAACTCTGAAATTTGAACCACATCATCTCCCTTCTGAGTGATGCTGTTTCACATCATGTCTCTGAAATCTGGACAATGTCACCTTCCTCTAGCATTTGAAGTTGGTGTTGCGTCATCTCTCCTCTAAGGACATATTCGTACAATATCAAAATTTTGACGGCATCTCTTTGCATCCTCAAAGTCTTGATGGAAGCTTCTTGAAACTTCAAGGTTTTGTTGGCATCTCCTTGCATCTTCAAAGTCTTGTTGGCATCTCTAAAATCTTGATGTGTGGCAATAATACTACGTTTGAACTTTGTCGCCTCTAAAAATTGGCGCTAATGCAACTTTAAAGGCCAATGATGGTGCGACTTCATAGCAAATGCAAGTGTGAATATTGCTTCATGACAAAGATGAAGTGTTGACGTAGCTTCATGGCAAAGATGAAGTGTTGACATAGCTTCTTGGCAAAAACGAATATTAGCATGGCTTCAATGCAAATAAAGTGTTGACGTGGCTCCATGACAAAGCTAAGTGGTGAAGTGACTTTGATGCAGAGGAAAATATAGATGCAGCTTTGATGCAAATGCAAACTTTGTGCAGCTTCATGATAAGAACAATTGGCGTGGTTGCACTGCAAGAATAAGTGCCAGTAAGGACTAGTGCTAGTATTGCTTCGTTGCCGATACCAGGGCCAATACTACTTCAAAGACAAGTACTGGCGATAGTATTGTTGCGCAGTTGAATATCCTTATGGAAATGTCATTGCAAAGACGAGTACCACTAATAGATTGTTGTTGCAGAAAAAAAATAATGTAATAACATGAAGGTATACGTCACTGCAAAAACGTTGCTATCAATGAAATACAAAGCCAGCAAATGAAGGCAAATGCTTCCTTGAGAACGTCAGTGTAAAGTTTGATGTCAAAACCCAAAGATCAAGGAGCTGCAAAACAAAAACAAGCAACAAAAAATTTTGTCAGGGAAAAGATCTCATAGCACATAAAATATATATATATATATATATATTGATTGAAAGCAGGAGAATAAAGTTGAAGGTTAAGAATGCTTAAGTGATGAATTGAGAGATTCACGTACTCTTTATATAGAGAATGCAGCCAGACTATCAAATGGTTCCACCAACCAGCCAATGTGAAAACATCTAAAGTTTAAAAGTCAGATTTTGCAAGCTCAAATGCACTCAAAGTCAAGGAAGTCTCCACCGTATTTTGAAGATAAAAGATGGCATCCAATGAAGAGAAACAAAAATAATAATAATAATAATAATGGTGTCTCACCACCCACCTTCTGACTCTCACGTCTAAACACGGGCACCACCTTGTCAAAGCGGCTACCGTCAAAGTAGATTAAAATGGTAACAAGATCAACAATGCTTGCCATTTTCTCTTCCGGATTTCTAGCAACTTCTGACAAGATTTCACAAAACTGAATCCACTGAGATCTTTTAAGGACTTTAAGCTACAAGACCCAGAGGAGATCAAACTCAGTAGACTATCCACATGCTCCCTCGCTCGGTCACAAACTTACAGTGATCTACGGAATAGTCTTTCAAATCTGTGCAAATCAGTTCAGGATTTCACAAAACTGAACCCACAGGGTTCTTCTACAGACTTCGATCTACAAAACCCAGAAAGAACATCAACAACAGAGCTACCACGCGCTACCACGCGCCGCCAAAATCTCACGATGATGATACGACTTAGTCCCTCAAAACGGTGCAAATCTATTCACAAATTCATAAAACTGAACCTACAGGGGTCTTCTACGGCCTTAGATCGACAAAACCCAAAAATTTCAAGCCCAGAAACTAAGACACGCGCCTACACGCGCCTCCAGAAGGTCCAGCCATGGCTGCCTTTAGTAACACACGCCACTCCAGCATTCTCACGCGCTCCCACGCTCCGGAACATTCTTCACACGCGCCACACGCGCCGCATGTGTACGGTCCTTACACGTGCGACACGTGCCGAGCATGACACGCGTGTTTCAGGCCCATGACGTCATCCTCTCCGGTTTGACCCGGTTGTGCAGGCCGACCCGGTTTGACCCGCTCATCCTGACCCGGTCCGAACCGCCAGAATTAAAAAAAAAAAAAAGAGCTTTGACCAAATTGAACTTTGACTTCGACCAAAATGTCAAAATTTTCAAGACGGACTTGTCCCACTCAGTTTTTCGAGTACATTCCATTTTTGGGATCCGTTTCTTCATTCAAAACTCGAAAATCGTGCAAACAGCCTAATTTCTAGAAGATTGACTTTTGCACAAATCTTCACCAAAAGTCAAAAATTTCAAGAAGGACCTGTCTTGCTTAATTTTTCGCGTAGATTCTGATTTTGGGGTCTATTTCTTCATTTGAGAATCCAAAATTGCTCAAATGATGTGATTCTACCACTGTTGACTTTAATGTGAACTATGACCGAGAATCATGATGTCCGAGCAAGGCTTGTCCTATTCAGATTTTTGCAAAGATTCTGATTTTGAAATTCGCTTATTTGCTTTGGACTTGGTAACCACCAATCTGACCCACTTCTCCGAAGTATTAGCAATGTACAAAACTTAAGCTCCCAAAATCAAAATTGGAAATTCATCCATTTGGTCCGAATTCCTTCAGGGTTATCCTCCATACTTCATCAAGACTTCTCTTTCAAAGAGTAGATGAACTCTTAATGTTTATCCTAAACTGGGAATTACTTCGGGTCACCAATTCAACCACTCCTGTTCGGTGCCTACCATTCTCATCTGTCGTTCTCACCGAAAATTCCTCATCTGCCATTCTCACCAAAAATTTCTCATCCGCCATTCTCAACTACCTATCTACCATTCTTCATCTTTTCGCTATAAATAGAAGGTTTGGATTCATTGAAGCTCATCAAGAAAAACACACTGAACCATGAAATGAGGATTCGCTTCTTTCAAAATTCCAAACCCTTATTCTCACAACCATTTCTCGTTATAGCCTCATCATTCTCAACACTAAGCAACCAATATTGCTTCACAATCAGTTTGAAATTAGCCCTCCCATGGCTCAGTAGAAACCTTCTTCACAACATCATTATAGTCTTGAGATCCAAACAAATTTTGTTTCTCCCCTTAACGACCACATTTGTTCATAAAATTATTCATAACAAGGCCTGCATTGTCGTTCCACGCTTCCTCAGATTTGGTTGACCGGGACATCTAAGTCCAGCAGAGACACCTATTCCTACCTTCATGGCTCTCGTAGTCTCTCTCCAATTGGTTGGTCTTCCAGCAGAAGTAGCGGTTCGAAACAAACAGCAACTTGGCTGGTTTCTAAGACCAGAATCACAAGTTAGTTCCATCTTTCATTTTTTTGTGCTTTTCCAACAAGCGACAATAGATGAAGATGGTAAAAAGTGTTGGGGTATTCTGTAGATTATCCTCCATCCAACACTTACGATGACCACCAAGGTATCAGCTCATCAGAGGTCAGCCCTTGGAGCCGGTAAATGGTCGCCAAAGCCTTATTCCATGTCCCCACCAATGTGGGACCTAAAGGTCATCGTTGCTAGTACCGCAAAACCCACTTTTCTGGAATTACTCCAACTTAAATTCTGCTTGAAGTATTTCAGAAAGTACTCTTCTGAAATTACTTCAACTTAACGTCCGTTGGCATGGTTCTATCACACAGGCGCATTCTACGACTGGCCACCGGACCTCACCCAGCATGCAGTCAGTCCCATATCCCAAGGTGTACTCCCTAGAAACATCTGCACTAGAGAGTCCTCAACATACAGGACCAGCACCATGGTGACATGTGTTTCACCCATTCACTTTGCTTCATCCCCGTCTTCTTCACCACCCAGCATGCAGTCAGTCCCATATCCCAAGGTGTACTTCCCAGAAACACCTACACCAGAAATTCCTTGACGTACAAGGTCAGCTCCATGGTTTTGTATGTTTCACACAGTCACCATCTCCTTTCCTTCTTCATCGTCATCTACTTTTCGCAATCTCCCCTAACCCATAATCATATGCTTGTGAAATTACTTCAACTTAATCTAAGTGATACAATGACACATGCACATTCAACCACTTTCCCGCATGTCCTCGCCGTAATCCAGAGAAGATTCCTCCGAGATAACTTCACTAGGAGTTCTTAAAAACGCGAGGCTAGCCCCATAGCTCTGCATGCTGTACCCGGCCAACATCCTCACCTCTTCTCCATCTTCTACACCCTGTGATTACCGCCAACGATCCAAAATACTCTTTTAAAATTACCTCAGCTTAACCTCTGCTGGAATGATCCAATCTTGCAAGTACATCCAACTTCTGGCAAATAATTTTCAGCCTCACCAACCTACTCCAAGTACTATGGAACACTCTTGTGAAATTACTTCAACTTAACCTCTGCTGAGAAGGCTCGGTCACGCAAGTGCATTCAAATACAGGCAAATCCCTTTTCGGTTTCATCAAAGCCTTTCATGTGGGTGGGTCTACTCTTTGGAAATTACCTCATCCTGCTGAAAGCTTCACCACCTTCAAGTACTTCACTTAAAGAATCAAGTGTAAAAATTCGTTTTCGAAACTCATTCCCGCACCACACTCCAAAACTGTGTGCATGAACGAGTCTTGAAGGGGCATTTGTAGAGAGGGAAAATTCCCGACCTATCACAAGCTAACACATCATACTACCAAGTCCACAAAATACAGCTAATTACAAAGCATCACGTATGGCTACTAGGTTTTGCTATCTCTACTTAGAAACCAATAGAAATTTGCCAAGTGTCATTGAAGTAAACCAATCACACATCAGCACGTGTAAGCGATGACACAAGCAGTCCAACACGTGTAAGCAATGACACAAGCAGTCCAGCACATGTAAGCGATGACACAAGCAGTCCAACACATGTAAGCGATGACACAAGTGGACCAATCAGGCTATGACATGTGTCACTAATCAGACTTCGCCACGTGTCGCTCACCTACCTCTAAACTCCTATAAATAGAAGCCTTCCTAAGGCATTGAAGGAGGCAAAGGCATTGAGGGAGGAAGGAGAAGCCATCTAGAGCACAAACAGCATCAAAGAAGATTCAGAAGTATTGAAGCTCTGCTGGAATCAAGCCCTGAAGCCTCCAGGAACTTCAAGAACTTCAAACTCAAATGCAAGGAACATTCAAAGCAGAATCATCTAAACTACCTGCCTAGATCTTCAAGTTCACTGGAATCAAGCTCAAAAGCCTTCAGAAACCTCAACAAACCACAAATCTGTAAAGCTCTACGGATTCAAGCCTTTAAAGCCCGAAGAACTCCCACCACAAACCTTCAAATACGAAGAACATTCAAAGAGGAATCATCCAAATCATATTCCTAGATCTTCAAATTCACTTGACTCAAGCTCAAAAGCCTCCAGAAACCTCAACAAAGCATAAATCAACGAAGCTCTACGGATTCAAGCCTCTAAAGCACCGAAGAACTTCCACCACAAACCTTCGAAGACGAAGAACGCACCAAGAACACGAAGAACACACCAAGAACACGAAGAACAAAGGATTTCTAACAAGCTCATAGCCAGAGATTCCTTATAATTCTGTTTCAAAGGTTTTCGATCCATTCTTCAGCCAAATTGAAGTATATTTGGTGTTCGAATCAAAATCTCACCACCACAATTCTAATCAACAAATCTTTCAAGGAGATCGAATCAGAGGATCACTCTTTTGTAATCACAGAGAATTGTACCACACATTCATCAATACAAATTCGCATTTGTGAAACTATTACTCGTTTGGCTTATTTCGAACCGAGAAATTTAGTCGTCCACAGATGCTTGCATCTTCTCCTCTGAAAATGAAAGGTCAACCATATTTCCTTGCAAATCCATGGCTGAAGACCCAAGGCCGACACCCCATGGTTGAAGATCCATGGCCGAAACCCACTTTGACCAAGATCTGATCTCTCTCTCTCTCTAAACCCAGATGGTCACTGTGGTTTGATGGTCACCGTGGGGTTTGATCTGACTAGTTCATTATTGTGTTTTGGTGTATTTTATTGATGAGGATTGGCTTTGAGTTTTGGTAATTTTGGTATTTTGTTTTTGATTTGACTATGTTTTGGGTTTTATTTGTTTTATTATTATTATTATTATTATTTTTTATTAAGTGTTTTGGGTTTTGTTAGTTGATTGTGTTAGAGTGTCTGAGTTTGATCATGGTTTTGTTTATGCTTTTTCATGTTTGGATGCTAAGAAAATGCAAGAAAAGAGAAGAAAACCTTGAATTTCTTATTTTCTGGGCAACCATGTTCTTAGGGGAAGAACATGAAGAACAATTATTATTTAAATAATTAAATGATAACTAAAATTTTATTTTATTTTAAAATAAAATAAAATATTTTTAATATTTTTTAATTCTGTCGTTTATCACGTGTGCATTTTCCGTCTCTGATGTAACGGCAAACGAGACGCGTTTTTCCAGATAAGAAGTAAAAATTGCGTAAAAATGTGGGGACGAAAATATGATTTTCGTCTAAAACAAATTAAACATAAATGAAAAACTATTGACAAACTATTTGTAAATATTAAATAAATAAAAATAAATAAAAGATATTAAATAGCTGCTTTTTAATATATTTCAACTTAATCACTTACGAATAATCCTTTAGGTGGAGTTAGACAATATGGTAGCATCCACATTCTAAAGTCCCAAATAAGCCAATCACCAAAATGTTATATAAAATACATATTTAGGGAAAAATGCTCTTCACTCCCCAAACTTTTAGCTATTGGCCAAAATACTCCCTAAACTTTTATATTAGTCAATTTACTCCATAAACTATACACAAATGCCAAATCAATACCTCTTTTAGTTTAGTGTTAAAAAACTAGCGATTAACTCAGGTAAGAGACAAGTGAGTTTTAAAATCTAGCACCGTGAGATGGAGAGGACGAGAAAGCTATGTTGGAGAAGCATGAGAAGTCTGGTAACTGTGACACCAAGAAGAAGAAGAAACCAACGGGTCCTGTTAGGTGGTGCAAGGAGATACTGCCCTTTTCGAATACAAGTACGTGCAAGACTTTCCAATTGAAGGTGTGCTTGAAGCATCGGTTCCTACCTGACCACACGTGCGAAAAGGCGGCAGTGGCTACTGTGGTGGAGGGAAAGGGAAGATGGAATGATTGGTTTTTGGCTGCTATGGCTTCGAGGAATGGAAGAGATTGTGGCAGCAAGAGTGGAAATGGTTCTGCGTCTACTCCTAGTACATCTTCATCTGTTAAAGTACATTGAGATTGTGAATCATGAGGGCTTTGTGCGTGTTGTTTTCCTTCAGTTTTAGAGTGTACATGTGTTTCAGATTTATTTTTACAATTCATTATATAAAAATTATTGATTTTTAAATTTCGTGTCTCTCACATGAGTTAACCTTTAGTTTTTTAACACCAAACTAACAGAAGTATTAATTTGGTAGTTGTATAGAGTTTATAGAGTAAATTGACTAATATAAAAATTTAAGAGATGTTTTGGCCAATAACTAAAATTTAGGGAGTGTAAGATCATTTTTCCCACATATTTATAATATATATAACCTTTGCATTCATTGTTAGTGGAGATTTTTTTTTTTAAGGATTTATTTTTGTTTTATAAATATCTTATTTTTATTTGAAAAGGAAGCCATTGGCGACATATATGATGATATATGTTAATTCTACACTACCCCCTCTTTTTTTTTTGGAGATACGGTACCCATTAGTAGGCAACCTGCTATATCAAATTACCAAAACATCACATTTAATAGTACCATTCTCACATTATGTAGTACTAACATCACATGTGGTTGTACTTTTGTCACATTCGGTAGTTCCCTTATTTTTTCTCACATTTGATGGTACCATCCTCACATTTGATGGTACCATCCTCACATTGTGCAGTACCAACATCACATGTGACTGTACTTTTGTCATATTCGGTGGTTCTTTTATTTTTTTTCTCACATTTGATGGTACCATCCTCACATTATGCAGTACTAACATTACATGTAATTGTACTTTTATCACATTCGGTGGTTCCCTTATTTTTTTCTTACATTTGATGATACCATTCTCACATTGTGTAGTATTAACATCACATGTGATTGTACTTTTGTCACATTTGGTTGTTCCCTTATTTTTTTTTACATTTTATGGTACTATCCTCACATTGCGCAGTACTAACATCACATGTGACTGTACTTTTGTCACATTTGGTGGTTCCTTTATTTTTTTTTCACATTTGATGGTATCATCTTCATATTGTGTAGTACTAACATCACATGTAATTGTACTTTTGTCACATTCGGTGGTTCCTTTATTTTTTTTTTTTTCACATTTGATGGTACCATCCTCATATTGTGTAGTACTAACATCACATGTAATTGTACTTTTGTCACATTCAATGATTCCCTTATTTATTCTCACATTTGATGGTTCCATTGTCACATTGAACAGTATTAAGATTACATTTGACTGTACTTTTGCCACATTCAGTTGTACTTATATTTTTTCTCGCATTTGATAGTACCATCCTCAAATTGTGTTGTACCAAATACCAATATGACATGTGACTGTACTTTTGTCACATTCGGTGGTTCTTTTATTTTTTTTTTCTCACATTTGATGGTTCTATTGTCACATTGGACAATACTAACATCTTATTTGACAATATTGGATTACGCTGTAAGCAATCATGAAAATTAGCTCAGTTAAACATTCAATCGCTATTTAACAAATCTTGTTGTTGGCTTATTTTGACAAAGTGATGAACGAAATTAAGAAAAATGATATCTTAAGGACTAATGTGAAAATTGAAATAGCAGTTAGGTGACTAAATTGAATTTTAGCCAAAAACTTATATTGTATCCTCAGCATGCAGTGAAATTACAAACCAAACAAAGCCCAAAAGAGTTGTGGCAAACTTGTACAAGAATGGTAAGAGATAGAGAGGATGCAGGCTTTATCTATTACAAAATTGAATTGGCTATTTTCTATGATTTAGTATATTATACACACCTGTAATGGCAACACCATGTCAATTACACTACAAAGCCAAAAAACAAGAGGCTAGGCCAGGGAGATGCTCATCTGAAATATGAAAAGATATAGAACCACTGCCATTGCCAAATGAAATGGTTCTATATTCAATGTTGAAAAATGGATACAATGAAATGATGTTATCTATGGTTACAAACTGGATTGAGGACCAGAGCATAGAAAACACTGGGCCTCCTAAAGCCACCCCCATTTTTTAGATCTGGAGATCATCTATTGAAAGCTCGTGTGCTGTCAGCATCTTCAATTTCTGCAATCAAAAATGAATTTTTAAGGTTTAGTTGGTCAGGAAAATAAAAGGTAATGTTGCTAAATCAAAGTTGGAACTGAAATTAATCACATAATAAATTGTGGAGGATCATCAATACTCGATGAGCCTAGAACAACTTCCCTCTTTAATTTAGTTGTAAGCTTGTGACAAACTCTAAGTTGAGGATCAATAAATTTTATGAGTACAAATAATCCAGAAAGGCAATTGTCAAAACTATACAAAATGCATAAAAAATTTCATACCTCAGATCTAGTAGCTCCACCAATGATGAATACAAAAATCTGTTGGCCCATCTTCTTAAAATCACTAGATGCATGTCGTAGAATTGAATCACTATAGACCAGGGAAAAAAAAACCATTATGATGATGAGAATCTACAGAAAGATATTAGAAAAGGCTCCTATCAATCTATGTTAGTTCCACCAATGCCTACCAGTCCTCTAAGCAAGTATCTAAACAGAAGATAACCATCAACATATTGGGGAAAGAGAAAGAAAGGAGGGGGTGGGGGGCTTGTATAGTGCAGGCTATTATTGAGTTTATTGGACTACTCAAACCCACGTGAGGGAAGCATGAAAATAGCACCTTGAATACCCATCATCAGAGTTCCAAGGCCGAACCCATTATGTGTCCGCTTAAGCAGATATAATAGTGGGAGCAAATTGTAAACATCATCATTAGCCAAAACAAGATCACAAAGGTACTCCCAAATACAGGATATCTAACGATGACAGGCATGTCCTATATACATAGAACCATCTGAAAGGATATTATACCCCCTAAAATAAACAATGGTCTTCCTTGATTTCCTTTTCTATGGTTTTAATTTTTGTGAATAGCTATTATAGAGGTTTTGGTTTTCGTTAAACTAATGGCAAGCAAATCATTGTCACAAAAAACCACTGTTGTACTTTGTAAACTTGGAGTGCAGCAGCTAGGTATTTTAAGTTTCCTGACTAGTTTGTTTCATTTTGTTTAGTTACTGTTTAACTTTATAGTTTATTCTGGTCACTTTTTCCCTTACTCTCCTCTCTTTTACTCTCCCATCCTCCAAACATAGAGCTTAGGTGAATGGGAAGCCCAACAAGCTTAAAAACACTAACAATGAACATTGAAAGTAACTTCTGGGTCTAATGCATAGGCAGTGCTCTCCTCTCTTTTACTCACCTTTGTTTTTACTAGAAGATAAACCCCTTCACACTCTAATGACCAGGGTCAAAGCGAGGCACTTCATTACTTCAACTGATAATTTGGCCCAAAGGTTATCAATACACACACACACACACACACACACACACACACACACACACACACACACATTTTATTTATTTTTCTTCTTTTCAGTGAGCAATTTAAATTTGATTGTAAGGGGTTTACCCAGAGAAATTATCCAACTCCTGCCAAGCCAGAGAAAAAAACCCAAATTGTTCAACCCAGCCAGAAAAACCTATGATAAATAACCCAAATAGTATAAACGGCAATACTAACAAACCTAGCCAGGCAAAATAAAGAAAAATAAACCAAATTGAAATCAGTATTAAACATACAATTAAAAGTTTTACTAATTCAAGTATATACAATAACTTATTCTCTCACCTACTATGAACCAAAAGGAATAATAGATTGTTTTTGTTCCTAGCAACCCTGCTGCGAAACCAAAAGGTAAAAAAAAAATAATAATAATAATAACAATTCAGCCATACAAAGAACAAACGGCAACAGTTAAAAAACTCATATGGAAAATTAAAGAATAAAGATGAGACGTATTGAGATTTTAGATTCGATAAACAGTGGAAACTTCGAACAAAAGGGCAAAGAGACGGAAGAAGCGTCACTGAGTTGGATTGGATGCAGATGTGAGGTTGGATTGGAATAGAAGAAACTAGAGGGTGGCGCCGCCGAGTTGGATTGAGATTCGATGGTGTGCAGTTGTCTGGTTCTTCTATTGTGGGTATGGGTTTGTTGAGCTAGAGAGGCAAACATGATGTTGTTATGAGACAAGATAGAGGAAAACGAGACAAAGCTGGAGAGGCTTTAGCGTTGAGATAAGATCGAGTAGAGAGGAAAACCAGAGGCGTTGTTGATGTGTGAATGATTCTACGTTCTTTTGCTTTGTTTTTTTTTTTTTTTGGTTTATATATATAATCTGTTTAGCCAGTAACCAGTATCCCTTAAAATTATACTAATGGTCAGTATTTAAACAATGTTAAATCAACGGTTAAGATTAAGGTGGGTACCGTACCCCTCCTTTTTTTGAGGGGTATGGTAGAATGACCCATGAACTAGGTGGTAACTTTAACTTGGTTGTTTCTATATAAATATATATATATATATATATATATATATATAAAGCTTTAACTATTATATATATAAAAAAAAAAAATAAGAATCGGTTTTTAATTTTGGAGGAGCGAAGTGAATTTTTTTTTTTAAAGTAATAAATATTTCTTAAAAAATCCCGGACAGTTGGAAACGATTTTTTTGGGACTTATTTTACTATAAATAATTAGAATAATTTTTTTTAAAAGATTTACTTAAAAGCTAAAACTATGGTTAAAATAAGCTATATTTAAGCTTATCTGACATGAATGTACCAGGGGCCAATGGGCCATCCACGTGCACATGGACCATCAAATAAGCGGCCTAAAGTCCAAAGAAGGGAAGCGCAAATATTTAATTTTCGCAGACAAATAAATAACCCGCAGCATCAAGCCCAAGCCCAAGTCCAAATAGTAAGTACTACTTTCTTTTCTTTTTTTTTCTTTTTTTAATGAACCCTTTCTATTTCATTCATAACAATACTAATGCCATACATCTTTATTTCATTCAGAAGAGAATTAAAACAGTATATCCTGAACTAAATCACACTCAATAATACAAAGAGTTTCCTTTATCTGAATGACAAAATCTAAAATGTTTTTAGCATATTGAGTTAGACCACAAACTGCCTTGTTATTACCACGTGGAACATGCATAAATTGCACTTTTCTAAAATGTTTTTCTTCCTTTTGATTGAATGTAAATTGTAACTTTATGTAAAAAAAGGCGCTTGCAGAATTGTGAAATTAATCATGGCCATGACAACGATCACATTCCTAGACATGGCAAAACGGGCGGGTCGGGTCGGGTCAGTCGGGTTACGGGTCAAACGGGTCACGGGTCAAAACGGGTCATTTTTAGCGGGTTAAAAACGGGTTCGGGTCAATCGGGTTGCGGGTCGGGTCGGGTTGACCCGTATTTTTCACATGAAATTTTTTTTCTTTTTTATTTTTATAAAGAAAACAACATGTATTTGTCATTTAGAAAGTTATGCAACAAATTACTTGATGTAAAATGCATTATTTTGAATTTACCATTTATATCAAGAATGAACTCAGTTAAACTTATTAATACTTATTCAATAATTTTAAAATTATACAAATCTTAACATTGCTATCTAAAACATAATAACACAAAGATAAGTAAAACAAATACACAAGTTTTATTTCTACACAATATCAACATTCCAAAATATAAAACAAAATTACAAATGACTTATTGGATAACTCATTTGATAAAGAATAAAAATATATAAGAAATTTACAATCTTGAAAATTAATTTTATAATCTATTATCAATTGTGGTTGACACTCTATTTTAATTTGAAATATACATTAAAATTTGATTGCTTACTTATTTATTCATGGTTTCTTTTATGAATATCATATAATTGTTCACACACTTTAGGAAATATCATAATTTATATTAAAAAGCCATTTATTTTGGACCTAAATTGTTAAAAAATAGGTCAAAGCATTCATAATTTATGTTAATTTGATACTTTGGCTTCACTATGTTCACACTTGTGAATGTTTCTCACACATGTTTACAATTTTAAAGCTATGTTTTTTAACTTTATTGTAACCAGATTATCTTTAAATCTATTTGATATCTAAAAGTCTTTACTCATTACAGAATGCTCAACTATTTATCTTTCAGTTATTTGCATGCAGTTATGTAAATGTATAAATTGTTTCCTTAAAGCTCACAATAAACAATTAAACCAATATTGTCTTAATTTTACTATTTTTTTTTTTTACTAAAAAAATTTTTTTTAAAAAATGTTTCGAGTTCGGGTCAGGTCGGGGGGCGGGTCGGGTTGACCCGAAAAAACATGGGTCGGGTCACGGGTCAACCCGTTTTTGCTTCGGGTAAAAAAAAATCGGGTTCGGGTCGAGTATTTTTCGGGTCGGGTCAAAAAATTCTGACCCGTTTTGCCATGTCTACACATTCCCGGGTGGAAATTAAAGTTCCTCAAATTTGTTCATGCATTTTTATTTATAGCACTTTTAGAGCACTTGAGAGACTAGCCCTGGGATTCATTTGAAGGTTCCGAGTTGGAGATGCTAGCAACATCATCATGAGTATTATTCCTTATTCATATGAAAATGATTCCGCCTATTTGTTGGAATATGTTTCTACTTTATACTTTATAGTGCGATGGCTGTATTAAAAAGAAAGGAGTATTGTACAAATCTTGGACTATATATTAAATATTATTAACCTTTCAAGCAGCAAATTGACTAGAAAACTTCCAAAAAAAGTTGACATTTGGGCTAAGTTGGCTGTATTAAAATTGTATCTTCAACTCACTATGTCACCTAACTTGACATTTGGTTCTCAAAGTTGTAACTTTGATCTAGCACCTTCTAAAAAAAAATGTACACCTCCATCTCATGGAACAGAAGTATCATATTACATTAAATTTAGATTATTACATGAGTTTAGAATTGTAATTTTTTTTCTTTCCAAATATAAATATAATTCCTATATTATTGAAACTTTAATTTTAAGATATTATTGTATATATTTATCAAATTTATTGCTTTTTTTGGGTCCATATATCTAATTTCTAATGTTTATTTTATTTGTATTTTTTAGGTCAAAATTAAAGAGTTTGGTCCAAATAGAATAAAATTTTGTAGGTTTCAACAAAAAATTAAAAAGAATAAATTGAATTTTTTAGTCTGAAACTAAAAAGTCAATCTATTAAAAGAATCAATTGGAGGCCTAATTAGTCCAAAATAGACCGAAATGAACGAATAGACCGAAGTGAAAAGAATAGACCAAATGGACAGAATAGACCGAAGTGAAAAGAATAGACCAAATGGACAGAATAGACCCAAATGGACCAAATATTCAAATGTGGACCGAATTGGATAAAAATAGACCAACTATATTGTATAGACCGAAGTGGACTGAGTATTTTGAAGTGGACCAAAATAGATTGAAAATGACCAAATAAACCAAAATGGATCAAATATTTTGAAGTGGACCAAATTGGCCCAAAATGAATCGAATGGACCGAATATTTTGAAGTGCACCAAATAGACTAAAATGGACCGAATAGACCAAAATGGATAAAATATTTTGAAGTGGACCGAATTGGCCCAAAATGAACCGAATGGACCGAATATTCTGAATTTGACTGACATGGACCAAATGGACAAAAATGATCCCATTGGACGAAATGGACTGAATGGACCAAAGTGGACTGAAATGGATTGATTTGGACCAAATAGACCAACATGGATTGAAATGGACTAAATAAACTGAAGTGGACTAAAATGGACCAAAGTGGATTGAAATGTTATGCTAATGTGGCTTAATTGGCTTAACAAGAATGTAGTAACAATAAATATTACACTTCAGTTTTTAGATATTATATAGCCAGATATGTTTATTTGGTTTTTACTAGTTGTTTCACATGGTTAGATTTGAATTGAATTGATTTATCTTTTGGCATTGTGAATTGAGTTTATTTATCTTGATTTATATAATTGTTATCATTTGTCATTGTATTTCTCATGGCATTGATAACATTTCTGCATTTGCTTTCAAGATAGACAAGTTGAAGCTAATTAAGATATATAGTTGTTCCCAGTTCATGCAATGGCTACTCGGGATCAGGATCAAATTTTGTAAATTAGGCTATTTGAATTGTAACTTAGGTTATGTTATAATCTAGTCTACTTTTGTAACTTGGGTTTTGTTATGGATTGCCAAAGGGGGAGATTATTAGGTTCATTTATCTTTAGTGTTGGTAAACCATGTTAAATTTTAACCATTACTTTTGTTAAATTGTAAGTCCTTAAGTATCTTAGTGGTGTACTTGAAGATCAAGGTGAAGATTCAAGAATAGCTCAAGGAGCTAGCTGGAGTGGATTGCAATCTCAATAGTTCAATCAATCGAGACTTAGGGATATTGAGTTCTTCATTCATGCTCTTGATCTATTTGAGGCATTGAAGTTGTGCCCTACTTGTCCATAATATATAAGTAAACACTTAAGTCAAACCAAAAATGAGTTTAGAGAGAGTGTCCTATGATGATATAAACCTAGGTTTCCATCCCAAACGAACCTCTCACCATCAAAATCGAAGAATTTTGAAGGATTGTTGGCCAATACCAAATCCCCCACTTCTCCCCTCCCCCCCCCCCCCCCCCCCCCCCCCCCCCACCCCTAAAAAAAAAAAGGACTTGGCAAGGAGAAAAGAAAAGTCAGGAGCTCAAACTCACCTAAGAGAGTCTAAGTTCGATTTGTAGCAAGTGTCGTGCCCTTTACATGATTAAGAAGAAAATTATTGTAAATTAAAGGGAAAAAATAGCTAAATACACAAAATTTTAGTATGGTTTTCTTATAATACATAGATTTTCCTGGAGCTTTTAAGTGTAATATAAAATTTCTTGTTATATTATTTTATATAGAAATGTAACTTTAAATATGGACCACTGTTATTAGATGATGAGATACTGATTATATATTTTCATGAACATTTAACGGTGGACATGTAAAAAAAAAAAAAAAACACAAAGGATGTTCCATATCTCTCAAGAGTGTTCCATAATAATAATAATAAGACCATGGGAACACAAAGATTCTCAGAGTACATACTCACATGTCCACGAAACAAAGTCTAATTGTCTATGGGAGATTTGGTAAAGGATAAAGAAAATAAACACTTCGAGAAAATTAAAGGACTAAAGTATTAGAAAATAAACATCTAAATTGAGCACTATAAAAAATCATGCTATGTAACAGAATAAATACCAAATTATTCAAATCATGCTATGTAATAGAATAATATTATATTTTTATATGCTATATTTAATTCTTTAGAACGCAATAGAATAACATTTAACAATCAAAGAGAATAAAAAATAAAAATATAAACAAAAACAACAATTTAAAAAAAAACTAAATCGCATTAACCCAAAATAGATTTTTAAAGAAAATAAAAAATTATCAACCTAAAGTAGAGATGCAAGAAAAATCAAAATCAAAATCCACCAAAAAATTTAAAGAGAGAGAGAGAGAGAGAGAACCTTTTTTTTTTTTTTTTTTGAGGAAAAACTGTGCATAGAATAGAAGAGATAGTGATAAATTTATAGTAAGAGGGTGTGAATAAGAAGAGACAAAAATAAAGGAAGATGAAGGGGAAGAGGAAGAATGATATTAATGTAGAGGGTAGTGGGGAAATGAAAAGGTAAGGGGGGAAGAAGATTGAAGAAGTAGTGGGGAGAGCAAATGGCTAGGGAGAGAGAAAGGTTGGAGAAGTGTATAAATTTTAAAAAAAATAAATGTTAAAAACAATTATAGAAAAATTAAAAAAAAAAAAAAACCCTAGAGCTTGAAAAGCTTTAACGTTTTTTCCCTCCCCCCTTCCTTTAAGCTGAAAAGGCTCACACAAAACTCTAAAGCTGAACTGAAAATGCTTTGGGTTGGACTTAATAGTGGAACTAAATAAATAAAAGGTGTGTTGAATTAATTATACAGATTTATTATGGGATGATAGTGAAAGTAAATAATAAGTAGTGGGCTAGATTTATTATAGGATGATAGTGAAAGTACATAAATAAGTAATGGACTGCATTTATAGGGTTGAAAATTGTAAAAACCATTTTAAAATTGTAGGACAAATTATATTTTTTAAAAAAATGACATGGCAGCTGATATAGCGCAACGTGAGAGCAGCAGCATTAAACACTACACTTCAGTTTTAAGTAATATATAGACTAATTGAAATCAAGAAGAGTTAAGATAATCCATTTAAAAAAAAGAAAAGAAAAAAAAAAAAAAAAAAAAAGCGAAGCAATAAGATAAATGCAAAGATGCAGCTAGTCATAGTCCTCTAGTAGCGGCATTGAAAACAGAATGTAGAGAAAGAAAGAGAGGGAAAATAATGAAGGAAACCAGTGAGAAAATAAGATATCAGAGAGATTTGAGAGAAATTCTTGAGAGAAATTAACTAAATTGGATTAATAAGTAATTACACGATTACAATATATATACACAAGAATTAAGCCTAATTAAACTCAATGTAGTTACCATTTGTAAACGTTGGAGAATCTGTCACAAAACTCTAAATATCTTCACTTAACTAAACGACTTTAAATATGTTTGAAGCCAAATGTGATGGAGTCTAAGACTCTAAATATGTTCGAAGCGAAATTTAAAAGAGAGAGAGAGAGAGAGTTAGTGAGCATTAACAAATTAGAGTTTCTAAAGGCATCTATACAGTATGGCCAGATACACATGCAATTGCATTCACACGGAGCCTATATCTGTAAGCATCACAAAGTTGACCATTTTTTACATGCAAAAAATTCCAAATGAAGGAGTCTTTGATGGACTCTTTGTTGCTATGCTTTCCGCCTTTCCCATTGTTTCTTAACTTCTCAAGTCCAGCCGAGCTTCGTACCAAAAGTTTGTCTCAAATTGGAGCAATAAATTGGTTGAATTTTTGAAAGATGAACAATTTGTTTTTTAATTTAAATTTTCAAATATGAAAAATGATGTTACATTATTACTTATACTAGGTAATTTGGAGAACAACCAACCAATACATGGGTTGGGAAGCTAAGTTGTGTGACAAGATAGAAAATTATAAAAAAGAAATAGAAGAAAATACTTATATCTGAAAGCATCACAAAATTGACCATTTGTTTATATGCAAAATTGTTTCCAAATGAAGGCGTCTTTGTTGTTGCTATATATGCTTTCCACCTTTGTCATTGTTTCTTATTAGAGACGTCTAAGTCCAGCCGAGCTTAGTACCAAAATTTTATCACCAAATGGGGCTATGAAATGGTTGAATAGTATACGTGAGAATTTTCAAGGTTGGATGTAAATTATCGGCGTTGGTTTGTCCACCTTGTTGCGGTCCTTGTAGACTGGAGTCAATATTAACTTATTAAGGGCGTACCTTTGCGTTTGCCCTTGGGTTAAATGAAAAAGTTGGTATCTCATGCACAGTGGTAGAGCCAAGATTTGAGTGGTAGAGCCAAGATTTGAGTCTAAGAAGGGCAAGATTAAAAGAAAAATAATTTAAATATATTAATCCATAACAGTAACAAAATAAATTGTAAATAAACAATTGTAATTACAACTTACAAGTATATTTTTCTTATTGTTAAAAGAAAGAAACAAAAATAACCAATTCATAGTTACTAACAGTTGAAAGAAGAGATTAATGTAAATCCATAAAGTTTTTTTTTTTTTAGAAGAATAAGTACATAAAGTTCACATCTAATTTGATTCCTTAAAATTACCTCAAAAAAAAAAAAAAAAATTGATTCCTTAAAATAAATTAAGAAAAAAATTCATCAATAAGTTTTTTATTTTATTTTATTTTATGAAATCTATAAATATTAAAATATAGCACATATTTGTAAAATATGTAAAATTCAACATTTATTTCTCTATCTTCCTAAGTATTTAAAATTTAAGTTTATAACAAAAATTTTGATTTAAAAATTGTAAAAAAGTTAAGAAATAATGGCATTTTGTTGTTCATTTATGGGATAAGTTATTTATGAGATAAGCAAGAAAGGCAAGTACTATGAATAGTGAAATAAGTAAAAAAATAAACGTGTATGCAATATAAAAACTAAGAAAAAAAATAATATGAGGTTAGGACTTTGGTCTGATTCTTTAAGGTGGGAGTAGGGCTACTTTTTTTTATTTTTTATTGGAGGGGTCAAAGTGTCAAACTCTTTAAACCAATACAGTAACTTTAAGGCATTTTTACCAAGTTATGGGGGGCAAGTGCCCCCCTTTGCCCCATGCTGCCTCCGCCCTTGCTCATGCATCAGGTGTATAAGACGTGTGGAGCCCATGAGAGAGTGGTCATGTGCCTGGCAAATGCAAAATTTTCCCCCAATTCTCTAATCAATAAGCAAATAAAAACGTCAAGTCCAAGTCAAAGTCATTGTGGGCTGTATGTGTTGCAACCACATGTATTTATTTTTACAAAAAACATATAATAAATTTCATGAAAAAATTTTAAAGTTATTTTAAGTTTTAAAATTGACGTAGCAATGAATATTATTGATGGATTTCGAATAACTTATAAATGAATATTTAAAATATATTTTTATAATTGGTGACACATCAATTTTTAAATTTAATACAATAAAACTTATAATATATATGTAGTGTTTCTCAATTTTCATAACACATGAAGGTGGCATATTTTGGTTAATGTAATAATATTTTTATTAAAATTGCGAACATCATTATTGTAATATATAAATTATTATCACCTCAACCATTATTAATTAAAATATAGACCAAATTGAAATTTAAGGTAATTTTGATTTTATCCCTTAAAATTTCAAATTTTGAATATGTTCCCCTAACTAAGTTTCAAAATTCAAATTCACTGTTCTTCCTCTAGATGACACAACATTCAATGTTTAGCTTTTCTTCTTTTACAAAATACCCTTTTAATATAAAAAATTTATTTCACTACAAAAAACGAGGGCTATAGCCGCGTTTGAAAAACGCAGCTATAGACCCTAAAAACGCAGCCATAGGCTATAACTACGTTTGCTATAGCCGCGTATCCAAACACAGCCATCCTGTGCGACAATAGCCCCCTGTGGGATCTATAGCTGCGTTTTTCTAAACGCGGCTACAAGTCCCCCTATAGTTACGTTTTTAACCCCCTGTAGTTGCGTTTTTCCACTCCCTATAAGCCGAGACCTATAACTGCGTTTTGTAAAAAAACGCAGTTATAGACCCGCTTTGAGCTACGTTTAAAACGCAGCTATAGGCACATTTTTGGCTGCGTTTTAAAAACGCGGCTAAAGCCTCCTATAGCTGCAATTTTGAAACGCAGCTATAGGTTTTTTTTAAAACAAAAAAAAAATTTTGGGTTTTTTTTTCCCTAAAAATTTCAAATTTCAAACAAAAAAAATTCGAAATTAAATAGAAACTTAAAAAATTTAAAATTCACATCCAAAAAATTCAAAATCAAACATAACATACTCACAATACAAACACAATGTGCTCCAAAATATAATAACACAAACCCATGAATCTCCTCTCATTCAACAAAACCAAGCCAAATCTAATACTAAATCCATTCAAGAAACACAAAAGCACAAGCTCAGAAACACAAAAGAACAAGCGCAAGAACACAAACCCATTTAAATATAAACACAATATCAGCAATACAATAGCACAAATTCACATAAATATTACTCTCAGCAACACAATATCACAGATTAAAAAAATTCAAAATCAAATAATTCCACCAATGTAAAACCCGTATATAAAAACACATAAATATTACCCTCAATGCTCATAAATTACATGGGTTTTATTATTAAAGCTTAGATAAAAAAAAAAAAACAACCTCCAGCAAAAGTACAGTACCCATAAAAAAATTAGAAATTTTTTACCTCAAATAGTAAAGATGAGTGAGCCTTAGCATTTCCTATGAAGCTTTTAGTGATCCTTGCCGAAAAAATGAAGGACACAGAGAGGAGTGTGCGTGTTGCATTGAGAAGAAAAGAGAAGAAAAAAAGAGAGGAACAAGTGTGTCGGCCAAAGAGAGAAAAATAAAGAGATATTTTGAAATGAGTGGTTGGGAGCAAATGGGGTAGGTGGGGGTTAGGTCAAACTTTTTTGTTTTTGGTGTTACCTATAGCTGCGTTTTTAAAAACACAGCTATAAGTCCCCTTTAAAAAAATTTTTATCCTAATCACGCTTTTCCTTTTTTTTTTTTTTTTTTTTTTTTTTTGTATGTTACCTATAGCCGCGTTTTTAAAAACACGGCCATAGGTCCTCATTTTATCCAAAAAGTTTTATTCAGCTATATATTCAATGTCATTGTTCTAAAATATATATTATTTGATTGGACCTATATATTACAAACGCAGCTATAAGTCCCATTTGGCTGCGTTTTTTAAAATGCAGCTATAAGTAAAGTCTATAGCCGCGTTTGTAGTGACTTTAGCTGCGTTTTTTTTTAAAGGTCCTATAGCTGCGTTTTTAAAAACGCAGCTATAGGCCCAGCTGAAATAATTTTTTATAGTGGAGGACCTATAGTCGCGTTTTTAAAAACGCAGCTATAGGTCTCCTTTGGCTGTGTTTTTTAAAATGCAGCTATAAGTAAAGTCTATAGCTGCGTTTGTAGTGACTTTAGTTGCGTTTTTTTTTTTTTTTTTGAAAGGTCCTATAGCTGCGTTTTTAAAAACGTAGCTATAGATCCTCCTTAAAATTATATTCCAGATTTGTGTGTTACCTATAGCCGCGTTTTTAAAAATGCGGCTATAGGTCCTCCACTAAAAAAAAATTATTTCAACTGGGTCTATAGCTGCGTTTTTTAGAATGCGGCTATAGGCCCTTTCAAAAAAAAAATGCAGCTAAATGCAATACAAAAGCGGCTATAGACTTTACTTATAGCTGCGTTTTTGAAAACGCAGCTATAGCCTGCGTTTTTTGTAGTGTTTATATATATATATATATATATATATATATATATATATATATATATACACACACACACACACACTTTACAAATAAACTATTAAAAACTATAAGATAACTAAATGGACACTAATTGTCAATTTCGTCCAATTTAGACTAAAGTGACTTAAAGGTAACGGTGGATTCATGAGCTTCATCTAAAGGAAGGACTAAAAGATAACATTGAAAGAAAGTTTATTTAAAAATATTTGGAAAATTTAATCAACAAAAATGAATATATAGTTAAATAAAAAACTAATGATCATTCAATAGATAAATACAAATAAGAAATGTAATTGAGATGGGAATTAAATAAAAATTCTTAAAAAAGGGATTTGAAAGAAGATTTGAAAAATCCATAAAATAATCTAGTTATACTCATATAAGTTATAACTCAAACAACTACACAAACGCGTACAATTAAAAGATATAAACAAAAATAATTAATATGTAATCATTACTCATATTTCCATAAAAAAATTAATTCACTAATATATATATATATATATATATATATAAAAGAAATTTAAATATATCAATTAAATATTTAAGAGTGAATTGAGAATATAAATAAAGATTATTTGTCGTTCTGTTTATCATAGAAATAAGTAAGCTACCACTGCCACTTTCAAACGAATTGATACAGCGAATTGATACTCGGTTTATAAGTATCCTTTTTTTTTTTTTTTTTTTTTTGGTTTAAAATTTATAAGTATCCTATTACTAAGAGGTTCGAGCTTTTTATTTTATTTCTTTGTATGTGTGTAAATAGAACCCACATATGAGTTTCACAAATTAAAAAATATATATGTCCAGTCACTTGATTGCATCACCTCACCTGAAAAGTGATGAGCAGATTTTGAAGAGAATTACGTCAGCTAATACACGTATTTCTTCCCAATTCACACTGACTATTGGGTCAAGTCCACACATGTAGAATCGTTAACTAGTGTGTCCTATCATTCTATGACTTCTAACAAGGTGCACAATAACCTGTAGAAACTTAAATAGTTTGTTTACTATCGAAGACACTCAATTTCACAATAAGTTAAAATGTCAGCTTATAATTGATTTAAATAAAAAAAAAAAAAAAAAAAAGACTCTGTTGGCCATAATTGAATCAAGTTGGTTCGTCAATTGCATCCATCTGATTGTGAGAATCAATCATAAAAATTAACGTCTTTAACAAATTAGTTTTTGGCTTACCTTAGTTGTTGATGTAATGAATTGATCATGATCAAATGGCCTCAGTTGGTCAAACACTTTATTCCACTCAAACCTAATTATAAAAGATCTTATCTGAAGTACATGAATAGGATTGAAACAGTGGAAGAGTTTTCCCACTGTGGGCTGCAAATTTGAAATGAGTTGGATTGTATTAAATGTTTCTAGTCCATATTACGATTTATTGGAAGACTTTCAAAGCTAACTTTGACACGGATTTACTTTAAAGTTTGATCTTTTTAATTTATTTAATCCCGTGATAATCAGCTCTTAGGTAAATGATACTTGTCAGTTGTCACTTGTCATGACAGATTTTCTTTTGAGAAACTTATCTGTAAAGTCAGGCGCGGCTGTACTTTGTTCAGATGTCCCTGACATCAAAAAAAAAAAAAAAATTATATATAATATATTTTTTAGTTTAATATTTTAATTTATTCTTAAAAATTACGTTTTAATTTATATCTTATTTCAGCTTTAAAAATATAATTAAGTGTTGGAAACTGTAATGTCACTCTTTATTATATACTAGCAAGTAGTCTGTATTTATGCATAATCACGAAAATATCAACAATTGTGATGATAAGATGTTTATCTTGGTAGATTCAGTTTTCATATTGAGCATTATGAATGGAGATAACTTAATACCAACATTTAAAAATTAAATTGGACACATAGCATAAAATTAAACTACAATTAGAAATTGGACACATAGAACAAAATTAACGACAAGAACTAATTATTGAGCTTGAAATCTTCTTGGAGATGCCAATGAAGTGGTAATGTATGAGAGTGTGCAGCAAAGAAGAGTGAGATTGAACATTATGTTTAAATCCGACCTTACTCTTAGAAATCCGAAAAGAGGAAGAGAGAGTAGTGTGTAGATCTAGTTGGTAGAGGTTAAGAGAGAAGGGGGAAACATGAGATGACAATATGACATTAGGAGGATATAATATTTTACTTTTATAGTCTTTCTTATTGGACTCCTTGGTTCTGGTAGTGGGATTAGAAGAGTTCCAAACTTTTGAGTTCACCCATAAAAGTGTGCAGGTGAGATGTTGTTGCTTAGGTTAATGAACATTATCATTGTGATTTTCTTGGCTTTTGAGTTAAATGTTAATGCATCATTTATTTGTGCACAAAAAATTAGAAAATTTAATACTATATATAAAAGCAGAAGCTTTTAAGAAAGTGCTGTCATGTTAGGAAAAATACCCGCTTAAGAAACTGCTACTAATACAGTTTAATCTTCCTTTATCCCCATCTTTATCTCCTTCTATATCACAAACTCAGCATAAACCAAAACACCTCATCTCCGGCTTCGTCATCTTTCTCCTCATCTCCCATAAATTTCTTCAAACACATTACACACCCAACACAAACCACACCCATAAATCATCAAAACCAAAATAATCTCATCTCTCTCTTCTTCATCTTCATCTTCATCCCATAAATTTCCTCAAACATAGTGCATAAGCAGCATAAACCAAACCCAAAAATCACAAATACAAGCCAAACCCACAAATCACAAAACCTCTTTCTTTGCATCTTAGTCTCTTTCAGACTTTGCACTCTTTCTCCTTCTGCTCTCAGATCTTCCATTTCATGTCTCTTTCCGTAAAATTTGGGTCTTTTTTGTTCAAATGATAGAGAAGAGATAGCGAGATGAGATAAAGAAAATGAAAGAAATTGTTGACAAAAAAAAAAAAAAAAAAAAAAAAAACAGGGGAGGTAAGATGGAAAAAAAATAATAGAAACTCACAGGCACGGTGGAGGAAACTTAAGTTTTAGCCGCTGATAATTTGATTATACACGGTCTGAAACTTTCAAAGATAAAATGAAGAGAAAGTTTGAAATTTTTTTATCCAAAGAAAATAAAAAGGCCAACTATGAAAGTTTGAATCACTTTGTGTGGATGTTGTGCCGCCAACACATTCTGAAAACTTGATCACTTTTCATTTTATGTTAATATTTTTTAATTTTCTTTAGTAGCTTCCTTGGATTGTCCACCGACTTAACTGGAGACTCTTTGGTTAAGGAAATAAAATCCTACGAGAACAAGATAATATGGGTTAAAAACTTAACAAATTATTAGGCTATCAAACTTCAATATCTATTTCTCAAAAAAACAAAAAAACTTCAATATCTATATATGCTTACTTAGGATTTAATATTTTTATTTACCTAAAAGTTGTGGTTTAAAAATATATTTGAAAGATAGATTTTTATATTTATTTGGACTATTTTAGTCAAATTTTCAACTTTTACAATTTAATATATTTATTATATTTGAAATAATTATTAAATTAATTATGATGTTATTACAATATAACTTTGATTTGATCACGGCCCAACCTTAAAAACTTTAAACTTCTTTATCCGGTTCGTTAAATGGTTAGATATTTATTTGCTTATAACCATCTCACCACTGTTTATTAGCCAATCATGAACACCTTAGTGCATATCGTAAGATTTTGTACTCGAGAAAGTGTAGCACATGCACAAAAAGAACATAAGGTGTAGCCTCTATTAAAATGCTAAAATTAGTGTGTACATTATTGGGCTATAATAATTTCACAATTCAAATAAAATTGGTGTGTACATTATCCCGGCTTTGTTAATAAGTTTCTGATCAATTACAATTGATATTAATTATGAGGCAAATCAAGAAACTTACATGATTGCAAACTTTTATTCTAGAAGATGTGAGAGTTATATGATGTAACTCTTTAAGTTATAGTCTCTTTCAATTTCATGTGATGAATTTTGTAGAAATTGTGATTGATTACTATGTGCATATCACCTCACATGTTTCTCAAGCTTCTGCTAGTTGCACACACTACATAAGTTATTCTCTGCTAAACTGTGTACATGTTATTGTGTGTTTTTGGTCTGATCAACCAAGTTTGAAAATTTCTTGAAATTAATGCAGAACATGTTTGCTGTTTGAATTCTTGGGGGTTTCTATTAGAAAATCTTGTTTTGGGAGATCTGGGATAAATTCATGTGTTTTTGAAAAACATTTCATCTCATACTCATGCATTTTATTTATAAGATTTAATGATTTTAGGAGTTTTAGCACTGAAATTGTTTTGTTTTTCAAAAATTTGTTTTTTTTTTTTTTTTTTTTTTTTTTTTTTTTTTTTTTTTTTTTTTTTCAGAATTTCGATCGATCGAACATGTTTTTCGATTGATCAAACATGTTTTTCGACCGATTGAAAATGTTTTTAAAATCTCTAGAAAGTCTCGGGTTGTTTCGATCGTTATTCGATTGGTACTGGATCAATCGAGGTATTTTCGACTGATCAAATCTGTTTTTTGATCGATCGAAAATCGGGCTGAGTGTTTTTAAAAAGGAATTTTCTCTCACGTGATTCTTCACTTTTCAAAACTATTCAAATTTTTTTTTCTTCTCTCACCAACCGATCAAGCACTTTTTACTGTTTTTGTTGTTTTCCTCCATTCTTTTTGCAAAAAATCTCTCTCCCAAGGCCGATAAGTCTCTTTTGCCTCTCCTTTTGATTTTATTTTCATTTTTCTTGCATTTTTTCATGCATTTTTGGGTATTTTCGGCATTTGGAGTTTTGGTGTTTTTGGTATTGTTTTTGGGTGTTTTTCTTTCAAATTAATCATGGGTTTTTGTGGGGACACCATATCTAAGTATATCAAGTGGTTTAATTTGATTAATTTGGTGTTTTATGGAAAATTTGAAAATCTAGGGCTTGAATTTGATAAATTTGGGGTTTTTGTTCAAATTGATATATATTGATGAAATTGGTGTTAGATTGATTAATTTGATCACTATATTGTGTTTCTTAACTGTTGTGGTGATCAATTTCTCAATATGTTGTGTTTTGAAAAATTGGGTTTTTCTAAATTGAGTATTTTTGGTTTAAATTGTGTGCTCAAGCCAATTTTGTGTATTTGGATTATATTTGAACTGTGTCACTGCATTAGTTCATGCATCATATAGAATTGTTATTTCTATTATTTTTGCTGTGCTAACTTGCAGTCTGCCCTTGGTTTTTTGTTTTTGTTCTTTTTCTGTCTCTGTCTCTCTATCCTTAGCACCATGCCTAGGAAAACCAGAGCCCATAGGACTCCTGTTTTTTCTCCTTCTTTTGATAGTGATCGATTTCCTAGTGAGAAGAACTAAGAGACATATGAGACCCTTAATCTTAGGCATCATATTTGGGGTGAGCGTATGGTCATTCTAGATGAGGTTGATCCTGAGGTGAGATGTAATTTTGAGCGACGGGGTTGGTTACCTTTGTTAGATATTGATCATCCGCCTCCGGCTACCTTGATTAGAGAGTTCTACTCGAACCTCTTTATCCACGTCTATGATACCAACACTCTAGTTAAGAGTTGGTTACGAGGTGTGGAGTATCGTATTACCCCTTTGGTAGTGTCTGATACTCTTAGGGTGCCTATTGTTGATCATCTCGTCTTTCCCTATGATGAGCCTCCACCTCTTGATGACGTGATGTCATACATCACTGGATCTTCTATCCAGTGGGGTTCTGATCCTCGGATCACGTCTGCTGAGCTCTTTGAACTTCACTATCTTTTCTTTAGGATTGCCTGTCATTCCTTATGGCCTATTTCTCATCTCCACACCATTCCTATTAAGCGATGTGTGTTTTTGTATGCTCTTGTTACTGATGCTTTTCTTCGTTCTTTGAACGAAGTGCATCGTAGTAGTTCTACGGCTCATGCTTTATTCTTTCCTGTCTTTATTCATAGGATTCTTCTTCATCTAGGTTTTGGTGATTTTCCTGCTTCTGAGCCCGTTCACATTATTGCTCCTATAGGTGCTACCTTTCTGAGGCAAAGGGCTGCTCAACTTCAAGCTAGCTCTAAGCGTCCTAGGGTAGAGCCTTAGGGGGAGTTTTGTATCTTGTTGTGATACTGAGGAGCTTGTGGAGTCTTTTAGATTGTATCTAGGTGCTTCCCTGTGTATTTACATTTTTGGCTCATGATAGGGGAGATATATTTCAGATACATTTTTCTGTATATGTTTCTTGTTTCACTATGCTACATTACTTATTGATTTATATTTATGATGTTATTCATGATATATGTCTTTATTTTGTGTTATGTGAAATCAAGAAGTTTTTTTTGTTACTTGTATTTTCCACACATGCGTTTATGTGTTTGTTAAGTGTTACAGGAATATACAGGTTGATTCAGTCGTGCTGCTGTCTACTTTTGCAACTGTTAGATAGTAGTTAGGTTGAATTTGTTAGTGTGGCTATTGTTTTGTAATGGACTGTTTAATTTGTAAACTTTGAGCTTTTTGTTAAGTCTGTGTTTTGTCACAGATTGCCAAAGGGGGAGTTTGTTAGGTTTTAAGGAATTAGAAACTAATGTATTAGAACTTCAATTTGTAATGTTGGCAAACCATGATCAAAACAATCTTTAGTCTTGTGTTAGACTTGCTCAAAGTATGACTTTTTATGTAAAGTTGGAATCGAGTTAACTGCAGAATTTACTGTGCACTTCTGCCTGACTCGATCGATCGAGAATTAGACTCGACCGATCGAAAGTCGTGCAAAATGTTTTTCTGCAGAATTTTTCCAACTCAGCCCTAGCCCATTTAATGTGTAGGGTTTTATGTTTTGCCCTAAGTATATAAGGGAAAACCCTAACCACGTTTTTAGAGTTCTGAATGCTGTGTTTGTGAATCTAATTGTTAGATCTAGAGGTGTTTACCTTCACATACACTTAGGGTTTCCAAACTCAAGATTCATGTCAAGAGATTGGTAAATCATACAGTTGCAGAACAAAAGAGTTTCAAGATATACAAGCAGGTGTTGCTTGTGCTTTGCTGAGAATTCAAGAAAAGAAGGAGTCCGTGGTCTCGGAGCTGTCACGTGGTCGTGGTAGTAAGTTTCCTACAGGCAGGTAGCAATAGGATGTTAGTGGTCTAAGTCTCCATTGTGTAAACTTCGATTTTTTCATAGTGAATTCGTTTTACCTTGAGGATAGCTAGGTTAAATCCTCTCCAGGTTTTTACCGGTTTGGTTTCCTGGGTCATCATATCATGTGTTCTTTATTATTCCGCACTTTTACATGATTTGATATATTTGTGTTAACCTAGATCTGAATAATTTACCTAAGTTAATCACTTGGATGAATAATTAGGTTAATTTGATTGAGTTTAAAGAGTCTAAACAACCTTACAATATTGGAGCTAGAGTCAGATTTGTTCTATGCTTTTGCAAAATTTGTGGACCTTGGTAGTTAAAGAGTTCTTGCAGAGATCGATGCCTATTTTTTGTTATTGAATAACATGAAGTACTGGCTCTATGGAACAAAATTGGCGATGTGCATTGCAAAATTGATGAGGAAGTACTTTCGAAGCCAAGGGTGACACTTTCTTTGTAGAGGTTAGCAAGGTAAAGCTTTTATATACGGAAATCATGACTTCGAGTCATGATTTCAGTACATTTTAAGAGTTTGAGTAAGAATTCGTAGAACAGTGTGTGCGCTAGTAGTTTCTCTTAATATATCTCCTTTCAATAAAGTGTGTGCATTTGATATTGACAAAACTTTAGCCTAAAAAAGAAAAGAAAAGAAAAAAAGTCTTGTAAGATTTGGAGCATTTCATAAAGTATAATTATAATGTGCTTTATTATCAAAATTTTTTTAAAAAAAATTATAATGTGCTTTAAAACTATATATATATATATATATATATATATATATGTTTAGTAACTAAATTGATTTTTTTTTAATTTTTAAAAAATAACCTTTTAGACATAAAAAGTGACAAAATAATAATAGTCTTTTGCATTTTAGTATTGTGATACTAATTGTTGCTATCTTATTTTATAAATACATACTTTCACAGTTGAGCCCAAATAATTCAATTAATGGTCAATATTTAATTACTTATTATATATAACATAACAAAGCCATAAGAGTATCAGGTTAAAGCATTGCAAAAAATCTGGGTGAACCCAATAATGGTAGATCGGATAATTAGAGGCTAGAGAAGCTAACTTGTGTAATGGTCTCAGCCTCTCAGAAGGTCGTTGTTTGTTAGGGCCGAAAGGCCACCCCCCCTCCCCAAAAATAAGAATCTTAATCAAGGATTTATTATATACAATTAAAAAAAATTAAGTGTGCATATTTATACATATAAATGGGCTATGCTTTTGAAAGTTTAAATCTATAAATAAAATTATTTTTTATAGTTAATTTTTACATGAAAAGTGGAAAGTTATTTATATTCATTTAGATAAAATCACAATTTTATTAGTGGTAAGTTGTGCGTAACAATTATTTTTAATAATTGGATATCTGTTGATTCTAAAGAAAATTGGATATTCATAAAATTAAGGGTAAGAACTAGGTCTGGTGCAACTTGAAAACCCCTATAATTTAGGGCTGTAAGCAAACCAAGCCGTTCATGAACAACTAGTACTCGGCTTGATAAAAAGCTCATTCATATTCGTTTGTTTACAAATAAGCCAAGCTTGAGCCTTAGTTTTAGGCTTGTTTGATAAACAAGCCAAGCTCAAGCAAAAAAAAAAAATTGTTCATGAACAAGCTTGTGAATAATAGGGTTCGATACAAAACATGCCGAGCTTAGACTCGTTTATAGCTTGATATATGTTTACTAAATAAACTCATTATTATGACATTACATATATGTTTTGGAATATTAATTTATAGCTTGTTTATTCATATATGTTTTGGAATGCTAATTTATTTAGATTTGTGAAGATTATAATTGCACGAATGACAAATATGGATGTAAAAATTGTATTTTGAATAATTACTCAAGTTATAAACAATGAATCATGATGGATGGATTTAATTATGTAATGTTGTAATTTAAATAATTTCTAATCACGAGTATTAGAAGCATGATAAAATGAGTATATTATTTTATATATATATATATATATATATATTTTTGGTTTACTTGATTTTTGATGATATAAGCATTTGATGATGCAATTTTTTTGGCTTGACTTGAGCTCGAGTTTGAGCTTGATATTAAGCTCGAGCTTGGCTTGACTAATTAATCAAGTCAAGCCAAGCTGAGTTTAAACTCTTTGGCACTCTCACGAGCTCGATTTCAAATATTGTTTTTAGGCTTGTCTAAAACTCAAGCTCAAGCCAAACTTGAGCATTTGATTTTTATTGACGAGTCAAGCTCAAACATACACTACTCGACAAAGCTTGGCTCGTTTACAACTCTACGCATATATACAGTGTGTAATTATCATAGCTCATTTTTTAAATGGCATATCAGATAGCATATGATGCTGGATACACGTAAACTAACTGAATGGCAAATTTCATTTTGCATAAGCTTCGTAGTTGCACTTCTATCTAGCGTCTCTGGACTAATGGATATCTTTGATCTTGGTGTCATGATTGCGGGCTGCTGCACTTGTTTAATTGTAACATCTATAAGCTTTGTTTTATCCCTTTCTCTCTCAGCACCATTTTTACGAGCTATGTATTCAATAATGCAAATTTACAAACAGATCATGTGTAATTGGAGTTTAGTTAATGTTTAAGGGTTCCTAGCTATCCTGGTCTATTTTGGCCTATTATCTCCTTCGTTTGTAATTCCACTGGCAGTTACTGATGGTGTGGCTCCTCTCTCTTAGCGGCATTTTGACATTGTTGATTCAAAATGTTGAATGGACATGCATCTGTTTCAAAAACCTATTAGAGTATGCTTTTCTTTGACCTTGCAATTCATGTCAGGAGGAGCATGCATGCATGGGAGAGGTTTGTTTCAATTTTTTATCACCATTCTCAACAATTTCTTTATCCCTTTGTAATTTGATTTTTGAGATATGCTTGCACTACAGGAAATTAATTAGGTCTTCGCAAAGGCCAAAAATACTGAATATTTCAAAAAAAAAAAAAAAAAAAACTGGTAGAATGATTGTTTTAAAGTAAAAAGATAATTTTGAAACGATGATAAAATATTGATGACCAAATATGCATTTTAGCAAAATATAAATAGTTACCAATCTGCCTTCTTCCTTGCCACATCCTTACAAACTTAAATAACAAATATATCAAATGCTAAGCAAAACTTAGATATGATTTCCTAGGTGTTATATCTTTGGCTTCTCAATTAAAATCAATTATATAATTTTGTTTTGACAAATACAATAATACAATAATAAAGGTATTATCTTCCCTCAAGATAAGTTAAATTCAACTAGGTAACTCATTGGTTAATAAAACCGCATAGTTGATTTTAATCAAAAAAAAAAAAAAAAAACCTGAGATAACACCACAGTCAATTAAGATTTTTAAAATGCTAAAGTGATTAGCAATTTCACAATACTTTCTAGGTGTATTTTAAAATTACTATTAATTTGACTACAAAAAGTTACCGTGTGAATCATTTTCCATCAAATATTGATGGCCAATCCACAGTAAATGTGTGTGTGAGTTTAGTCTTAGGTTTCCCTCTCAAATGAAAAGCATGGGAGTAAGTTCTCCCGCATCGACCAGTTGAGTGTTCACAATAGGGTATAAAACCTTTATACCCCTTTCAAGAGTTACCGACTTTTGAAAGGTGTAAGTTGTGTGATATTATACCCGTGTCTCCTTTCCCTAGTAAATGTGTGTGTGAGTTTAGTCTTAGGTTTCCCTCTCAAAAAAAAAAAAAAAAAAAAAAAAAAAAACCGGTCGAAAGTCCAAAAAGAGAAAAGGTAGCATAGCAGGAAGTCAGAAATATCATGAGTTGCTACCGTTGGTGCTCACGTCAAAATAAGTGTCAGAAATCAAAATAAGTGTCAAAAACCGTTTGCAACATTTCTGAGGGTGTGGATTTATATTATGCTTTGTTTCATCGCCTTTCTCAGCACCGTCATTTCGTTAGTAGCTACCTCTTTTCAATTAAGCAAGTTAATTTACAAAGGGAAATTGTGTAATTTGAATCTAGTTAGAATTATACACACGCACCAATACAAATTTTTTTTTTCACAGATAGATAATAATAAATAATTAATATATAGTTAGAATTATATTATTTGAGTTAATTAGATAGAGTGATAGGCTAATTTAATTTCCTTTTATATATTTGTAGAAATTAGATCGACTAACCTTGCATTATTAAAAATTATATATAATTTTTAATATGAAATAGACTATCGTATTTGACAACAAATTACCAAAAAAATTTTAACAAAAAAAAAAAAAAAAAAACAAAACTTATTTACAAACTAACACAATCTAATCTTAAATATACAAATGTTTTTATAACATATATAATATTATATGGGCAAAATCACAACTTACTTTCTCTAACTTTGTCTTGTTTTCACTACAAAAAAAAAAAAAAAAAGACCTTAGGCCGTGTTTTAAACGCGGCCTAAGATCAGAAAAACGCGGCTATAGGCCTTTGGGGCCTATAGCCGCGGTTTTTTAGGCCGTGGTTTTGAATGAGGCCTAAACTCCGCAACTATAGACCGTAGGGGTCTATGGCCGCACTTTTTGAAACGCAGTCTAAGGACAAGGCTTATGGCCGCGTTTGAAACATGGTCTAAGATAGAATCTGTAGCCATGTTTAAAACGCGGCCATAGGCCATAGTCGTAGGCCACGTTTTAAACGCGGCTATAGTATCGGATTAATGGCCACGTTTAAGAAGCAGCCATTGATCCGATGAATAAAAGATTAGGGTCAAATCGTATCTATACCAAAACCCATTAAAATTAGCGATCCAATAACTCCGTTTGCACGACTATGCATCATCGAAAACAAACACCTATTACCTTTTCTTTTTTTTTTTTGATAAGTAACAAACACCTATTACTACTTAGCACAAATAGCCATAAAATACATAAACTTCATCAACCCGCTTCTGCTAATCCTCATATAGCTCCAAAGTTCAAGTCTTTGCATCACAACTTCTCTAATTTCATCCACAGCAAACTCATTGCCACTATTCTCACTCCTAAATGCAATATGACACGAACTATCCCATGCCCTATTTGCCAAGATTTTACATCAACTACTCACAAATGCAAATAAAGTCAAACAAAAAGCAAACTAAACCCTTCATACATTTCATGCAAAACCCACAAAAATTAATCAACCCACCACTTCTTATATCCAACTAAATTGAATAAACAGTGCCACAACAACCATAACCCAGAAATTCTTTCATACACATATACACAAAAAAACCCAAAAATATCAAAACTTTCATTTCATTTACAGACACACACACACACACACACACACACACACACACACACACGCACAACTATAGACAGAGATAGAGTCTTAGAGAGAACCTGAGGGACTTTTGACTAGTAAGAACAAATCTGCAAGAAAGATAACTCCAATAGATCAATACACTTAAAAAAAAATAGAGTAAGAGAAAGCGAGAGAGTTCTAGAATTCTCTTTACCTGATTTCGATCTATGGCTATCGCAGCTTGAATCGCCAATCGAGATCCTCGAACTGATCTGAAAAATGGGGAGATAGAGGGTAGGGCTTGGGATCAAAGAGATATCTCTCCGATGGAGTGTGAGGGTTTGAGAGTGACGGATGGAGGGTGAGGATGAGGATCTAAGATGAAGGCTTGGAGGGTGAGGGTGAGGATCGGAGATGGAGGAGGGTGAGGGTGAGGATCGGAGGTCGGATATGGAGGCTTGGAGGGTGAGGGTGTGGATATATTAGAGATGAAGGCTTGGAGGCGATGAGGGTTGAGATCGGGCTCTTGAGGCGATGAGGGTGATGAGGGCGATGAGGGTGATGTGTGGGAGAGAAGATTGGGCTCTTGAGGCGATGAGGGCAATGAGGCGATGTGTGGGAGATGTGTGGGAGAGGCCGGCTAGGGTTGAAAATTTTTGACCCAAGAGTATATATACAAAGCCTAAAGCCGCGTGTTTAACCTGCGGCTATAGGCAAAATCTGAGGCCTCGTTTTAATAAACGCGGCCCTATTCCAAACTGAAGCCGCCTTTTAAACACGCAACTTCAGACAAAATGTAAAGCCGCATTTTAAACACGTGACTTCAGAAAAAATTTGAAGCCGCATCTAAAAAACGTGGCTTTAGGTATGCTGGAGCCGTATGTTATAAACGCGGCTATAGTTAAGGAAAAAAAAAAAATTGCCAAAAAATTGAAACCCGCGGGTCCTTAGGCCGCGCCTTTTAAACGCGGCTACTCAATAAAACGCGGCTTTAGACCCGCGTTCTATGGCCCCACGTTTAAAATGCGGCCCAATGAATAAATTAAGCCGCGTTTTTAAAAACGCAGCTTTAGTCCATTTTGGGCCGCGTTTTTGCAAACGCAGCCCAAAAAAAGGGGCCTAAGGCCCGCGTTTTTAGTAGTGTTTTCATTGTTATCCCTATAATTTCAGTTTAATATTGCGGTAATTGAAATATGTTTTCAATGTAATTCTTCTATCTATATCACTGTTAAGCCTCATAAAACAATGTAGTTTTGCTTTGATACAAAATATAAATTGCATCTTTATTGAGCTTTCTGTCATTTAATACAAATCAAGAATAATTTATTTTTATAAAAAATTACCAAAAAAAAAAAAAAAAAGAGTGTTACGTTCTAAATATTTAGCATTAAATGTTTAGGAACTAAGTTTATGTATATTGGAAAACCGAGTACAAAAACATATCTAGTTTAAGATATTTATGCCTTAGAGCAGTGTTAGACATTGCTTAAAGTTGATTCAAGTCAAGATTCAAGAACAGTCAAGTTATAAAAAGAAGAATTCAAAAATTGAAAGGCTCGATCGATCGAGAGAAAGGTTTGACCAATCGAAAATCATTTTTTGTTGATTTTAAATCAGGCCCGAAAGATGTGAAATGTATAGGGTTTAAGTCCAACACTGCTAGGTATAAAATAAAAACCCTAATTCACGTTTCAGAAAACCTTGGGAAGTCTTGTGAGTTACTCTTGTAAGATTAGAAAGGTTTTGTAACCTTCTAACTCAACAAGCATATGTCGAAAAGAAGATCCAAACACATGAACTAGCGGAGTTAAGTTGCTGCATACAAAATTAGCTACTGCTGATGGTCTAAAGTTTTGAGTGAGATTTCAAAGTCATAAATGGGGGTGTTTGTGTGCAACAAATTCAAATAGGAGATTCCATGGATTCGGAGCTATGTGTGGTCACATGAATAAGTACTACAGAAGGTAACTTTAGATTTAGAAAAAAATCTATTGTAAAACTTCCATTCTATATAGTGAATTTATTGCCTTGAGGAATGTTTAGTTTAAATCCTCCCCAGGTTTTTTTACCTTGAAATTAGACGGTTTCATTGGTTATCCTAGGTCAACAAACGGTAAATTAAATTAGAATAAGGACTGTTTGGATACCGTTTTATTACTGAAAACTGAAAACATTGTAGCAAAATAATTTTTAAATGTGTGAATAGTACCGTGGGACTTAGTTTTAAAGTTGTTTTTGGTGGAAAAAAGTACTTATGGGTCCTGTGAACAGTGCACGAGACCCACAGAAAAACACAGTCGCACTGAGAAATGCTCTAGACGCGCTATCCAAACTCTACCTCAATATGGCTGAAAATCAGCATTTGTAATTCTGGTCAATATATTGATCATGGTTAATAGCAATTCAACTCTGCTTGCCATAGATTAAAGAACAAAGGAAAGCCACTTACATTGTGCTAGGAACCAATGTGTGGGACACTAGGATCATAACACATTGTGTTTTTGTTTTACGGAACATGGTTTATGAGATTAGTTCAGCATTTTTCATTGATATGAGCTTTGCCATATTTTTATTTAAAAAAGAAAAAAAAAATCATTGATCTATTTCAATCTTAGTATTTTTTTTTTCCCAAGAAGTATTAGTGATGATTTTCATTTTTCGAATTGCATATATGGTGCATAGCGGTTCTGAAGGCTATAAGCTTTGTTTTATCGCATCTCTTTACAGCAATAAACCAACTTAATTACAAAGAGATCGGTGTATAGTTTGAATTTTACTAATGTTTGACAGTTTGAGTGTTCCCATTCTGGAACTGTTTTTAATGGTTACCCTTGTTTGTAACTTCATTGATGATTGGTGGTTATTAGCAGTGTGATTGTACTTCATTAAAAGTTTTAATATCACTTTCACGAAAAATGCAGCAGCATTTTTTCCCCATAAAAAAGGTTTTTAAAAATATTTCATTTTTCTTCATTTATTAATTAGGTGGTTTAAATCTCAATCACATTTATTATTACGTTTCTTTTATAAAGAAAAAAAAAACATTCATTGTCAGATCAGTCACACATAAACAAATTTAAACATTCATATATTAATTAACTGATTAAAGTCTGCCAATCACGTTCACTCTTACATCAATTTGTAAGTTTTATATAGTAAATTTCGTAATATCTTTAACATTTTTCTACCAAATAAATCACCACAAATATTTTATCTCATTTTCAAGGTGACAGCAACCAACAAGCACAGGAAAACGAGTTAGTTAATTAGAAAAATAAGTCATTTTTCAAGCTGAACAAACGTAATGCTAGTTTCTAACATCATTCATAGTCTGAAGAACATGTCTATATTGCAATTGATTATTCAGCGCACTTGTTGATATTACAACTTCCCGCTAACATCATTCGTAGTTTGAAGAACATGTCCATATTGCAATTGATTATTTAGCGCAACTTGTTGATGTTACAACTTCCCACTAGCGATGTAAACAAGTGATCAAGTCAGTGCCAAGTATAAAAAATGTATAATTGAGTGATTTATTTTTATTTCGGTTTAAGCTTATTCAAATTTGATACATTTTTTTTGTCTAACAAGTTTGAATTTATTAGCAAACTACTTGACTAAAATTATCATCTCTCTCTCTCTCTCTCTCTCTCTCTCTCTATATATATATATACACACACACACACACACACACACACACACACACACACCAATACTAAATTTTTTTTTTTCGCTTTCACAAATAGATAATAATAAATAATTAAATAGTTAGAATTATATTATTTGAGTTAATTAGATAGAGTGAAAGACTAATTTGAATTTCCTTTTATAAATTTATAGAAATTAGATCGACTAACTTTGCATTATTAAAAATTATATATAATTTTTAATATGAAATAGATTACCGTATTTGTCAATAAATTACCAAAAAAAAAAAAAATCTTATTTAAAAACTAACACAATTTAATCTTAAATATAAAAATATTTTTATAACATATACATATAAACATATATAATATTTATATTATATTATATGGGAAAAATCACTACTTACTTTTTCTAACTTTGTCTTGTTTTCATTTTTGTCCCCTATCATTGCAGCTTTAATGTTGCTATAACTTAAATATGTTTTCAATGTAATTCTTCTATCTATATCACTGTTAAGTCTCATAAAAAAAATGTAGTTTGCTTTGATACAAAATATAAATGGCATCTTTATTGAGCTTTCTGTCATCTACTACAAATCAAGAATTGTTTATTTTTATCAGAAATTACCAGATAAAAAAGAAGTGGAAGTGAGAGTAATTATTAATGAGAGAGAGAGAGAGAGAGAGCTATTAACTAAAAGTTTTTAAGCAATGAATGGAGAGAACCAAGTGTGCATATTAAGGGCATCCATAACATCTACAAAACCCAAGGCAACAACATATTAAAATTCTGCTATGCAAAAAATTAGGAAAGAACACCACCCTCTCTCATTTTCTCTCTCTCTCTCTCTCTCTCTCTCTCTCTCTCTCTCTCACACACACACACACACACACACACACACACACACACACACACACACACACACACACACACACACACACACACACACATAGATACTTTAGCTGATATAAACAAAATAGATTATTAAATAACTACATCAATGAATGGCTAATAAGCTATAAACACCTTGTGCAACCAATTATATAGCAACATCCATACAACCCAAAGCTCAACACACCAATGTGAAACTCATATTAAACCAACCAAGTAAACTTCATTCCAACTCAGGGACGAAGGCATAATTGGACCAAGGGGGGCAATGGCAGCGCAATACTCACTGAACCCTCCATCTATGTACTCTTCTCTATTATCTGACCTCAAACATTTTACTTTCACACCTGTTTCTGTCTCAACCATGGCCTTCCACTTCTTAAAAGTTTCAAATACATCAGATTTATTTTTCAGAAAATAAACCCATACTTTTCTGCTTAAGTCATCAATGAAAGTGATGTAGTACCTTGAACCTCCAAAGGATGCAACCAGAGACGCCCCCACAAATCAATGTGTACTAACTCCAATTTTTCAGCCTTCGATGTCCTGCCAATTTTCAAGAGGCTCACCTTTTTCTGCTTTCCCAAGATGCAGCTTTCACACATGTCAAAATCAATGGACTTCAATTCTGGTAGTTTTCCTTTTGACAGCAGCATCTTCATCCCTTTCTCACTCATGTGACCAAGTCTGCGGTGCCATAGGGTTGTATCAGTACTCGCTTTAGCAACTGCAATTGTATCTCTTGGACTTGAGGTCATATATAAAGTACCAGTCTTCTTTCCATGAGCCAATACTCTGGCTCCTTTTGTAACCTTCCAAGTACCACCAACAAATAGTATTGCATGCCCTTCATCATCAAGTTGTTCAACAGAAATCAGATTCCTCCTCAAGTCAGAAATATATCAAACGTTCTCTAGTAACCAAACAGACCCATTGGGTAACAATATACGGACGTCTCCCATACCCACAACATCCAAGGCTGTACCATAAGCCAAATACACCTTACCAAAATCACCTGCAATATAATTCTGTATGATTTCTCTGTGTGGAGTGGTATGAAATGAAGCTCCTAAGTCCAAAACCTAATCATCAAGTGGACTGTCTACTGCAAGAAGTAATGCATCATGTACTTCTTCTGTTACAGCATTAGTAGAATCATCTTCATTCTTCTTCTTAGGACTTTTACATTGCCTCCTAAAGTGACATGTTTTTCCACAGTTCCAGCATTGTACTTGTTGGCCTAATCTAGATTTACTTCTATTCCAATTAGAATTTCTAGATTTTAATCTGCCCCGATTTGAATTTCTGTCATTACCTCTGCCTCTTGTCTTAAGGTTTAGCGTAAAACCAGATCCTGAAGTTTCACCTGCATCTCTTCTGCGAATCTCCTCAGCTAGAATTAAATCTTATATGTCATTGTACTTTAGCTTTTCCTTTCTTGTAAAATTGCTTACTGCCATCTTCATTGCCTCCCAACTATTTGGCAAAGAAACCAAAACGATCAGGGCACAAATTTCATCATCAAAATCAATTTTTACAAACGACAATTGATTTGTGATAGTGTTAAATTCATTTAGATGTTTTGCTACTGATGCGTTCTCTGCCATCTTCAGATTGAACAGTTTCTTCATCAAATTTACCTTGTTGTTTGCTGACGACTTTTCATACATACTAGACAGAGTCTTCATCAGATTTGCTGTGGTCTTCTCCTTTACAACATTTTGTGCAACAGATCTAGACAGAGTTAACCTGATAACTCCCAGTACGTGTTTGTCAAGAAGAGACCATTTCTCAACCTTCATAGTCTTAGGTTTTTCCCCTAGAAGCGACAGATGTAGCTTCTTCCCATAAACATAATTCTCGATATGCATCCTCCAAAATCCAAAGTCTATGCCATCGAACTTTTCTATTCCAGACACCTTTCCTACTTCCTCTACCATTGCTCCCACTCAAACCTAACCCTAGGCTCTGATACCAGTTGTAGGGAATTAACCTGAAATTCCTAACCTATGAGAAACAAAAAAAATAGAGAAAACACACGCCAAAGAAAAACAATCACACGCACAAGAAAATATTTACGTGGTTCGGCAATTTGCCTACGTCCACGGAGTTGCAGGGATTTCACTATTATCAGGAAAAAATACAAAGTACGGCTACAGTGTTTTAACTCTCTCAAAAACAACAACAACAAGACAAAACCCTAATCACCAAAAACAATTTCTATATCCTGCGCACAGGCTTGTCCATGAGCGCTCCGGCTTGGGCCTGTCAGCCCAAACCTCCGCTCTTTAGACTAAGCCTCAGAAAATCTCCCATTAAAAACCATGCAACATTATTCGAGTCGGGTTGGGATGGGTCATCAACCGAATCAAATATAACTAGGCTCCACAAAGCCCAACAAGGTTGATTGAAGTTGAACCAATTCTTTTATAGCAAACCATGCTACTATATCGAACATACAAGTCACCCACAAATTATTAGGTGTTCTTGGATAATGGGGATATTGAACTTACTAATTAAATTCCCGATGAGATTCACTATGAATGTAAGAAAAATGAGCACTATGTCACCGTATTTCGAGAGCACCTAATAATTTTCATATCATATTGTGGAAAACCAAATATTCCATTTGGTAATTCTTTAATAGTAAAAACAAATAAACAATGGTTTGTTCAATTGTTATAATTTGAGATGGAAATTTTTAATTTTTGTGAACTCATGAAAATTTGGTTTTTGTTTTACATAATTTATGAGAATTGTCATTCTCAAAAACATTTTAATTCCTTTGGAACATGAGAAAATTTAACTCACTTTAGGTAGAAAATGTCAATTCTTGCAAATGATGTATATGTGGGAATCACTAACGTGATACTTAAATTCAAATTTTCATTTTTTTTATTAAAACTAATTATAGAGATTTAATTTAGAAGTCTATATTAGAAATACTAGGAGGTGCCCCTTGAGTTATAAGGTTCTTGACCTCTTATTTGAACATTTTTTTAAAATTAAAAAGAAGAAGAGGGTAATAGAGACCCCTCATCTTCTTGGTTGTAATTTGTAAGATGAAAATGAGAGAAAAATGCATATGTAAGAAATTGACAAGTATTTCATTCCTTTATTGAACTTTATATTTAATATTAAGGGAAAAGTAGAAAATCAATCCATAAAGAATCATTAAAAGGTCAAGAGCTTTGTACCCAGTGAAGACATTTAGGGTTTTCATATATTCTTTTTCTCTCTTTCATTGTAACTATCAAATTACAAAAAAATAAAAATAAAAATCATAAAAATTTTAATGCACCTTACATATCTAAACTTAACTGTCAATCTATTCCTATCTTGGTTGTCAAAAAAAAAAAACTGTCAATCTATTATTATAAAATATGTATTAAATATAGCAATATTCTATTTTAGTGGTTAAGATTAAATAAATGTATAAACATATGAATTAGATTCCCCCCCCCCCCCCTCCAAATTTCCCAAATCTGACGGTGGTGACGGCTCCAATTTGACGTTAGTCTGGTAATTACTTTGATTTGGCTTCTTTTCCTCTTAAATCTCCTCAGAAAGTCCAACGCTTCCTTTGCAATACTATATGGTTCTCTTCTCATCCTTTCCCATTAGCATGTTTAGGTGATTTCAGATTTTTCACGTTCCAAATAATAGATGGATGGTTAAGATTAGGTAGACCCTTATACTATAAGATCAAAATTATGGGCCTTTTTACATCTGTAGGACATTAGGCAATTGTCAAATTGTCAACCAGATGAGCCGACCTGGATGATTGGAGACTGAACCAGATTGAGATTCTGAGTGGCATTTTATTCAATTCATGTTGGCAAGGAGTCCACTATGTAAATTAGAGTCCCACTATTTTTTTTTATTATTATTAAATAACAGAGACCCTACACATCAAAACCCATTATATACGTCAAAGATACGATAGGATTGATGCAATGTATCTGATATTTAGGCGTGCAACCTTGAACTTTAGACCATAGATTGCTATCATATCCCGTTCTCTAGGGGGCTTTTTTTTTTTTTTTTTTTTTTTTTTTGAGAGAGGAAAGCAAACACTTTAGTTTGGACACACACACACACACACAGGGGAGTGGGGAGTCGAGTTTAATATTACGCAACTTACACCTTTCAAAAGCCGATAACTCTTGAAAGGGGTATGATCTCTAGGGGGCTTAATGTTAATATTTTATTTTATTCTTTTCTCAGTTCTATTTGGTAGTGCTCTATTTCATATTCATTCACGTTTAATTTTTTAAGTAACCTTAAAAAGGTTGTTCTTGCGATGATGGTAGAATTAGGTAACATCTATCATCGGTTCAGTATATATATGTGAATGAAATCTCACATTGAATAATAATGAAAAGAATGAGTAGGTAAGTGTGTCTTCGTATGTTATATTAATTAAGTAATTAACTAATAATCAATTGGAGTCTCCATGATCATTAAAGCTAATCAAAATTCAACTAACATAGAATTTGACAAATCTATATATTATTAGATTACATTTTTTTAATATCCTTTACGCTTGCAAATTTTTCAAAAAATCAAAAATCAATATTTATGTCATCAATTAAATGTTTAAATTTCTAGTTTTTGTAGTCTAAAATAATATACAAAGAAAAGTTTATAGATTGAATGATAGATAATATTTGATTAAAATGAAATTTAAATTACATGTTAAGAATATAAAAAATATGTAATTCAACGGTTAAATTTTCAAAATATGTAGACATGTTAAGGTTTCTTTGGTGAGACTTGTAGTCATTGGCTATAACCAAGTTTGTAGTCAAATTATATCCATTTAAATATTACTTAAATAATATTTATTTTATTAATCAATATAATTAAATCTTATGATTGCCATATCTTAAAAAAATAAATAAATAAAAAACTTTTACGACTATGGAATGAATTTTGGAAAATGAGAAGTATTGATCTCTCAAATACTACATTAACCCGAAAAATTCAAACAGAAAGAGATTGTGTTTACTTGGCAGGACTTGGAATTTTCTTCAATAATTTACTTTTATTAAATTCCATAATAAATTACTTTTATATTTTTTTTATTTCTTTTAACGAGTGGGAGGTCCATTAAGTATTGGTGATGTGGTCATTGAGGTGGAGTGAAAATAATTTCTCATTTAAGATCTCCCAGTTAGCCTACGTTTGGATAGAGTTGAAAAGTGTTTTCAGCTGTGTTGTGTGTTTTTCAGTGAGTCCTGTGAACTATTCACAAGACCCGTAAATATTTTATTCAGCAAAAAAAAAAAAAAAAAAAAAAAATTTAATACTGGGTTCCACGGTACTATTTAGACATTTAAAAATTATTTTGCTACAGTGTTTTCAGTTTTCAGCAATAAATGGTATCCGAATAGACCTTTAAGTATTAATATCTGCAGGGGATTAGGCCCAAAAGGTTCGCACAAGCCCACTTAATCAAAACCCAAAATAAGGCCTGGGGCCCGTCAGAGCGGCTTGTTGTGCTACACATGGAGGGAGTTAACCTTGGTTCTTATAATCGCAAGCCCAACCCCAAAGGTCGGGATGACAAGCAAATAGACACCACCCTGAAGGAGTTTCAGGTGGTCGGCTTAGGCATTGATGGGCAAAGAGGAAAGCAGGCATTGGATACTAACTTTGCAATGTTGGTAACAGTGTATTCAGTTTTCAGTTTTCAACAATAAGCGGTATTCAAACAGACTATTAGTATTAATATTTGTGGGGGATTGGGCCCAAAAGGTCCGCACAAGCCCACTTAATCAAAACCCAAAATAGGGCCTGAGGCCCGTCAGAGCGGCTCGTTGTGCTACATGTGGAGGGAGTTAACCCTGGGCTTTATAACAGTAAGCCCAACCCCAAAAGTCAGGATGAGAAGCAAATAGACACCACCACGAGGGAGTTTCAAGTGGTTGGCCTAGACATTGATGGGCAAGGAGGGAACCAAGCATAGGATACTAACTTGGCAAGGTTGGTAACCGAGGGCAGGCTGTGCCTGTAAGGAAGTTCACTGCCGAGTACTCATTGGCGTCTGAAACAAGTTCCAAGGGAATCCTCTAAAGTCGTGAAGATCCCTTAAGATTCTGAGGGACGTGGGAATAAGTGTGAAGTGGGGAGACAATGATGAGAACTCCACTAGCAAGAGACTATAAAAGGGAGAAGTGAACAAAGAATTGGGGTTGGAAAATTTTCTGAGGAGGGAAACACTGGGAAACAAGGGGGAATTAAGGGAAACATAGGGAGGGTTGTGAACGAAGGCCAGGGGAAGATAAACTAGGCTAAGCTCAAGACCTGGCTGGTAGGATTGTGTGCTAGCCCACATATAAATTAATTAGGGCCCAAATACCATCATTCTAGCAAGATTTGATGCTCATAATATCCATTATTAATTTAATGCTTTTAAAATAAATAAATAAAAAGAAAAAGAAAGGAGGATTGCTTTGCTTGTTCTAATTTAACCTAAAAACTACCTAAGCTCTCACCCTAAACTTCCTAGAAACTTGATAAGAAAACACAATTTTCAACACTTCCACTTTTTCTTCCTTCTTTTTCCTTTCATTGACTACTTTCATCTTTGGTGCCCAAATTTTCCAAATGATGTCCGATCAATTTCTATTAATAAACAAAACCATATAATTGTATTGACAAATGCAATAGAAAATGTTAACTCCCTCAAAGGTAACTAATTAAATCTAATTATATGACTCTTTGATCAATATAACCACATGATTTATTTTATTTTTTGATAATTTGTTAGTTATGGTGAAGGATTGATGAAGGAATTTAAACATTAAATGTCTTCGTTAAAAATATCAGATAGTGACAGTTGAATTACGGGACAAAATGGGCAAATGCCCTTTTCAAGCAAAGAAAGTAGCATTTTGCCCTCATTCCCAAACTAATTAGGAAAATACCCCTCTTTTGAAACTCGATTTTCTCAAAATTGAGTTTAAAAAAAAAAAAAAAATTTGACTCCTATAGTGGCGTTTTAAGGAGCCTATAGTGACGTTTTAAGGACATATAGTGACGTTTTGTAACTCAACCTCTATGAAGTCGAGTTATAGGAAATTTTTTTCATTTTTTTGCCTATAACTTGACTTCATAGAGGTCGAGTTACAAAACATCACTATATGTCCTGAAAACGTTACTATAGGCTCCTTAAAAACGCCACTATAGGGCTTAATTTGATTTTTAGAAAATGGATTTTCAAAAAAGGGGCATTTCCCTAATTAGTTTGGGAAGGGGGGCAAAATGCTGCTTTCTTTGCTTGAAAAGGGCATTTGCCCATTTTGTCCTCAGAACCTTTCGCACTTGCAACAACTCGATCTCAGTTGGAATTATTGGAGTAATATTGAAAATTTGGAATGGCTTGCTCAGTTATCTTCAATAGAATACCTTGACCTAAGTTTCACAAATCTCAATGTAGCCAATAATTGGTTGGAAGTTGTGAGTAGTCTCCCTAATTTAAAAACCTTGATGATGCAGTGGTGTGATTTACCTCCAATGAGTCTTTCATCTTTTTCCCGTTTCAATGATTCGAAATCTTTTGCTTCTCTCGAAATCTTAGGTCTTGTTGATAACCAACTTGTCCACATTCCAAAATCCTTAGGGAATATATGTACTTTACGTGAATTGATCTTGTTTTCAACCCATCTCAATGGACAATTAGTTGAGTTTATCAATAACTTGTTTGGATGTGCAAAAGACTCATTAGAAAGTTTGAATTTATCAGAAAATCAAATTACGGGATCATTGCCTAATTTTGCAATATTTCCGTCTTTAAAAGAAATATATCTTTCATGGAACAAATTAAATGGGACTTTGCCCAAAAGCATTGGAAACCTATATAAACTCGAGGATTTGAGAGTTTCCTCGAATTTTTTAGAAGGTGTGATCTCTGAATCTCTCTTATCCAATCTCTCCAAATTACAAATTTTAGACTTGTCCAATAATTCTCTTTCTTTTGAATTTAGCTTTGATTGGGTTCCCCTTTTTCAACTGAATAAAATATCTTTGACGTCTTGTAATTTAGGGCCTAGATTTCCAAATTGGATTCTAACTCAAAGGAAAGTTTCCTTCCTTGAGATCTCTGATACTAAAATTTCAGATACCATCCCAGCAAAGTGGTTAGTAGACCTGCCTCCTACATTAAAACTTTTAAATCTTTCTAACAACCATATATATGGGTGGTTATTAAATGTGTCAACAAAAGGATTGAATGAACTTGCAATTGATTTGAAAACACGGCTATAGGCCCTGTCAAATAATTTCTTAGAACAGACCTATAGCCGCGTTTTTAAAAAAACGCAGCTATAGACCAGCGGAATATTTTTTAACTAGGACCTATAGCCGCGTTTTTAAAAAATTATTCAGCTGGGCCTATAGCCGCGGCTATAGGCCCTTCCTCTTTTCATTTAAAACTATTCGGCTAAAAATTTTTAACAAGGACCTATAGCCGCGTTTTCTAAAAACGCAACTATAGACCCGCTGAAAATTTTTAACAAGGGCCTATAGCCGCGTTTTCAAAAACGCGGCTATAGGTCCTTGTTAAAAATTTTGGTTTAAATTTAAAATTTTTTTGGGAAAAAAAAGAAACCCAGAAATTGAAAAAAAAAAAAACACCCTATTGCTGCGGTTATAAACGCGGCTTAAAGCGGGTCTGTAGCTGCGTTTTCTAAAAACGCAGCTATATACCCGCCTATAGCCGCGTTTTTAAAAACCTATAGTCGCGTTTTCAAAAACGCGGCTATAGGTCCAGCTGAATAATTTTCAGCAGGTCTATAGCCGCGTTTTTTAATTTTATAACGCGAATCCACTTTCCCACCTACCTCTCACTTTCATCTTTTCTCTCCTTTCTCTCTTTTCACTTTTTTTTTTTTTTTCTTTCTTCCTTCACTCATTCCAGCGTGCTTCAGTGAACTTTTTTTTTTTTTTTTTTCCTTTTTCTTTCTTCCTTCTTCACACCAACGTAGCTCTTCTTCTTATTTTTTTTTCTTTGTTTCTATGGAGCAGCTGATCATTTGGAGCACACCTGCAGGTACGTTTTTCTTTCTTTTTTTTCTTTTTTTTTCCCTTTTTCTTTCTTCCTTCTTCACACCAACGTAGCTCTTCTTCTTATTTTTTTTTCTTTGTTTCTATGGAGTAGCTGATCATTTGGAGCACACCTGCAGGTACGTTCTTCTTTCTTTTTTTTCTTTTTTTTTTTCCCTTTTTCTTTCTTCCTTCTTCACTCCCCAGCACAACTCCTTTTTTTTTTTTTTTTTCTTTGTTTCTTTGAAGCTACTTCTTCTTTCTTTTTATTTTTTCTCTAGCACATTGATTTTGTATAGATCTAGTATTTGAGTTATGATTTTGAATTTTTTGGATATGTGCTAGAATTTGTACTATTGGATTTACTGTTAGATTTGGGTTAGTTTTGTTGAATGAGAGAAGATTCATGGGTTTGTGTTCTTATATTTTGATGCATGTTGTGTTTGTATTGTGAGTATGTTGTGTTTCATTTTGAATTTTTTGGGTTTGTGGTTGATTTTGAATTTTCTAGGTATGTGTTTGATTTTGAATTTTTTGAATTTGCGTTTAATTTTAAATTTGTTTTTGGTTTGAATTTTAAATTTTCCTGGGAAAAAAAAAACCTAGAAACTTAAAAAAAAAAAAAAAACCCTATAGCCGCGGTTATAAACGCAGCTTAAAGCGGGTCTGTAGCTGTGTTTTCTAAAAACGCAGCTATAGGTGCGAAGACTGTAGCTGCGGTTAAGAAACGCAGCTTTAGGTCCGACCTATAGTTGCGTTTTAAAAAACGGTGCTATAGACCCGTCGGGGGCTATTGCTGCATAGCATAGGCCTGGGTTGTAAACGCAGCTATAGGAAACGCGGCTATATCCTATAGCCGCATTTTTGGGGTCTATAGCCGCGTTTTTGAAACGCGGCTATATCCCATAATAGATTATCTGGAAGACTTCCTAATTGTTTTATGCAATGGCCCAAGCTAGTCATTTTGAATTTAGCTGGCAACCACTTCTTTGGGGAAGTTCCAAGCTCTTTGGGCTCGCTGTCTGTGCTCAACACGTTGAGTCTAAATAATAATAATTGCTCTGGAAACTTACCTTCGTCCCTGGGAAATTGCAGTTCCTTGATAGTTATGGACATGAGAAATAATAGATTTTCTGGGAACGTACCAGCACGGATTGGGGAACGCCTACCAAGCTTGATTTTTCTATCTTTACGTTCCAATATGTTCAATGGAAGCATACCATTGCATTTGTGTTGGTTAAAAGATTTACAAATCTTGGACATCTCGTTAAATGACATTTCCGAAACTATACCATAATGCCTCAATAATTTCACAGCCATGGCTTAGAAAAGAAACTATTTCTTTCAAAAATTGATTCCTCTTTCATACGATAATGGTATTATGCAAGAATATTTTGATAGTGTAATGGTTGAGTTGAAAAGAAATGAGTATGAGTACCATGGTAAAAATATTGGACTACTAAAGATCATTAACCTTTCAAGTAACAAATTGATTGGGAAACTTCCAAGTGAAATCTCAAGCCTTTTGGATTTGATTTCACTCAATGTATCAAGAAACAACTTGATTGGAGAAATTCCTCAAATGATTGGTCAGTTGAAGCAGCTAGAATCACTTGATTTGTCAAGCAACTCTTTATCATCAAACTAAAACACTAATCAGTTTTTGGTGTAGGCGGGGATTGATTCTCAGATCTCTTATACAACTATCAGAGACTTTATCAGTTGAGTTAATTGGAACTCACGGGGGTTTATTTTCTTGATCATAGACTTTTTAGTCCTTTTATAATACCACATTACTAAAACATGCGTAATGAATATTCTTACTTGGAAAGTTATTTTTCTAGAGCCTATAAAATTTCCTCGACTTAAAATTACACCTAATCTATATATATAATAATAGGTGAAGCAGAGAGAAATTCAAATAGAATTCCAAATTAGAGTTTCAATTTTGTGCCACGTGTCTAGATTTGAATTCTCAATTTTACGCCACTTGTCCTAACCAAAACTCAAAAAAAAAGTCTAATTAGATTATAAATTGGATTCCAATTTTGTATCATGTATCTTATCTAGATTTTTTAATTTTTGTGCCCAAATAAATGATGCATTAACATTTAACACGGAAGCTAAGAAAACCATAATGATAATGCTTATTGGTCTAAGCAAGAATATCTCACCTACACACTTTTATGGGTGAATATCTCACCTGCCCACTACTAGAACCAAGGAGTCCAATGAGAAAGACTATAAAAGTAAAACATTATTTCCTCCTAATGCCATATCGTCATCTTATGTCTCCTCCTTCTCTCTCAACCTCTACCAACTAGATCCACACACTACCCTTTTCTCCTCCTTTCGAATTTCGAAGAGCAAGGTCGGGTTCAAACACAATATTCAATCCCACTCTTCCTTGCTTCACACTCTCATACATTATCGCTTCATTGGCGCCTTCAAGAAAATTCCAAGCTCAATGTGGAAACTGAATCTACCAAGATGATCATCTTATCATTACAATTATTAATATTTTCGTGCGTAAGCACGGACTACATGCTAATTAATCAACTAACAAGCCAAGCAAGGAATTTGAATATTGACAAAGTTACATAATTAATTATTGATTAATAAATTATTCTTGATAAAGTTGATCTCCTCCCCCCACATTCTCGCATTTAATGCTTTGATATTTTCCAATATGCACATTACCCGTAAAAAAACGAAAAAGAAAAAAGCAACCATCTCCCCCACTGCCACAAAGAATGGAGCCACTCATGAGCTTTGAGGGCAATGCCCCCAATTTATTTATTTATTTTAATGAATATATTAGTATATATGTAGTATCTTTTTTAGCTGAAAAAAAAAAAGGGTAGGGAAGCGGTGTCTTTCACTCAGGCATGATCATAATGACACCTTACTCGCTAGGCATGGACCTGTGAGACTATGGGATCTAGATGAGTCTCAACCTTCCAAACTCTTAAGAGTAAGCCCATGACTATTAGACTATTGATTCTTTTAATAATATCATTGATTCTTTTAGGAGGAATGTTATAGGCACAAGATTTTCTACAAAATTTTTATAAACTCTTAAGGAGCAAAATCTTATTGGTTCATATATAAGTCTATCATTTATATCACTTTTTTATTTGAATAAATCTACTGCCACAATAATTTCACAACATTGGCCACAACTCGCCTATGTGGTGAGTTGTAAGCGGTAGAAAAAATGGTAGGACCATGTGAGTTCACAATTCCATCACTCACAAGTTACCACATAAACAAGTTGAGAAAATGGTTGTTGTACCAAAATTATTCTTTTTACTTACCAATAATCACTAACCACATCAGCAATTTGTAAATTTTTTTGTAATTCTAGCATTTTCCTCATTTTAAAGGCCATAAAAAAGTTTATAGATATAAAATCTAAAACAAAATATACAAGTCCCAAAAAATTATCCCAACAACATAAATAACCAATAGCAAAGCTAAAAAAAAAAATTAAGCCTAATAAATCAAGGGTAAGGACTTGCTGCAAACTAAGTTGCAGCAATTCTTGCAAAATGCACACGTGTCAATACCTCAAATAGACATATATCCAGACTTATATTTTTCCATATCAAGATTGAATTTTTCACCTAATGGGGTCTATTTGAGGAGGAGGTATTTGGTATCAAATGATACCATGTTAGTGATATTAAAATCCAATAAGTATGAGATATGTTAACAAAAAATAACTTACCCGCTAACAATTGAAAGACATGTGTTAGTGGATAGTTATTTTTCATACATGTCTCTTATTTTATTAGATTTTGATATGCTTGACGTGGTATCATTTGATACAAAATACTTTTTCCTATTTGAGGCATTGACACATGTGCGTTTTGCAGGAATTATTGCAACTTGGTTTGCAACAAATCCTTGCCCATAAATCAATTTCACTCAAAACAAACAACTTAGCCCTTTAAAAAAGATTTAAACAAAATAATTTTGTCATTTTTCTAGCAGTAAATGCACACATCAAAGACAAAATTAAAAAAGACAACCCTCCAGCAGCTAAGCAGTAGTAGCATCGGAGGTCAAAGTTGTCACACACAACCAGTAGCGAAGACTCTTAAGTCTTTGCTCTGTCCCTACCTCCCACATGACTTAACCAAAAAATTTATGTTTATAAGTTTGAGTTCAATTATGTTGTATTAACCACTAATTATTATAATTGTTATTCAATGGAAAACTTATTCACATGTCTATACCCAACATGTGGGACTACACATATCTATATATCTATATATATAATAATATGTAAAGTTGAGAGAAACTCAAATTAGAATTCCAAATTAGAGTTCTAATTTTGCACCATGTGTCCTAAATTATTTATTTTTAAGGAGTTTTATTTCTTAATTTTAAAATCAAATGTGGGACCACATTGTAAATATTAATCCAAGTGAGTTATTAAGTATAAAAACCAAAAAGTTTAGAATAAATGAATTATATAAAAAAAAAGGATAATTTACATTTTATACCTAATAATGTCCTTACAAAATTTTTTAAAGAGTTAACAAAATATAAAAATGACTATAAATAGTATTTAAATTATATATATAAGAATTATATTATGCATCTTATTGTATATCTTTAAGTGTATCTATGCAAATGTATAGAGTTACAAGCTAGTTTGTTATAGTCATTCACTTCAAATTATAATTAATGATATATACCCAAAATATATACAATCATGTTTTTCAAGGTTTAAAATTTCAATTAGTTAATTGATAAAGTTATTTATTATTGAATAAAGGACTATAATCAAAATTTGTTTTTAGAAAATTTAATGAATATTTTGATATAATGATTAAGAGCAATTATTATGAAACGAAACAGATATTATAGATTTAAAATTGGTTGTATCTATTATTAAAAAAATTATCTCTGAAAAAAAAATCTTGCAAAATTTGAACCCATGGATGGAAACCCAATTAAGAGAACAAGGTTGAATGTTCTTTTTCAATTCCAAATGTCACAAGCTCACAGCACACGAAACAAAACTCACTTGCAACTAGTTTTATACGAAAACAACTTGACTTACCAAGTCAAAATGTATGGGTTTTCATAAATAAATAAAAAAAAAATAAAGAAGAAGAGATAGTCAAAATGTATGCTTAAAACGGATTAGTAATCTTATATAAAAAGAATTTGGATACAGTGGATTACTTATCGTGTTGAAAATGAAATTTGCTGCCTCTACGATACCGGGTACAAAGTTCAACTAGTTCGGTGACATCTAGACTCTTGAGTCTTGACCATGACCACGATTCAAATATTAATGTTGAATAGATTATTATATGCAACTTTAAAAAAAATAATAATAATAATTCCGCAGACTTTGAGTCAAATAGTTAGGTCACATCTTGACTCTTGAGTCATGACCATGACCACCATTCATATATTAATGTTGAATAGATTATTATATGCAACAACCAAAAAATGAAAAAGAAGAAGATTAATTCCGCAGAATTTGAGTCACTAATGACCATTTTATATAGAGAACTGCTACGTCCATAACATTTTTTACAACATTTTTACAACAAATCCTAGTTGGCAGGTTGTTACAGGTTTTAAATTTAAATTCAATACTGAAATTACTTTCTTACCCACTAGTAACAGCAAATAACAACCTGCCAACTAGGATTTTTTGTGAAAATGTTGTGAAAAATGTTGTGGATGTAGTATTTCTCTTATATATATATATATATATATATATATATATGAGGTGGGTTCAAGTTACACCTGTTGTAACTTTGTAGGTTCTAATTAGTTCAACTGGTAAAGTCTCTGATGGTTGTATAAGAGATCTAGGGTTCAATCCCCGCCTACACTAAAAACTGATTGGTGTCTTGGTCTGATGATAAAGAGCTATCATTAGGAGCAGACGCCATATGTCAAAACACTCTAAAAAAAAAAAAGAGTTACACATTTTCTAAATCATTAGATTTAAGTAAATCTAACGGTAAAAAAAGCAGTCATTAATATTAATATTCTAATTAGGATCTTATTAATTATCCATTATTTATTGGATTCCATATATATCTCTACACCTAAAAAAAACACAAAAAATTATATATGTCTCTCTCTAATTTTTTTTCCCACCGTTTCTCAAAAAAATAAAAATAAATAAAAATTCCTCCATTGCACGCCTCTCTTTCTCTTTCTCCTCCAAGGCTCTTCCACTTCCACGGCCAAGTCACCAGCAGAAGAAAAAGAAAAGAAAAGAAGAAGCCGTTAGTTGCACAACTAGTTAGTCTCCCACTTTTTTCCCTTGTTATAATTTTTTAGATAAAACTATTTTATTGTATTCAACTATATTGTAGTGCAGACGTTGAAAATTTTGGTGGCTGTTGTGGTTCTTTTTATATGCAATAGTAGTCTTTTAGTTCTTTTTATATGCAACTATATTTTTCAGAATAACTTGCTGTTGACTAACGCTCTGTTTGTTTCGGCATTAACGTATTTTAGAAAATGATTCATTTTTCAAAGAGCATTTTTTGGAAAACTAACTCATTTCCCAGTGTTTGGTAACAACTTTGAAAATGAGCTTGAAAATGTATTCTGGTGTTTGGTATTTACAGTTTTTAAAACATTTCTTGTATAATTTAAAATATGTAGAATATGTGTATTGTGTAAACCCACCTGATGTAATCAATAAAAAAAAAAAAAAGCAAGAATGAATTTGGTTTTCAAACTAAAATTTTGACAACAGATACAATCAAAATTAGCTATCCAATTTTCATGATCTCAAATACTTATCTTGCTCATGTATATAACAATAACGTACATAATATATATATATATATATATATATATAAATATATATATAAACCATACTTCTCATAATTCAAAATAACCATTATAACCTTAAGTTCCATTTTAAATAGTTCAAAATGCCACATAGGTCAAATAGTTTTACTGGCAAATTAATCCAATACAAATAGTTTGATAAATATACCAAAAAATTGTTATAGAACTGTTGACCGATCTATGAGGAGAAAAAAAATAAAATAAAAACCTTATTAAAGAATGGTATTATAGAGGGGAGAAGAAATAGGGAGAAAAAAGAGAAAAGAGACAGATAGAGAGAGAAATTTGTGGGAAGAGAAGAGGCCAGAGATGGTGATAGTTAGGGTGTTAGAAGAGAGAAAAAACAAAGGGAGGAGAAGAAGTGAGAGAGTTTATTGTGAGAAAGGCTGAATGAGCGAAAGAAAATATTTTTTTCTAGGTTAGAAGAAGATAATATTTATAGGAGCTATGCACTGTGTGAGAGAGAGAGATTGTTTTCTAAAATCTTTTTTTAGAAAACAACCTATAGAAAATAAGCCTTATTTTTATAAGAGTTTTCCATTGACCAATCTTTTTTTATATTACCAAATACTAAAAAATGTGGAAAACTGTCTTTATAGAAAGCTTTCCAACAAAACAAATAGAGCATTATCTATTGGGTCTATTAGTTCTTTTTATATGCAATAGTAAATATAATGTATCAAAACAACTACTGCATGTGTAGATATAACCTCTGTTTTTCTATTGGGTCTATTAGTTGTTCCAAATTTTATTGTCTCACGTGTAGTTAAGGAACATATGTTTTGTAGCTGCATGTTTACACACGGATGAGAGGGAACTTTGATATTATATTCGGTTTATTAGTTGTAAATTGAATAGTACTTGGCTCAAAGTGACCATTTCTTTAGATATGGAATTATTCAAATTTTTATTTATGTAAATATATTGGTTGTTATATTTACATATTTTATATTTGTGTTTATTGTTTATATTGGTTGTTATAGTTACTAAATAGCAAATTGGGTGTAAAGAGTTATATGATGCCCCAAACACTCCAGAGCTATTAGAGTCAGAGTTACCACTTGAAGATTTTGGTGATTGTGAGTTGAAATCCAAGTCGTATGTTGGAATGCAATTTGACTCCCTTGATGATGTTGAAACTTTTTACAAAGAATTTACAAAAAAAAAAAAAAGGGTTTTGGAATCCATGTACTTACTAGTAAAAGACCACCTAGAAGTGATAATATAACAAGTTGTATTTAATGTATGTTGTAGTTAGGGCAACACAAAAGAAAAAAGACACTTGATAATGAAGAGAGCAGAGATGATGAACAAAAGGCCTGTAGAAGTTGTTCAAGTCTTAGAACTGGATGCAAAGCAATGCTTAGGATCATGAAGAATAAGAAGTTGCAGAAATAGGTTGTGAAGGGATTTGACAACAACCACAATCATGGTATAATTAGTCCAAAAAGTGTGTTATACCTCCGATGCCACAAAAAAATGTATACTGCAGCCAAAAGTCTTGTTGTAAATTTTGGTGAAGAAGGTCTTCCAATAGGAAAAGTTGTCATGATATTCAATGTAGGCAACCAAACATTTACAAGTTGAGATTGCTAAAATCACTTGAGAGATGTTAGAGGAGAAAATCTAGATGCTGGAGATGCCTCAGCTATCCTTAATTATTGCAAAAAAAAAAAAAAAAAAAAAAGGCTGAAAACTCCAATTTCTTTTATGCAATTCAATGTGATGACGTTGGCTATATGGTTAATTTTTTTTTGGGTGGATGCACGATCAAGAATGGCTTATCAATACTTTGGGGATGTAGTGACATTTAACATGACCTATAAAACAAACAAGTATGATATGCCATTTTCTTCTTTTATGGGGTTAAACCATCATTGCCAATCAATTTTATTTGGTTTTGCATTGTTGCAAGATGAGACAGAACAAACTTTTGTGTGGTTGTTTGAAACTTGATTTCAAGCAATGTGGGGGAAGGAAGCGCTATCTATAATTACAGATCAAGATTTAGCCATGAGTGCAGCTATTGCAAAGGTATTCCCAAGAACTCGTCATCATCTTTGCCTTTGGCATATTAAAAAGAAATATCTAGTAAAATTCGTAATATATATCATAAGAAGTCAATATTCAAACATGAGTTGAAGAGATGCATACGTGAGTCACCTAGTGTGGAAAAATTTGAGGAGGCTTGGAAGAGCCTAATATTAACTTATGGCTTGGATAGAAATGAATGACTTAAAGGATTATAAAATATTTGAGAGTCATGGATACCGGTATACAATAGAAATACTTTCTTCGCAGGAATGAACACTACCCAGAGAAGTGAAAGCATCAATGCATTTTTTTTTTTTTACTCAACTCGAGAGCTACATTACATGATTTTGTGGTAAATTTGCAAAAGCAGTGGATAGCTGTTATAAGAAAGAAAGAAAGGAAGATTTTGATTCAAGACATAAAAGTCCTTCTTTGGTAATTGGCTCAAAAATAGAGCATCAAGCTGCTTCTATATACACAAGAACCATATTTAGCAAGTTCCAAAAAGAGTTGGTGAGTAGTAATCATTTTACAAAGGAAAAGGTTGAGAAAAATGGAACTTTTTATAAGTACAAAGTAACAAGTTCCTTTGATCTAGATGATGCATTTATTGTGAAGCTAAACTTAGAATCAAAAGTTTGTGAATGTGACTGCCAACATTTTTAGTTTATGGGAATTGTTTGTAGGCACATGTTATTAATCTTTCAAGTTAAATTTTTTTTTGAGATTCCTAGCCACTATATTCTACAACGTTGGACAAAAGAAGCAAATAAAGAAATCAAAAGTGTAGAATATAGATCAAGCTATGAGGATAAGCATCATATGTCAATAGCCTTACGAAGCATCCATGTTTGTCATTGTGTAAGTCAATTGTCTTACCTTGCAGAAAAATATGAAGATATATATGAAATGATCATCTCCGACTTAGAGCAGACCCTTAAGAAAGCTTTTGGAATGAAAAATCAACTGCTTGAAGGTAATGAAAATGATGAAATGATTATGCATCACAAGAGTGGTGAATCAACTGCCATTGTTAAAGTACAAGACTGCTTGCCCAATGTTCCTTTGAATATAAAAATTCCACATGTATCACAAACCAAAGGTCGAAAGAAAAGCACTGAGAAATAGGGTCATGGTGGGAGAATTAAAGGTGGGCTTGAAATATCCTTAGCTTGTGCAATAACAAAAAGACGATCTTGTCAACTTTGTGGGGTTATGGTCATAATCATCGTACTTGTAAACAGTATAATGGTGAAGGAAGTGATTATTAAGATGAAGAAAACATGACAGTGTTTGATGCCAATAATATTGATGACTTAGCATAAAATGAGTTTTTTCATTTCATTTTTCTAGTCTTTTTTATTTTTTATTTTGATTGCAATAATATATATATATATATATATATATATATATATGTTTCAAATTTGCTTATACATTTTTTTTTCTACTTTAGGTACACGTGGCTGAAGAGAATCACAAAATGAGCTTCGCTTGGTGGAATTGAGATATATAGAGTCCAAGTGGCTTAAAATATTAGTGTTGAAGGACCTATGTTGTTAATCATGACAAAACAATACATTTTGGTTTTCTTTTTTATTTATTTTGTTTTTTTTTTTTTTGTTTTTTTAAGGACCTATGTTGGAATACTATTTGGAATTTTCTAGCTAAGAACCTTAGCTATTAGTATTTGATCCATGACAACATATATATGGAGGGTAGTAGCAATGCAACCATGGTTTTGGTTACAACTACTCATTTACTTTTGCTTTAATTTAATGTGATTAACGGTGTGTTTATGGCACATTTTTCAAAATTTTAAGCAATTATATACTTTTGTTTAGTCCTATATTCATTTTCATAGAGGAAATCTTTTTGTGATAAGCAAGAAATGTAGACCTCTTTACATGGCTGTTACTTTGGATTTAAGTAGTATCATTTTACACTATGGGTTCAGGATATGTTTCATAATTCATTTCTATTCTCTATAATACTAAGGAGCATGGAAACTGCATGGTAGTATAAAGAAAAGAAGAAAATTTACTTAGTGTGTGTGTCTATATATATATATATATATATATATATATATATATATATATATGTCGAGGAAATAATAGGTAATGTGCTTTTGCTGCAGCAGCATCAAGATTCAAGACCGCACCTATAAAAAATAAATAAATAATCAAGACCCCAAGCAAAGTGAAAAAAGAGTTTCGAAGTTTTATAACATTAACATCAGTTCATATAAAATAGAAAAATGTATAAAATTTACAAAATTTTACTTAAAAATGATCAACATCAGTCTATGTATAATTGTGTAAATCTACAAGTTTGCTACAATAACTGTGTAAATTTAAACTAACACTATTCATTTTGCATCAAGCTGTTTGTTCTTTTATTTACATATCTCAAGAATGAAAGAAGAGAGTGGATGATAGTTGTTGTGTGTGAAGAAAGAGAAACAATTAAAAAAATAAAAAAAAATTGTAGTTTAATGAAATGTAGTATAAAATAGATAATCTGATGTGAGATGTTTAGAAAAGTAAGTTTATGAAATAGAAAAAATAGGTTCTTATGCTAAAATAGATAGAAATTTTTACACGAATTGATGTGAATACTCTTAAATCTTAGCAAAGAAACAACCAATTTTTCCTGTACATGAACTATCAAACCTTACTACAAGAATGCTGTAAACCAAAGCAAATTATGAATATTTAATGACACAGTGAAAGGCATCAGTCTTTAGTACCTTTTGTTTACTACCAATGTCAAATTGCCTACTATCACTGCAACAATAAATCACGCCCATGGTCTTTAGTTCTCCAGCCCAGATTACTACTAGCAAGATCACAACCAACAAATATAAAAGGTAATCATTCCACTAATGCTACATTACTTGTGCACAGCAAAATCTACCTTTTCAACTTTGAGAGGTCTCCAATGGAGACTCTCCATAATCAAATCTAATGCCATATAACTGCAAATGAACACATTAAAGTGCTGTATAAATTTTGAACTTCACATTGATGCAAGTTTTGTAATAATGAATTATTCTAATCACCAACAGATATTGATATGCTTAATCTTCTTTGCTATACCCTACTAAAAAAAATCAAGTCTCTAAATTGTCCATATATATCACCTATATGTCCAACTTAAGTTAAATAAAGGTATTCATGAGCATTAAAATTCTGTTCAAGTTCATAAATAAATAACCCAACCCATAATACTGAGCAAAACAATATACCCAACAAAAATTTCTTGGCTCTTAGTACAAATCATCACCATGGGAATGAAAAAATTAAAAAAAAAAATACAACTTTACAAAAAAACAAGACCCAAGTTAAAAGAACCCATAAATCCCACAGCCAAAAAACCCACCATCTGATTTCAATCCCTAAGCTCATAACTAACTAAAAAAAATCGAAAAAATTGCAATGTCAAATTATAATTATTTTCTTTCGTGTTCCCAATATATATGAAAAGTTAGAGAGAGAACTTATTGAGAAGTGACTATGCCGACAGTGCAGTTTGAAAATGCTAGGCAGTGGAGCAAGCGAAGGCATAACAAAGGTTGATAGATCGTTAGGGGAGAGACAGGCCGCAACGGTGGCTTGTGGGTGGCGCAATGGTGACTGGTTCGAGACTTGGTCCGTGCGATGATGGTGGTTTGGCGCAATAGTGGTAGCGGCAATAGTGACTAAGGGATTTTTTGAAAATTCTGAAATTTTAGAGAGAAGTAGAGAACATAGAAAAAAAAAAAAAAAAAGAGTGAATTTTTAAAATATTTTTTCTAAGTCACATGGATTGATAAGATGGAGTTGTTTTAGAGCTGTTGGATTGAATGGAAGGCTAAGATCTGGGGTATTGCATCCCGCGCAATACCTAGGGTATTGCATGGGATCTCAATCCCTCCATTTTACAGTGAAATAGAGAGGCGTAATTGACTATCGCTTTTAGCCGTAATTTAAATATATATAAAAATATCTTCTAAAAAAATATATATAAAAATAAAATAAAATAAAAAACACGGCGGCCTGTGCGTGTGATTTATTTGACTACCAATTCATTATTAACGATGGCTGAGGACAAATCTTTTACCTCTTTTGGCTCTATAAATAAAGCCAATTCTCTTGCCCAAAAAATCATCCTTCTCATTTTCAATTCGGCTTCCTTGATTAGGTCTTAGAGAGAGAGAGAGAGAGAGAGAGAGAGAGAGAGAGAGAGAGAGAGAGAGAGAGAGAGAGAGAGAGAGAGAGAGAGAGAGAGAGAGAGAGAGAAAATGAGTTCCCTAGCTTTTACAGAGAAACCCCATGCAGTTTGTGTCCCCTTCCCAGCTCAAGGCCACATAAACCCCATGCTAAAGCTAGCAAAAATCCTTCACTACAGAGGCTTTCATATCACCTTTGTAAACACAGAGTACAACCATAAGCGCCTGTTAAAATCCAGAGGTCCCGACTCTCTCAATGCCCTTCCCTCCTTTCAGTTCAAAACCATTCCTGATGGTCTTCCTGAGTCTGATCTTGATGCCACCCAAGACGTACCGTCCCTATGTGCCTCCACACAAAAACATTGCTTAGCTCCTTTCAGAAACCTTCTTTCGAAACTGAATGACACCTCTTCATCCAATGTCCCTCCAGTCACTTGCATTGTTTCTGATGGTATCATGAGCTTCACTCTAGACGCAGCAGCAGAACTGGGCATCCCTGATGTTCTTTTCTGGACACCCAGTGCATGTGGGTTCATGGGCTATGCCCAATATCGCCGTCTCATTGAGAAGGGTCTAACACCACTCAAAGGTATTAATCAACTTAAACACGTCCTATATTAGTGACGCTCTGTTTATAACATTGGGACCATAAGTCATCCCAAAAGGTCACCTAGGATCGATATTCAATAGTGTACAACATGATCATCATCTCCATTTCATCCATTAAAATGATATACTTTTAATCTATTTTTCTGTAAAATTTCAAATAACATCAAAGTTTGTACATTTTTAGATTTGTAAAATTTAAAACACAAACCATGTAATTGATCCATTTCTAGATATTGTAGTACCAATATATTTGCTTGCATGAACTTTTATCGTAATTTTGATATTGATTATGTAATTTCTATGTGCAGATGAGAGTTATTTGACAAATGGGCATTTAGATACAATCATAGATTGGATTCCAGGCATGAAAGGCATCCGTTTGAGGGATCTTCCGAGCTTCGTTGCAACCACGGACCCAGATGATATTCTGCTAAATTTTGCAATGGTTGAAGCCGAGAGAGCTCAAAGAGCTTCTGCTGTCATCTTAAATACTTTTGATGCTTTAGAGCATGAAGTATTGGAAGGACTTTCGACCATGTATCCTTCTATTTGCTCCATTGGTCCCCTACAACTTCTTGTAAATCAGATCCCTGATAACAATTATAAATTGATTGGATCAAACCTTTGGAAAGAAGAAGAAGGGTGTATCGAATGGCTAGACAAAAGAGAACCAAACTCTGTTGTTTATGTGAATTTTGGAAGCGTCACTGTCATGACACGCAATCAATTAATTGAGTTTGCTTGGGGACTAGCAAATAGCAAGCAAGCATTCTTGTGGATCATAAGGCCTGATCTTGTAAGAGGTGACTCGGCTGTTCTTCCTCCTGAGTTTTTAGAAGAGACCAAAGAAAGGTGTCTCTTAGCAAATTGGTGTTCTCAAGAAGAAGTTCTGAGTCATCCATCTATTGGAGGGTTCTTAACTCATAGTGGATGGAATTCGACACTTGAAAGCGTGTGTGGAGGAGTGCCAATGATCTCTTGGCCTTTCTTTGGTGAGCAACAAACCAATTGTCGTTATACTTGCATTGAATGGGGAATAGGCATGGAGATAGAGAGCAATGCAAAGAGAGGTAAAATAGAGAGCCTTGTTAGAGAGCTGATGGTGGGAGAGAAGGGCCAAAAGTTGAAGAAGAAAGCTATTGAGTGGAAGAAATTGGCAGAGGAGGCCATTAGCCCTAATGGGTCATCTTTCGTGAATTTGGACAAAATAATTAATCAAGTGCTTCTAGCGTCGGCTACTAATTAAAGGGGGTGTTTATATTTGATATGCTTATCGAAGCTTTTGTTATTGTAACATAGAATTGTGATCCCAATTCTTCTCTTTTGTTTTTTGTTTTTTCCGTTGCTAAGATCCAGTTCCTTCTATATGTTTTGCAACTACAAGCCGATCTTGGGTTTATCTCCTACGATTGATCTTGACATCTTGTCCCTTCAGTCTATTCCTTTATTGTTTTTTTTTTCGGTGTTAATCTGTAGACTTGTCTTTTTTTCATTGTTTAAGTCAAGATATGATGTTCATGAAAGTTCAAGACTTGATGTTTGTGGAAGCAATACATGAACCAAAAGACTTTTAGAATTAGAAAATCTAATAAGTATTATAACTAAATATATATATATTTTTTAAAGTAAAACTACTACTTCTTCAATGCTGACAAAATACAAATAAAAAAAATGCAAAATTGTTGTCTTTTAATACAATTTAAAATAACCATTTTGCAATTTTTTTTAAATCTAAACAATAATCCATAATTTATCTTGTGGGGGATGAACTTGAGCTCGGCCAAGGACCACAAGCCAAGTAGATCATATCTTAAAATATGGGTTGGGCCAAAAGATGTGAATATGAACGAAGAAGCCTGAAGAATAAAAGACAACTCCCGATTTAATTATATATATAATTTTATTTAAATCATCTAATTGAATTTAGGCTATTTTATTTTTGCACCTAATAATTTACTTAATACAAAAATTTTAAAAATTTGATAAAACATATGGTGAAAATTGAACTTCAATTGAAATCTAATTTAAAATCTAATTAAATTTATACTTTTCGATTTTTGCATTTAATAATTCACTTAAGATAAAAATTTAAAAATTAGATAGAACATATGGTGCAAAATTGAACTCTAATTTAGAAAACCACTCACATTGTGTTAAGAAACAACGTAAGACACTAGGATCATAACACATTGTGTGAGTTTGGATAACGCATTTTGCGTGTTTCTCAGTGGAGCTGCGTTTTTTTGTGGCTCCCTTGTGTTGTTCACGGGACCCGCAGGTATGAAATTCAGTAACTTTTAAGTTAAAACTAGGTCTCACTGTACGATTTACACACTTAAAAATTATTTTGTTACAGTATTTTCAGATTTCAACAATAAGTGATATCCAAACAGACCCATTGTGTATTTTATTTTATGGAAGTGGTTTACGACATTAGTTCTGTATTTTTCATTGATATGAGCTTTGCCATATTTTAATTTAAAAAGAAAAAATCATTAATCTGTTTCAATCTTAATGTTCGTTTGGCAAAGATTATTTTTGCCAATTTATTTTTGCTATTATTCAAGGGTTCTATTACATTTTTTAGTATTATTTATGGGTCTCACTATACTATTTCATCTAACTTTTACTTTTATTTACAGTACTTTCAGTAAAAAGTTTTTAGTTTTAGCAAAATAAATGGATCCCAAACAGACCCTTAGTGTTTTTTTTTCCCAAGAAGTATTAGTGATTATTTTCATTTTTCAAATTGCATATAAGGTGCATGGCGGTACTAAGGGCTATAAGCGTTGTTTTGTCGCCTCTCTCAGTAGCAATAAACCAAATTAATTAGAAAGAGATCGGTGTGTAATTTGAATATTACAAATGTTTGATAGTTTGAGTGTTCCCATCCTAGAACTATTTGTAATGTTATCATAAGGGTACATTTGGTACATTGAATGGGGATTACGACAGGAATTGTAATCTTTATTACTAAAAATAAAATGTGTTGTAATGTAATAACTAAACATATTCATTAGTTTGGTTGTGAGTTATAAAATTAGAATGAAACTTAATATTTATTTTAGGAAATTTCTTACTCATACAATTATATTTCCTTAAAAATTGTTATTTTTAAATTTAAGAGAGATATGTGTTATTTTTTATGATTTTTTATTTTTATAATTGTTAGATGCATATGGAAAGTTTCTTTTGAAATTATTGCACTTACTAAGGAATAGCTAATACAACATTTTAAAAAGAAATAGTTATTCCTCATTTTGAAGAATAACTATTCATAAGGAATGATTATTCATTGTAATAAAAACATAACTACACTAAAGAATTACTAAACCATAGGAATAACTATTACATTACAACGCCTATTACAGTCTACCAAACATGCCCTAATTGTTTGTGACTTTTTTTTATCATTGGTGGTTATTAGCCGTGTGGGGTCCTCTTTTTCTAGCATCCTAAGTCTTAACTCTTAATAATATTGTTGAATGTGGCTCTTTTTTTGGGGTAGAAGATATTTTTTTTCTCTATTTTTGGTGTTTAGTTGGACATAAAACACAAGTCTACTGAAAATGCTTTTTATGGTCAGCGGAAATTTTAGTGAAGAATGTTTTATGTTAGGTTCTAAAGATTAGGAACTAATGTATTTAGAACTTCAATTTGTATGTTGGCAAACCATGATCAAAACAATGTTGAGTCGTGTGTTAGACTTGCTCAAAGTATGGGTTTAATTGTAAAGTTGGAATCGAGTTTTTATGCAGAAGTACTGTTCACTTTCTGTATGACTCGATCGATCGAAAATTAGACTCGATCGATCGAAAATCGTGCAGAACGTTTTTCTGCAGAAAATTCCAACTCAGCCCAAGCCCGTTTTAATGTATAGGGTTTTATGTTTTGCCCTAAGTATAAAAGGGAAAACCCTAGCCACGTTTTTAGAGTTCTGTTTTGCTGTGTTTGTGAATCTTTTTTTGAGATCTAGAGGTGTTTACCTTCACATACACTTAGGGTTTACAAACTTGAGATTTATGTCAAGAGTTGTGTAGATCGTTACAGTTGCAGAATCAAGAGAACACAAAGATATACAAGCAGGTGCGCTTGTGGATTTGTTGAAGAATTCCGGAAAGAAGGAGTCCGTGGATCTCGGAGCTATCATGGGGTCATGGTAGTAAGTTTCCTACACTCGGGTAGCAATATGACGTTAGTGGTCTAAGTCTATTGTGTAAACTTCGATTCTTTCATAGTGGATTCAGTTTACCTTGAGGATAGCTAGGTCAAATCCTCCCCAGTTTTTTACCGGTGTGGTTTCCTGGGTCATCAGATCTTTGTGTTGTTTATTTTTCCGCTGCTTTGTTATTTTTGCTTAATTGTGTTAACCTAGTTTTAATTAAATTACCTAAGTTAATAACTTGGCTAATTCTCTAGGTTAATCTGTTGGGTTTAAGGGGTCTAAACGAACTTACATTTTACGCTTTAAACATTTATTTATGGGTCCTGTTAATTGCTGTCTTTTGAACATTTGCTAGTAAAATATTTAAAAATAATAATTTAATACTACTTTCATAAGAAATATAGTAGCATTTTTTCCCATAAAAAAAGTTTTAAAAAATATTTCATTTCCCTTCATTTATTAATTAGGTGGTTTAAGTTCTCATCACATGCATTGCTACATTCCTTTAAAAAAAAGCATTCATTGTCAAACTAGTTACAAATAAAATTTTGTTAGGTTCTAAGGAATTAGGAACTAATGTATTAGAACTTCATTTTGTAATGTTGGCAAACCATGATCAAAACGTTTTTAGTCTTGCTCAAAGTATGAGGTTTTTATGTAAAGTTGAAATCGAGTTACTGTAGATATTACAGTGCAATTCTGCCTGGCTCGATCGATCGAGAATTAGACTCGATCGATCGAAAGTTGTGCAGATTGTTTTTTCTGTAGAATTTCCAACTCAGCCCAAGATCGTTTGACGTGTAGGGTTTTATGTTTTGCCCTAAGTATAAAAGGGAAAACCCTAACCACGTTTTTAGAGTTCTGAATGCTGTGTTTGTGAATCTAATTGTTAAATCTAGAGGTGTTTACCTTCACATATACTTAGGGTTTCCAAACTCAAGATTAATGTCAAGAGCTTGGTGATCGTTTAGTTGCAGAATCAAGAGTTTCAAGATATACAAGCAGGTGTGTTTGTGCTTTGCTGAGAACTCAAGAAAAGAAGTAGTCTATGAACTCGGAGCTGTCACGTGGTCGTGGTAGTAAGTTTCCTACTCGAGGTAGCAATAGGATGTTAGTGGTCTAAGTCGCTATTGTGTAAACTTCAATTCTTTCAGCAGTTGGGAAAATGCTGCGGTTCAGCTAGCTTACTATCAGCATAAACTCAAGCAGAATTATGATGCCAATGTTAAGCTAAGACCACTTGCACCAGGGGATTTGGTTTTACGGAAAGTCGTGGGCACTACAAAGAACCCAGCTTGGGGAAAACTAGGACCCAATTGGGAAGGGCCATATCGCATCCTATCAGTGGCCGGAATAGGGGCCTTTTACTTGGAAGATTTGGACGAAAGAGCTGTACCACACCCCTGGAATGTAAATAACCTAAAAAGGTATTATTATTAATAAAAGTTTACATTCTCTCATTGAAGTCTATTATATTGCTTGTACTCCTAAGTATTAAACAGAACCTTGGTCATGCCTGGTCCCTTGGACCACATACCTTAGGTAAATTAATACTCCTAAGTACTAAACAGAACCTTGGTCATATCTGGTCCCTCGGACCACATACCTTGGGTAAATTAATACTCTTAAGTACTGAACAGAACCTTGGCCATGCCTGGTCCCTCGAACCACATGCCTTGGGTAAATCAACACTTTTCTTCATTTTACTAAGTGCTATATAGAACCTCATGCATGCCTAACCCCTCGAATTGTACACTCAGAGTCATGTCCCCATAACACACGTACCACTAAGTATTATACAGAAGTTTGATCTTTCATATTCACTCAGACTGCATACTTTGAGTTACTATTCTCATTCAATTTTAACGAATCTGGTAATAAAACAGTCGATTGTACTTGCTTGAATTCATCCTCATTTGCAGAGACAAAATTGAGTTAATTAAATGTCTTTGATGCAAACATTAAGGCTTTCTGTTGCTATTTTAGTCTGCGGACTTAGACTTTTCACAGGCTTAAGAACTTTAAGGCAAAACAAGCAAATAAATAGAATTGGAAACAGTTGAAAGCAAATGAAATATTTTCATTAAATCAAAAATTGAAGTACACTATTCCGGCATACAAAATGGTTGTTACATTAATAAAAAGAAAAGGCAACAAACAATAACAACTACGAAAAGCAAAACCCTAATCCTAAGTCTGGGGAGCAAGGAGAGGAAGGCTGTCCGGCCCGCTCGGCTCGGCCTGGGAAGATCCAACTGCAGTCTCCAAGGGGGCAATCTCTTTAGCCTTGGAAGCATCCTTGACCTTAGAAGGAACATCCACACCCGCGCCTTCCTGCAGAGCCACTTGTCCCTCCTGAATCACCTGATCGGCTTCAAAGGAACAAGCGCCTAACTTCCTAGATTCGGAGCTTGAGACGACGAGGGCGCAGGGTCAGCCGGGGTCAAACTGATGTCTGGATGAAAGTATACCCTCCCCGGCTACCTCAGGTCCGAGTCAGCTGGGACTCTTGCTAAGTTCAAGGCCTCGTCCCAGGTGAACTGGCAGTAGTCCCTGCACACCTCGGACACTTCTTCCGCGAGCCTCTTCTCCGTTTCTTCTATGCCGCGAGTGTATTCGGCATTCTTCTCGGTCTCGGCAATTTCCAATGCCTCCCGAGCTTCCCTTTCGGCCTTCTCAGCCTTCTCGAGGCTAGACTTGAGCTCTAAGACCAATTGCCTTTTAGTGGTTAGCTCTATCTCTGTCATGTACAATTTCTTTCGCTGGTCCTCGGCTTGGTCTTGGGCATTTTTTAAGCCGACCTCGACGCTCCTCCTCTCCCTCTCTTCAGCAGTTAGCTTTTTGGCTAGCTCCTGTTTTTCGTGCTTCGCTGCCCCCAAGCTTTTCTCTATGTCCTTACGCAATTCGGTCTCGACCCTAGCCTGGTTGCGGGCGTCCTTGACCCAGTCTTCAGCAACGTAGACTTGTTGGGTAAGCTGCGTAGTAAAGAGGATAAGATGATATCACAACAGACAGAAATAAAGTACGTATTTCAAAATAGGTTAGCCTAGTTACAACAAAAAAAAAAAAAAAATGATCAGAAACCTACCATAGCCAAATCTCTTTTCATGGACATAAACAGGTCCAATTGCCTCCAAGACTGCACTACCTCCATATCACGAGGCAGGAGCAAAGGGCGCTCCAAGGCCTCAGCAACGTAACCAGAGTGCCCCCTCTGGAAGTCCCTTATGGAGGCTGTAGAGGGAATTGGGGCGTCGTCCAAATCTAGCCTCGGGGCCCAGGCTGGTGGTTGCTGAGTGTCTGTGGCATAGGTGTCACCCCTATACTCGGATGAAGAGGACCTCCTGTTATCTCTCCCCCCTTTCTGGTGCTTTGCCCCTTTTTGTTGTGGAGGGGGCAGTTCACCCTTCTCAGCATCCAGGTCCACGACCTTCCTCTTCCTCTTAAGATCGGGTATGGGAAGAAGGTCGAGCCTAGTCGTAAGAGGAGGAGAAGGTGGGGGGAGTTGAGCAGTTTCTTTCTCTTTGGGCGCTTCCTTGGAGGGTGCACCCTTATTCCTCCCGGCAATAAGGTCCTTTAACCCCGCCCTTGGCTTCAAAGGCATATCGTCCTCTTCTTCCTCGGAGCTTTCGGACTCTGGGATATTCTGAGGCTCTTCTCGCACCTCCTCTTCGCCCTCGAAGCGGAATTCGTCTATCTCGGCCTCCAAAGATAACAGAGGGGAAGCAGACTCTTCCCTTGGAGCAGCTGGTTGAGGGATAGCTTGTTGGATCGGCCACTCAACGGGAGGGAGATCCTTCTTGGCCAAGAAGCCCGGTACAGAGACGTCGATCCTGCGAATTCTCTTGTCTCCTGCTCGGATTGAGTTCCCGACATCTAGGAAGCTATCTGACAGAGGAATGAAGTCCAATATTAGATGGACAGCACGCAACTGGCCGTCCGAGTGAACGAACACCTCGGACCTCAAAAGCTTGTTTAAGCCCGGCACGTTCACAAGGCTGAGCTTGGGAGCAACGAACTTTCTATCTGCAACCACGGCGGAGGAACACAAAATTAGTCATCCCATTGCAAAATCAGATGATAAAACAACAAAGCAAAGTGAGCCCTAGAACCTAGATTTTAGGTTAACTCAATCTAATCCTAAAGCATCCCACCTGGCTTCCCCTCCTTGGTCGGACAATGATGACCATCATGCCATGCCCCAGAGACGATGAGGTAGTCGTCCTTCATGCCCTTGTTAGACTTCGGAAGGCACGACACCATCTTAACGATGAGAGATCGAGATTTAAAATAATACCCCCCGTCAGCCTGAGAGTGACATTCGTACATATGTACGACGTCGTGCTAGGTGAGCTGCAGAGCCATCAACTGATTGAGGGCATCAACGCAACCTAAGACCCTAAACAGGTTGGAAGCATATTGGTGCTGACACAACCTATGGTTCCTAAGGTATTCCCGGGTCATTGTCCCATTGGAATGGTCATTCCTCCCTCCAAGAAGGCTATTATGGGAATGATCACTTCGCCCGTTTTCCTATGGGTCATAATATCTTCCGGTGGGCAATAGCGAAGACTAACCCCCTCAGGTATATGGTATTTTGCCTTAAAGAGCTCTATGGCTACAGGTGTATCGACTAGATTCTTAAACCTACCCATGTAGCTATGGGAAAGAATGCTAAGGAAATCTCCTAAGATGAGAAAATGTAAAGACGAGAAAGCCAAGATGCTCGGCCGAGGAGAAAAGAACTTGGAAACCAAGTACTCACAGAAGCGGTTGATATTTCTGGTTCAGAAATTCCTTAAACACCTAGGCTTCTTTGTAAAAATGCCCTCGGAATGTTTAGAGTGAGGAAACGTATGTTGGCTAAGGTGCTTAAGAACGCTGGAATACTTGAATGTATAAGAAACGAGTAAAACTACCTCCTAAGAGCCTTTTATATAGTAGGTGAAAATAAGTGGGAGTTATCCTGCTCGAAATTTCATGAGGAAACCCCAGCCACACGATCTGCGTCTCACCGTTGATAAAGGAGACAGCGCGCCACCTAGAACAATAAATGACGCGTTACAATTTCCGAAGCATCATCAAAAATTGAGAGACACGCGAAACGACACCCCCACGTGGATGAATTGAGAGGCTTGATGGAATTGACCCTTGGGGATGTCAAAATCCCACCCTTCTCCTTGGATAAGAGAGAAAACCGGAATTTTGAGGGGCTATTGTAGGGATAAAAGGCCCAATGCCAGATTATGGGCCGTAGGCCTGTCCGAGGAGACCTGTACGTCCGAGGACAACAAATCTTGAGGAATGTGCCCGGCCTAACTCGTTTCTGAAGTGTAAGTCACGTGGAAAAAATATTGGTCCGAGGATACTTGCCTGTTCGGATTATCAAAGAGATGATCCAAATGAATGCTCCAATATCGATTCTAGCGGAGAATCCCCTGACTTATATGGGCAAAAAGGGCAGGTGGCAACGATCAGATATTAAGTAAAAGGCTGTTGCCACACATTTATAATCCTGCAGCTAACATCATGGCCGCATTAATGGGGAAAAGACGTCTGAACAGTGGTCCTGGTCCTTTACAGCTACCATGTAAATGCTTTAGGGGGAGGCTGATGGGACAAGTATCAAGAAGGAACCACCTAACTAGCATATGGGAAGAACGGGCATATAAATAGAGCTGAAGGTAAAGAAAAAAAGGAGAAGAAAAAGAGAGAGAAGGAGAGAAGTACTCAAAACAGTAGCCTAAATCCACTCTTCGGACTGTGTCGAGAAGAACCTTGTATCATCTTAATATTCCATTAATGTTTGTCTGATCATTACCATACTTGGGCCATCAGCCCATACGCTCTCAATCAAGTATTCTTTGGCCCACTCTCTTTACAAATTTATTCCAAGGATACAGTATACAGCTTGGGCTTCAACTTATTCTATTCGTAGGTCCATTCGTAGATTTGTGTCCTTACAATAGTAGTTAGGTTGAATTTGTTTAGTAGGGCTATTGTTTTGTAATGTGCTCTTTATTTTGTAAACTTTGAGTATTGTGTTAAGTTTGTGTTTTGTCACGGATAGCCAAAGGGGGAGTTTGTTAGGTTCTAAGGAATTAGGAACTAATGTATTAGAACTTCATTTTGTAATGTTGGCAAATCATGATTAAAACGTTTTTAGTCTTGTTTAGACTTGCTCAAAGTATGAGGTTTTTATGTAAAGTTGGAATCGAGTTACTGCAGATATTACTATGCAATTCTGCCTGGCTCGATCGATCAAGAATTAGACTTGATCGATCGAAAGTTGTGCAGATTGTTTTTTCTGCAGAATTTCCAACTCTGCCCATGCCCGTTTGACGTGTAGGGTTTTATATTTTGCCCTAAGTATAAAAGGGAAAACCCTAGCCACGTTTTTAGAGTTCTAAATGTTGTGTTTGTGAATCTAATTGTTAGATCTAGAAGTGTTTGCCTTCACATACACTTAGGGTTTTCAAACTCAAGATTAATGTCAAGAGCTTGGTGATCGTTCAGTTGCAGAATCAAGAGCTTCAAGATATACAAGCAGGTGTGCTTATACTTTACTGAGAATTCAAGGAAAGAAGTAGTCCGTGGACTCAGAACTGTCACATGATCGTAGTAGTAAGTTTCCTACTCGAGATAGCAATAGGATGTTAGTGGTCTAAGTCGCTATTGTGTAAACTTCAATTCTTTCATAGTGAATTCGGTTTACCTTGAGGATAGCTAGGTTAAATCCTCCTTAGGTTTTTATCGGTTTGGTTTCCTGGGTTATCATATCGTGTGTTTTTTTATTTTCCGCACTTTTGTATGATATGATTGTTGTTGTATTAACCTAGAATTTTTTAAATTACCTAAGTTAATCACTTGGCTAAATATCTAGGTTAATTTGTTTGGGTTTAAGGGGTTTAAACTTCTTACAAATTTAAACATTCATTTATTAATTATCCGGTTAAAGTCCGCTAATCACGTTCATTGTTACATCAATTTGTAAATTTCATATGGTAAAACTTGTAATATCCTTAACATTTTTCTACCATCACTACAAAAAACGAGGGCTATAGCCGCATTTAAAAAACGCAGCTATAGACCCTAAAAACGCAGCCATAAGTTATAGCTGCGTTTTCTTTAGCCGCGCTTCCAAACATAGCCTATCCTGTGCGACAATAGCCCCCTGCAGGATCTATAGCTGCGTTTTTCTAAACGCGGCTAAAGGTCCCCCTATAGTTGCGTTTTTAACTCCTATAGCTGCGTTTTCCCACTCCCTATAAGCCGAGACCTATAGCTGCGTTTTGTAAAAAAACGCAGCTATAGACCCGCTGTAACACCCCAAACCCTTAAGAAGGATTTAGATGCATAACCTGTCTTAAAAATAAATCAACAATGACATAATGGAACAGAGCGTAATATTTATCCTCAAATAAACTTCTTGAATATCATCAGATTTCCTTAACAATCCATAAAAAACAAAACAACAATAATATTCTTTTTGAATGTAAAATCTCCAAATAACATCTCAAAATAGTTCCAAAATAATAATCTCATTGTCCTGAAACAATTTTACTAAAACAATTCTGCAACTATCAAGCTCCAAACGAAGTCGTCCATCTAAGGCTCCACTGATCTACCACCAAAAGACACTCCATAACTCTAATCTGAAAGGATGGAAAAAGGGGTGAGCTAAAGGCTCAATAAGAGACTACAAACATGAGGATGTCTTCCAAAACAAAACGATAATATCATTGACAAAATATAGTCATCACGATACAATTAAAATTAGTTTAAACTGTAATATAATATATTCTAAAAAGCTGTTAAAATAAAACACTTCACTATAACACTGTAAACATTAATAAAATAACGACAACATTTATATGCCAATATGCACCAAATAGGTAGAAACAATTTTATTTTGAAAATAAGCAATTTTCCACCTAAAAGAACAGTAGTAAATAAACAGTAACTCAATATGAAAAATATTAGTCAAACACAGACAAAAGCTGCTAAACACTCGGTGGGTGATTTCCCATGGGAACAATAACACTAACCTCAAAGAGGCAACACTAGCTCCGAAGAGCAACAATAACACTGCACCACACCACACTAACACTACTTCGGCCGAAGACCAACACTTAACCCTGTGTTGGCAAAGGTTGCAGACTGTCTAGTTGACCATTTGAAACACTCTTGACATATACAGTTTCACAATAATATACAATAAATAATAGAGTTTGAGTATGTATAAAGCACTAACAATGGTATAAGTCTTTGAAACTTCACTTTTGCAATTATGTGTATGTATATATATATAAATATATTTTTACCACAATTATATATATATATATATATATATGTATATATATATATATATATATATATATAAATATATACGTCTTGAGAGACGTCATGTGTTGAAGTCTACTTACCTCTAGTGGCTAAACCAAGCTTCACTTCAATTGCTCGAAACAACGTCAACTAGAACCTAAATAATAATTAAACAATTCAATAAGGGCAGGTTCTTTAATAACCACAAAGTCCTCTTGATAAAACAATTCCTCAACCACTATGAAGATTTGGCAAGATAAAATTTAACGTGTCTTTCTAATATAACCCCAAACCTATTCTAGATTAAAATAATAGTATAGCATTCCCTAACCTAACATCTAATATTTATATAAGAACACGTTACCATAAGCAACCCTTATATCTCTCTCCCACTAGATGTTTTAAATTAAAGGTTTTTAAGATCAAGAACCATAATAATGCTAGACACCTTGAAAACATAATCCTAATCTCATTAGGAATAAATTCCATAATCCTAGCATTAATATATAATAAATATATAAACCAAGGCAAGCAACAATATGATGAATCCTTTAAAAAAATTTGCATAGAAACCCATATTATATATATATATATATATATATTATAATATACCGTTTCAATTTTTTTAAAGTAATCATCATATGATGCCATCAAGAACTTGCATATATATAAATATATGAAAACATGTGAATGGACAAGAATCCACGAAACCATACAAGAGTTATATATATGATTCTATAGCATGTAATACAATGCCAAGTCATGCCGGCCTGATATAATTCTTTATATGGTACACGGATTCTTCAGGCAATGCAAATGTAGCCAAGCAGTGCAACCATTTGATTCACGCGCATGACAATTTTGACGGTTATATAGCATTCAATAACTATCAATCCTTGGCAATTATCAACAAGACACGGCATCATTCATTAACTATCAATTCAGAAGTTTATGGCCAACGATAAACTTCAATCTATATATCACATGTATAAGTGAATCCTGGCATATGAATTCCAACGCTAATAACAAAATTTCATAAAAACATGATTATCATTGAAATTCCAGCAACCATCATTGAATTTCCAGCAAACCCAATTGAAATTCCAGCAAACTTAATACTAACCCTAACACTAACATGTCAATGATGAAATCCCAGCAAAATAAAAGAAAAAAAAAGGCTTTCCTAGAATGATGCTTACCTCAAAACCAAGATGAAGTTGTTGGCTGCCCTGAAGTGCACAGCCTCCTATTCTTTTGTTTTTGAGAAACCCTAATTTTCTTTCATAATAAGCTGTTGCACTTGGGCTGAAAATTCAGAAGCCTATTTCAGGTTAAGGCTAATTTCACTTGGGCTAAAAATTTAGAAGCCCACTACAACTAAAATAAACTTCCAAGACCCACCTATATTCCCACTAAACTCATTATAAGGTTGTTAACATAGGCTAGGACTTCTAAAGAATTCCAAAGACACTAAAACTCCTAATCCAAAAAGGTTCAAATCCTTTTAACCTTTTCCTTAACTGATAAGAGGCTATTAGTTAATTTTTGAATAGACCACAAAAAGTTATTCACGTTACCCCTTAATATTAATATTAATATTATTATTATTATCATTGTAAAAATCACAATATAAATTAATTATTTCCTCCAAAATAAATAAGCAATTTATCAAATTTACTCTCTAGAAGTGATTAAATTAAATTTAAATGAGACGGGTGTTACACCCGCTTTAAGCTGCGTTTAAAACGCAGCTATAGGCGCAGTTTTGGCTGCGTTTTAAAAACGCAGCTAAAGCCTCCTATAGCTGCGTTTTTTGAAACGCAGCTATAGGTTTTTTTTAAAACAAAAAAAAAAAATTCTGGGTATTTTTTTCCCCAAAAATTTCAAAATTCAAACAAAAAAAAATTCGAAATTAAACAGAAACAAAAAAAAAAATTTTAAATCAAACACAAAATTTAAAATTCACACCCAAAAAATTCAAAATCAAACACAACATACTCACAATACAAACACAATGTGCTCCAAAATCTAATAACACAAACCCATGAATCTCTTCTCATTCAACACAACCAAGCCAAATCTAATACTAAATCCATTCAAGAAACACAAAGGCACAAGCTCAGAAACACAAAAGAACAAGCTCAAGAACACAAACCCATTTAAATATAAGCACAATATTAGCAACACAATAGCACAAATTCACATAAAAATTACTCTCAGCAACACAATATAACAGATCAAAAAAATTCAAAATCAAATAATTCCACCAATGTAAAACCCATACATATAAACACATAAATATTACTCTCAATGCTCATAAATCACATGAGTTTTATTATTAAAGCTTAGATAAAAAAAATAACCTCCAGCAAAAGTATAGTACCCATAAAAAGATTAGAAATTTTTTACCTCAATAAGTAGAGATGAGTGAGCCTTAATTAGCAGTTCCTATGAAGCTTTCAGTGATCTTTGCCGAAAAAATAAAGGATACAGAGAGGAGTTTGTGCGTTGTGTTGAGAGAAAAAGAGAAGAAAAGAGAAGAAAAAAAAAAAAGAGGAACAAGTGTGCCGGCCAAAGAGAGAAAAATTAATAGATATTTTGAAATGAGTGGTTGGGAGCAAATGGGTAGGTGGGGGGTCAGGTCAAACTTTCTTGTTTTTGGTGTTACCTATAGCTGCGTTTTTATAAACGCAGCTATAGGTCCCCTTTAAAAAAAAAAATTTATCCTGATCACGCTTTTCCTTTTTTTTTTTTTTTTTTTTTTATGTTACCTATAGCTGCACTTTTAAAAACGCAGCCATAGGTCCCCCTTTGGCTGCGTTTTTTAAAATGCAGGTATAAGTAACGTTTATAGCCGCATTTGTAGTGCCTTTAGCTGCATTTTTTTTAAAGGTCCTATGGCTGCGTTTTTAAAAGCGCAGCTATAGAGCCAGCTGAAATAATTTTTTATAGTGGAGGACCTATGGTCGCATTTTTAAAAACGCGGCTATAGATCCTACTTAAAAATTAAATCCCGGATTTGTGTTAACTATAGCCGCGTTTTTAAAAACGCGGCTATAGGTACTCCATTAAAAAAAATTATTTGGACTGGGCCTATAGCTGCATTTCTAAAAACGCAGCTATAGGTCCCCTCTTAAAAAAATTTTATCCTGATCACGCTTTTCCTTTTTTTTTTTTATATGTTACCTATAGCTGCGCTTTTAAAGTCTATAGCCGCATTTGTATTGCCTTTAGTTGCGTTTTTTTCAAAAGGTCCTATGGCTGCGTTTTTAAAAACGCTGCTATAGAGTCAGCTGAAATAATTTTTTATAGTGGAGGACCTATAGCCGCGTTCTAAAAGACGCAGCTATAGGCCCTTTCAAAAAAAAAATGCAGCTAAATGCACAACAAACGCGGCTATAAGCTATAGCTATAGCTGCATTTTAAAAAATGCGGCCAAAGGAGGACCTATAGCTGCGTTTCTTATAAACGCAGCTATAGCCTGCGTTTTTTGTAGTGCATATAAATCACCGCAAATATTTTATCTCATTTTCAAGCTGACAGCAACCAACAAACTCAGGAAAACGAGTCCGTTAATTAGAAAATAAGTCATTTTTCAAGCTGAACAAATTAACGTAATGCTAGTTTCTAACATCATTCATAGTCTGAAGAACATGTCTGTATTGCAATTGATTATTCAGCACAACTTGTTGATGTTACAACTTCCCACTAGTGATGTAAACAAGTGATCAAGTAAGTGCCAAGTATAAAAAATGCATAATTGAGTGATTTATATTTATTTTGTACATGATTTAAGTTTAAGCTTATTCAAACTTGATACATTTTTTTTTTTTTTGTCTAACAAGTTTGAATTTATTCCCCAAACCACTTGACTAACTCATCATCTCTCTCTCTCTCTCTCTCTCTCTCTCTCTCTCTCTCTCTCTATATATATATATATATATATATAATAAATAGAACAACTAAATTTTTATACCCCTTTACAAATATGGATTGACTATTTTTTCTCCACCACTTAGAACTTACCATGTGACAAGTTGTAACAAAAATTGTGAAGTTTTTGGTGACACTAGCATTGTTCGCAGATAAAAGGTCGTATATGTGTGTATGTTTTTTTTTTTTTTTTTTTTCCCTCTATACGTGCAAGTGCAAAGTTTCTTTTCATATATATGTATAATTATGTATTTAATTTTTTTTTTATAGATAAGGGGAAAATTATTAAATTTGGGTGTGGATTTTTTTTTATAAGAAATAATTTTGTGCAATATTCCTAAAACAATAGATTGACATGCTTAAATATATTTATATATTTGTGGGTAATATAATAAAAATAAAAATAAAAATAAAAATAAAAATATAATGTTTTATATTACGGGGGCACAAGAGTAAATTTGTGCAAAATATATTTTTCATCATTTTATTTTTATTCTCAACTAAACAGAAGAGTTTTTTATCCTTCCATTTTTCCCCTCTAACCAAACACACATAAGAAAAATTAAATCTTTTTCATCCTCTTATCATTTTTTCCCACCAGTTTTCCAATACTTCAATGCTTCAACTCTACATGCTTGTAGCACTCAAAAAAAATCATCTATGAGAAAACTCCAATTTACCTCCTTATGTGTGTAATTATTTTATTTTTTATTTTTGAAAAAAAGGCTGAAATTCCATTGAAGAAGAGCCATATCAACTTGGATTACAACAGTAAAGTGGGAATGAACATCCTTTATCCACACTAAGCAACAAATTACCGAAGCAGTAAACATGAGAGAAACTAATACCCTTAAAAGAATCTACAAGTAACTTAGCTTCAAAAATCAAATGACCATATGAGGCTAGAGATACCTCCTCCGCTTTTAGAGAATTCATTATAATCTATGAATCTCCTTCAAGAATTGCCTCAGAAATCCATATTTGTAGAGAAAATTCCAAGGTGTGTAATTTGAGCAAAGAAAATTGCCCCTTTTTAATTTATCACTCACGGCTTGCACCCTCAGTTTTTGGGACTGAGCTCTCTCACAGTTTTTCAAAACTCAAATTGACGAGAGTGAGACCGAATGTACTTCTTCAGCTTGACTTTTTCTCCTTCAGCTTGTTTAACTTTTCACTCCTATGACTGGGTCCAATAAAATATGCTCACTTTTGTGACTTGAAAGACATGTCCTTGTCATTACATTCCTTGGCAACAATGGCATGCTGCTAGCTTAAAGCAATAGAGCCTTTTTCTATTGAACATAAATTATTTATGCTGTGAAACTCGCTTGCAGCATTGGGTAATTTAACGGAGTGTGTCTCTCATCGTTCTCGCATCTTTCACTGTGAAATTAATTATCATGTTATTCTGATCACTGGCCATGACAATGGTCACGTTCTCTAGTGGAGGGTCCCTGAAACTCGTTCGTGCAATTTTATTTATAACGCTTTTGGTGCAGTACTTGAGACCAGCCCTTGGATTCATTTCAGGGGTTGGAGTTGGAGATGCTAACAACATCAGGTGTCTAGAAGGGGAGAGACAAGCACTCCTTGAGTTCAGAAAAGGCCTCATTGATGACTATGGCAGGCTCTCTTCGTGGTGGAGCGAAGATGAAAAAACGAATTGCTGCAATTGGGAAGGAGTTCTTTGCAGCAACCAAACAGGCCAACGTACTCGAGCTTCATCTTAGTGGCTCCCAAGAAGATGGAATGCAGCCTTTTCAAGGTATAATTAGTCCACTGTTTGAGTTGCCTTATTTGACATTTTTGGATCTCAGTTCCAATAATTTCAATCAAAGCCATATCCCTAAGTTTATTGGTTCTCTCAATAACTTAAAACACCTGGATCTCTCTTCGGCCAATTTCAGTGGGCCAATTCCACATCAACTTAAAAACCTTTCGTACTTGCAATATCTCAATCTTGGCAGGAATGATTTGAAAATTATTGAAAACCTCAAATGGCTATCTCATATGTCCACAATAGAACGCCTTGATCTAAGTTTCACAAATCTTAGTGTTGTTGCCAATGATTGGTTGAAAGTTGTGAGTCATCTCCCTAATTTAAAAACCTTGAGTTTGTAGTTGTGTGATCTCCCTCCACTAAGTCTATCATCACTTCCCCGTTTCAATTATTCGAAATCTTTTGCTCCTCTTGAAACTCTCGATCTCCATCATAATCAACTTGTCCACATTCCTAAATCTTTTGGGGATATATGTACATTGCGTGAATTGTATTTGTCCTCAAACAATCTTAGTGGACAAATCGTTGAGCTTATGAATGACTTGTCTGGATGTGCAAAAGTCTCATTAGAGGTTTTGGATTTGTCAGAAAATCACATTACAGTATCGTTGCCTAATTTTTCCATATTTCCCTCCTTGAAAAACTTATATCTTTCAAAGAACAAATTAAGTGGGACTTTGCCCAAAAGCATTGGAAACCTATATAACCTCGAGCTTTTGAGTATTTCTTCGAATAATTTGCAAGGAGTGATCTCTAATTCATTTTTCTCAAATTTCTCCAAATTACGGTCTTTAGACTTATCCAATACTTCTCTTTCTTTGAAATTCAGCTTGGATTGGATTCCCCGTTTCCAACTAGACAAAATATATTTGACATCTTGTAATTTAGGACCTACCTTTCCAAATTGGATTCAAACTCAAAGGAAAATTTCCGTCCTTGAAATCTCTGATGCGAACATTTCTGATACCATTCCAGCAGAGTGGTTGGAACACCTGCCTTCTACATTAATGGATTTAAATATTTCTAGCAACCAAATACATGGACAATTGCCAAATGTATTAGCAAAGGGATTGAATGGCCTTGCAATTGATTTGGGTGCTAATCGTATAGAGGGTACACTACCACTTTTTCCAACAAATCTCACGTTCTTAAATCTCTCTAAAAATCAGTTCTCAGGATCAATTTCATCTCTTTGTAAAATCAATGCTCAGTTGTTGGCTTTCCTAGACCTATCCGATAATATATTATCTGGACGACTTCCTAATTGTTTTATGCATTGGCGAAAGCTAATCGTTTTGAATTTGGCTGGTAACAATTTCTTCGGAGAAGTTCCAACCTCTTTGGGTTCGTTGTCTGGGCTCAAAACGTTGAATCTAAATAACAATAATATCTCCGGAGAATTACCTTCATCCCTGGGAAATTGTAGTTCCCTGATAGTTATGGATCTGGGAAAGAATAGATTCTCTGGAAAAGTACCAGCATGGATTGGGGAAGGCCTACCAAAGTTGTTTAGTCTATCTCTACATTCCAACAAGTTCGCTGGAAGCGTACCATTACATCTGTGTTGGTTGAAAGATTTACAAATCTTGGACCTCTCTTTAAATGACATATCCGGAACTATACCACAATGCCTCAATAATTTTACTAGCATGACTCAGGAAGGGATCTCTTCTGTTGGCATCGTTAAACATTTTATTCCTTACTCCTATTATAATAATACCACCTATGGGAAAGAATATGTGGATAGTGTGATGGTTACACTCAGAGGTTGGGAGTTCAAGCTCTCTGGTAGAAGTCTTGGATATGTAGCACTGAATATATCAAGAAACAACTTAATTGGAGAAATCCCTCAGATGATTGGTCAGTTGGCGTTATTAAAATCACTTGATTTGTCATGGAATAAGATTTCAGGCGAATCCCATCTAGCATGTCAAACTTGACATATTTGTCGTTCCTGACCCTGTCCTACAATAATTTGTCTGGGAAGATTCCTTCAGGCAATCAACTCGAAACTTTCGACGCATTTGCTTTTGTGGGAAACCAGGCACTTTGTGGGCAGCCACTTCCACAACTCCGTCCAGGTGAAGAAACACCAAACCAAAGCGAACCGACAGAAGATGGTATTAAAGATAATGAAGAGGATGAAGATGAATTCAGAACATGGTTTTATGTCGGAATAGGATACGGATCTTCTTTAGGTTTTTGGGGTGTTTGTGGTTCTTTGGTATATGAGCATTCTTGGAGACATGCCTATTTCTTGTTATTGGACAGAATGAAGGATTTGGCTCTATGTAACAATGATAGTGAACATGGCAAGATTGCGGAGAAAGTTTCAGACGCAGGGATGACCACTTTCTGTTTAGCAAGGTAAGGTGTAAAACGTATATATATTACTCTTTTATATATCCTCCGGACAACAATTTGTCCTGTTCATATATATATATATATACACTGAAACAAACATAGCAGCTAACATGGTTTATAAGATTAGTTAATTCTAAAAAATAAAAATAAAAATAATAAAAAATTGGCTTATTAGATTAGTTCTGTATTTTTCATTAAAAATCATTTATCTGTTTCAATTTTAGTGTCTTGTTTCCACTTTATCTCATAATTTCTTGATTTTGCCGGACATGCCAAAAAATACTTCTGTTGATTTTCATATTTCAAATTGCATGATGTAGTTCTACTTCTATTTAGTGAATATAGACTGATGGTCTTCTTTTCTTTTCTTTTATCTTGGTACTAATATCAGAAGTACGTTGCTGCTACTGGGTGCTCAAGTCAAAATAAGTGTCACAACTTAACATCTATGTGGGTATAGGTCTATATGCTTTGTTTTATCTCTCTCTTTGCACCGTTATTATGAGCTACGTCTTTTCAATTAAGGAAATTAATTTAGAAAGAGATCATGTGTAATTTAAACCCAGCTAATGTTTAAGTGTTCCCATCCTGGACTATTTGTATTGCTACCTTTTTAATTTCATAATATTCATTGATGAATATTAGCCGTGTGGGTCCTTTCTTTTTGAGGCCTTTAAACGTTGGTTGATGGGCATGTGACATAGTTAGGCCTGTCCACGGGTCAGGTCGGATCGGGTTTGTACTTAACCCACATCCAACCGGATCGGATCGGGTGGACAAAATTCAACCTGCCGCCGACTCAGTGGATGATCGAATTGGGCAAGTTGAAACTTCAACAGGCGATGGGCGAGTCGGTTAGGGTCGAAGATCTGGAAAATGGCAAAAAATCCGGCATGAAAACAAAGAAAAAACGGCCAAAATCTTTGAGGTCTGTCCAGATCCAGCCTAATCTAGGCCAGTTTTAGCAAGATCTCGACTAGATTCGGCAAAATCTCGTTCAGATCTTAACGAAAATGGTTGAGATCTCGCTGAATCTACCAAAGAATGCTAAAAATTTTGTGGGTCAGTCAGATCGGTTTGATTGGATTTTGAGAAGGAAAACCGACATCCGACATGCCAAACTCAAGTTTTGGAGGAACAAACCTGTCGTTGACCGCCAAAGAAGTCGGTTCAGTCAGCAGTGGGTCGGGTTGGCTAGGTCTCTAGACAGCCCTAGACATAGTTTCCAACATCATCTACAGTTTGTAGAATTGGTCTTTTTTAACGAGTGATCAAAGTTAAGATGGGTATTAGCAACTCAAGATTGATGCATTTAAGTGTCATTAAGTTATATTATATGTTCATACTTAGTTTATTTTCTTGTAGAAAAAATTCAAATTTGTTGACGAATTACTTGATTAACTTGTCATTTACTTTTAAAAATTAGATTGACCAACTTTGCTTTGTAAAAAATTATATATAATTTTTAATATTAAATAGACTATTATATTGCCAATAAATTATGGAGGGAAAAATATCATTTGCTACACTATGATCATATTTACAAACTAAAACAATCTAATCTCGAGTTTATATACAAATATTCTAATAATATATACATATAAACAAATAATATTATATACTCTAAATCACAAATTACACTATCTAACTTTAAACTTCTCTCTCTCAAATTGAAAATAGTGTGTAATGTCAAACCTAGGCAAAAAGGTGTATGTTTCTCCATTCAAGAGAAATCATAAAGAGGGTATAATAGCTAAAGTGGCTAGGTTTAGACAAAGGTAAGAGACCTGTGGTAGAAGCTCCAAAGCCGAGCCCCTTGTCCAACCCATTTTTAACCGTTGTGATATTGTTAGTCGCATCACCAAATTTGTCTCTAAACCAAAACCTAGTGACTAGATTCTTATAAGAAGCCTAATGATTTAAAGCTTGTTCCTATATGGCACTATTGTGGTGTTGCTAGACACACTTATCCAAATTGTCTTAAATTAAAATCTAAAAAATTTCCTTGTGAGTTTTTGTAAAAAAACTAAGATTTTGACTTGTGAAACAAAATTTCAAAAAAAAAAAAAAATTCACTCTCATTTGAATTTTGATTTCCCCCAATGGAAAAGTTTTCTGGGGCTGATATTCGTAAAGATATTTTCAAAATTTGTATCTCTCAAATAGAAAAGTAAGCTGGGATGGAAAATTTTAAAATTTGTAGAGAATAGCGTCACCGTCACCTGATATAAGCTAGGACTTTTGTCACTTTTGTGAGGAATAGTGATGGTTTTAATTACTTGGATTTGACTAATTGTATCAAGTTGGTTCGTCCATTGCAGCAGTGAGCAGTCTGATTGCGAGAATCAATTATAAAAATTAAAGTCTAAAGTCTAAACAATTTTTTTTTTTTTTGAAAAAGTCTAAACAAATTAATTTTTAGCTTACCTTAATAATTGATGTTCATAAATCATGATTGGATGGCCTCAGTTGGCCAAATACCTGAGCCCACTCAAAGCCAATATCAAAAGATCCTATTGAAGTACATGGATATAATTGGAACAGTGGAAGATTTTTCTTTCGGTGGGGATGCAAATTTGAAATTTTTGGCAAGTTAGTTGGATTGTATTAATCGTTTCTATTACATAGTACGATTTATTGGAAGAATTTCAAATTTGACATGGACTTAAAAAATAAATCGTCAAATTTTTCTATGCATAGATCTACAACTAGTTATTATATATATATATATATATATATATATATTGTTGGAACATTTTAATATTATATTATAAAAATAAATAAATGTTACAAAATAAATGTAAAGATTATGAGAGTGAATATGGAAGATAAGGAGTTGGTGAGAATGTTTAATCCCACATTAAAAAGAAGAGAGACTATTTTATTCTTTTTAATTGTGGTGATTAATAGGCTAACATGAATTGTCTCAGATATTGGGCTAGATACGTACGCAAGGGGAAGGTGAAGAGTGGAGGTATCAAAGTGAAGAGTGGAGGTATCAAAGTGAAGAGTGTAGATTCTTATAAAAAAAATTTAAAAAAAAAACCTATTAATTAAAGTTATGAAGATATTTACTATTCATGTTAGAGGATGGTGTACCTAAACCATTAATCTGTTTTAATTTTAGTGTTTTGTTTCAATTTATTTCACAATTTCTTGTTTTTGACGCACATGCCAAGAAGTATTACTTATGATTTTTCATATTTCAAATTGCATATCAGGTAAGGTTGCATACTAGTGCTGAAGGCGATACGCTTAATCCGCGTGGTAAATTTCACATTGCATGAAGTAGTTCTACTTCTAGTTCTATATATTTAGTGCATATAGCCTGGTGGTTTTCTTTCATCTATCTTGGTGCTAATATCAGGAGTTGCTACTACTTGTGCTCACATCAAAATAAGTGTCACAAACCTTTTGTAACATTTGTGTGGGTGTGGGTCTATAATATACTTTGTTTCATCGCCTCTCTCGGCACCGTCATTTTGTTATTAGCTACATCTTTTCAATTAAGCAAATTAATATACAAAGAGAGATTGTGTAATTTGAATCTAGTTAATGTTTGAGTGTTACCATCCTGGACTATGTGTAATTTGAATCTAGTTAATATTTGAGTGTTACCATCCTAGACTAGTTGTACTGTTACCTTTGTTGTTTGATTAATGATATATATTATATATTCAAGCTTGATTCATTTTCTTATCAAATAAGTTTGAACTAACAATACTAAATTTTTTCTCTTTCACAAATATATAAAAATAAATATTTTAAATTATAGTAAGAATTATATTATTTGAGTTAATTAAATATAGTGATAGACTAATATAAATTTCCTTTTTATAAACTTATAGAAATTAGACCGACTAACCTTGCATTATTATATAATATTTAATATGAAACAGATTTACATTGAATTACCAAAATAAAACCTTATTTACAAACTAACTCAATCTAATCTTAAATCTTTATACAAATATTTTTTTTTAATGTATACATATAAACATGGAATATTATATAGGAAAAATCACAACTTACTTTCTCTAACTTTGTCTTGTTTTAATTTTTGTCCCTATAGTTTCAATTTTAATGTTGCAGTAACTTAAATATGTTTTCAATGTAATTCTTCTATCTATATCATTGTTAAGCCTGAAAAAACAATGTAGTTTTGCTTTGATACAAAATTTAAATTGCATCTTTGTTGAGCTTTCTGTCATTTGCTACAAATCAAGAATTATATATTTTATCAGAAACTACCAAATAAAAAAGAAGTGGAAGTGAGATTAATTATTAATGTGTAAAAGGTAAAGGCTCTCTCTAAATGAAACTTTGTATTTTATTGAAGAGTACTGAGCAATACAACCACTCCGCTAAATAAAGTACAATTGCCTAGCTGTTTATATACAGGAGCTATCTAATAAAAAACAAAGAGAAACTAATTCCCACTTTTGAAGGAAAAATGGTTACAAAGCTTATACTACAACTACCTATGATTATAAGAATTTACATCACAGCCTTATTTCCCCAAGCCACGTGGTAGCAATTCCTCATAACTGTGTATAAACAAGTCGTGGTAAGGTATGGCTTCTATTGTCTCCATTAAGTAGCCCATGTCCATTACCTCATGCTTTGCCCTTGGGATCGTGGTCTTGCCTTTCACTGTATTGATATCAATTCTGGACTTATCTTCCACAGCACTAGCATTAGTCCTAGGATCACCAACATTGAAATTGATCTCATCGAGTTTAACACCCCCCATCAAGAGCAAAGCTCTTGCTGCTTGATCATCCACAATATACTCTGGATATTCAACTTGATGAGCAAAAATATTAATCAATCCCAATTTCTTAACCATTTTAACATAGTTGTCAACACCAAGTGCCTTAGTAAAAATATCTGCCAATTGATTCTTGGATGCAACGTGGAAAGTCTTGATTGTACCATCTAGAACTCTATTTCTAACAATGTGACAGTCTACTTCTATGTGTTTTGATCTCTCATGGAACACTGGGTTTGCAGCTATATGTAATGCTGCTTGGTTGTCATAGTAAAATAAAACCGACTTCTCATGCTTCACTTGCAAATCTCTTAGTAAGAATAAAATCCAAGTAACTTCACAGGTGGTGCTTGCCATAGATCTATATTCAGCTTCAGCTAAAGATCTTGATACCATTGACTGCTTCTTTGATGTGCATGAAATCAAAGCATCTCCAAGAAAAACACAATATCCAGTAAGTGATTTCCTTGTATCTGGGCATCTTGCTCAGTCAGCATCACAATATGCTCTCAATTGTAAATCTGAATCACTTGGAAAGAAAATCCCTTGTCTAGGTGTACCTTTGACATATTGCAAAATTCTTGTTGTAGCCTGCATATGAGGAACTCTTGGTTTGGCTAGAAATTGGCTTAGCCTGTTCATAGCATATGTGATATCAGGCCTACTAAGTGTCAAGTACATCAATTTACCTATGAGCCTTCTATACTTGCTTGAATCTGGTAGAAGTTCACCACTGTCCTTTGACAGTTTCAATTGTTGTTCCATTGGAGATTTAGCAGGCTTACAACCCATCATACATGTTTCCTTTAAAATGTCTAAAGCAAACTTCCTTTCGTTTAAGCTTATTCCCTTCTTACTTCTAGCAATTTCAAGTCCTAAGAAAAACTTAAGTGATCCAAGATCCTTAATTCCAAATTTAGCATCCAAAACTGACTTTAAAGTTGCTACACAAGTAGGATCATTTCCTGTGATGACCATGTCATCCACATAGACCAATAAAGCTGTGAACAAAGAGCCTCTAGCATGAACAAAAAGAGAGTTATCAATAGTAGATTGAACAAATCCAAGTTGCTGAATAGTGTATGATAGTTTTGTATACCATTTCCTTGAAGCTTGTCTCAAACCATAAAGGGATTTAAGCAGCTTGCAGACAACAGGAGGAGCAGAAGAATTTGAAGACGAAGAAGAGGCAATTGAAGTCCCCCCCTGACTATGAAAACTAGGAGGCAATGACATGTACACTTCTTCATCTAAGTCCCCATGTAAAAAGGCATTGTTTGTGTCCAATTGGTGAAGGGGCCAACACCTAGCAACTGCTAAAGCAATAAGGACTCTAACAATGACTATCTTAGCAACAGGGGAGAAGGTCTCAAGAAAGTCAATGCCTTCCCTTTGTGTGTACCCCTTAGCCACAAGTCTAGCCTTGTATCTCTCCACTGTTCCATCAGGATTCAACTTAATCCTATACATCCACTTACACCCAATAGGTGTTTTACCAGGAGGTAAGGTGGTAAGCTCCCAAGTATGAGTTTGTTCAAGGGCCTGAATTTCTTTGTCCATTGCTGCTCTCCAAAGAGGATCTTTAACAGCTTGGAAGAAAAATTGTGGCTCTTGAGGTGATGTGATAACTGCCAATAGATATGATTGATAACAAGGCTCTAAATGGGTGTAAGTGAGCCCATCAGCCACATCATAAGGTGCACCAAAAACATGAGTAGTAGCACAAACATAATCTTGTAAGTAAACTGGTTTAGTGGATTGTTTAGATGATCTTCTGATAGGTGTTGATGGTGGTTCATTAGTTGATGTGGAAGCTGGTACAGTTGTGACAGAAGTAGGAACTAAAGAATCAGTGGAATCAAAAGCTGCAAGAGAAGAATCAAAATGGAGAGAAGAAACCTGAACTGGAATTGGATCAGTAACAGAATCTGAACAAGCAATAGACTCATCTTGGATAGTAATAGGAGTGACAAAAAAATCATTACCTGAGCTGGAAAATGCAAGGCCATCAACTTCAGTAATTGAAGTAAAAGGGTCTGAAATTGAGGCTTTACTATTAATAAAAGGAAATATGTTTTCATGAAAGACCACATCTCTAGATATGAAAACTGTATTTGTGAACAAGTCTAAAACTTTGTAACCTTTGATGCCAAAAGGATAGCCTAGAAAGACACACCTCCTTGCTTTTGCAGCAAATTTGGACCTGTTATGTGCAAGTGTAGAAGCATAACAAAGGCAGCCAAAGATCCTTACATGAGAATAGGAAGGTGGACTGCCATAAAGGACCTTATAAGGGGTTTTGTTAGATAGAGGTGTACTAGGAATCCTATCAATCAAATATGCAGCAGTTAAAACACAATGCCCCCAAAGATGTAAAGGCAAATGAGAATGAAACATGAGTGACCTTGCTACATTCAAGATATGCTAATGTTTCCTCTCTCCAATTGCATTTTGCTGAGGAGTTTCAACACAACTCAAATGATACAAAATGCCCCTTTTAGCAAAGAAATCACTCATGATGAATTCAGTTCCATTATCAGTTCTAATGACTTTTACTTTTATAGAAAATTGAGTTTCAACCATAGTGCAAAATTGTTCTAATATGGATTAAGTTTGTGATTTGTGCTTCAACAAGTAAACCCATGTACATCTAGAGCAATCATCCACTATAGTGAGGAAATATTTGCAAGAATCAATGGTAGATACAGAAAATGGACCCCACAAGTCACAATGAATCAAATCAAAACAATTCTCAGAAAAATGCACACTTTCATTAAAAGGCAATTTTTTTTTTGTTTGGCAAGAGGACAAACATCACAAAAAAAAAAATTTGCATTTGAATCACAAATCTGTACATTATTTGACTTGAGTAAATTCAGCTTGGCATTGGAAGGATGCCCCAACCTCATGTGCCATATATGTGGCTGAGTTTTATTAACAGAAAAAGCAACTGAAACAGAAGAAGAAACAGAATTGCTATCTTCCAGCAGGTAGAGGCCATTGTACTCTTTACCCAGACCAAGTGTGCTCCAATGAGCAAGGTCCTGGATGAAATGCAAGTTACCAAAGAAAATAAGGCAACATAGGATAGATTTGGCAAGTTAGCTAACTGATATGAAATTGAAGCTAAAAGATGGAACACAAAGAACATTATATAAGATCAAGTTTTCATTGATTTTGACAGTCCCAATATGTGTGACTAAGGCTACCTCACCATTGGGCAAATTTACATGAGTGTTTAATGTGGCAATTATTGTGGTGAAACAAGACACAGAATGCACCATGTGGTCAGTAGCACCTGTGTCTATAACCCAATCAGTAGTTCCAAAACAGGTTCTATTAACCAGTTTAGCTGAAAAAATGGAATGTGTCAAATTTGGACTAAAAGCAAGATTAGAGACAGTACCTGACATAGTTTCAAGGTAACTATTATGAGCTTAAGGATGTAGATTAGTGGCTGTCACACCAGCAGTAGCAGGGACACCAGCAGATGAACACACATCAACAACTCTAGAACCCAAATTAGCCAATCCATTACCAGTACTCACATTTGCTGCATGATGATTCTCACCAGAATTACAACCAGCATTGAGGAAAGCCAACAATTGCTCACATTGAGCTTTAGAAATAGGACATTGAACTGAACCACTCTCAGTTGTGGTTCCTAGATTGCAAGTGACCTGATTAGCACTTGATCTTCCTTTTGGTTTATATCCTGGTGGATAACCGTGTAATTCGTAACATTTATCAATTGTATGTCCAAGCATGTTGCAGTGAGTGCATAAAGGTCTCTCCTTTTTGTTTTTTCCTTTGTTCCAAGTAGGATTACCAGAATTATTTCCCTTTGAATTAGCATACATTGCTACTGAATCAGGCTTTGCAATGTAAGATTCTCCATGTCCTACACTCTTGTGAGACTCTTCTTGAAGAACCGAAGCATAAATCTTGTTAATAGAAGGAAAAGGCTCCTGCATCAGAATTTGAGTCCTTATAGTCTCAAAATTCTCATTCAAACCCATCAAAAACCTCATAGCATAAGTCTTATCATGAGAAGCACTTAGGGTTTTGATTGCTCCACAGGTACACTCTGGTAATGGCTCCAAATTAAGCAGTTGATCCTATAGTTTCTTGAATCTTGTGAAATACTCTATGACTGTCATCTAGTTCTGAGAGATATTAGAAATTTCCTTTTGAAGATTGTAGATTTTGGGACCACTACCCTGTGAAAAGAGTCTTGGCAATTCAAGCCACATCTCTCTAGCAGTTTGACAGTATATTATGCTGCTAGAAACATCAACGTGCATGGAGTTGATCATCCATGAAATCACCATTGTGTTACAGCTTAACCAATCTTCATAGAGAGGAGATTCTGGATCTGGCTCAGTAATTTTTCCATTAATGAAACCTATCTTCTTCTTGGCAGTGAGTGTGATGCCCCAATTTGATTGATTGTGTGATGTGTGTGGGTGTGTGATGAGTCCCACATCAGGTATTTACTGGGTTGAACTGAGCTTTATTAACAACTACAAGGAGCCTCAATTGTGACTAGTCCTTTTGAGGTATAGCGCAAATATGGCTAGTGCTTTTCCTTAGGTCGTTACATATGGTATCAGAGCCGGCCCAGTAACCTTGTGTGGGCTCAGAGACACTACTCTACAAAGTGGGCCCTAACGAGAACGTTAGGGATTTAAGTGGGGGAGATTGTGATGCCCCAATTTGATTGATTGATTGTGTGATGTGTGTGGATGTGTGATGAGTCCCACATCGGGCATTTACTTGATAGATCTGGGCTTTATTAACAACTACAAAGAACCTCAATTGTGACTAGTCATTTTAAGGTATAGCGCAAATATGGCTAGCGCTTTTCCTTGGGTCGTTACATATGGTATCAAAGCCGGCCCGGTAACCCCATGTGGGCTCGAAGACACTACCCTATAAAGTGGGCCTTAACGAGGACGTTAGGGATTTAAGTAGGGGAGATTGTGATGCCCCAATTTGATTGATTGTGTGATGTGTATGGGTGTGTGATGAGTCCCACATCGAGTATTTACTGGGTTGAACTGAGCTTTATTAACAACTACAAGGAGCCTTAATTGTGACTAGTCTTTTTGAGGTATAGCGCAAATATGACTAGCGCTTTTCCTTGAGTCGTTACAGTGAGAGCTAAAATCATAGCCCTTAACCAAGAGTGATAATTCCTCATTCCAAGCAGTGGTTGTGTAACCAAGATGCTGCCTGGATTTTCATTCGGATTGAGAAAATATGGATTTGGAAGATTTGAAGAATTCATTTCAGTGTTTGGTTGAGTACGATTGGTTTGAACACTTGATTCAGGGGATGCCATGGATGGTGCTCAAGAACTCAATTGAGAGAGACAAAGATCAAAGAAAATGAGATTATTTCTCAAGAAAATTCTTCAGAAGTTGAAAGAATGAATTTTCTCAGGAAAATTTCTGATCAAGGAAAGAAAATTGTAAAGGAATTGGCTAGGAAATCAATGAATCTGTGCTAGCCAAGGCTCTGATACCATGTAAAAGGTAAAGGCTCTCTCTAAATAAAACTTCGTATTTTATTGAAGAGTATTAAGCAATACAACCACTCCGTTGAATAAAGTACAATTGCCTAGCTGTTTATATACAGGAGCTATCTAATAAAAAACAAAGAGAAACTAATTCCCACTTTTGAGAGAAAAATGGTTACAAAGCTTATCCTACAACTACCTATGATTGCAAGAATTTACATCACAGCCTTATCTCCCCAAGCCACGTGGTAGCAATTCCTCATAACTGTGTATAAACAAGTCATGGTAAGGTATGGCTTCTATTGTCTCCATTAAGTAGCCCATGTCCATTACCTCATACTCTGCCCTTGGGATCGTGGTCTTGCCTTTCACTGTACTGATATCAATTCTGGACTTATCTTCCACAGCACTAGCATTAGTCCTAGGATCACCAGCGTTGAAATTGATCTCATCAAGTTTAACATAATGAGAGAGAGAAGAGAGCAATTAACTAAAAGTTTTTAAGCAATGAATGAAGAGAACCAAGTGTACATATTAAGGGCATCCATAACATCTACAAAACCTAAGGCAACAGCATATTGAAATTCTGCTACGCAAAAAATTAGGAAAGAACACCACCCACTCTCTCTCTCTCTCTCTCTCTCTCTCTCTCTCACACACACACACACACATACATTAGCAGATATAAACAAAATAGATTATTAAATAACTACATCAATGAATGGCTAGTAAACTATAAACACCCTGTGCAACCAATTATATAACAACATCTGTACAACCCAAAGCTCAGAGGCACACCAACGTGAAACTCATATTAAACCAACCGAGTAAACTTCATTCCAACTGACCAAGAATAAAAGAGAGATATAGAAGTGAGAAGCCTTTTATAGAATAGACATTACTCGAACTGAGTTATCAGCTGATCCAGTCCAGAAGATGGGCAAAGTCGGGTGCCAATCAACCGTTGTTATAGCAGCAGTGTGTGGAAGAGTTCTCAACCCATTTCTTTGACCACAAACCTAAGCCAAGTTAAACAAATGATAAATTAAATTAGAATAATCAGTACGGCAGAAAATCAGCATTTGTAATTCTGGTCAATATATTGATCAGGGTCAATAGCAATTCAACTCTGATTGCCATAGATTAAAGAACAAAGGAAAGCCAATGACATTGTGTGCACTTGGACGTGTCTTCATGCACACAGGCACAGGCAAAGGCACACACATATGAGAATGAGAAACAAGAAGGTTGGGGTGGGCGAGAGATCAACCTGATATATAGGTGCTCTTACAGAACCAGATGTCACCAGTAGCCTCCTCTTGTTAGCATCTAACGCCATTTCATGTCTGCAAAGTTTTGAGCTCTCAGCATCACAGAACCTACAGGATGGAAAAGAATCAAGTTATCAAGGTTCCTTCTGCTAACTATAACACAACAATATAGAAGATGCAACTATAATAACAAATACCAGAACATGACAGATTTTTACAGGGCAACAGCATAAAAAAATATGTGCAAGGGCAATACCAACATTATATAAAGTAAAGGGTTCACCACCGGGAAAGTGAGGGAGAAGGGTTATGCACAGCACACGATCCTCCACAAAAATTAGCGGAATCAAATAAATGACATAGTTATTTTAGTATTTATGTGATTCCAATCTTCCATGAACCTTCACTAGTTATAAAACCAATGAATTAGGGGCGGAACTAGGATTTTATGAATGGGAGGGCCAAAATTTTAGCAAATACAAAATTGAACTAATTTAATTGAGTCATACAGAAAGGAAAATTATGCTCATGTAGTGGATTAGGAAAATTAGACCATAGCCCCACCATAGCGCCTATATCTAATAACATATAGGTCCTTTGATATTGAACAACATTATAATTCCATTATCCTCCAATTTGAAATATAAGTAGAATAATATCCCAGTTCCACAACACTTTGGCTATTACATCACTGAGTACATAGAAAGCATTTAATGAATCTCACTTTTTGTGAAAGTTCAAGAACTACGATGACAATTAAATTTCAGAACCAGTCAGTACAGCTAATCTTAACCAATATACTCTTTTCCGAAGGATAATAGTCTTAACCAAAATTCACTTTAGGTAACAGAGTGCCGGCAAGACTAATACCTACTACAGTTTCTTGACAACAGTCACGAACCACAGCCTTCCAGGTTTTCATGTTCCAGACAGTTAAGGAAGCAAACCCTAAATTGTCGTTATAACTTGAGCCATTCCTACAAAGAAAATGCGTTCCTATTAATCTATTGCACCAGTAGAAAGAACAATAAAATTGATAAAATAAGAAAAACTAAAAAAATGGTAAATAATAGATAAGAAAGATAAACCCATGTTCAATCTCTGGAAAATTGCATGATTGGGAGATCAGGGTCCATAAGCAACACTCCCAATGGTTTTAACCAATACTAAAGTCATTTCAGTAGCACAATGCAAGCATAATTCTCTTTTTATATAATTATTATTATTAATTTATTATTTAAATTTTACACATGCATCCAATGGGTCTTGAACTCTTAACCTTAAACTCCATCCCATTCCTTGAATTTTTATTTATTTATTTATTCATTAATTTTTTGTTTGTGGGGGGGGGGGGGGGGGGGAAGAGCTCATTGGCATGGCAGTAGCATCAGACTTGTGGTAGAGGTGTTATTGAACAGATCTCCAGGCGACCACAGAATGTCGTATTTTAACACTTCCATACAAACATTTGAGACAATTAGAAGAAAATACCCTTTGGAAGCTGCCGCAGAAACAAATATTGGTTCTACAGGGCTGCACTTTAGATCCAAGACACTGCAGCACCAAAAAGATGTTAAGAGCAAACACCAAGGAAGAGGAGAATTGCAGCCATATTATATATAGAATAAACCTTGGAAATGCTTCAGTTGTGCTGAGATCGCAGACAACTCTCTTTGCATCAACATTCCATGCTTTAATGCCTCCATCAGCTGTGCCTATGAGAAGCTTTTGTCAAAAAGAACCACAAAACTTAAAAGAATGAATTTCAATCTCAAATAATCAACATCATTCAATATCAAACCATATATGCAATCACTCATAAAGGCTAATTTACATACCAAGCGGTCAGATTTACACTCCCAGTCAAGTGACATGATCTCTGCCCCACAATAAATGGTCGCATTTCTTGATGCCGGAGTTGAAGAGTCATACGTCCATATCCTTTGTTTTAAATGTGTGGAGAATAATAAGGAATCAACTTGAAATCAGCCCATAATTAGAAATTTAAAAAAAGGGACACGCACCAAGCCTTCTCTGGCATGCTCAACAACCGAGGTAGTCACAACTCAAATCAATAACCCATCTATGCAGGATAAATCTAGAAATTGTTTCTTTTCTTCTTCTTTTCCTCTTTTTTGAGAAAAGGGGTGGGGGTCCGTCTAAATCCATTTTAGCATATAGGAATTTCAATATATACAAGCCATAAGGGACAGGAATCTTAAACCTTTACATTAAATCTTTATTAAGTTTAATGTTACCTGCTTTTTTTTCACCAAAAAAAAAAAAAAATGTTACCTGCTTCCAAAAAACGAATACCTTACTGTACCATCTATAGAAGCACTGGCTATATTGTTCCCTGATGCAGAAAAGCGGCACCGACTGATTGGACTTGTGTGACCCAAAAATGTCTCCTAAAAAATCATGGTATTCCAGAAATTAGAGACACTCCAATAAAGAATAGCTTAGTAAAGAACAAAATGTCTTTGTAGAAAGGATTAAGGAGAAAGGTACAAATTGATAAATGAAAATGATCTAAATCTAAAAACTTCAAATTTTGAAATATGGATTTATCAGATATTTTACCTGAAAGTCTACTTTAACTTCTGGAAATTCTTCTTCTATGTGAACTTCCCTGCCATTTTCTGCCACATCAAATTCAATAATTACTTAACCAGCAATGAGTTCATAAATATTGTCACAATTAACTCACATATTCAAGTAAAAAACAGGAAATCAGAAACCAGATTAAAAAGCTCAACCCACAATACCATACAGTGAAAAAATTAATTTCACTGTTTCCTCAGAAAAAAAAAAAAAAAAAACAAATAATGAGTTCTCAAACTAGTTCAGTAAAATAAATGATGCTTTACATTACCATGCTGTCAACCACTCATACAGAATCTTGATTCTCTTTATATGCAACAAAATTGGCAATGTGCATGAAAAGATTTTGGTGGAAGTTTTAGAACCAGGGGTGACCACTTTCTTTGTAGCAAGAGGTTATCAAAGTAAGATGTCTATGGTTTTTATGGACTTTTAACTAGTGTCTTTGTACATAGTACTCTCTCACAGCACCATATTTTTACTCGCTATGGTATTCAATAATGCAAAATGACAAACATGTCAAAGTAATTGGAGTTTAGTTAATGTTTGAGCGCTCCTATATATCCAGTACTGGTGGCTACTGACAGTGTAGCTCCTCTATATCTTGGCTGCATTTTGACATTTTTGAATTAGAATGTTGATTGGAAATGTATGTCTGTTTCAAAAATCTCTTAGAGGTATACTTTTCTTTGACGCAATTCATGTTAGGAGCAGCAGTTGCACGTGAAATGACTCTTCCATTCTCTAAGAATAAATTCATAACGTTTGCATGGCATTGGAGAGACGTTTTTACCCTTTTTTTTATCACCTTCTTTCTCAGCAACTTCTTTGTCACTCCTTATTTTGATGAGATACACTTGCACTACAAGAAATTAGGTCTTACGCAATGGCGAAAACCACTGCAATAGACCAAAAAATAAAATAAAATAAAATAATAACATTGTAAGGACTATTTTGAAACATTTTAAAGTATAAGGATAATTTTGAAACATAGGTTAAGATTGATGAACAAATATGTAATTTAATCATACAGTTTTAATTTTTTACTAACCAACTAGTTTTAAATCCACGGAATGCGTGAAAAAATTTAACAATTTTTTTTTTTTTAGTGAAAAATGAAAATAATAGATGAAACTTTTAAGTGTTAATTTCAAACTCTTTTTAAAATGATGTGATTATTTTCTAATAAAGTATAGTTGACCACTGCAATAGACCAAAAAATAAAATAAAATAAAATAAAAACATTGTAAGGACTATTTTGAAACATTTTAAAGTATAAGGATAATTTTGAAACATAGGTTAAGATTGATGAACAAATATGTAATTTAATCATACAGTTTTAATTTTTTACTAACCAACTAGTTTTAAATCCACGGAATGCGTGAAAAAATTTAACAATTTTGTTTTTTTTTTAGTGAAAAATGAAAATAATAGAGGAAACTTTTAAGTGTTAGTTTCAAACTCTTCTTAAAATGATGTGATTATTTTCTAATAAAGTATAGTTGATACAATATATTATATTTTCTAAATTAAGTTATTTATATTTGTTATTTGAAAGTGATTTAAATTTTGTAAGTTTTTTTTTTCAAGGAAACATAATACATTTTACATTCAATTGTTATATAAGTTGAGATATTTTGTAAATAATGTAATGTATTTGTTTTCAATACTCCTTACACATGGTTCATCCCCAATACATCTTGAATGACCTAAAATGAAGACAAATATAAGTAAATTCATTACTTATATTAAAAAAAAATACAAGACTTTAATAACAAAAGAAAAATATAATTTTATCAAGAACCTATCAACATTACGTACACTAAAAAGGTGACATAATTGTCAATGAAGCAACTACTCTTTATACACAAATTTCTCCTCCGAAAGCATCACCAAATGGTCCGAGGTGGACCAAATGGACCGAAATGGACTAAAATGGACTAAATGAGGCGAAATGAAGCGAAGTTGACCATATAGACTAATTGGAACAAAATGAAACAAGTAGACCTGGACCGAAGTGGACCTAAATGCTATGTTGAGATGGCTCAACAAAAATATAGCAATAACAAATACTACGTTTCATATTTTCAATATTATTATATAAATGAGTAATGTTTGAGATTTAGTACAAGGATAATTTTGAAATGAAGATTAAAGATTGATTAACTGAATTTTAAAGGTTAACCTAAGATAAAACATTAAAACCGTATCAATCATTGATGTTCTAACGTTATTAAAATCCTAATAAATTCATGAGTTGAAATCGTATGCATTTTTTTTTTTTTTAATAGCTATGTGTCAACGTCACATCACTTTGTAAGGCTTGTAGTAAAATGCATAGTACTCCAAGCATTACTCTCTGAAAATAAATCCCCTAGCATGACTATGAATACTAGAGATACTCTTTCCAAAAAGTTATGCGAGAGTTACTACATGTTTTACTTCTTGAAATTTGAATCTTCTACAAGTTTTACTACTTGTAATTTGGATCCTCGATATTCAATCCAACACATGCAACCAAACTCACTCCAATACCATTTGTTAGGAAATAAATCTCCTTTGTGTCTATGTGGGAATTAAATCAAATGACTTCCAAGTAATAACAAGAATAGAAATAAATTCCATGAAGCATGACTGTAAAGCTTTGATGCAAATGATTTTATTGGAAACTGGGTACTTTGTGGGCGTCCACTTCCACAGAACTGCCCAGGTGAAGAAACACCAAACCAAAATGATCAACCAACTCGCAATAATGAAGATAATGAAGAGGATGAAGATGAATTTGATAAATGGTTTCATATTGGAGCCAGAGTCTGATTTGTTGTATGGTTTTGCAGAATTTGTGGACCTTTGCATTTAAAGAGTTCTTGCAAAGATTGATGCCTATTTTTTGTTATTGAAGAACATAAAGGACTGGCTCTATGGAACAAAATTGGCGATGTGCATGGCAAGATTGATAAGGAAGTACTTTCGAAGCCAAGGGTGACACTTTCTTTGTATGAGTTAGCAAGGTAAAGCTTTTATATATGGAAATTGTGACTTCGAGTCATGATTAATTTCAGTACATTTTAGGAGTTTGAGTAAGAATTCGTAGAATAGTGTGTGCACTAGTAGTTTCTCTTAATATATCTCCTTTCAATAAAGTGTGCATTTGATATTGATAAAACTTCAGCCTAAAAAAAGAAAAGAAAAAAAAAAAGGCTTGTAAGATTTGGAGCATTTCATAAACTATAATTATAATATGCTTTATTATCAAAATTTTTAAAAAAAATTATAATGTGCTTTAAAACTATAGACATATATATATATATATATATATATATATATGTTTAGTAACTAAATTGATTTTTTTAAAATTTTTAAAAAATAACCTTTTAGATATAAAAAGTGACAAAATAATAACAGTCTTTTGCATTTTAGTATTGTGATACTAATTGTTGCTATGCTATTTTATAAATACATACTTTCACAGTTGAGTCCAAATAATTCAATTAATGGTCAATATTTAATTAATTATTATATATAACATAACAAAGCCATAAGAGTATCAAGGTTAAAGCATTACAAAAAATCTAGGTGAACCCAATAATGTTAGATCGGATAATTAGAGGCTAGAGAAGCTAACTTGTATAATGGTCTCAGTCTCTCCGAAGGTCGTTGTCCTTTAGGGCCGAAAGGCCACCCCCCCCCCCCCCCCCCAAAAATAAGAATCTTAATTAAGGATTTATAGTTTTATACAATTAAAAAAAATTAAGTGTGATATTTATACATATAAATGGGCTATGCTTTTGAAAGTTTAGTTTATAAATAAAATTATTTTTTATAGTTAATTTTTACATGAAAAGTGGAAAGTTATTTATATTTGTTAGAAATATTGAATGCAATAATATTGTATTTCATAGTAAAAGAATATACATGAGTGCCTTTATATAGGAGGCAGGTGTGTGCAATACAAGTAAGAGTGTAGTACAAGTATATATGCTATACAAATAATCTGGGTGGGCCTAAAGCCCACAATACTAATATACGTTAACAGCCTCCCTCAAACTCAAGGTGGATGTGAAACCAACTTGAGGTTGTCAACCAAAGTACAAAGGCGTCCCTTAGGATGTGACTTGGTGAAGATATTTGCAAAGTACAAAGGCGTCCCTTAGAGGAGACTGAGATCAGCTTGAAAGCACCATGGACAAAATAATAACGAATAAAATGACAATCGATCTCGATGTGTTTAGTCCATTCATGGAAGATATCATTGTGAGCAATATGAATGGCACTCTGGTTATCACAATAAAGAGGAGTAGTAGAAGATGTGGACACACCTAAGTCTTTGAGAAGCTATCACAGCCAAAGAAGCTCAGATGTGGTATCAGTAAGGGCACAATATTCTGCTTCAATACTGGAGCGGGCCACATGAGTTTATTTCTTGCTTCGCCAAGAAATCAGAGAAGAACCAAGTAGAAGCAATAACCAATGGTGAACCTGCGATTAGTAGGATCTCTTGCCCAATCAGCATCAGAAAATGTACGGAGAACAAGAGGAGGCTGAGCAGAGTAGAAAAGACCATGGAAGAGAGTGCCCTTTAAGTATCGAAAAATGTGCAGAACAACAGCATAGAGAGTCGATTGTGGAGCAAATAGATACTAGCCCACCTAGTGAATAGCATAGGAAATGTCTGGACGAATGACAGTGAGATAAACTAGGCTGCCAACCAAGCGTCTGTAAAGAGAGGGATTAGACAATGGTTTCCCCCCTGAGGAAGTTAGATGTGCATTAACCACAACTGGAGTGTCAACAATCTTGCTATCAATGAGTCCAACTTGAGACAAGAGTTTAGAGGCATACTTGGCTTGAGTAATATAAAGTTCATCTGTAAAATGAGTGATTTCAAGACTCAAGAAGTAATTGAGATGTCCAAGATCTTTCATCTCAAATTGCTGATTAAGAAAATCCTTGAGTTCTTAAATGCCACTGAGGTCATTACCAGTTATGATCATATCATTTACATACTAAAAAAGTAAAATAGTGTCTTTATCAGTGCGACGAAGAAATAAGGCAGAATCACAATGACTGGCCATGTAACCCAAGCGAGAGATGGTAGAACTAAATTTGGCAAACCAATCTCATGGAGCTTGTTTAAGGCCATAAAGTGCACATCGAAGATGACAAACCTTGTTTGATTCAATAAAGAGACCAGGAGAAGGTTGCATATAAACTTCTTCACTTAAATTCCCATTAAGGAATGCATTTTTGACATCCATCTGACAAAGGTCTCATGTACTAGCAGCAGCAATATCAAAGAGGGCATGAATAGATGAGATACAAGCAACGGGAGCAAATGTCTCTTTATAATCAATCTCATACTCCTGTGTAAAACCTTTCGCAAAAAGATGAGCTTTGTAGTGCTCAATGGACCCATCAGAGCGAGTCTTAATCTTGTAGATCCACTTACAACCAATCACAGATTTCCCATGGGGGAGAGTCACCAAATCCTAAGTATGGTTTTTAAATAATGCATCAAGTTCCTCTTTCATTGCAATCTGCCATAAAGGGTCAGTGAAAGCCTCACGATAGGTGTGAGGCTCATGTTGTGTAGCAAGGGCAGTGTAATAATGATAGTCAAGTGAATGTGTAGGAATGGATCTTACCCGAGTTGAGTGACGAGGTGGAATGTCTTGTGCAAGATCTTTAGGTGGAGCAGGAGCAGGGGACCCAAGCTCAAGGTTGGGTAGCTCGTCTTCGACCTGTTCATATTCCACCTCTTCATTAAAAGGTGAACTAGGAAAAGGATCAAAGGTATCTGGTGGTTGGACAGAGAAGTTTATAGGAGAATTAGGCGCAACTATAGGAGGATTAGGAGCAGCTACAGAAGGAATATGTGCCACATCTGGAAAAAGATCTAAGACAGAGGAGGAAGATAGGGAGGCATAAAAGTGAGAGAGCTCGACAAAGGAGCTATGTTCCCAAAAGACAACATTGTGGGAAATACAAAGACAATGAGAGACAGGATCATAACACCGATACCCCTTTTGAGTTTTTCTATAGCCAAGAAAACAATAAAGCTTTGACCGAGGCTCAAGTTTGTTATGCTGCTGAAAAGGAACGAAACAAGCAAAACCAAATGAGCGAAGGTGGTGATAGTTTGGAGGTGACCCAAAAAGGCACTTATATGGAGTTTAATTTTGGATAACAAGACTAGGAATGCAATTAATAGCATGAACAGAACGAACAGCAGCTTCGCCCTAAGAAGAAGCAGGAACTTTGCCAGAGAGAAGAAGAGCACGAATAGTGTTAAGAATATGACGAAGTTTTCGTTCAGCTCTACCATTTTATGAGAGGTGCATGGACAAGTTAGTTGATGAATAGTGCCATAGGAATGCAAAACATCTTGGAAAGCATATTGAGTGTACTCAAAAGCATTATCAGATCAAAAAATTTTGATACGTTTGGAAAATTGAGTTTCAACCATTTTTGCAAAATTAGAATATACTTGCAATAATTCAGAACGATGTTTCATATGAAAAATCCAGCTATAGCGGGAATAATTATCAATAAAGACAGCAAAATATCGAGATCCACCAATACTAAAGACAGAGAAAGGCCCCCAAACATCAAAATGAATTAAGTCAAAGATATCAGTGGACATTGATTCAATAGTATTGAAAGGCAAAGCTAGTTGTTTTCCTAACTAACATGAAACACAATAAAAATTTTTAGTGGACACTGAACCTAAAAAACCTCTAGAAGCCAAGTGTTGTATCCAAGAGAAAGATGTGTGACCAAGTCAGGCATGCCAAAGTGCAAGGAAAGGAATAGTAGAAACTGCAGCAGCTGCAACAACGAAAACAGGAGCAACAAGTGGAAGATGAAGGTTGTCCACAGGAAACATACGCTTAACTCTGGGACCGGTCCCAAGCTCCTATCTCATCTTCAGATCCTACACAATACACCCAAAATAATCAAAGATAATGCGATAACCCAACTCAACTAATTGTCCCACTAAAAATAAATTATAAGAAAGGTTAGGAACATTAAAGACCCCAAGAACTGAGAGGTTGGAGGTTAAAACGGAACCTATATAATGACCAAACATTGTGAAACCATTTGCTGTGCGAATATTAAGAGAGTGTGGTGCAGGTTTAAGGTCAAAAAATAAGGACGAGTGAGGTGTCATGAGATTGCAACAAGCAGAATCTATAAGTCAAGAGGAAGGAGACTTACCAGATAAAGCAGAGAGAGAAGAGGAATAAGATGCATTACCAATCATACGAATGACATTAGCGATGATGTTTTTAAGGTCATCTGCGAAAATGGTGAAAGTGCGTCTTGAAGACTTAAACTGTGCAGAAATGGGAGCCATTGGTTGGACACTTTCGTGTTAGCAAAAGTAGTAACAAAAATTGAAACAACTAATTTGTTGCGATGATAGCAAGTCTCAATATTATGGCCAAAACGTTTGCAAAAATTGCAAAATCGTTTGGTGGATTGTTGGCGACGATTGTTGCAATAAAAAGATGACATGTCCTTATTCTTCATTTAGAAACAAAATATGAAAAAAAATGGGACAACAAAAGTGAAATCTACGCAAAAATCTAGGTAAGTAGCACCTGGATTACAAAAAGTCAACTATGGGAAAAAATCAACGGTCAGCCCTACTAAAAGTCAACGGTCAAACTTGCAAAAAGTCAACGGTCAACTGCCAGAAGTCAAACTCAACCTGGAGATGACGTCAGCAGTTGACGTAAGCAAGTGACGTCAATGATTACACAACTAGGGCTAACGTGGCAGTGATGACATTACTGATGATGTTAGCAGGAACAGAGGTCGGCGTGTGAGGCGCGTGAGGCGTGTGACTAAGGCACGGCTTCTTTGGGAGGTGCATGAAGGCACGTGCAGGCTCCAATGACTACGAGACTTTCACGATTGAGTAGATCGAGGCGAGACGATCAATGTGGTACCTGCAAAAAATTTATCTAAGCAAGATGCACAACGAAGACGGTGAGTGCAGTGGTCTGTGTGGTGCAGGACTCCTCAACGACGGCGGTTGTAGGCTTGGAACTCAAGGACAACGGCTAAAAGACGTCGGAGGTTCAACGGTAAGTGGCTGCAGTGGCTGTTGTGACAATAGAAGCGATAAGAGTGGAGTAACACCAAGAGAGACGAGAATGCTAAGAGAAAGGTCAGAGTAATGGTTCTAATACCATGTTAGAAATACTAAATGCAATAGTATTGTATTTCATAGTAAAAGAATATACATAAGTGTCTTTATATAGGAGGCAGATGTATGCAGTACAAATAAGAGTGTAGTACAAGTATGTGTACTATACAAGTAATCTAGGTGGACCTAAAGCCCACAACACAAATATACGTTAACAATATTCATTTAGTTATCACAATTTTATTAGTGGTAAGTTGTACGTAACAAATATTAAAAATAATTGGATATCTGTTGATTCTAAAGAAAACTGGATATTCATAAAATTGAGGGTAAGAACTAGGTCTGGTGCAACTTGAAAACTCGTATATATACAGTGTGTAATTATCACAACTCATTTTTTAACTGGCTTATCAGATAGCATATGATGCAGGATACAGGTAAACTAACTGAATGGAAAATTTCATTTTGCATAAGCTTCGTAGTTGCACTTCTATCTAGCGTCTCTGGAGTACTAATGGATATCTTTGATCTTGGTGTCATGATTGTGGGTTGCTGCACTTGTTTAATTGTAACATCTATAAGCTTTGTTTTATCCCTTTCTCTCTCAGCACCATTTTTACGAGCTATGTATTCAATAATGCAAATTTACAAATAGATCATGTGTAATTGGAGTTTAGTTGATGTTTAAGGGTTCCTAGCTATCCTGGTCTATTTTGGCCTATTATCTACTTCGTTTGTAATTTCACTGGCGGTTACTGATGGTGTGGCTCCTCTCTCTTAGTGGCATTTTGACATTGTTGATTCAAAATGTTGAATGGGCATCAATCTCTTTCAAAAACCTATTAGAGTATGCTTTTCTTTGACCTTGCAATTCATATCATCAGGAGGAGCATTTGCACATGAAAATTAACTCATTCTTTTCTCTCTAGGAATAAACTAGTAAGTTGCTTGTGCGATGCACAGATAATTTTGTGATATTTTATATAAAACAGTTTTGAATAATGTTGTACATAAATTATAAAGAAAAAGAAAACTAAATTAGAGTAAAGAAAAATATATATTTTGAGATATTAAAATTAATTTAGTAGCTTCACTGCATATTTGTAGCCTTCTTAAGGTAAGATTATTTTTTTTTTTTAATCATGAAACCGAAAGTAAATGCAAAAGTGTAACAAGACCATGAAAATCAACTAATTTGTGTTATGTTCACATATTTCATACTATGAAATAAAAGTATACTTAACTCTCTGACTGTCTTCCACTCATCGATAGTGCAACATTAAGACATGGTGTGGGCAAGTGTATATGCATATGTCTTGTAGATGATTTAAAATTAAATTATGGTAGAATATGACTTTACATTGTACACCAAATATTCTCTCTACTTATATACCCAAAACAAAAACTAACTAACCAAATTACCTAAACCTAAATCATATTTAAGCCCTTAATTTAAAAAGAAAAAAAGATTACCCATAGGGGTTTCGATGTCTTGACGGTGGTGGGAGGCCAGCATAACGGAGGTGGTGACCCCTCAGATTCCTCCTTCTTTCTTTTTCAAATGTTTTGTTAGTCTTAGGTCTTTTATTTTGCTAATATATAATGAAATAGTGCATTTTATTTAACAATCCACAACATTTTTGTGTCTCTCTATCTCTCTCTAAAATCTTTTCTTGCTAGTTATTGCTATTAGTCCTTACTTAAAAAAAAAAATACTAAAACAGTGGGTATGCTAAAAGACATGAAGAATAGTGAAATGTGTGGTGTAAGTTTAGGCAATTAATGAGATAACAATAAAATGAGATAATGTGAACTTTTGGGTAACAATAAAAAAAAATAATAATAAAAAAAGTTAATGAAAGAATTAAAAAAAAGATTAAATGCAAAATTAGAGTGTCACTTGGTAGGACCTTATGCACTCTCGCATGAGGTCTCTGAGAGAGAGACATTTTGTAACAACTTTTATTCTACAATATTCCTCCAAAAAAAAAAATTTTTTTACTCATTCCTTGAACTGAATAATTATAATGGTTATATGTGTGAAATTTATAATTATTGTTTCACTGCATATTTAAAGCCTTCTCAAGGTAAGATTTTTTTTTTTTTTTTAAATCATGAAATCAAAAATAAATGCAAAAGAGTAACGGGACCGTAAAAATCAAATAATTTGTGTTGAGTTCACATATTAAATACAATGAAATAAAAGTATGTCCAACTCTCTCACTGTCTTCCACTCATTGATAGTGCAACATTAAAACATGGTGTGGGCAAGTGTATATGCACGTATCTTATAGATGATTTAAAACCATGGTAGAATATAGTTTTACATTGCGTACCAAATATTCTCTCTACTTATATACCCAAAACAAAAATTATCCAACCAAATTACCCAAACCTAAATCATATTTAATCCCATAATTTAAAAAGAAAAAAAAAATACTCGTAGGGGTTTTGGTGTCTTAATGGTGGTGGGAGGCCAATATGATAGAGGTAATGGCACCTCAGATTTCTCTTTCTCTCTCTTTTAAATGTTTTGTTAGACTCAAGTCTTTTATAATGAAACAATGCGTTTTGATTTTGTAGTGAAACAATGCGTTTTATTTAACAATCCACAACATTTTTGTATCTTTCTATCTCCCTCCAATGCCTTATTTGGTTAGTTATTACTATTAGTCCTTTTTTTTTTTTTTTTTTTTTGCTTTTTTTAAAATATTAAAATGATGGGTATACTAAAAGATATGAAAAAGAGAGAAATGTGTGATGTAAGGTTAGGCAATTAATGAGAGACTAATGAGATAGCAGTAAAATAAGTTAATGTAAACTTTTGGATAACAGTAAAAAAATCTTAATGAAAGAGATAAAAAAAATGTTAAATGCAAAATTAGAGCATCACTTGGCAAGTCCTCATGCACTCTTACATGAGATCTCTGCTTATATATATATATATATATATATTGATGATTATTCCTTTATAACTCCTAATCACTAATCAATATGAGTTTCAAAAAAATTTGTGATAAGACTTTATCATTCGTACAAAATAAGCATAGATTTTTTATCTTTATTTTAAAAAAAAAAAAAAGGATATTGCTATTGTGTTCATCCTTATAAGAATTTAAGTATAGATTAAATTTTCATTATTTTTGACAATTTTTCTTTGATTCCTTTATAATTTATATATTGTGTTGGTTTAAATGAATTTTTTCTCAAGCTTTCAGAGGATGGACTTTAAATAAGATGTTCAACTTTTATACACCAAGCATTGATTGTAAGTCTTGTACATGGAACAAATCATATACTATATATAATAGCAGAAGCATTTTTCTGCAATTAAGGAGGTGTTGCTATGTAGGAAAAATATCCATCTAAAATTCACCCACGTTTAAGTTAAAAAGCGATAAATTATATTGTTTAACACCGTTTGGTAGTCTTTGTGTATATATAAAAGCAAAAACCAGTTAAAATAAAATAATAATAAAAGCCTTGTAGAGATGAGAAATTAAGAATATGGTCCATTTTGGTCGGCCTTAGCTTGATTTGTCTAAACAATTTTCTCTCTTGCCAAAAGTCCGACTTATTTTAGGTGGAAGTTTCCTTGATTATTACTTGTATACAAAATTCCAGGATCATTAAATTAGAATAGGTCTCTTACTAACCTAACCAATTGCAATAGGATGAAATTTCTTCCCATCCATACTAAACGTTATGTAAACTCCAAATTTTTTCTGCATCTCATAATGATATGTTGTTGATAGGTGTCATCCAAGTCCAACATGATTGAGAGTTGTAATTGAGACTATAGCCAAGAAGCTTTACTATTCAATATTTTGCGAGAAAAATTAAACACTCATTTAATGTAACAGGAGACTACGGAATTTGACAATGAATACACTGGGGTTTGTTCTTGATGTTGTGAAATTGCTCTAGGACCCTAGGTACTAAAAACTCTAGTTTGATTAATTGGCAAGTCATGTTCTTTAATCTTGAAAAGTACGTATACATTGAAAAACTTTTATATTCCTACAATAAACGTTTTGGAGAGAAAATTGTGAGCCCCCTCATCCCATTGGGACCCCCCTATTTATACAAAGGAAAAAGGGTCCAATATTCCTATGTGTGACTTAGTTACATGGAATTTTTGGGCAATTGTGCCTAGATTTCTTTTAAAAATTTAATTATAATTTTAAACTCTAATTTGGTGATTTTTATATGATTTTTGTGGATTGATTTTGATTCAGTAAAAACATATTAGCCAAAAGAAATGAAGGTAGAGTTATTAAAGAAATTTGTACTTTCAAATTAGCAATTATAGATGGCTAATGCTGCATTGTCATTTGTGGTTGTGGTATGAATAAGCGGTATGTTGTTTGGGCGACTGATTGAGGCAAAGCAATTAACCATATTAAAAGGGATTAGCAACTTTTTCTTCTCCTTTGCCACTTGTGGTATGTATATGTCTTTTTCACATATGCTCAAGTGAAGTACCCATTAGGATTTCCCTTAATTATGATAAACATTTTTTTTTTAAAAGGAAGTTCTATATTTATTAAATGTTATATATATCAAGAGCCATGTAGCTAAATTGGCACCTCCCCACACACAAAATGTCTAGGGTTTAAGAGAAAATGCTCAAATTGCAAGAGTTAGGGAAAAAAAGTTTAAGTTGCGGGATTAGCAGCATATTGTAATTATTTCTAAATAATATATATATATATATAGAGAGAGAGAGAGAGAGAGAGAGAGAGAGAGAGATATTGTTTTCCTTGAGCTAAAGCAGTTGCGATGAAAGTGTGGAGTGGATGGTTTTTTTTTTGGTCCTTGAGTATTTTGGATTGTTTCAAATGAGTAATGGCTCCTCTTAGGCTCCTAAATTTTTTGGTTTATTGATTTTGCTATCTATAACTTTGATTTTTCTTTATCTAATAAAGTTTGGAATTTCTGTAAGTACATTTTTTCTTCAAGAAAATGAATAGAAATCTCCCTTCACGTTCATGCTCATGTTAATGTTCATATTTGTATCTTTTGCAATACTCAATAAGTTGCTTACTCATATTGTGAATTATCAATTGTAGTTAAGAAAAAAAGTATAAACACAATACTATTCAATTAAACTAATGTGAAAAATTAAATCTATTAGATTAAAAAAATGGACATGAAAATGAAAATTGCACAAAAAATTTCTTAAATAGAATTAAAATCATTTTTACTCAATATTTTTTATCAAGCAATCATGTACTAACTAACAACATTCCAAACATTACGTGCATAATGGGGTATTGAAATGGTTGTTCAGTTTATTTAAGAAATGTGATCTAGCTAATAGAAATTAAAAAAAAAAAATACAATAACTTTCATGCATAGTCAGGAATTATACCTTTACATATATCTTATGCATTTTATGAGTTTTATTTTATATAAATGTATTTCATAAAATTAACAAAATTTACCATAAAACCCTTCATTTTATTTTTTAAAATCACTACATAAAAATGAAAGAAGTTTTTTTCCCAAAAAAAATGTTCTCCAATCATAATATTTATCAAAAAAGATCATACCAAAAAAAAATCGTGCAACACACAGGCCAATAACTAGTCTATATATATAATTAAAGCCAAAACTGAGAGAAAATCCAATTAGATTCTAAATTAGATTTTAATTGTTGTCTAATTTTACGCCATGTGTCCAATTTAAGTTTTTTTTTTTTTTTTTTTTTAAGAAAACATTGATTTCCAAATACCGATGGACTCATCATTCCAAATACATTGCAATATACTGCCTTTTTTTTTTTTTATGAGATAGTTTTTGTGATGAGATAGTGGCTCCTAAAAAAGGGCCATAGGTAGCTATACATACATACATACATATATATATAGCCAAAACTGAAGAAAATTTAATTAAATTCTAAATTGGAGTCTAATTTTGCTAATTTTTAAATTTATATCAAGTGAATTATTAGTTGAAAAAATCAAAGAGTCTAAAATCAATTAAATTCTAAATTGAATTTTAATTGGAGTTCAATTTTGCGCCATGTATCACATCTAATATTTTAATTTTTTTAGCAAGTGAATTATTTGGTACAAAAACTGAAGAGTCTAGATCCAATTAGATTCTAAATCACACACACACACACACACACACACATAATTATGATTGTTTTTAAATGTACATGTGTATATGCTCGGGGTTACACACTACTTTTATTAAATGAATATTGTATCAATTTTTAAACACAAAATAGAAAAATAATTAGTAAATTGATTTATTACCTTGTTGACATGACACTAATTATATTCATTACCATGTTAGTTTACAAGATTTTTATAATATAATTGGTAATAACTTTAACTTCTTAAAAAAAGGATAATGTAAAAAATTGACATTTGGCTTTTTTCTCAATTTTCATTTTAAAATTAGGTAAATAGTATGTTTTTTTAGATGATGTTCATGAGCACTTGAACTAAAAAGTCAAGACTTAAACCCCATTTGGTTGCCAAAAAAGCAGAGGAAAAGAAAAGAAATTTTCAATTCTGCTAATAAAATGATATCTCATTTATTTATGGAGATGCAATTAATATATTTCAAATATTTTATTTTATTTTCTAATTAAGGACACATGATAATTCAAAGGATGCTTAGATGGCATAAAAATATTATTTTGATATTAATGTTAGATACATCAATTCTTTTCATGTATCGCTCAATAATAAGAATTATTTTGACACAATATCAAAAGTTTAGAAACAAAATTGACACGTTTAAGATGTTAAAAACCATTTTGATACATAATACAACTGTACAAAGGTTAAAGACTAAAACGGTAATTAAACATGTTTTTTACATATTTTTATTAAATATTAAATTTTATAAGGATGTGGTTTAAAACCCAAGTTTTACACCCTCTAAGCCCAACATGTCACATCATCTTATCAATTATTAAAGAATAAGAACAACCACACTCAATCAATTATGATACTCATCTGAAAATTCAACCAAATTTGGAGTTTATTAAGATATTATTAATTGTGGTATAATGTACTGAATTTTAAGTAAAAAACTGATGTGACATTTCTTATTGAATGGTGTAAAACATGAATTTTACACCTCATTCTTACCAAATTCAAACTCTTTTTATTAATATCCTCAAAATACTTCTTTTTTTTTTTTTAGCTGAATTTGGAAACTAATATCATGTTTGGTTGCAAGGGAGATGAAAAGGAAAGTAGGAAGGAAAAATTAAGGGAAGGGAAAGGGAAGAAGAGAGAGTTGTACATAGAAGAATTGCATTAAAAAATTTCTTCAAAAGAAAGGTCTTCTTTGAAAATAGTAATGGGACTCTCTGAAGGATTGTGCTAAGAAAATTTCTAGAACACAAACTTTTCTCAAAATTTTGGGTTGTGAGAAAAGTATGAAACTTCATCAAAAAAGAAAAAAAAAGTATGAAATATTAGTGAATCGGTCAAATTGTGTATTCTCAATTTTTAATAAAAAACTGAAAAGTGAAAACGCTTGAGACCATCACAGCACATATTAATATAGACAAAATTAATGAAAGAGGTAAAAAAAGGCTAAATGCAAAGTTGGAGCACCACTTGGCAAGACCTCATACACTCCCATATGAGATCTCTGCTTATATATATATATATATATATATATTTTTTTTTTTTTTGAGAATATCACCGCATCACTTAATCTATGAACTAAGTCATTTTTGTTTGGAATAGGATACCTAATCCATTCTAAGACCTTGTTCAAAGGTTTGTAGTTAATAACCAAGCGGGGTGTCCCTCTCTCAATTTTAGCATTTTTTTGAACATAGAATGCAGCACATGACCAAGGGGACTTGCTCTTTCTAATCAATCCTTTGTTTAATAAATCTTGGATTTCTTTTTTACAAAATTCTACCAATTCAAAATTCATCTGTATGGGTCGAGCTTTGGTAGGAATATTCTTTTCAGAAAAATCTTTAACATAAGGCAAATTAACAATGTGATTTTTCCGATGCCAAAAAGCATTAGGAAAATCAGAGCAAACATTATCAGTCAATATTTTCTGAAAATTATTAATTTTTGATTGTAATAATTTTCCAGAAAGTTGTTCAACAATCTTTTTATGTCTGAGTTCTTGTTTGAGAAAATTAATATGAATATTTTTTGCATGAATCAATTTCAAAGCATGATCATTAACAATGTCAGTTTTAGAAGAAAATTTGAATTTTACTTTCTGTCCAAAAGGATCAGTAGTAATACCATCATGGTTAACAAGAAAGGGATATAAAGCATTAATAAATGGTAATCCAAGAATCACTTTATCATGCATGTTTTTAACAAGCACAGAAGGAATCTTGAAGCAAACATTATTGTGGCAAACATGAGCATTGTTCAATTCATATTTGATTCTCATTTGAGAACCGTTAGCAGAAGCAAGTTTTTCAGTGGACTTTTCAAAATATTTAGAAGAAATCAATCCTTCTTGAATGCAATTCAGATCAGCACCAGAATCAATCATAGCAACAACATCAAAATGATAATCATGGGAGACAACAATTTTTACCTTAGTAAACCATTTTGGAGGAAGTATTTTATCAATAAGAGTGATATGAAAGTTAACAATATCGGGAACAGTTTGGGATTGATTTTCATCAACATCTTTGCATTTGTTTTTTAATTCAGTTATTTCTTTGTTAACAAAAGCAATTTCATTTTGGATATGTTTAACAGTTAGTGTTTTGGATTTGGTGAGAACATTAATGGTTTCAAAACTAGGATTATTAGAAGGCTCTTTTGGAATATTTTTAAAAACATTTTTAAAATCAACAGAAGAGGATGATTCAGAAGCTGTGAACTCATTAGAAATAGGTTCTTTACCATTTCTTGAAATAACAGCAGCAACATTAGAAGTAGAAGTAGTGCCTTCAGTTTTATCTTTTAAATCAGAAAGCATTTGTTCAACAATGTCAAGAGTTTTTGACTGAGAAGTTTTAAAAGCAATCTTTTCTCTTTGACTGGGTAAATCAATCAAAGGTTTCTCAGCTTTTGTAGAAACAGTTTGTTCAATGATTTTTTCTTCAATACAGTCAAGCTGTTGACCAATAATATGCAAAGACTCATATGTAAAATTGTTTTGTTCAATAATTCCAGAGGCAGGAGTCTCAGCATCAGCGATCTTGAAAGGAGAAGCTTTCACTTCCGTCTTTTGACAGGTTATCATGACCGTCTCAAGAGGAGGATGGCTAGACCTTACAACAGTTTTGTCTTATTTAACAAAATTTGATTTCTTAATTACGTTCAAATGATTTTGTTGAATAGGATCTTTTGAAACGTAATGATTTTGAAGAAAATCAAAGAACAAAATATTTTTCTTTAACAACATCATTTTCTCTCTCCATTTTCGTTTAATACGATCTTTTTCAGATTGAGGGAAAGTATTTCTGTAAAACTTTCTTATTTCTTTGTTTTTGGCAGAAAGACTTTCTTTGTACAGGTGAACAAGATCCATTTCAAAACTTTTAGGAAGAGCAGTTAAGACTCTTAATTGGTTTTGAAAAATAGGAGGTTCAACAGTAGCAAAATCAGAAGCAGCAGGAGATACAGATTTTGTATCTTCTTCTTCTTCAGCAGGTTTTTCATCCTGTTTGGTTGAATAAAAAGCAGTGCTAATTTGAGAGTTATCACTTGAAACTCCTTTTAGCTTCAAATCAGGTTTAATAAAACTTTTTTGTAAATATTCATCAAGATCCTGATCTCTTTTGGAAACACTTTCAGATCCAGCAAAGGAATGTCTTCCTTCGTTGATTCTCAAAGGTTTTTTATCAAGAAAACTTATTTTAACAGTTCCATCAAGATATTGTTGAATATTTGTGAGATCAGTTTCATGGTAAATAGGTTTAGCAGAAGGCGAAACATTTTCCAATAACCAAACTGAGACCACCATCGGGCAAACCAGAAGGGTAATGTACCAGTGTAATTTTTGTCAAAGTTAACAAACCAGGAATGAGTCATGGTGTCATTCTGGTGAAGCATAAATCTGAACCATGCAGTAATATAATCATGATAAGAATAAGGGATGGGGTGTTTGGGCATTATTCTTGCAACATTTGGGGAAGATCCCCATTCTCTTTCAGTGATAATGTTAACAATGTAAACACTATGGTAAATAATTTTTGAAGTGTCTGCTTTATCAGAAATGGTGTTAATAATGATGGACTTTTCATGGCGTAAAAGATCAGAATATATATATATACGGTTGCTTAGGGTATGTGTTACGAAATGCAACGGTTATGAGAGAAAACATGATAATTGAGTGTTAAAATTAGGAATGCATGGATAAGATGTGGAGATCCAGCTCTTCTGTTAGCTCCAGGACTGCGTGTCCTCCTGATATTGTCAATGAAAATGATCAAGCTGTTCAAGAAGGTAGTAAGCCTTTTGCTCCTATTTACCATGAAACTAATTTGACAAATATTCAACAATATCTTGATGGAACTGTTAAGATAAGCTTTCTTGATAAGAAACCTTTAAGAATCAATGAAGGAAGACATTCCTTTGCTGGATCTGAAAGTGTTTCTAAAAGAGACCTTGATCTTGACGAATATTTACAAAAAAGTTTTGTTAAACCTGATTTGAAGCTAAAGGGTGTTTCAAGTGATAACTCCCAAATTAGCACCCCTTTTTATTCAACTAAAGATGAAAAACCTGCGGTATCAGAAGCTAAAGGGTGTTGTGTCCCCTTCCCACACTAGGGGTATATGCCACCCTAGTGTAAGTTATGAATAGTACACCAAAGGTTCGGAACAACATAAACAAGGGAGCAAGGACACAACACAACTACCAGCGGCCAAGGAAGGAATGGCTCTGATACCAAAAAGGAAGGGGAACAAGCGCAGGAGAGGCGGAAGCACCAGAAGCACAGAGATAGTACAATAAACAAGGTAGAACCAGCCAAGTAGGCGGTATAACAATTAATAATCAAAATAGTTTAAACAATTAATAAGGCGGTAGAACCAGCCAAGCAGTATAGCATTAAAACAATTAGTAAACAGAGTAATTTAAGCGATTAATAAGGCGGTAGAACCAGCCAAGCAGTATATCATCATGATAATTGAAAATAGTAATGAATATGAAAGTACTTGATTAATATTGAAAGTAATGAACAATGTACAAGATTAATAGTTACAGGATTACAGGTGAACAACGATAAACAGTGGTATCAGGATAAACAGTGGTAACTTACAAGAGTAATGGTTACCGGAATAGTTCCAGGGGAGCAGTAGGAGAAGTACAAGACTAAAGCTCACTCAAGGAAGTGTTTTTAACAAAAACTAACTCTCAAACTACTTCTGACTAACAATAAGGGACAACCCCCCTTATATAGGAAAATAAAAGCAAAAAGTGAATAGTGAACAGTAACCGTGAATAGTGATCTCGTGAGTGAATAGTAAACTCGTGCGTGAACAGTGAACAGTAGTGAACAGTAATCTCGTGAGTGAACAGTTGGCAAAGGATGACATTTTGTCGTCTTGTGCCGAAAGTAACGTAGTCAACAGATTCCCATGGGGGACAGAGAGAGCAATGGGCGGAGCTTTACACAGAGTGAATAATCAATCAGTATCGCAATAATCTGAATAATTATCGCGAGGATCCCATGTGGGCTCATTGTCGCAGTCATGCTCATGGTAGGTGGTGTACTGATTACAGAAACCACAATATAGCAGATGTTCGTAAACAGGTTCCTTTAGAGGATTGGTGAAGTTCCTTGGGTTAATATAATCAGTAATGGAGATATGTTGGATAGCAACTCCATAGGGTTTGAGACCGAAAACAGTAATTCTGTCTGTATTCCCTTCGAAGTGATAATCTTTCCAAAGGTTATGAATCACCTCTAGAATTTGATTATTGAAATAATTTCTCCAACATTCAGCAAGAGAATAAGGACTTTTGTAGGACAGGAAGGAATCTCCTTTGTACCACGGTCCTTGGTGAGAGTAGCCGTTAACAAGAACAAGGTGCTTAGATGGTTGCACATTCATCCAATTATCAGTGTCCCATTTTGGAAGAGTGCTCCAACATCTAATAGTCACAGAAGGGCTTCCAGTGCGGGCCACAGCTTGTTGAATAATTTGCGGGAGTTGGCTAAGTTGCGATCGATTTGAGACTCTGATCATTCTAACAAAACCAAACTCAAACATTTGGGATAACCAATCTGGATCCATGTCTTCTTCATCCAGATCATCATCTTCATAGTTAATAAGGAGACCAGGAAAAGGGTGAACCTTTCTTTCGTAAACACGGGAGCTTTTCCCAAAGTATTCTTCCCAGTCTAGTTGAATAAAAACATTATCATCTTCATCCAGTTCATCTGGATCTGGAATAGTTGCGGTTACTAGTTTTTTGAAATAATCATGCCATAGATCGAAGGACGTGAACATAGCCTTACTTTCAAAAATACATTTCTGTAAATCTGAAGGTAAGTTGGCAACAGCACATCGTACACTAAATTGTGTCTTAAGACTCAATTTGGCATAATCTGTGTTCATTAAAGTCAATTTATCCATGGAATGGATATCCTCTTTGCCAAAGAGTTGACTAGTGTAAAGATCATGGTGAATAGAATGGCTTGCAAAAGCCTCATGTAATGGCAGGGTCTGGTTAACAGGGTTTTTCTGTATTTGGGAGTCAAGGTCAATAATTAGGCGTTCGTAGACATCATTTTTTATGGCAAGGTTAACAAAATGTATTTCAAGAGCCTGAAGGGTCTTCTTGAAAAGTCTACGATTGCTGGTAGTATAGGCTGCATGGAGATTGTCAATAAGTACTTTAACAGGAGTGGGTAGATCACTGAAATTTCCATTGTGAAACTGCAGTGTTTTAGAAATAACTTCCTGTAAAGTAATATGTATATTATCACTGGAAAATGTCACCTCTGCCGGGACAGATTCCTGAAGGGATGTTGATCTACTAGGATTTCTCCTAGAAGATGCGCCTTCATGCATTACAAAAGGTTGTCCCGCCGGGAGCCTTTCGTCTTGAGGATAGACCGCCGGTCCTTTCCCCTTGTTCCTCCTCTCTGCCGAGGAAGTCATAATATTCCACGTGCACGTGGTAGCATATACCCACTTACTAGTGGTATTAGTAGTATGAGCAGCAAGTCTGCTTAGGGATGACCCTGCAGCATGGTAATGAACAGTATGGTTAATATTTGTATCAGGTTTTGAAACAAATTTGAAATGTACATTCTGTCCAAAAGGATCAGAAGTAATTCCATTGTGGTCAACAAGAAAGGGATACAAAGTGTTAAGGAATGGAAGTCCAAGGATCACTTTGTCGTGCATATTTTTAACAAGAACAGAGGGAATTGGGAAAGCAACATTATGATGGTGAACATAGGCTTTGGGGAGTTCATGTTTAATATTCATTTGGGAACCATTGGCAGAAATGAGTTTCTCAGAGGAAAATTCAAAGTATTCAGGAGGGATTAAATCTTCTCGAATACAATTCATATCTGCACCAGAGTCAATCATAGCAATTACATCAAAATTGTAAACAGGAGAAACAACAATGTTTAATATCGTAAACCATTTTGGAGGAATAGATTTGTTCAGAATAGAGTTAATAGCTTCAGTAATACCTGTATCAGAAAGAAGAGCTTGTTGACTGGAATCATTTCCATCTTTAGGCTCATCTTGTTCATTATCAGAATGATGTATGTCAATATTTTTATCCATTTTTAAGATTAACATTTCTTGGCTGATGTTAATATTATCAAGTTTAACAGTTTGAAGTTCTTGTCTTAAATATTCAATGTTTTGTTCAACAATGGTTAATTTTTGTTTTAAGTCTTCAATAGTTAATTCTTTAGGCTTTTTCTTGTTAAATCTTTCCAAGACTTCTTCAAAACTTATTGTTGATTTAAGTTTTTTAGAATCTTCAGTCTTAGTAAGATTTTTCTTAAACCTATCCAGATACTCTTTTTGGAGTTCAGGATTTTGAATTTGGTTAATTAAGGAAATTAACAATTTTTCATTTTCTTCATGTTTTGTGAGAGTGTTAATAGATGTAATAGTATTACAACAAGAATCTCTGCATCCAAGTTTAATATTAGGGGAATCAGAGGATTCATCAGCAGAATGATAACAAGAATCAGAAGAAGACAAATCATCTTCCAAAGAATCAGACGAAATGTGTGATTCAAGGATTCTGAATAGGGCTTCTTGATCTGCATCATTAATGTTTAACATGTTTAATTTGTTTTTTAGTTTACCAGGTTTGGCTTTACAGTCATTACTGTAATGACCAGGTTTTCCACAATTAAAACATTTTCCTTTATTAGGATTTTGGTGAACATATTTTTTAGAAACAGTTTTCTTTTTATCATAAAATTCATTTGGTTTAACAAAGTTGGTTTGATGTCTTTTATGGTGAACATTTTTGTGAACAATTTTATCATGTTTAACATGTTTATCTCTTTTTTGTCTCGAAGGAGCAATAGGAGGTAAACCATATTGTTCACAGAAATTACCCATTTCATATTTAGCTTTTGTTTTATTTTTTAATTTATCTTTTAACAATTTTTCATCATTACACATGTTAATACCAAGTTTGTTAATAGTACTTAGAATATCACCATAAGTTAAATTTTCATAGTCAATAGAATCATTTTTACCAATTAATTCTTGTTTTACCTTATGAGCAAAAAGAGGAGGCAGACCGTCAATAAACTTTTCTTTCCAATACGGCTTCTTGCAATCTTTTCGAAGCATCACTCTAGAAAGAAAGACAGCATGGTACCACCTGTAATCAGACATAGTAGGACATCTCAAATTATTCAAAAAATCTGAAACTCGAGATGAAACATTAGTGATGGTTCCAACAAAATGTTTTAATATTGTGTGAATAAGAGTGTTAACACCATCAGGGATTCCAGAATTCCTTTTTTCATCAAAAATAGGAAGACCTTCATCATTCAGTTTAACAGCACGTTTAATAGATTCTCTGGAGTCTTCAGTGAGATACGAATCCCACCATCCGCGAAGAGTCCCAGTAAAACCAGTAGACAGGAGTTCAACAATTTCAGGCTGATCAAGGTCATGGTTGTTCATATAACTGATGGCAACCATAGACATATGACCCATTTTGTTAATAATTTCCTGCTCAGAAAAGCCGTCAATATTCCATTCATACAGTTTATCAGCAGAAACAGAGAATTGGGATTGAAAAATCCTTTCTTCAAACTGTATGTCAGGAGGAGTAGGTTTAGTATACCAGTTTTTTGTAAAAGACATGGGGTTGGTTCCAACAAATCTTTTAATTTCTGGTAGACCATTATCAAAAACATTTTTAAGTTCAACAGAAGAGGATGACTCAGAATCTGTGTTTTCAAAAACAGGTTCTTTATCATTTCTTGAAATAACAGCAGCAATATTGGAAGTAGAAGTTCCTTCAGATTTAACTTTTAAATCAGAAAGCATTTTGTCAACAATGTCAAGAGTTTTTGACTGAGAAGTTTTAAAAGCAATTTTTTCTCTTTGACTGGGTAAATCAATCAAAGGTTTCTCAGTTTTTGTAGAAACAGTTTGTTCAATAATTTCAGGAGTTTCAGTAGCAGCAATCTTGGAAGGAGAAGCTGTCACTTCCGTCTCTTGACAAGTTATCTTAACCGTCTCAAGAGGAGGATGGCTAGACCTTATAACAGTTTTGTCTTGTTTAACAAAATTTGATTTCTTAATTACGTTCAAATGATTTTGTTGAATAGGATCTTTTGAAACGTAATAATTTTTAAGAAAATCATAAAACAGGATATTTTTCTTTAACAAAGACATTTTTTCTCTCCATTTTCGTTTAATACGATCTTTTTCTGATTGAGAAAAAGTATCTCTGTAATAGTGTCTTATCTCTCTGTTTTTGGGAGAAAGACTTTCTTTAGCCAAGTAAACAAGATCCATTTCAAAACTTTTAGGAAGAGCAGTTAAAACTCTTAATTGGTTTTGAAAAATAGGAGGTTCAACAGCAGCAAAATCAGAAGCAGCAGGAGATACAGATTTTGTATCTTCTTCTTCTTCTGCAGGTTTTTCATCTTTGGTTGAATAAAAAGGGGTGCTAATTTGGGAGTTATCACATGAAACACCCTTTAGCTTCAAATCAGGTTTAACAAAACTTTTTTGTAAATATTCATCAAGATCAAGGTCTCTTTTAGAAACACTTTCAGATCCAGCAAAGGAATGTCTTCCTTCATTGATTCTTAAAGGTTTCTTATCAAGAAAACTTATCTTAACAGTTCCATCAAGATATTGTTGAATATTTGTGAGATCAGTTTCATGGTAAATAGGTTTAGCAGGAGGCGAAACATTTTCCAATAACCATTCTTTAGGAAGGTTCACATCTTCCCAACGAATCATTTTTGGAACTTCAATTTTCGCATCAGAAGTTGAACATTGAATTAACATGGTTTTACCAGAAGGATCTCTAACATGAGCAGCTTTAGGATTCAACTGGGAACCCACAAGTCTGTAGTAAATTCGGTAAATAAGAGCAAAAGGTTTACTACCTTCTTCCATATCATAACCAGAAGTTAACACATTTAAAGTCAAAGCTTTAACAATATTAGGATCATCAAGAGCAAGACAGATATCAGGGTAAACATCAAAGTAAATAGGACCATCATACAAAGATGCAGTAATCATGCCAAGAATGCTATCTTTAAATTGCCTAAATCTAGCATCTCTTAAGCACATCAAAGCAGAAGCATTAATACCTTTTCTTGTGAGAGGTTTAACAGCAACTTGAACAAGACCAATGTGTAAATATTTCAATTTAGTAGCAAGAAATTCATTAATATTCTTTTTTGAAAATAAACAACATTTTTCATGGTGTCTGGAAATAGAAAATGTTTGTTCAACAGTTCTTACTCGGTACTGAGAAAATCCAGTATTCTCATGCCAAGAAGTATTGTAAATGTGTTTAATATTAACCTTGGGGATATTCCATCTTCGGAAATCCGGAATTTCTTTCTCTTGAACAACTTGATCTTCTTCATTGATAATATCAGGAGGACACGCAGTCCTGGAGCTAACAGAAGAGTTGGATCTCCACATCTTATCCATGCATTCCTAATTTTAACACTCAATTATCATGTTTTCTCTCATAACCGTTGCATTTCGTAACACATACCCTAAGCAACCGTATACCCTCACTCATGCCCTCAACGCCTGTCCATCGGCTAACACGGGCCTTACAGAATCTCGGCTCTCGGAATTCACTTTACACTAGGGTGGCGCCAACGATCACAAGATAGAACACAACAACGAAGCACCAAAGGTTCGGAACAACATAAACAAGGGAGCAAGGACACAACACAACTACCAGCGGCCAAGGAAGGAATGGCTCTGATACCAAAAAGGAAGGGGAACAAGCGCAGGAGAGGCGGAAGCACCAGAAGCACAGAGATAGTACAATAAACAAGGTAGAACCAGCCAAGTAGGCGGTATAACAATTAATAATCAAAATAGTTTAAACAATTAATAAGGCGGTAGAACCAGCCAAGCAGTATAGCATTAAAACAATTAGTAAACAGAGTAATTTAAGCGATTAATAAGGCGGTAGAACCAGCCAAGCAGTATATCATCATGATAATTGAAAATAGTAATGAATATGAAAGTACTTGATTAATATTGAAAGTAATGAACAATGTACAAGATTAATAGTTACAGGATTACAGGTGAACAACGATAAACAGTGGTATCAGGATAAACAGTGGTAACTTACAAGAGTAATGGTTACCGGAATAGTTCCAGGGGAGCAGTAGGAGAAGTACAAGACTAAAGCTCACTCAAGGAAGTGTTTTTAACAAAAACTAACTCTCAAACTACTTCTGACTAACAATAAGGGACAACCCCCCTTATATAGGAAAATAAAAGCAAAAAGTGAATAGTGAACAGTAACCGTGAATAGTGATCTCGTGAGTGAATAGTAAACTCGTGCGTGAACAGTGAACAGTAGTGAACAGTAATCTCGTGAGTGAACAGTTGGCAAAGGATGACATTTTGTCGTCTTGTGCCGAAAGTAACGTAGTCAACAGATTCCCATGGGGGACAGAGAGAGCAATGGGCGGAGCTTTACACAGAGTGAATAATCAATCAGTATCGCAATAATCTGAATAATTATCGCGAGGATCCCATGTGGGCTCATTGTCGCAGTCATGCTCATGGTAGGTGGTGTACTGATTACAGAAACCACAATATAGCAGATGTTCGTAAACAGGTTCCTTTAGAGGATTGGTGAAGTTCCTTGGGTTAATATAATCAGTAATGGAGATATGTTGGATAGCAACTCCATAGGGTTTGAGACCGAAAACAGTAATTCTGTCTGTATTCCCTTCGAAGTGATAATCTTTCCAAAGGTTATGAATCACCTCTAGAATTTGATTATTGAAATAATTTCTCCAACATTCAGCAAGAGAATAAGGACTTTTGTAGGACAGGAAGGAATCTCCTTTGTACCACGGTCCTTGGTGAGAGTAGCCGTTAACAAGAACAAGGTGCTTAGATGGTTGCACATTCATCCAATTATCAGTGTCCCATTTTGGAAGAGTGCTCCAACATCTAATAGTCACAGAAGGGCTTCCAGTGCGGGCCACAGCTTGTTGAATAATTTGCGGGAGTTGGCTAAGTTGCGATCGATTTGAGACTCTGATCATTCTAACAAAACCAAACTCAAACATTTGGGATAACCAATCTGGATCCATGTCTTCTTCATCCAGATCATCATCTTCATAGTTAATAAGGAGACCAGGAAAAGGGTGAACCTTTCTTTCGTAAACACGGGAGCTTTTCCCAAAGTATTCTTCCCAGTCTAGTTGAATAAAAACATTATCATCTTCATCCAGTTCATCTGGATCTGGAATAGTTGCGGTTACTAGTTTTTTGAAATAATCATGCCATAGATCGAAGGACGTGAACATAGCCTTACTTTCAAAAATACATTTCTGTAAATCTGAAGGTAAGTTGGCAACAGCACATCGTACACTAAATTGTGTCTTAAGACTCAATTTGGCATAATCTGTGTTCATTAAAGTCAATTTATCCATGGAATGGATATCCTCTTTGCCAAAGAGTTGACTAGTGTAAAGATCATGGTGAATAGAATGGCTTGCAAAAGCCTCATGTAATGGCAGGGTCTGGTTAACAGGGTTTTTCTGTATTTGGGAGTCAAGGTCAATAATTAGGCGTTCGTAGACATCATTTTTTATGGCAAGGTTAACAAAATGTATTTCAAGAGCCTGAAGGGTCTTCTTGAAAAGTCTACGATTGCTGGTAGTATAGGCTGCATGGAGATTGTCAATAAGTACTTTAACAGGAGTGGGTAGATCACTGAAATTTCCATTGTGAAACTGCAGTGTTTTAGAAATAACTTCCTGTAAAGTAATATGTATATTATCACTGGAAAATGTCACCTCTGCCGGGACAGATTCCTGAAGGGATGTTGATCTACTAGGATTTCTCCTAGAAGATGCGCCTTCATGCATTACAAAAGGTTGTCCCGCCGGGAGCCTTTCGTCTTGAGGATAGACCGCCGGTCCTTTCCCCTTGTTCCTCCTCTCTGCCGAGGAAGTCATAATATTCCACGTGCACGTGGTAGCATATACCCACTTACTAGTGGTATTAGTAGTATGAGCAGCAAGTCTGCTTAGGGATGACCCTGCAGCATGGTAATGAACAGTATGGTTAATATTTGTATCAGGTTTTGAAACAAATTTGAAATGTACATTCTGTCCAAAAGGATCAGAAGTAATTCCATTGTGGTCAACAAGAAAGGGATACAAAGTGTTAAGGAATGGAAGTCCAAGGATCACTTTGTCGTGCATATTTTTAACAAGAACAGAGGGAATTGGGAAAGCAACATTATGATGGTGAACATAGGCTTTGGGGAGTTCATGTTTAATATTCATTTGGGAACCATTGGCAGAAATGAGTTTCTCAGAGGAAAATTCAAAGTATTCAGGAGGGATTAAATCTTCTCGAATACAATTCATATCTGCACCAGAGTCAATCATAGCAATTACATCAAAATTGTAAACAGGAGAAACAACAATGTTTAATATCGTAAACCATTTTGGAGGAATAGATTTGTTCAGAATAGAGTTAATAGCTTCAGTAATACCTGTATCAGAAAGAAGAGCTTGTTGACTGGAATCATTTCCATCTTTAGGCTCATCTTGTTCATTATCAGAATGATGTATGTCAATATTTTTATCCATTTTTAAGATTAACATTTCTTGGCTGATGTTAATATTATCAAGTTTAACAGTTTGAAGTTCTTGTCTTAAATATTCAATGTTTTGTTCAACAATGGTTAATTTTTGTTTTAAGTCTTCAATAGTTAATTCTTTAGGCTTTTTCTTGTTAAATCTTTCCAAGACTTCTTCAAAACTTATTGTTGATTTAAGTTTTTTAGAATCTTCAGTCTTAGTAAGATTTTTCTTAAACCTATCCAGATACTCTTTTTGGAGTTCAGGATTTTGAATTTGGTTAATTAAGGAAATTAACAATTTTTCATTTTCTTCATGTTTTGTGAGAGTGTTAATAGATGTAATAGTATTACAACAAGAATCTCTGCATCCAAGTTTAATATTAGGGGAATCAGAGGATTCATCAGCAGAATGATAACAAGAATCAGAAGAAGACAAATCATCTTCCAAAGAATCAGACGAAATGTGTGATTCAAGGATTCTGAATAGGGCTTCTTGATCTGCATCATTAATGTTTAACATGTTTAATTTGTTTTTTAGTTTACCAGGTTTGGCTTTACAGTCATTACTGTAATGACCAGGTTTTCCACAATTAAAACATTTTCCTTTATTAGGATTTTGGTGAACATATTTTTTAGAAACAGTTTTCTTTTTATCATAAAATTCATTTGGTTTAACAAAGTTGGTTTGATGTCTTTTATGGTGAACATTTTTGTGAACAATTTTATCATGTTTAACATGTTTATCTCTTTTTTGTCTCGAAGGAGCAATAGGAGGTAAACCATATTGTTCACAGAAATTACCCATTTCATATTTAGCTTTTGTTTTATTTTTTAATTTATCTTTTAACAATTTTTCATCATTACACATGTTAATACCAAGTTTGTTAATAGTACTTAGAATATCACCATAAGTTAAATTTTCATAGTCAATAGAATCATTTTTACCAATTAATTCTTGTTTTACCTTATGAGCAAAAAGAGGAGGCAGACCGTCAATAAACTTTTCTTTCCAATACGGCTTCTTGCAATCTTTTCGAAGCATCACTCTAGAAAGAAAGACAGCATGGTACCACCTGTAATCAGACATAGTAGGACATCTCAAATTATTCAGAAAATCTGAAACTCGAGATGAAACATTAGTGATGGTTCCAACAAAATGTTTTAATATTGTGTGAATAAGAGTGTTAACACCATCAGGGATTCCAGAATTCCTTTTTTCATCAAAAATAGGAAGACCTTCATCATTCAGTTTAACAGCACGTTTAATAGATTCTCTGGAGTCTTCAGTGAGATACGAATCCCACCATCCGCGAAGAGTCCCAGTAAAACCAGTAGACAGGAGTTCAACAATTTCAGGCTGATCAAAGTCATGGTTGTTCATATAACTGATGGCAACCATAGACATATGACCCATTTTGTTAATAATTTCCTGCTCAGAAAAGCCGTCAATATTCCATTCATACAGTTTATCAGCAGAAACAGAGAATTGGGATTGAAAAATCCTTTCTTCAAACTGTATGTCAGGAGGAGTAGGTTTAGTATACCAGTTTTTTGTAAAAGACATGGGGTCGGTTCCAACAAATCTTTTAATTTCTGGTAGACCATTATCAAAAACATTTTTAAGTTCAACAGAAGAGGATGACTCAGAATCTGTGTTTTCAAAAACAGGTTCTTTATCATTTCTTGAAATAACAGCAGCAATATTGGAAGTAGAAGTTCCTTCAGATTTAACTTTTAAATCAGAAAGCATTTTGTCAACAATGTCAAGAGTTTTTGACTGAGAAGTTTTAAAAGCAATTTTTTCTCTTTGACTGGGTAAATCAATCAAAGGTTTCTCAGTTTTTGTAGAAACAGTTTGTTTAACAATTTTTTCTTCAATACGGTCAAGCTGTTGACCAATAATATGCAAAGACTCATTTGTAAAATTGTTTTGTTCAATAATTCCAGAAGCAGGAGTCTCAGCATCAGCAATCTTGAAAGGAGAAGCTTTCACTTCCGTCTTTTGACAAGTTATCATGACTGTCTCAAGAGGAGGATGGCTAGACCTTACAATTGTTTTGTCAGGTTTAACAAAATTTGATTTCTTAATTACGTTCAAATGATTTTGTTGAACAGGATCTTTTGAAACGTAATGATTTTTAAGAAAATCATAAAACAGAATATTTTTCTTTAACAACATCATTTTTTCTCTCCATTTTCGTTTAATACGATCTTTTTCGGACTGAGAGAAAGTATCTCTGTAATAGTGTCTTATCTCTCTGTTTTTGGGAGAAAGACTTTCTTTAGCCAAGTAAACAAGATCCATTTCAAAACTTTTAGGAAGAGCAGTTAAAACTCTTAACTGGTTGTTTTGAAAAATAGGAGGTTCAACAGTAGCAAAATCAGAAGCAGCAGGAGATACAGATTTTGTATCTTCTTCTTCTTCAGCAGGTTTTTGAGTTGAATAAAAAGCAGTGCTAATTTGGGAGTTATCACTTGAAACACCCTTTAGCTTCAAATCAGGTTTAACAGAACTTTTTTGTAAATATTCATCAATAAGTTTCTTATCAAGAAAACTCATTTTAACAGTTCCATAAGGATATTGTTGAATATTTGTGAAATCAGTTTCATGGTAAATATGGGTAAAAGGCTTACTACCTTCTTGAACAGCTTGATCAATTTCATTGACAATATCAGGAGGACACGCAGTCCTGGAGCTAACAGAAGAGCTGGATCTCCACATCTTATCCATGCATTCCTAATTTTAACACTCAATTATCATGTTTTCTCTCATAACCGTTGCATTTCGTAACACATACCCTAAGCAACCGTATACCCTCACTCATGCCCTCAACGCCTGTCCATCGGCTAACACGGGCCTTACAGAATCTCGGCTCTCGGAATTCACTTTACACTAGGGTGGCGCCAACGATCACAAGATAGAACACAACAACGAAGCACCAAAGGTTCGGAACAACATAAACAAGGGAGCAAGGACACAACACAACTACCAGCGGCCAAGGAAGGAATGGCTCTGATACCAAAAAGGAAGGGGAACAAGCGCAGGAGAGGCGGAAGCACCAGAAGCACAGATATAGTACAATAAACAAGGTAGAACCAGCCAAGTAGGCGGTATAACAATTAATAATCAAAATAGTTTAAACAATTAATAAGGCGGTAGAACCAGCCAAGCAGTATAGCATTAAAACAATTAGTAAACAGAGTAATTTAAGCGATTAATAAGGCGGTAGAACCAGCCAAGCAGTATATCATCATGATAATTGAAAATAGTAATGAATATGAAAGTACTTGATTAATATTGAAAGTAATGAACAATGTACAAGATTAATAGTTACAGGATTACAGGTGAACAACGATAAACAGTGGTATCAGGATAAACAGTGGTAACTTACAAGAGTAATGGTTACCGGAATAGTTCCAGGGGAGCAGTAGGAGAAGTACAAGACTAAAGCTCACTCAAGGAAGTGTTTTTAACAAAAACTAACTCTCAAACTACTTCTGACTAACAATAAGGGACAACCCCCCTTATATAGGAAAATAAAAGCAAAAAGTGAATAGTGAACAGTAACCGTGAATAGTGATCTCGTGAGTGAATAGTAAACTCGTGCGTGAACAGTGAACAGTAGTGAACAGTAATCTCGTGAGTGAACAGTTGGCAAAGGATGACATTTTGTCGTCTTGTGCCGAAAGTAACGTAGTCAACAGATTCCCATGGGGGACAGAGAGAGCAATGGGCGGAGCTTTACACAGAGTGAATAATCAATCAGTATCGCAATAATCTGAATAATTATCGCGAGGATCCCATGTGGGCTCATTGTCGCAGTCATGCTCATGGTAGGTGGTGTACTGATTACAGAAACCACAATATAGCAGATGTTCGTAAACAGGTTCCTTTAGAGGATTGGTGAAGTTCCTTGGGTTAATATAATCAGTAATGGAGATATGTTGGATAGCAACTCCATAGGGTTTGAGACCGAAAACAGTAATTCTGTCTGTATTCCCTTCGAAGTGATAATCTTTCCAAAGGTTATGAATCACCTCTAGAATTTGATTATTGAAATAATTTCTCCAACATTCAGCAAGAGAATAAGGACTTTTGTAGGACAGGAAGGAATCTCCTTTGTACCACGGTCCTTGGTGAGAGTAGCCGTTAACAAGAACAAGGTGCTTAGATGGTTGCACATTCATCCAATTATCAGTGTCCCATTTTGGAAGAGTGCTCCAACATCTAATAGTCACAGAAGGGCTTCCAGTGCGGGCCACAGCTTGTTGAATAATTTGCGGGAGTTGGCTAAGTTGCGATCGATTTGAGACTCTGATCATTCTAACAAAACCAAGCTCAAACATTTGGGATAACCAATCTGGATCCATGTCTTCTTCATCCAGATCATCATCTTCATAGTTAATAAGGAGACCAGGAAAAGGGTGAACCTTTCTTTCGTAAACACGGGAGCTTTTCCCAAAGTATTCTTCCCAGTCTAGTTGAATAAAAACATTATCATCTTCATCCAGTTCATCTGGATCTGGAATAGTTGCGGTTACTAGTTTTTTGAAATAATCATGCCATAGATCGAAGGACGTGAACATAGCCTTACTTTCAAAAATACATTTCTGTAAATCTGAAGGTAAGTTGGCAACAGCACATCGTACACTAAATTGTGTCTTAAGACTCAATTTGGCATAATCTGTGTTCATTAAAGTCAATTTATCCATGGAATGGATATCCTCTTTGCCAAAGAGTTGACTAGTGTAAAGATCATGGTGAATAGAATGGCTTGCAAAAGCCTCATGTAATGGCAGGGTCTGGTTAACAGGGTTTTTCTGTATTTGGGAGTCAAGGTCAATAATTAGGCGTTCGTAGACATCATTTTTTATGGCAAGGTTAACAAAATGTATTTCAAGAGCCTGAAGGGTCTTCTTGAAAAGTCTACGATTGCTGGTAGTATAGGCTGCATGGAGATTGTCAATAAGTACTTTCACAGGAGTGGGTAGATCACTGAAATTTCCATTGTGAAACTGCAGTGTTTTAGAAATAACTTCCTGTAAAGTAATATGTATATTATCACTGGAAAATGTCACCTCTGCCGGGACAGATTCCTGAAGGGATGTTGATCTACTAGGATTTCTCCTAGAAGATGCGCCTTCATGCATTACAAAAGGTTGTCCCGCCGGGAGCCTTTCGTCTTGAGGATAGACCGCCGGTCCTTTCCCCTTGTTCCTCCTCTCTGCCGAGGAAGTCATAATATTCCACGTGCACGTGGTAGCATATACCCACTTACTAGTGGTATTAGTAGTATGAGCAGCAAGTCTGCTTAGGGATGACCCTGCAGCATGGTAATGAACAGTATGGTTAATATTTGTATCAGGTTTTGAAACAAATTTGAAATGTACATTCTGTCCAAAAGGATCAGAAGTAATTCCATTGTGGTCAACAAGAAAGGGATACAAAGTGTTAAGGAATGGAAGTCCAAGGATCACTTTGTCGTGCATATTTTTAACAAGAACAGAGGGAATTGGGAAAGCAACATTATGATGGTGAACATAGGCTTTGGGGAGTTCATGTTTAATATTCATTTGGGAACCATTGGCAGAAATGAGTTTCTCAGAGGAAAATTCAAAGTATTCAGGAGGGATTAAATCCTCTCGAATACAATTCATATCTGCACCAGAGTCAATCATAGCAATTACATCAAAATTGTAAACAGGAGAAACAACAATGTTTAATATCGTAAACCATTTTGGAGGAATAGATTTGTTCAGAATAGAGTTAATAGCTTCAGTAATACCTGTATCAGAAAGAAGAGCTTGTTGACTGGAATCATTTCCATCTTTAGGCTCATCTTGTTCATTATCAGAATGATGTATGTCAATATTTTTATCCATTTTTAAGATTAACATTTCTTGGCTGATGTTAATATTATCAAGTTTAACAGTTTGAAGTTCTTGTCTTAAATATTCAATGTTTTGTTCAACAATGGTTAATTTTTGTTTTAAGTCTTCAATAGTTAATTCTTTAGGCTTTTTCTTGTTAAATCTTTCCAAGACTTCTTCAAAACTTATTGTTGATTTAAGTTTTTTAGAATCTTCAGTCTTAGTAAGATTTTTCTTAAACCTATCCAGATACTCTTTTTGGAGTTCAGGATTTTGAATTTGGTTAATTAAGGAAATTAACAATTTTTCATTTTCTTCATGTTTTGTGAGAGTGTTAATAGATGTAATAGTATTACAACAAGAATCTCTGCATCCAAGTTTAATATTAGGGGAATCAGAGGATTCATCAGCAGAATGATAACAAGAATCAGAAGAAGACAAATCATCTTCCAAAGAATCAGACGAAATGTGTGATTCAAGGATTCTGAATAGGGCTTCTTGATCTGCATCATTAATGTTTAACATGTTTAATTTGTTTTTTAGTTTACCAGGTTTGGCTTTACAGTCATTACTGTAATGACCAGGTTTTCCACAATTAAAACATTTTCCTTTATTAGGATTTTGGTGAACATATTTTTTAGAAACAGTTTTCTTTTTATCATAAAATTCATTTGGTTTAACAAAGTTGGTTTGATGTCTTTTATGGTGAACATTTTTGTGAACAATTTTATCATGTTTAACATGTTTATCTCTTTTTTGTCTCGAAGGAGCAATAGGAGGTAAACCATATTGTTCACAGAAATTACCCATTTCATATTTAGCTTTTGTTTTATTTTTTAATTTATCTTTTAACAATTTTTCATCATTACACATGTTAATACCAAGTTTGTTAATAGTACTTAGAATATCACCATAAGTTAAATTTTCATAGTCAATAGAATCATTTTTACCAATTAATTCTTGTTTTACCTTATGAGCAAAAAGAGGAGGCAGACCGTCAATAAACTTTTCTTTCCAATACGGCTTCTTGCAATCTTTTCGAAGCATCACTCTAGAAAGAAAGACAGCATGGTACCACCTGTAATCAGACATAGTAGGACATCTCAAATTATTCAGAAAATCTGAAACTCGAGATGAAACATTAGTGATGGTTCCAACAAAATGTTTTAATATTGTGTGAATAAGAGTGTTAACACCATCAGGGATTCCAGAATTCCTTTTTTCATCAAAAATAGGAAGACCTTCATCATTCAGTTTAACAGCACGTTTAATAGATTCTCTGGAGTCTTCAGTGAGATACGAATCCCACCATCCGCGAAGAGTCCCAGTAAAACCAGTAGACAGGAGTTCAACAATTTCAGGCTGATCAAAGTCATGGTTGTTCATATAACTGATGGCAACCATAGACATATGACCCATTTTGTTAATAATTTCCTGCTCAGAAAAGCCGTCAATATTCCATTCATACAGTTTATCAGCAGAAACAGAGAATTGGGATTGAAAAATCCTTTCTTCAAACTGTATGTCAGGAGGAGTAGGTTTAGTATACCAGTTTTTTGTAAAAGACATGGGGTTGGTTCCAACAAATCTTTTAATTTCTGGTAGACCATTATCAAAAACATTTTTAAGTTCAACAGAAGAGGATGACTCAGAATCTGTGTTTTCAAAAACAGGTTCTTTATCATTTCTTGAAATAACAGCAGCAATATTGGAAGTAGAAGTTCCTTCAGATTTAACTTTTAAATCAGAAAGCATTTTGTCAACAATGTCAAGAGTTTTTGACTGAGAAGTTTTAAAAGCAATTTTTTCTCTTTGACTGGGTAAATCAATCAAAGGTTTCTCAGTTTTTGTAGAAACAGTTTGTTTAACAATTTTTTCTTCAATACGGTCAAGCTGTTGACCAATAATATGCAAAGACTCATTTGTAAAATTGTTTTGTTCAATAATTCCAGAAGCAGGAGTCTCAGCATCAGCAATCTTGAAAGGAGAAGCTTTCACTTCCGTCTTTTGACAAGTTATCATGACTGTCTCAAGAGGAGGATGGCTAGACCTTACAATTGTTTTGTCAGGTTTAACAAAATTTGATTTCTTAATTACGTTCAAATGATTTTGTTGAACAGGATCTTTTGAAACGTAATGATTTTTAAGAAAATCATAAAACAGAATATTTTTCTTTAACAACATCATTTTTTCTCTCCATTTTCGTTTAATACGATCTTTTTCGGACTGAGAGAAAGTATCTCTGTAATAGTGTCTTATCTCTCTGTTTTTGGGAGAAAGACTTTCTTTAGCCAAGTAAACAAGATCCATTTCAAAACTTTTAGGAAGAGCAGTTAAAACTCTTAACTGGTTGTTTTGAAAAATAGGAGGTTCAACAGTAGCAAAATCAGAAGCAGCAGGAGATACAGATTTTGTATCTTCTTCTTCTTCAGCAGGTTTTTGAGTTGAATAAAAAGCAGTGCTAATTTGGGAGTTATCACTTGAAACACCCTTTAGCTTCAAATCAGGTTTAACAGAACTTTTTTGTAAATATTCATCAATAAGTTTCTTATCAAGAAAACTCATTTTAACAGTTCCATAAGGATATTGTTGAATATTTGTGAAATCAGTTTCATGGTAAATATGGGTAAAAGGCTTACTACCTTCTTGAACAGCTTGATCAATTTCATTGACAATATCAGGAGGACACGCAGTCCTGGAGCTAACAGAAGAGCTGGATCTCCACATCTTATCCATGCATTCCTAATTTTAACACTCAATTATCATGTTTTCTCTCATAACCGTTGCATTTCGTAACACATACCCTAAGCAACCGTATACTCTCACTCATGCCCTCAACGCCTGTCCATCGGCTAACACGGGCCTTACAGAATCTCGGCTCTCGGAATTCACTTTACACTAGGGTGGCGCCAACGATCACAAGATAGAACACAACAACGAAGCACCAAAGGTTCGGAACAACATAAACAAGGGAGCAAGGACACAACACAACTACCAGCGGCCAAGGAAGGAATGGCTCTGATACCAAAAAGGAAGGGGAACAAGCGCAGGAGAGGCGGAAGCACCAGAAGCACAGAGATAGTACAATAAACAAGGTAGAACCAGCCAAGTAGGCGGTATAACATGACTCATTCCTGGTTTGTTAACTTTGACAAAAAATTCACTGGTACGTTGCCCTTCTGGTTTGCCCGATGGTGGTCTCAGTTTGGTCTTATTATTGAACTCCTTCCTACACCCTTACTGGAGGCCTTCAGGCTATTTGAAAAAGGATTCAAGCCTAATCCTCATACTGTTAAGGCTAAATTTCCTGCTCTACTCCATTTTGTTAACTATCACAAGGTTCCATGGATTCTCAAATGGCAATATGAGATCAATATTGACGAAAATGCTCTTGCCAGATACTGGTATGTCAAGTGGTGGGATAAGTTCCCACATATTGAAAGAATTGTTGCCACAACCAACAGAGAATGTTCAAAATTTATTAACGACAAATGTTCACCATCCAGCCAGATCCCTACTGCAGCATATTTACCATCCTCTTCATCAGCAAAGAATATTAAACCAAAAAAGAAAAGCTCTCCCCTTGATGACCTAAGGAGAGATCCTGATGCTTTATTTGCTCTTCTCAAGTGTGCAGAAAACTTGGTTGCCAGCAGAACTACTGAAGAAGAAAAGTCAGGTGCTTCTTCCGAAGAATCTGTGGCCAATAATCCCTATTCACCATATGACAAGAAGTTTCAATATTTTTCTTTGTCAACATCATCTTTTCTCTCCATTTTCGTTTAATACGATCTTTTTCAGATTGAGAGAAAGTGTCTCTGTAATAGTGTCTTATCTCTCTGTTTTTTGGAGAAAGACTTTCATTAGTCAAGTAAACAAGATTCATTTCAAAACTTTTAGGAAGAGTTGAAACTCTTAACTGGTTTTGAAAAATAGGAGGTTTAACAGTAGCAAGATGAGAAGCAGCAGGAGATACAGATTTTGTATCTTCTTCTTCTTCAGCAGGTTTTTGAGTTGAATAAAAGGCAGTGCTAATTTGGGAGTTATCGCTTGAAACACCCTTTAGCTTCAAATCAGGTTTAACAAAACTTTTTTGTAAATATTTATCAACAGGTATCTTATCAAGAAAACTCATAATTCCATAAGGATATTGTTGAATACTTGTGGGAGAAAGCCTGAAGGGAGAAGTATTTATCAACAGTTAATGGCAAGGGAGCAAGGACACAACACAACTACCAGCGGCCAAGGAAGGAATGGCTCTGATACCAAAAAGGAAGGGGAACAAGCGCAGGAGAGGCGGAAGCACCAGAAGCACAGAGATAGTACAATAAACAAGGTAGAACCAGCCAAGTAGGCGGTATAACAATTAATAATCAAAATAGTTTAAACAATTAATAAGGCGGTAGAACCAGCCAAGCAGTATAGCATTAAAACAATTAGTAAACAGAGTAATTTAAGCGATTAATAAGGCGGTAGAACCAGCCAAGCAGTATATCATCATGATAATTAAAAGTAGAAATGAATATGAAAGTACTTGATTAATATTGAAAGTAATGAACAATGTACAAGATTAATAGTTACAGGATTACAGGTGAACAACGATAAACAGTGGTATCAGGATAAACAGTGGTAACTTACAAGAGTAATGGTTACCGGAATAGTTCCAGGGGAGCAGTAGGAGAAGTACAAGACTAAAGCTCACTCAAGGAAGTGTTTTTAACAAAAACTAACTCTCAAACTACTTCTGACTAACAATAAGGGACAACCCCCCTTATATAGGAAAATAAAAGCAAAAAGTGAATAGTGAACAGTAACCGTGAATAGTGATCTCGTGAGTGAATAGTAAACTCGTGCGTGAACAGTGAACAGTAGTGAACAGTAATCTCGTGAGTGAACAGTTGGCAAAGGATGACATTTTGTCGTCTTGTGCCGAAAGTAACGTAGTCAACAGATTCCCATGGGGGACAGAGAGAGCAATGGGCGGAGCTTTACACAGAGTGAATAATCAATCAGTATCGCAATAATCTGAATAATTATCGCGAGGATCCCATGTGGGCTCATTGTCGCAGTCATGCTCATGGTAGGTGGTGTACTGATTACAGAAACCACAATATAGCAGATGTTCGTAAACAGGTTCCTTTAGAGGATTGGTGAAGTTCCTTGGGTTAATATAATCAGTAATGGAGATATGTTGGATAGCAACTCCATAGGGTTTGAGACCGAAAACAGTAATTCTGTCTGTATTCCCTTCGAAGTGATAATCTTTCCAAAGGTTATGAATCACCTCTAGAATTTGATTATTGAAATAATTTCTCCAACATTCAGCAAGAGAATAAGGACTTTTGTAGGACAGGAAGGAATCTCCTTTGTACCACGGTCCTTGGTGAGAGTAGCCGTTAACAAGAACAAGGTGCTTAGATGGTTGCACATTCATCCAATTATCAGTGTCCCATTTTGGAAGAGTGCTCCAACATCTAATAGTCACAGAAGGGCTTCCAGTGCGGGCCACAGCTTGTTGAATAATTTGCGGGAGTTGGCTAAGTTGCGATCGATTTGAGACTCTGATCATTCTAACAAAACCAAACTCAAACATTTGGGATAACCAATCTGGATCCATGTCTTCTTCATCCAGATCATCATCTTCATAGTTAATAAGGAGACCAGGAAAAGGGTGAACCTTTCTTTCGTAAACACGGGAGCTTTTCCCAAAGTATTCTTCCCAGTCTAGTTGAATAAAAACATTATCATCTTCATCCAGTTCATCTGGATCTGGAATAGTTGCGGTTACTAGTTTTTTGAAATAATCATGCCATAGATCGAAGGACGTGAACATAGCCTTACTTTCAAAAATACATTTCTGTAAATCTGAAGGTAAGTTGGCAACAGCACATCGTACACTAAATTGTGTCTTAAGACTCAATTTGGCATAATCTGTGTTCATTAAAGTCAATTTATCCATGGAATGGATATCCTCTTTGCCAAAGAGTTGACTAGTGTAAAGATCATGGTGAATAGAATGGCTTGCAAAAGCCTCATGTAATGGCAGGGTCTGGTTAACAGGGTTTTTCTGTATTTGGGAGTCAAGGTCAATAATTAGGCGTTCGTAGACATCATTTTTTATGGCAAGGTTAACAAAATGTATTTCAAGAGCCTGAAGGGTCTTCTTGAAAAGTCTACGATTGCTGGTAGTATAGGCTGCATGGAGATTGTCAATAAGTACTTTAACAGGAGTGGGTAGATCACTGAAATTTCCATTGTGAAACTGCAGTGTTTTAGAAATAACTTCCTGTAAAGTAATATGTATATTATCACTGGAAAATGTCACCTCTGCCGGGACAGATTCCTGAAGGGATGTTGATCTACTAGGATTTCTCCTAGAAGATGCGCCTTCATGCATTACAAAAGGTTGTCCCGCCGGGAGCCTTTCGTCTTGAGGATAGACCGCCGGTCCTTTCCCCTTGTTCCTCCTCTCTGCCGAGGAAGTCATAATATTCCACGTGCACGTGGTAGCATATACCCACTTACTAGTGGTATTAGTAGTATGAGCAGCAAGTCTGCTTAGGGATGACCCTGCAGCATGGTAATGAACAGTATGGTTAATATTTGTATCAGGTTTTGAAACAAATTTGAAATGTACATTCTGTCCAAAAGGATCAGAAGTAATTCCATTGTGGTCAACAAGAAAGGGATACAAAGTGTTAAGGAATGGAAGTCCAAGGATCACTTTGTCGTGCATATTTTTAACAAGAACAGAGGGAATTGGGAAAGCAACATTATGATGGTGAACATAGGCTTTGGGGAGTTCATGTTTAATATTCATTTGGGAACCATTGGCAGAAATGAGTTTCTCAGAGGAAAATTCAAAGTATTCAGGAGGGATTAAATCTTCTCGAATACAATTCATATCTGCACCAGAGTCAATCATAGCAATTACATCAAAATTGTAAACAGGAGAAACAACAATGTTTAATATCGTAAACCATTTTGGAGGAATAGATTTGTTCAGAATAGAGTTAATAGCTTCAGTAATACCTGTATCAGAAAGAAGAGCTTGTTGACTGGAATCATTTCCATCTTTAGGCTCATCTTGTTCATTATCAGAATGATGTATGTCAATATTTTTATCCATTTTTAAGATTAACATTTCTTGGCTGATGTTAATATTATCAAGTTTAACAGTTTGAAGTTCTTGTCTTAAATATTCAATGTTTTGTTCAACAATGGTTAATTTTTGTTTTAAGTCTTCAATAGTTAATTCTTTAGGCTTTTTCTTGTTAAATCTTTCCAAGACTTCTTCAAAACTTATTGTTGATTTAAGTTTTTTAGAATCTTCAGTCTTAGTAAGATTTTTCTTAAACCTATCCAGATACTCTTTTTGGAGTTCAGGATTTTGAATTTGGTTAATTAAGGAAATTAACAATTTTTCATTTTCTTCATGTTTTGTGAGAGTGTTAATAGATGTAATAGTATTACAACAAGAATCTCTGCATCCAAGTTTAATATTAGGGGAATCAGAGGATTCATCAGCAGAATGATAACAAGAATCAGAAGAAGACAAATCATCTTCCAAAGAATCAGACGAAATGTGTGATTCAAGGATTCTGAATAGGGCTTCTTGATCTGCATCATTAATGTTTAACATGTTTAATTTGTTTTTTAGTTTACCAGGTTTGGCTTTACAGTCATTACTGTAATGACCAGGTTTTCCACAATTAAAACATTTTCCTTTATTAGGATTTTGGTGAACATATTTTTTAGAAACAGTTTTCTTTTTATCATAAAATTCATTTGGTTTAACAAAGTTGGTTTGATGTCTTTTATGGTGAACATTTTTGTGAACAATTTTATCATGTTTAACATGTTTATCTCTTTTTTGTCTCGAAGGAGCAATAGGAGGTAAACCATATTGTTCACAGAAATTACCCATTTCATATTTAGCTTTTGTTTTATTTTTTAATTTATCTTTTAACAATTTTTCATCATTACACATGTTAATACCAAGTTTGTTAATAGTACTTAGAATATCACCATAAGTTAAATTTTCATAGTCAATAGAATCATTTTTACCAATTAATTCTTGTTTTACCTTATGAGCAAAAAGAGGAGGCAGACCGTCAATAAACTTTTCTTTCCAATACGGCTTCTTGCAATCTTTTCGAAGCATCACTCTAGAAAGAAAGACAGCATGGTACCACCTGTAATCAGACATAGTAGGACATCTCAAATTATTCAGAAAATCTGAAACTCGAGATGAAACATTAGTGATGGTTCCAACAAAATGTTTTAATATTGTGTGAATAAGAGTGTTAACACCATCAGGGATTCCAGAATTCCTTTTTTCATCAAAAATAGGAAGACCTTCATCATTCAGTTTAACAGCACGTTTAATAGATTCTCTGGAGTCTTCAGTGAGATACGAATCCCACCATCCGCGAAGAGTCCCAGTAAAACCAGTAGACAGGAGTTCAACAATTTCAGGCTGATCAAGGTCATGGTTGTTCATATAACTGATGGCAACCATAGACATATGACCCATTTTGTTAATAATTTCCTGCTCAGAAAAGCCGTCAATATTCCATTCATACAGTTTATCAGCAGAAACAGAGAATTGGGATTGAAAAATCCTTTCTTCAAACTGTATGTCAGGAGGAGTAGGTTTAGTATACCAGTTTTTTGTAAAAGACATGGGGTTGGTTCCAACAAATCTTTTAATTTCTGGTAGACCATTATCAAAAACATTTTTAAGTTCAACAGAAGAGGATGACTCAGAATCTGTGTTTTCAAAAACAGGTTCTTTATCATTTCTTGAAATAACAGCAGCAATATTGGAAGTAGAAGTTCCTTCAGATTTAACTTTTAAATCAGAAAGCATTTTGTCAACAATGTCAAGAGTTTTTGACTGAGAAGTTTTAAAAGCAATTTTTTCTCTTTGACTGGGTAAATCAATCAAAGGTTTCTCAGTTTTTGTAGAAACAGTTTGTTTAACAATTTTTTCTTCAATACGGTCAAGCTGTTGACCAATAATATGCAAAGACTCATTTGTAAAATTGTTTTGTTCAATAATTCCAGAAGCAGGAGTCTCAGCATCAGCAATTTTGAAAGGAGAAGCTTTCACTTCCGTCTTTTGACAAGTGATTAGAACTGTCTCAAGAGGAGGATGGCTAGACCTTACAACAGTATTGTCTGGTTTAACAAAAGTCGATTTCTTAATTACGTTCAAATGATTTTGTTGAATAGGATCTTTTGAAACGTAATGATTTTTAAGAAAATCATAAAACAGAATATTTTTCTTTGTCAACATCATCTTTTCTCTCCATTTTCATTTAATACGATCTTTTTCAGATTGAGAGAAAGTGTCTCTGTAATAGTGTCTTATCTCTCTGTTTTTTGGAGAAAGACTTTCATTAGTCAAGTAAACAAGATTCATTTCAAAACTTTTAGGAAGAGTTGAAACTCTTAACTGGTTTTGAAAAATAGGAGGTTTAACAGTAGCAAGATGAGAAGCAGCAGGAGATACAGATTTTGTATCTTCTTCTTCTTCAGCAGGTTTTTGAGTTGAATAAAAGGCAGTGCTAATTTGGGAGTTATCGCTTGAAACACCCTTTAGCTTCAAATCAGGTTTAACAAAACTTTTTTGTAAATATTTATCAACAGGTATCTTATCAAGAAAACTCATAATTCCATAAGGATATTGTTGAATACTTGTGAAATTAGTTTCATGGTAAATAGGAGCAAAAGGCTTACTACCTTCTTGAACAGCTTGATCATTTTCATTGACAATATCAGGAGGACACGCAGTCCTGGAGCTAACAGAAGAGCTGGATCTCCACATCTTATCCATGCATTCCTAATTTTAACACTCAATTATCATGTTTTCTCTCATAACCGTTGCATTTCGTAACACATACCCTAAGCAACCGTATACCCTCACTCATGCCCTCAACGCCTGTCCATCGGCTAACACGGGCCTTACAGAATCTCGGCTCTCGGAATTCACTTTACACTAGGGTGGCGCCAACGATCACAAGATAGAACACAACAACGAAGCACCAAAGGTTCGGAACAACATAAACAAGGGAGCAAGGACACAACACAACTACCAGCGGCCAAGGAAGGAATGGCTCTGATACCAAAAAGGAAGGGGAACAAGCGCAGGAGAGGCGGTCGAAAGACAAAGGCCCCGCCAAAGAACATTGCAACAGGAGTTAATAGAAATCAAGATTGGTTTTTCAATAGTTTGTAAAACATCTTTTGGGTCAACAGTGTCAAGGGGTTTTGACTGAGAAGTGTTAGAAGCAATATTTTCAACATCTTTTTCAATAACATATTTAGCACTTTTACAGTCAATACGAAGTAAAAACTTTTGGTTTAACAAATCACTTTGAAACTTTGATATGCATAGTACTATAGATAAAATTTCTTTTTTAATAGTACTATAGTTTAGCTGTGCAGTATTCCAGATTCCAGAGTAGAAACGAACAATTTGTTCAGATGAATCTGGTGAAACTTGTTGTTTCAGAATACCACCATAACCAATATCAGAAGCATCAGTTTCAACAATTTTGAAGGCATTAACAGTGGGAATACCAAGACAGGGTAAAGTCTTGACATGAATTTTGATTTGTTTAACAAGAGTAGTATGGATAGAGGTCCAAGGAGGAGGATTACTTTGCAGCCGATCAAAAAGAGGCTTACATTGTTTCCTCAGATCTTTATAAAAATCAGCAACATAATTCAGAGAACCAAGGAATCTTTGGAGCTGAGTTTTATCAGTAATAATATCAGGGAATTTGTCAGCAAATTGAATAGCTCTGTCAATAGGATGAATTTGACCTTCGTTAATATCAAAACCAAGAAAACGAACCTTAGTTTGGAACAATTTGATTTTCTTGGCAGAGACAACAAGACCATTTCTTTTGATGGTATCTAGAAACGAATGCAAATGTTTCCAGTGTTCATCAATAGAATTAGAGTAAACAAGAACATCGTCAATATAAACAATAGTGAAATGACTGAATGAGATGAAAATATCATTCATGATGTTTTGGAACTCACTAGGAGCATTCTTCAGACCAAAAGGCATCACATTCCACTCATAATGACCAAAAGGAGTGGTGAAAGCAGTCTTGTATCTATCACCCTCAGCAATCTGGATTTGCCAGAAACCAGACTTTAAATCAAACTTGGAGAATATCACCGCATCACTCAATCTGTGAACTAAGTCATTTTTGTTTGGAATAGGGTACCTAATCCATTCTAAGACCTTGTTCAAAGGCTTGTAGTTAATAACCAAGCGGGGTGTTCCTCTCTCAATTTCAGCATTCTTCTGAACATAGAAAGCAGCACATGACCAAGGGGACTTGCTCTTTCTAATTAATCCTTTGTTCAATAAATCATCAATTTCCTTTTTGCAAAACTCTACCAATTCAGAATTCATCTGTATGGGTCGAGCTTTAGTAGGAATATTCTTTTCACAAAAATCTTTAACATATGGCAAGTTAACAATGTGATTTTTTCTATGCCAAAAAGCATTTGGAAAATCAGAACAAACATGAGCAGTCAATATTTTTTGAAAATTATCAATTTTTGAAGTTAATAACGGATCAGAAAGGTGATCAGCAATCTTCTTATATTTTACTTCATTTTGAAGAAAACTAAGATGATTAGCTTTAGCATGCAGCATGTTCAAATCATGGTTAACATCAATCTCAGATTTTGAGGCAAATTTGAATTTCACTTTTTGACCAAAAGGGTCAGTAGTAATACCATCATGTTCAACAAGAAAGGGATACAACACATTAATAAATGGTAATCCAAGAATCACTTTATCATGCATGTTTTTAACAAGCACAGAAGGAATCTTGAAGCAGACATTATCATGGCAAACATGAGCATTGTTTAATTCATATTTGATTCTCATTTGAGAACCATTAGCAGAAGCAAGTCTCTCAGTAGACTTTTCAAAATATTTGGAAGGGACAAGTCCTTCCTGAATGCAATTCAAATCAGCACCAGAGTCAATCATGGCAACAACATCAAAATGATAATCATGTGAGACAGCAATTTTGACTTTAGTAAACCATTTAGGAGGAAGCATTTTGTTAATAAGATTAACATGGCAATCAACAGTTTTGGCAACATCATTCTTGTCGGCCACAGCAGTTTGTTTGAGTTTATTTCTCAAATCAGAAAGTTCACGGTGAACAGTATTAACTTCGCACTGAAGTTCATTAACAGTCAATTTTTTAGGTTTTGAAAAACCTTTTTGTTGTTCTTTGTTTTTGGAAAGAACATTGCAACAGGAGTTAATAGAAATCAAGATTGGTTTTTCAATAGTTTGTAAAACATCTTTTGGGTCAACAGTGTCAAGGGGTTTTGACTGAGAAGTGTTAGAAGCAATTTTTTCTCTTTGACTGGGTAAATCAATCAAAGGTTTCTCAGTTTTTGTAGAAACAGTTTGTTCAATAATTTCAGGAGTTTCAGTAGCAGCAATCTTGGAAGGAGAAGCTGTCACTTCCGTCTCTTGACAAGTTATCTTAACCGTCTCAAGAGGAGGATGGCTAGACCTTATAACAGTTTTGTCTTGTTTAACAAAATTTGATTTCTTAATTACGTTCAAATGATTTTGTTGAATAGGATCTTTTGAAACGTAATAATTTTTAAGAAAATCATAAAACAGGATATTTTTCTTTAACAAAGACATTTTTTCTCTCCATTTTCGTTTAATACGATCTTTTTCTGATTGAGAAAAAGTATCTCTGTAATAGTGTCTTATCTCTCTGTTTTTGGGAGAAAGACTTTCTTTAGCCAAGTAAACAAGATCCATTTCAAAACTTTTAGGAAGAGCAGTTAAAACTCTTAATTGGTTTTGAAAAATAGGAGGTTCAACAGCAGCAAAATCAGAAGCAGCAGGAGATACAGATTTTGTATCTTCTTCTTCTTCTGCAGGTTTTTCATCTTTGGTTGAATAAAAAGGGGTGCTAATTTGGGAGTTATCACATGAAACACCCTTTAGCTTCAAATCAGGTTTAACAAAACTTTTTTGTAAATATTCATCAAGATCAAGGTCTCTTTTAGAAACACTTTCAGATCCAGCAAAGGAATGTCTTCCTTCATTGATTCTTAAAGGTTTCTTATCAAGAAAACTTATCTTAACAGTTCCATCAAGATATTGTTGAATATTTGTGAGATCAGTTTCATGGTAAATGGGTTTAGCAGGAGGCGAAACATTTTCCAATAACCATTCTTTAGGAAGGTTCACATCTTCCCAACGAATCATTTTTGGAACTTCAATTTTCGCATCAGAAGTTGAACATTGAATTAACATGGTTTTACCAGAAGGATCTCTAACATGAGCAGCTTTAGGATTCAACTGGGAACCCACAAGTCTGTAGTAAATTCGGTAAATAAGAGCAAAAGGTTTACTACCTTCTTCCATATCATAACCAGAAGTTAACACATTTAAAGTCAAAGCTTTAACAATATTAGGATCATCAAGAGCAAGACAGATATCAGGGTAAACATCAAAGTAAATAGGACCATCATACAAAGATGCAGTAATCATGCCAAGAATGCTATCTTTAAATTGCCTAAATCTAGCATCTCTTAAGCACATCAAAGCAGAAGCATTAATACCTTTTCTTGTGAGAGGTTTAACAGCAACTTGAACAAGACCAATGTGTAAATATTTCAATTTAGTAGCAAGAAATTCATTAATATTCTTTTTTGAAAATAAACAACATTTTTCATGGTGTCTGGAAATAGAAAATGTTTGTTCAACAGTTCTTACTCGGTACTGAGAAAATCCAGTATTCTCATGCCAAGAAGTATTGTAAATGTGTTTAATATTAACCTTGGGGATATTCCATCTTCGGAAATCCGGAATTTCTTTCTCTTGAACAACTTGATCTTCTTCATTGATAATATCAGGAGGACACGCAGTCCTGGAGCTAACAGAAGAGTTGGATCTCCACATCTTATCCATGCACTCCTAATTTTAACACTCAATTATCATGTTTTCTCTCATAACCGTTGCATTTCGTAACACATACCCTAAGCAACCGTATACCCTCACTCATGCCCTCAACGCCTGTCCATCGGCTAACACGGGCCTTACAGAATCTCGGCTCTCGGAATTCACTTTACACTAGGGTGGCGCCAACGATCACAAGATAGAACACAACAACGAAGCACCAAAGGTTCGGAACAACATAAACAAGGGAGCAAGGACACAACACAACTACCAGCGGCCAAGGAAGGAATGGCTCTGATACCAAAAAGGAAGGGGAACAAGCGCAGGAGAGGCGGAAGCACCAGAAGCACAGAGATAGTACAATAAACAAGGTAGAACCAGCCAAGTAGGCGGTATAACAATTAATAATCAAAATAGTTTAAACAATTAATAAGGCGGTAGAACCAGCCAAGCAGTATAGCATTAAAACAATTAGTAAACAGAGTAATTTAAGCGATTAATAAGGCGGTAGAACCAGCCAAGCAGTATATCATCATGATAATTGAAAATAGTAATGAATATGAAAGTACTTGATTAATATTGAAAGTAATGAACAATGTACAAGATTAATAGTTACAGGATTACAGGTGAACAACGATAAACAGTGGTATCAGGATAAACAGTGGTAACTTACAAGAGTAATGGTTACCGGAATAGTTCCAGGGGAGCAGTAGGAGAAGTACAAGACTAAAGCTCACTCAAGGAAGTGTTTTTAACAAAAACTAACTCTCAAACTACTTCTACTTAACAATAAGGGACAGCCCCCCTTATATAGGAAAATTTCTCAAAAAGTGAATAGTGAACAGTAACAGTGAATAGTGATCTCGTGAGTGAATAGTACACCCGTGCGTGAACAGTAGTGAACAGTAATCTCGTGAGTGAACAGTTGGCAGAGGATGACATTTTGTCGTCTTGTGCCGAAAGCAGTCAACAAAGTAATCAACAGATTCCCATGGGGGACAGAGAGATCAATAGGCGGAGCTTTACTCAGAGTGAATAATGAGATCATTCAAAATTCTCCTTCTTGTGGAAGGAGAATTTTGTGCCGTTGAACAAACTGTTGCTGCTTCTCCTCTGTCCATCGGCTAACACGGGCCTTACAGAATCTCGGCTCTCGGAATTCACTTTACACTAGGGTGGCGCCAACGATCACAAGATAGAACACAACAACGAAGCACCAAAGGTTCGGAACAACATAAACAAGGGAGCAAGGACACAACACAACTACCAGCGGCCAAGGAAGGAATGGCTCTGACACCAAAAAGGAAGGGGAACAAGCGCAGGAGAGGCGGAAGCACCAGAAGCACAGAGATAGTACAATAAACAAGGTAGAACCAGCCAAGTAGGCGGTATAACAATTAATAATCAAAATAGTTTAAACAATTAATAAGGCGGTAGAACCAGCCAAGCAGTATAGCATTAAAACAATTAGTAAACAGAGTAATTTAAGCGATTAATAAGGCGGTAGAACCAGCCAAGCAGTATATCATCATGATAATTGAAAATAGTAATGAATATGAAAGTACTTGATTAATATTGAAAGTAATGAACAATGTACAAGATTAATAGTTACAGGATTACAGGTGAACAACGATAAACAGTGGTATCAGGATAAACAGTGGTAACTTACAAGAGTAATGGTTACCGGAATAGTTCCAGGGGAGCAGTAGGAGAAGTACAAGACTAAAGCTCACTCAAGGAAGTGTTTTTAACAAAAACTAACTCTCAAACTACTTCTGACTAACAATAAGGGACAACCCCCCTTATATAGGAAAATAAAAGCAAAAAGTGAATAGTGAACAGTAACCGTGAATAGTGATCTCGTGAGTGAATAGTAAACTCGTGCGTGAACAGTGAACAGTAGTGAACAGTAATCTCGTGAGTGAACAGTTGGCAAAGGATGACATTTTGTCGTCTTGTGCCGAAAGTAACGTAGTCAACAGATTCCCATGGGGGACAGAGAGAGCAATGGGCGGAGCTTTACACAGAGTGAATAATCAATCAGTATCGCAATAATCTGAATAATTATCGCGAGGATCCCATGTGGGCTCATTGTCGCAGTCATGCTCATGGTAGGTGGTGTACTGATTACAGAAACCACAATATAGCAGATGTTCGTAAACAGGTTCCTTTAGAGGATTGGTGAAGTTCCTTGGGTTAATATAATCAGTAATGGAGATATGTTGGATAGCAACTCCATAGGGTTTGAGACCGAAAACAGTAATTCTGTCTGTATTCCCTTCGAAGTGATAATCTTTCCAAAGGTTATGAATCACCTCTAGAATTTGATTATTGAAATAATTTCTCCAACATTCAGCAAGAGAATAAGGACTTTTGTAGGACAGGAAGGAATCTCCTTTGTACCACGGTCCTTGGTGAGAGTAGCCGTTAACAAGAACAAGGTGCTTAGATGGTTGCACATTCATCCAATTATCAGTGTCCCATTTTGGAAGAGTGCTCCAACATCTAATAGTCACAGAAGGGCTTCTAGTGCGGGCCACAGCTTGTTGAATAATTTGCGGGAGTTGGCTAAGTTGCGATCGATTTGAGACTCTGATCATTCTAACAAAACCAAACTCAAACATTTGGGATAACCAATCTGGATCCATGTCTTCTTCATCCAGATCATCATCTTCATAGTTAATAAGGAGACCAGGAAAAGGGTGAACCTTTCTTTCGTAAACACGGGAGCTTTTCCCAAAGTATTCTTCCCAGTCTAGTTGAATAAAAACATTATCATCTTCATCCAGTTCATCTGGATCTGGAATAGTTGCGGTTACTAGTTTTTTGAAATAATCATGCCATAGATCGAAGGACGTGAACATAGCCTTACTTTCAAAAATACATTTCTGTAAATCTGAAGGTAAGTTGGCAACAGCACATCGTACACTAAATTGTGTCTTAAGACTCAATTTGGCATAATCTGTGTTCATTAAAGTCAATTTATCCATGGAATGGATATCCTCTTTGCCAAAGAGTTGACTAGTGTAAAGATCATGGTGAATAGAATGGCTTGCAAAAGCCTCATGTAATGGCAGGGTCTGGTTAACAGGGTTTTTCTGTATTTGGGAGTCAAGGTCAATAATTAGGCGTTCGTAGACATCATTTTTTATGGCAAGGTTAACAAAATGTATTTCAAGAGCCTGAAGGGTCTTCTTGAAAAGTCTACGATTGCTGGTAGTATAGGCTGCATGGAGATTGTCAATAAGTACTTTAACAGGAGTGGGTAGATCACTGAAATTTCCATTGTGAAACTGCAGTGTTTTAGAAATAACTTCCTGTAAAGTAATATGTATATTATCACTGGAAAATGTCACCTCTGCCGGGACAGATTCCTGAAGGGATGTTGATCTACTAGGATTTCTCCTAGAAGATGCGCCTTCATGCATTACAAAAGGTTGTCCCGCCGGGAGCCTTTCGTCTTGAGGATAGACCGCCGGTCCTTTCCCCTTGTTCCTCCTCTCTGCCGAGGAAGTCATAATATTCCACGTGCACGTGGTAGCATATACCCACTTACTAGTGGTATTAGTAGTATGAGCAGCAAGTCTGCTTAGGGATGACCCTGCAGCATGGTAATGAACAGTATGGTTAATATTTGTATCAGGTTTTGAAACAAATTTGAAATGTACATTCTGTCCAAAAGGATCAGAAGTAATTCCATTGTGGTCAACAAGAAAGGGATACAAAGTGTTAAGGAATGGAAGTCCAAGGATCACTTTGTCGTGCATATTTTTAACAAGAACAGAGGGAATTGGGAAAGCAACATTATGATGGTGAACATAGGCTTTGGGGAGTTCATGTTTAATATTCATTTGGGAACCATTGGCAGAAATGAGTTTCTCAGAGGAAAATTCAAAGTATTCAGGAGGGATTAAATCTTCTCGAATACAATTCATATCTGCACCAGAGTCAATCATAGCAATTACATCAAAATTGTAAACAGGAGAAACAACAATGTTTAATATCGTAAACCATTTTGGAGGAATAGATTTGTTCAGAATAGAGTTAATAGCTTCAGTAATACCTGTATCAGAAAGAAGAGCTTGTTGACTGGAATCATTTCCATCTTTAGGCTCATCTTGTTCATTATCAGAATGATGTATGTCAATATTTTTATCCATTTTTAAGATTAACATTTCTTGGCTGATGTTAATATTATCAAGTTTAACAGTTTGAAGTTCTTGTCTTAAATATTCAATGTTTTGTTCAACAATGGTTAATTTTTGTTTTAAGTCTTCAATAGTTAATTCTTTAGGCTTTTTCTTGTTAAATCTTTCCAAGACTTCTTCAAAACTTATTGTTGATTTAAGTTTTTTAGAATCTTCAGTCTTAGTAAGATTTTTCTTAAACCTATCCAGATACTCTTTTTGGAGTTCAGGATTTTGAATTTGGTTAATTAAGGAAATTAACAATTTTTCATTTTCTTCATGTTTTGTGAGAGTGTTAATAGATGTAATAGTATTACAACAAGAATCTCTGCATCCAAGTTTAATATTAGGGGAATCAGAGGATTCATCAGCAGAATGATAACAAGAATCAGAAGAAGACAAATCATCTTCCAAAGAATCAGACGAAATGTGTGATTCAAGGATTCTGAATAGGGCTTCTTGATCTGCATCATTAATGTTTAACATGTTTAATTTGTTTTTTAGTTTACCAGGTTTGGCTTTACAGTCATTACTGTAATGACCAGGTTTTCCACAATTAAAACATTTTCCTTTATTAGGATTTTGGTGAACATATTTTTTAGAAACAGTTTTCTTTTTATCATAAAATTCATTTGGTTTAACAAAGTTGGTTTGATGTCTTTTATGGTGAACATTTTTGTGAACAATTTTATCATGTTTAACATGTTTATCTCTTTTTTGTCTCGAAGGAGCAATAGGAGGTAAACCATATTGTTCACAGAAATTACCCATTTCATATTTAGCTTTTGTTTTATTTTTTAATTTATCTTTTAACAATTTTTCATCATTACACATGTTAATACCAAGTTTGTTAATAGTACTTAGAATATCACCATAAGTTAAATTTTCATAGTCAATAGAATCATTTTTACCAATTAATTCTTGTTTTACCTTATGAGCAAAAAGAGGAGGCAGACCGTCAATAAACTTTTCTTTCCAATACGGCTTCTTGCAATCTTTTCGAAGCATCACTCTAGAAAGAAAGACAGCATGGTACCACCTGTAATCAGACATAGTAGGACATCTCAAATTATTCAGAAAATCTGAAACTCGAGATGAAACATTAGTGATGGTTCCAACAAAATGTTTTAATATTGTGTGAATAAGAGTGTTAACACCATCAGGGATTCCAGAATTCCTTTTTTCATCAAAAATAGGAAGACCTTCATCATTCAGTTTAACAGCACGTTTAATAGATTCTCTGGAGTCTTCAGTGAGATACGAATCCCACCATCCGCGAAGAGTCCCAGTAAAACCAGTAGACAGGAGTTCAACAATTTCAGGCTGATCAAGGTCATGGTTGTTCATATAACTGATGGCAACCATAGACATATGACCCATTTTGTTAATAATTTCCTGCTCAGAAAAGCCGTCAATATTCCATTCATACAGTTTATCAGCAGAAACAGAGAATTGGGATTGAAAAATCCTTTCTTCAAACTGTATGTCAGGAGGAGTAGGTTTAGTATACCAGTTTTTTGTAAAAGACATGGGGTTGGTTCCAACAAATCTTTTAATTTCTGGTAGACCATTATCAAAAACATTTTTAAGTTCAACAGAAGAGGATGACTCAGAATCTGTGTTTTCAAAAACAGGTTCTTTATCATTTCTTGAAATAACAGCAGCAATATTGGAAGTAGAAGTTCCTTCAGATTTAACTTTTAAATCAGAAAGCATTTTGTCAACAATGTCAAGAGTTTTTGACTGAGAAGTTTTAAAAGCAATTTTTTCTCTTTGACTGGGTAAATCAATCAAAGGTTTCTCAGTTTTTGTAGAAACAGTTTGTTTAACAATTTTTTCTTCAATACGGTCAAGCTGTTGACCAATAATATGCAAAGACTCATTTGTAAAATTGTTTTGTTCAATAATTCCAGCGGCCAAGGGAGCAAGGACACAACAACGAAGAGTTGAAACTCTTAACTGTTGATAAATATTTATGAGTCTTGGAAAGATGGAGAGAAAAGATGATGTTGACAAAGAAAAATATTCTGTTTTATGATTTTCTTAAAAATCATTACGTTTCAAAAGATCCTATTCAACAAAATCATTTGAACGTAATTAAGAAATCGACTTTTGAACAGCTTGATCATTTTCATTGACAATATCAGGAGGACACGCAGTCCTGGAGCTAACAGAAGAGCTGGATCTCCACATCTTATCCATGCATTCCTAATTTTAACACTCAATTATCATGTTTTCTCTCATAACCGTTGCATTTCGTAACACATACCCTAAGGCCCGTGTCAACATCGTTGGCCGCTGCGCTTGTTTAAACTATTTTGATTATTAATTGTTATACCGCCTACTTGGCTGGTTCTACCTTGTTTATTGTACTATCTCTGTGCTTCTGGTGCTTCCGCCTCTCCTGCGCTTGTTCCCCTTCCTTTTTGGTATCAGAGCCATTCCTTCCTTGGCCGCTGGTAGTTGTGTTGTGTCCTTGCTCCCTTGTTTATGTTGTTCCGAACCTTTGGTGCTTCGTTGTTGTGTTCTATCTTGTGATCGTTGGCGCCACCCTAGTGTAAAGTGAATTCCGAGAGCCGAGATTCTGTAAGGCCCGTGTTAGCCGATGGACAGGCGTTGAGGGCATGAGTGAGGGTATACGGTTGCTTAGGGTATGTGTTACGAAATGCAACGGTTATGAGAGAAAACATGATAATTGAGTGTTAAAATTAGGAATGCATGGATAAGATGTGGAGATCCAGCTCTTCTGTTAGCTCCAGGACTGCGTGTCCTCCTGATATTGTCAATGAAAATGATCAAGCTGTTCAAGAAGGTAGTAAGCCTTTTGCTCCTATTTACCATGAAACTAATTTCACAAGTATTCAACAATATCCTTATGGAATTATGAGTTTTCTTGATAAGATACCTGTTGATAAATATTTACAAAAAAGTTTTGTTAAACCTGATTTGAAGCTAAAGGGTGTTTCAAGCGATAACTCCCAAATTAGCACTGCCTTTTATTCAACTCAAAAACCTGCTGAAGAAGAAGAAGATACAAAATCTGTATCTCCTGCTGCTTCTCATCTTGCTACTGTTAAACCTCCTATTTTTCAAAACCAGTTAAGAGTTTCAACTCTTCCTAAAAGTTTTGAAATGAATCTTGTTTACTTGACTAATGAAAGTCTTTCTCCAAAAAACAGAGAGATAAGACACTATTACAGAGACACTTTCTCTCAATCTGAAAAAGATCGTATTAAACGAAAATGGAGAGAAAAGATGATGTTGACAAAGAAAAATATTCTGTTTTATGATTTTCTTAAAAATCATTACGTTTCAAAAGATCCTATTCAACAAAATCATTTGAACGTAATTAAGAAATCGACTTTTGTTAAACCAGACAATACTGTTGTAAGGTCTAGCCATCCTCCTCTTGAGACAGTTCTAATCACTTGTCAAAAGACGGAAGTGAAAGCTTCTCCTTTCAAAATTGCTGATGCTGAGACTCCTGCTTCTGGAATTATTGAACAAAACAATTTTACAAATGAGTCTTTGCATATTATTGGTCAACAGCTTGACCGTATTGAAGAAAAAATTGTTAAACAAACTGTTTCTACAAAAACTGAGAAACCTTTGATTGATTTACCCAGTCAAAGAGAAAAAATTGCTTTTAAAACTTCTCAGTCAAAAACTCTTGACATTGTTGACAAAATGCTTTCTGATTTAAAAGTTAAATCTGAAGGAACTTCTACTTCCAATATTGCTGCTGTTATTTCAAGAAATGATAAAGAACCTGTTTTTGAAAACACAGATTCTGAGTCATCCTCTTCTGTTGAACTTAAAAATGTTTTTGATAATGGTCTACCAGAAATTAAAAGATTTGTTGGAACCAACCCCATGTCTTTTACAAAAAACTGGTATACTAAACCTACTCCTCCTGACATACAGTTTGAAGAAAGGATTTTTCAATCCCAATTCTCTGTTTCTGCTGATAAACTGTATGAATGGAATATTGACGGCTTTTCTGAGCAGGAAATTATTAACAAAATGGGTCATATGTCTATGGTTGCCATCAGTTATATGAACAACCATGACCTTGATCAGCCTGAAATTGTTGAACTCCTGTCTACTGGTTTTACTGGGACTCTTCGCGGATGGTGGGATTCGTATCTCACTGAAGACTCCAGAGAATCTATTAAACGTGCTGTTAAACTGAATGATGAAGGTCTTCCTATTTTTGATGAAAAAAGGAATTCTGGAATCCCTGATGGTGTTAACACTCTTATTCACACAATATTAAAACATTTTGTTGGAACCATCACTAATGTTTCATCTCGAGTTTCAGATTTTTTGAATAATTTGAGATGTCCTACTATGTCTGATTACAGGTGGTACCATGCTGTCTTTCTTTCTAGAGTGATGCTTCGAAAAGATTGCAAGAAGCCGTATTGGAAAGAAAAGTTTATTGACGGTCTGCCTCCTCTTTTTGCTCATAAGGTAAAACAAGAATTAATTGGTAAAAATGATTCTATTGACTATGAAAATTTAACTTATGGTGATATTCTAAGTACTATTAACAAACTTGGTATTAACATGTGTAATGATGAAAAATTGTTAAAAGATAAATTAAAAAATAAAACAAAAGCTAAATATGAAATGGGTAATTTCTGTGAACAATATGGTTTACCTCCTATTGCTCCTTCGAGACAAAAAAGAGATAAACATGTTAAACATGATAAAATTGTTCACAAAAATGTTCACCATAAAAGACATCAAACCAACTTTGTTAAACCAAATGAATTTTATGATAAAAAGAAAACTGTTTCTAAAAAATATGTTCACCAAAATCCTAATAAAGGAAAATGTTTTAATTGTGGAAAACCTGGTCATTACAGTAATGACTGTAAAGCCAAACCTGGTAAACTAAAAAACAAATTAAACATGTTAAACATTAATGATGCAGATCAAGAAGCCCTATTCAGAATCCTTGAATCACACATTTCGTCTGATTCTTTAGAAGATGATTTGTCTTCTTCTGATTCTTGTTATCATTCTGCTGATGAATCCTCTGATTCCCCTAATATTAAACTTGGATGCAGAGATTCTTGTTGTAATACTATTACATCTATTAACACTCTCACAAAACATGAAGAAAATGAAAAATTGTTAATTTCCTTAATTAACCAAATTCAAAATCCTGAACTCCAAAAAGAGTATCTGGATAGGTTTAAGAAAAATCTTACTAAGACTGAAGATTCTAAAAAACTTAAATCAACAATAAGTTTTGAAGAAGTCTTGGAAAGATTTAACAAGAAAAAGCCTAAAGAATTAACTATTGAAGACTTAAAACAAAAATTAACCATTGTTGAACAAAACATTGAATATTTAAGACAAGAACTTCAAACTGTTAAACTTGATAATATTAACATCAGCCAAGAAATGTTAATCTTAAAAATGGATAAAAATATTGACATACATCATTCTGATAATGAACAAGATGAGCCTAAAGATGGAAATGATTCCAGTCAACAAGCTCTTCTTTCTGATACAGGTATTACTGAAGCTATTAACTCTATTCTGAACAAATCTATTCCTCCAAAATGGTTTACGATATTAAACATTGTTGTTTCTCCTGTTTACAATTTTGATGTAATTGCTATGATTGACTCTGGTGCAGATATGAATTGTATTCGAGAAGATTTAATCCCTCCTGAATACTTTGAATTTTCCTCTGAGAAACTCATTTCTGCCAATGGTTCCCAAATGAATATTAAACATGAACTCCCCAAAGCCTATGTTCACCATCATAATGTTGCTTTCCCAATTCCCTCTGTTCTTGTTAAAAATATGCACGACAAAGTGATCCTTGGACTTCCATTCCTTAACACTTTGTATCCCTTTCTTGTTGACCACAATGGAATTACTTCTGATCCTTTTGGACAGAATGTACATTTCAAATTTGTTTCAAAACCTGATACAAATATTAACCATACTGTTCATTACCATGCTGCAGGGTCATCCCTAAGCAGACTTGCTGCTCATACTACTAATACCACTAGTAAGTGGGTATATGCTACCACGTGCACGTGGAATATTATGACTTCCTCGGCAGAGAGGAGGAACAAGGGGAAAGGACCGGCGGTCTATCCTCAAGACGAAAGGCTCCCGGCGGGACAACCTTTTGTAATGCATGAAGGCGCATCTTCTAGGAGAAATCCTAGTAGATCAACATCCCTTCAGGAATCTGTCCCGGCAGAGGTGACATTTTCCAGTGATAATATACATATTACTTTACAGGAAGTTATTTCTAAAACACTGCAGTTTCACAATGGAAATTTCAGTGATCTACCCACTCCTGTTAAAGTACTTATTGACAATCTCCATGCAGCCTATACTACCAGCAATCGTAGACTTTTCAAGAAGACCCTTCAGGCTCTTGAAATACATTTTGTTAACCTTGCCATAAAAAATGATGTCTACGAACGCCTAATTATTGACCTTGACTCCCAAATACAGAAAAACCCTGTTAACCAGACCCTGCCATTACATGAGGCTTTTGCAAGCCATTCTATTCACCATGATCTTTACACTAGTCAACTCTTTGGCAAAGAGGATATCCATTCCATGGATAAATTGACTTTAATGAACACAGATTATGCCAAATTGAGTCTTAAGACACAATTTAGTGTACGATGTGCTGTTGCCAACTTACCTTCAGATTTACAGAAATGTATTTTTGAAAGTAAGGCTATGTTCACGTCCTTCGATCTATGGCATGATTATTTCAAAAAACTAGTAACCGCAACTATTCCAGATCCAGATGAACTGGATGAAGATGATAATGTTTTTATTCAACTAGACTGGGAAGAATACTTTGGGAAAAGCTCCCGTGTTTACGAAAGAAAGGTTCACCCTTTTCCTGGTCTCCTTATTAACTATGAAGATGATGATCTGGATGAAGAAGACATGGATCCAGATTGGTTATCCCAAATGTTTGAGTTTGGTTTTGTTAGAATGATCAGAGTCTCAAATCGATCGCAACTTAGCCAACTCCCGCAAATTATTCAACAAGCTGTGGCCCGCACTGGAAGCCCTTCTGTGACTATTAGATGTTGGAGCACTCTTCCAAAATGGGACACTGATAATTGGATGAATGTGCAACCATCTAAGCACCTTGTTCTTGTTAACGGCTACTCTCACCAAGGACCGTGGTACAAAGGAGATTCCTTCCTGTCCTACAAAAGTCCTTATTCTCTTGCTGAATGTTGGAGAAATTATTTCAATAATCAAATTCTAGAGGTGATTCATAACCTTTGGAAAGATTATCACTTCGAAGGGAATACAGACAGAATTACTGTTTTCGGTCTCAAACCCTATGGAGTTGCTATCCAACATATCTCCATTACTGATTATATTAACCCAAGGAACTTCACCAATCCTCTAAAGGAACCTGTTTACGAACATCTGCTATATTGTGGTTTCTGTAATCAGTACACCACCTACCATGAGCATGACTGCGACAATGAGCCCACATGGGATCCTCGCGATAATTATTCAGATTATTGCGATACTGATTGATTATTCACTCTGTGTAAAGCTCCGCCCATTGCTCTCTCTGTCCCCCATGGGAATCTGTTGACTACGTTACTTTCGGCACAAGACGACAAAATGTCATCCTTTGCCAACTGTTCACTCACGAGATTACTGTTCACTACTGTTCACTGTTCACGCACGAGTTTACTATTCACTCACGAGATCACTATTCACGGTTACTGTTCACTATTCACTTTTTGCTTTTATTTTCCTATATAAGGGGGGTTGTCCCTTATTGTTAGTCAGAAGTAGTTTGAGAGTTAGTTTTTGTTAAAAACACTTCCTTGAGTGAGCTTTAGTCTTGTACTTCTCCTACTGCTCCCCTGGAACTATTCCGGTAACCATTACTCTTGTAAGTTACCACTGTTTATCCTGATACCACTGTTTATCGTTGTTCACCTGTAATCCTGTAACTATTAATCTTGTACATTGTTCATTACTTTCAATATTAATCAAGTACTTTCATATTCATTACTATTTTCAATTATCATGATGATATACTGCTTGGCTGGTTCTACCGCCTTATTAATCGCTTAAATTACTCTGTTTACTAATTGTTTTAATGCTATACTGCTTGGCTGGTTCTACCGCCTTATTAATTGTTTAAACTATTTTGATTATTAATTGTTATACCGCCTACTTGGCTGGTTCTACCTTGTTTATTGTACTATCTCTGTGCTTCTGGTGCTTCCGCCTCTCCTGCGCTTGTTCCCCTTCCTTCTCCTACTGCTCCCCTGGAACTATTCCGGTAACCATTACTCTTGTAAGTTACCACTGTTTATCCTGATACCACTGTTTATCGTTGTTCACCTGTAATCCTGTAACTATTAATCTTGTACATTGTTCATTACTTTCAATATTAATCAAGTACTTTCATATTCATTACTATTTTCAATTATCATGATGATATACTGCTTGGCTGGTTCTACCGCCTTATTAATCGCTTAAATTACTCTGTTTACTAATTGTTTTAATGCTATACTGCTTGGCTGGTTCTACCGCCTTATTAATTGTTTAAACTATTTTGATTATTAATTGTTATACCGCCTACTTGGCTGGTTCTACCTTGTTTATTGTACTATCTCTGTGCTTCTGGTGCTTCCGCCTCTCCTGCGCTTGTTCCCCTTCCTTTTTGGTATCAGAGCCATTCCTTCCTTGGCCGCTGGTAGTTGTGTTGTGTCCTTGCTCCCTTGTTTATGTTGTTCCGAACCTTTGGTGCTTCGTTGTTGTGTTCTATCTTGTGATCGTTGGCGCCACCCTAGTGTAAAGTGAATTCCGAGAGCCGAGATTCTGTAAGGCCCGTGTTAGCCGATGGACAGGCGTTGAGGGCATGAGTGAGGGTATACGGTTGCTTAGGGTATGTGTTACGAAATGCAACGGTTATGAGAGAAAACATGATAATTGAGTGTTAAAATTAGGAATGCATGGATAAGATGTGGAGATCCAGCTCTTCTGTTAGCTCCAGGACTGCGTGTCCTCCTGATATTGTCAATGAAAATGATCAAGCTGTTCAAGAAGGTAGTAAGCCTTTTGCTCCTATTTACCATGAAACTAATTTCACAAGTATTCAACAATATCCTTATGGAATTATGAGTTTTCTTGATAAGATACCTGTTGATAAATATTTACAAAAAAGTTTTGTTAAACCTGATTTGAAGCTAAAGGGTGTTTCAAGCGATAACTCCCAAATTAGCACTGCCTTTTATTCAACTCAAAAACCTGCTGAAGAAGAAGAAGATACAAAATCTGTATCTCCTGCTGCTTCTCATCTTGCTACTGTTAAACCTCCTATTTTTCAAAACCAGTTAAGAGTTTCAACTCTTCCTAAAAGTTTTGAAATGAATCTTGTTTACTTGACTAATGAAAGTCTTTCTCCAAAAAACAGAGAGATAAGACACTATTACAGAGACACTTTCTCTCAATCTGAAAAAGATCGTATTAAACGAAAATGGAGAGAAAAGATGATGTTGACAAAGAAAAATATTCTGTTTTATGATTTTCTTAAAAATCATTACGTTTCAAAAGATCCTATTCAACAAAATCATTTGAACGTAATTAAGAAATCGACTTTTGTTAAACCAGACAATACTGTTGTAAGGTCTAGCCATCCTCCTCTTGAGACAGTTCTAATCACTTGTCAAAAGACGGAAGTGAAAGCTTCTCCTTTCAAAATTGCTGATGCTGAGACTCCTGCTTCTGGAATTATTGAACAAAACAATTTTACAAATGAGTCTTTGCATATTATTGGTCAACAGCTTGACCGTATTGAAGAAAAAATTGTTAAACAAACTGTTTCTACAAAAACTGAGAAACCTTTGATTGATTTACCCAGTCAAAGAGAAAAAATTGCTTTTAAAACTTCTCAGTCAAAAACTCTTGACATTGTTGACAAAATGCTTTCTGATTTAAAAGTTAAATCTGAAGGAACTTCTACTTCCAATATTGCTGCTGTTATTTCAAGAAATGATAAAGAACCTGTTTTTGAAAACACAGATTCTGAGTCATCCTCTTCTGTTGAACTTAAAAATGTTTTTGATAATGGTCTACCAGAAATTAAAAGATTTGTTGGAACCAACCCCATGTCTTTTACAAAAAACTGGTATACTAAACCTACTCCTCCTGACATACAGTTTGAAGAAAGGATTTTTCAATCCCAATTCTCTGTTTCTGCTGATAAACTGTATGAATGGAATATTGACGGCTTTTCTGAGCAGGAAATTATTAACAAAATGGGTCATATGTCTATGGTTGCCATCAGTTATATGAACAACCATGACCTTGATCAGCCTGAAATTGTTGAACTCCTGTCTACTGGTTTTACTGGGACTCTTCGCGGATGGTGGGATTCGTATCTCACTGAAGACTCCAGAGAATCTATTAAACGTGCTGTTAAACTGAATGATGAAGGTCTTCCTATTTTTGATGAAAAAAGGAATTCTGGAATCCCTGATGGTGTTAACACTCTTATTCACACAATATTAAAACATTTTGTTGGAACCATCACTAATGTTTCATCTCGAGTTTCAGATTTTCTGAATAATTTGAGATGTCCTACTATGTCTGATTACAGGTGGTACCATGCTGTCTTTCTTTCTAGAGTGATGCTTCGAAAAGATTGCAAGAAGCCGTATTGGAAAGAAAAGTTTATTGACGGTCTGCCTCCTCTTTTTGCTCATAAGGTAAAACAAGAATTAATTGGTAAAAATGATTCTATTGACTATGAAAATTTAACTTATGGTGATATTCTAAGTACTATTAACAAACTTGGTATTAACATGTGTAATGATGAAAAATTGTTAAAAGATAAATTAAAAAATAAAACAAAAGCTAAATATGAAATGGGTAATTTCTGTGAACAATATGGTTTACCTCCTATTGCTCCTTCGAGACAAAAAAGAGATAAACATGTTAAACATGATAAAATTGTTCACAAAAATGTTCACCATAAAAGACATCAAACCAACTTTGTTAAACCAAATGAATTTTATGATAAAAAGAAAACTGTTTCTAAAAAATATGTTCACCAAAATCCTAATAAAGGAAAATGTTTTAATTGTGGAAAACCTGGTCATTACAGTAATGACTGTAAAGCCAAACCTGGTAAACTAAAAAACAAATTAAACATGTTAAACATTAATGATGCAGATCAAGAAGCCCTATTCAGAATCCTTGAATCACACATTTCGTCTGATTCTTTGGAAGATGATTTGTCTTCTTCTGATTCTTGTTATCATTCTGCTGATGAATCCTCTGATTCCCCTAATATTAAACTTGGATGCAGAGATTCTTGTTGTAATACTATTACATCTATTAACACTCTCACAAAACATGAAGAAAATGAAAAATTGTTAATTTCCTTAATTAACCAAATTCAAAATCCTGAACTCCAAAAAGAGTATCTGGATAGGTTTAAGAAAAATCTTACTAAGACTGAAGATTCTAAAAAACTTAAATCAACAATAAGTTTTGAAGAAGTCTTGGAAAGATTTAACAAGAAAAAGCCTAAAGAATTAACTATTGAAGACTTAAAACAAAAATTAACCATTGTTGAACAAAACATTGAATATTTAAGACAAGAACTTCAAACTGTTAAACTTGATAATATTAACATCAGCCAAGAAATGTTAATCTTAAAAATGGATAAAAATATTGACATACATCATTCTGATAATGAACAAGATGAGCCTAAAGATGGAAATGATTCCAGTCAACAAGCTCTTCTTTCTGATACAGGTATTACTGAAGCTATTAACTCTATTCTGAACAAATCTATTCCTCCAAAATGGTTTACGATATTAAACATTGTTGTTTCTCCTGTTTACAATTTTGATGTAATTGCTATGATTGACTCTGGTGCAGATATGAATTGTATTCGAGAAGATTTAATCCCTCCTGAATACTTTGAATTTTCCTCTGAGAAACTCATTTCTGCCAATGGTTCCCAAATGAATATTAAACATGAACTCCCCAAAGCCTATGTTCACCATCATAATGTTGCTTTCCCAATTCCCTCTGTTCTTGTTAAAAATATGCACGACAAAGTGATCCTTGGACTTCCATTCCTTAACACTTTGTATCCCTTTCTTGTTGACCACAATGGAATTACTTCTGATCCTTTTGGACAGAATGTACATTTCAAATTTGTTTCAAAACCTGATACAAATATTAACCATACTGTTCATTACCATGCTGCAGGGTCATCCCTAAGCAGACTTGCTGCTCATACTACTAATACCACTAGTAAGTGGGTATATGCTACCACGTGCACGTGGAATATTATGACTTCCTCGGCAGAGAGGAGGAACAAGGGGAAAGGACCGGCGGTCTATCCTCAAGACGAAAGGCTCCCGGCGGGACAACCTTTTGTAATGCATGAAGGCGCATCTTCTAGGAGAAATCCTAGTAGATCAACATCCCTTCAGGAATCTGTCCCGGCAGAGGTGACATTTTCCAGTGATAATATACATATTACTTTACAGGAAGTTATTTCTAAAACACTGCAGTTTCACAATGGAAATTTCAGTGATCTACCCACTCCTGTTAAAGTACTTATTGACAATCTCCATGCAGCCTATACTACCAGCAATCGTAGACTTTTCAAGAAGACCCTTCAGGCTCTTGAAATACATTTTGTTAACCTTGCCATAAAAAATGATGTCTACGAACGCCTAATTATTGACCTTGACTCCCAAATACAGAAAAACCCTGTTAACCAGACCCTGCCATTACATGAGGCTTTTGCAAGCCATTCTATTCACCATGATCTTTACACTAGTCAACTCTTTGGCAAAGAGGATATCCATTCCATGGATAAATTGACTTTAATGAACACAGATTATGCCAAATTGAGTCTTAAGACACAATTTAGTGTACGATGTGCTGTTGCCAACTTACCTTCAGATTTACAGAAATGTATTTTTGAAAGTAAGGCTATGTTCACGTCCTTCGATCTATGGCATGATTATTTCAAAAAACTAGTAACCGCAACTATTCCAGATCCAGATGAACTGGATGAAGATGATAATGTTTTTATTCAACTAGACTGGGAAGAATACTTTGGGAAAAGCTCCCGTGTTTACGAAAGAAAGGTTCACCCTTTTCCTGGTCTCCTTATTAACTATGAAGATGATGATCTGGATGAAGAAGACATGGATCCAGATTGGTTATCCCAAATGTTTGAGTTTGGTTTTGTTAGAATGATCAGAGTCTCAAATCGATCGCAACTTAGCCAACTCCCGCAAATTATTCAACAAGCTGTGGCCCGCACTGGAAGCCCTTCTGTGACTATTAGATGTTGGAGCACTCTTCCAAAATGGGACACTGATAATTGGATGAATGTGCAACCATCTAAGCACCTTGTTCTTGTTAACGGCTACTCTCACCAAGGACCGTGGTACAAAGGAGATTCCTTCCTGTCCTACAAAAGTCCTTATTCTCTTGCTGAATGTTGGAGAAATTATTTCAATAATCAAATTCTAGAGGTGATTCATAACCTTTGGAAAGATTATCACTTCGAAGGGAATACAGACAGAATTACTGTTTTCGGTCTCAAACCCTATGGAGTTGCTATCCAACATATCTCCATTACTGATTATATTAACCCAAGGAACTTCACCAATCCTCTAAAGGAACCTGTTTACGAACATCTGCTATATTGTGGTTTCTGTAATCAGTACACCACCTACCATGAGCATGACTGCGACAATGAGCCCACATGGGATCCTCGCGATAATTATTCAGATTATTGCGATACTGATTGATTATTCACTCTGTGTAAAGCTCCGCCCATTGCTCTCTCTGTCCCCCATGGGAATCTGTTGACTACGTTACTTTCGGCACAAGACGACAAAATGTCATCCTTTGCCAACTGTTCACTCACGAGATTACTGTTCACTACTGTTCACTGTTCACGCACGAGTTTACTATTCACTCACGAGATCACTATTCACGGTTACTGTTCACTATTCACTTTTTGCTTTTATTTTCCTATATAAGGGGGGTTGTCCCTTATTGTTAGTCAGAAGTAGTTTGAGAGTTAGTTTTTGTTAAAAACACTTCCTTGAGTGAGCTTTAGTCTTGTACTTCTCCTACTGCTCCCCTGGAACTATTCCGGTAACCATTACTCTTGTAAGTTACCACTGTTTATCCTGATACCACTGTTTATCGTTGTTCACCTGTAATCCTGTAACTATTAATCTTGTACATTGTTCATTACTTTCAATATTAATCAAGTACTTTCATATTCATTACTATTTTCAATTATCATGATGATATACTGCTTGGCTGGTTCTACCGCCTTATTAATCGCTTAAATTACTCTGTTTACTAATTGTTTTAATGCTATACTGCTTGGCTGGTTCTACCGCCTTATTAATTGTTTAAACTATTTTGATTATTAATTGTTATACCGCCTACTTGGCTGGTTCTACCTTGTTTATTGTACTATCTCTGTGCTTCTGGTGCTTCCGCCTCTCCTGCGCTTGTTCCCCTTCCTTTTTGGTATCAGAGCCATTCCTTCCTTGGCCGCTGGTAGTTGTGTTGTGTCCTTGCTCCCTTGTTTATGTTGTTCCGAACCTTTGGTGCTTCGTTGTTGTGTTCTATCTTGTGATCGTTGGCGCCACCCTAGTGTAAAGTGAATTCCGAGAGCCGAGATTCTGTAAGGCCCGTGTTAGCCGATGGACAGGCGTTGAGGGCATGAGTGAGGGTATACGGTTGCTTAGGGTATGTGTTACGAAATGCAACGGTTATGAGAGAAAACATGATAATTGAGTGTTAAAATTAGGAATGCATGGATAAGATGTGGAGATCCAGCTCTTCTGTTAGCTCCAGGACTGCGTGTCCTCCTGATATTGTCAATGAAAATGATCAAGCTGTTCAAGAAGGTAGTAAGCCTTTTGCTCCTATTTACCATGAAACTAATTTCACAAGTATTCAACAATATCCTTATGGAATTATGAGTTTTCTTGATAAGATACCTGTTGATAAATATTTACAAAAAAGTTTTGTTAAACCTGATTTGAAGCTAAAGGGTGTTTCAAGCGATAACTCCCAAATTAGCACTGCCTTTTATTCAACTCAAAAACCTGCTGAAGAAGAAGAAGATACAAAATCTGTATCTCCTGCTGCTTCTCATCTTGCTACTGTTAAACCTCCTATTTTTCAAAACCAGTTAAGAGTTTCAACTCTTCCTAAAAGTTTTGAAATGAATCTTGTTTACTTGACTAATGAAAGTCTTTCTCCAAAAAACAGAGAGATAAGACACTATTACAGAGACACTTTCTCTCAATCTGAAAAAGATCGTATTAAACGAAAATGGAGAGAAAAGATGATGTTGACAAAGAAAAATATTCTGTTTTATGATTTTCTTAAAAATCATTACGTTTCAAAAGATCCTATTCAACAAAATCATTTGAACGTAATTAAGAAATCGACTTTTGTTAAACCAGACAATACTGTTGTAAGGTCTAGCCATCCTCCTCTTGAGACAGTTCTAATCACTTGTCAAAAGACGGAAGTGAAAGCTTCTCCTTTCAAAATTGCTGATGCTGAGACTCCTGCTTCTGGAATTATTGAACAAAACAATTTTACAAATGAGTCTTTGCATATTATTGGTCAACAGCTTGACCGTATTGAAGAAAAAATTGTTAAACAAACTGTTTCTACAAAAACTGAGAAACCTTTGATTGATTTACCCAGTCAAAGAGAAAAAATTGCTTTTAAAACTTCTCAGTCAAAAACTCTTGACATTGTTGACAAAATGCTTTCTGATTTAAAAGTTAAATCTGAAGGAACTTCTACTTCCAATATTGCTGCTGTTATTTCAAGAAATGATAAAGAACCTGTTTTTGAAAACACAGATTCTGAGTCATCCTCTTCTGTTGAACTTAAAAATGTTTTTGATAATGGTCTACCAGAAATTAAAAGATTTGTTGGAACCAACCCCATGTCTTTTACAAAAAACTGGTATACTAAACCTACTCCTCCTGACATACAGTTTGAAGAAAGGATTTTTCAATCCCAATTCTCTGTTTCTGCTGATAAACTGTATGAATGGAATATTGACGGCTTTTCTGAGCAGGAAATTATTAACAAAATGGGTCATATGTCTATGGTTGCCATCAGTTATATGAACAACCATGACCTTGATCAGCCTGAAATTGTTGAACTCCTGTCTACTGGTTTTACTGGGACTCTTCGCGGATGGTGGGATTCGTATCTCACTGAAGACTCCAGAGAATCTATTAAACGTGCTGTTAAACTGAATGATGAAGGTCTTCCTATTTTTGATGAAAAAAGGAATTCTGGAATCCCTGATGGTGTTAACACTCTTATTCACACAATATTAAAACATTTTGTTGGAACCATCACTAATGTTTCATCTCGAGTTTCAGATTTTCTGAATAATTTGAGATGTCCTACTATGTCTGATTACAGGTGGTACCATGCTGTCTTTCTTTCTAGAGTGATGCTTCGAAAAGATTGCAAGAAGCCGTATTGGAAAGAAAAGTTTATTGACGGTCTGCCTCCTCTTTTTGCTCATAAGGTAAAACAAGAATTAATTGGTAAAAATGATTCTATTGACTATGAAAATTTAACTTATGGTGATATTCTAAGTACTATTAACAAACTTGGTATTAACATGTGTAATGATGAAAAATTGTTAAAAGATAAATTAAAAAATAAAACAAAAGCTAAATATGAAATGGGTAATTTCTGTGAACAATATGGTTTACCTCCTATTGCTCCTTCGAGACAAAAAAGAGATAAACATGTTAAACATGATAAAATTGTTCACAAAAATGTTCACCATAAAAGACATCAAACCAACTTTGTTAAACCAAATGAATTTTATGATAAAAAGAAAACTGTTTCTAAAAAATATGTTCACCAAAATCCTAATAAAGGAAAATGTTTTAATTGTGGAAAACCTGGTCATTACAGTAATGACTGTAAAGCCAAACCTGGTAAACTAAAAAACAAATTAAACATGTTAAACATTAATGATGCAGATCAAGAAGCCCTATTCAGAATCCTTGAATCACACATTTCGTCTGATTCTTTGGAAGATGATTTGTCTTCTTCTGATTCTTGTTATCATTCTGCTGATGAATCCTCTGATTCCCCTAATATTAAACTTGGATGCAGAGATTCTTGTTGTAATACTATTACATCTATTAACACTCTCACAAAACATGAAGAAAATGAAAAATTGTTAATTTCCTTAATTAACCAAATTCAAAATCCTGAACTCCAAAAAGAGTATCTGGATAGGTTTAAGAAAAATCTTACTAAGACTGAAGATTCTAAAAAACTTAAATCAACAATAAGTTTTGAAGAAGTCTTGGAAAGATTTAACAAGAAAAAGCCTAAAGAATTAACTATTGAAGACTTAAAACAAAAATTAACCATTGTTGAACAAAACATTGAATATTTAAGACAAGAACTTCAAACTGTTAAACTTGATAATATTAACATCAGCCAAGAAATGTTAATCTTAAAAATGGATAAAAATATTGACATACATCATTCTGATAATGAACAAGATGAGCCTAAAGATGGAAATGATTCCAGTCAACAAGCTCTTCTTTCTGATACAGGTATTACTGAAGCTATTAACTCTATTCTGAACAAATCTATTCCTCCAAAATGGTTTACGATATTAAACATTGTTGTTTCTCCTGTTTACAATTTTGATGTAATTGCTATGATTGACTCTGGTGCAGATATGAATTGTATTCGAGAAGATTTAATCCCTCCTGAATACTTTGAATTTTCCTCTGAGAAACTCATTTCTGCCAATGGTTCCCAAATGAATATTAAACATGAACTCCCCAAAGCCTATGTTCACCATCATAATGTTGCTTTCCCAATTCCCTCTGTTCTTGTTAAAAATATGCACGACAAAGTGATCCTTGGACTTCCATTCCTTAACACTTTGTATCCCTTTCTTGTTGACCACAATGGAATTACTTCTGATCCTTTTGGACAGAATGTACATTTCAAATTTGTTTCAAAACCTGATACAAATATTAACCATACTGTTCATTACCATGCTACAGGGTCATCCCTAAGCAGACTTGCTGCTCATACTACTAATACCACTAGTAAGTGGGTATATGCTACCACGTGCACGTGGAATATTATGACTTCCTCGGCAGAGAGGAGGAACAAGGGGAAAGGACCGGCGGTCTATCCTCAAGACGAAAGGCTCCCGGCGGGACAACCTTTTGTAATGCATGAAGGCGCATCTTCTAGGAGAAATCCTAGTAGATCAACATCCCTTCAGGAATCTGTCCCGGCAGAGGTGACATTTTCCAGTGATAATATACATATTACTTTACAGGAAGTTATTTCTAAAACACTGCAGTTTCACAATGGAAATTTCAGTGATCTACCCACTCCTGTTAAAGTACTTATTGACAATCTCCATGCAGCCTATACTACCAGCAATCGTAGACTTTTCAAGAAGACCCTTCAGGCTCTTGAAATACATTTTGTTAACCTTGCCATAAAAAATGATGTCTACGAACGCCTAATTATTGACCTTGACTCCCAAATACAGAAAAACCCTGTTAACCAGACCCTGCCATTACATGAGGCTTTTGCAAGCCATTCTATTCACCATGATCTTTACACTAGTCAACTCTTTGGCAAAGAGGATATCCATTCCATGGATAAATTGACTTTAATGAACACAGATTATGCCAAATTGAGTCTTAAGACACAATTTAGTGTACGATGTGCTGTTGCCAACTTACCTTCAGATTTACAGAAATGTATTTTTGAAAGTAAGGCTATGTTCACGTCCTTCGATCTATGGCATGATTATTTCAAAAAACTAGTAACCGCAACTATTCCAGATCCAGATGAACTGGATGAAGATGATAATGTTTTTATTCAACTAGACTGGGAAGAATACTTTGGGAAAAGCTCCCGTGTTTACGAAAGAAAGGTTCACCCTTTTCCTGGTCTCCTTATTAACTATGAAGATGATGATCTGGATGAAGAAGACATGGATCCAGATTGGTTATCCCAAATGTTTGAGTTTGGTTTTGTTAGAATGATCAGAGTCTCAAATCGATCGCAACTTAGCCAACTCCCGCAAATTATTCAACAAGCTGTGGCCCGCACTGGAAGCCCTTCTGTGACTATTAGATGTTGGAGCACTCTTCCAAAATGGGACACTGATAATTGGATGAATGTGCAACCATCTAAGCACCTTGTTCTTGTTAACGGCTACTCTCACCAAGGACCGTGGTACAAAGGAGATTCCTTCCTGTCCTACAAAAGTCCTTATTCTCTTGCTGAATGTTGGAGAAATTATTTCAATAATCAAATTCTAGAGGTGATTCATAACCTTTGGAAAGATTATCACTTCGAAGGGAATACAGACAGAATTACTGTTTTCGGTCTCAAACCCTATGGAGTTGCTATCCAACATATCTCCATTACTGATTATATTAACCCAAGGAACTTCACCAATCCTCTAAAGGAACCTGTTTACGAACATCTGCTATATTGTGGTTTCTGTAATCAGTACACCACCTACCATGAGCATGACTGCGACAATGAGCCCACATGGGATCCTCGCGATAATTATTCAGATTATTGCGATACTGATTGATTATTCACTCTGTGTAAAGCTCCGCCCATTGCTCTCTCTGTCCCCCATGGGAATCTGTTGACTACGTTACTTTCGGCACAAGACGACAAAATGTCATCCTTTGCCAACTGTTCACTCACGAGATTACTGTTCACTACTGTTCACTGTTCACGCACGAGTTTACTATTCACTCACGAGATCACTATTCACGGTTACTGTTCACTATTCACTTTTTGCTTTTATTTTCCTATATAAGGGGGGTTGTCCCTTATTGTTAGTCAGAAGTAGTTTGAGAGTTAGTTTTTGTTAAAAACACTTCCTTGAGTGAGCTTTAGTCTTGTACTTCTCCTACTGCTCCCCTGGAACTATTCCGGTAACCATTACTCTTGTAAGTTACCACTGTTTATCCTGATACCACTGTTTATCGTTGTTCACCTGTAATCCTGTAACTATTAATCTTGTACATTGTTCATTACTTTCAATATTAATCATTCTGATCTTTTGCGCCATGAAAGGTCCATCATTATTAGCACCATTTCTGATAAAACAGACACTTCAAAAATTATTTACCATAGTGTCTACATTGTTAACGTCATCACTGAAAGAGAATGGGGATCTTCCCCAAATATTACAAGAATGATGCCCAAACACCTCATCCCTTATTCTTATCATGATTATATTACTGCATGGTTCAGATTTATGCTTCACCAGAATGATACCACACTATTTCAGGAGCTGGATCTCCACATCTTATCCATGCATTCCTAATTTTAACACTCAATTATCATGTTTTCTCTCATAACCGTTGCATTTCGTAACACATACCCTAAGCAACCGTATACCCTCACTCATGCCCTCAACGCCTGTCCATCGGCTAACACGGGCCTTACAGAGATTTCCGAAGATGGAATATCCCCAAGGTTAATATTAAACACATTTACAATACTTCTTGGCATGAGAATACTGGATTTTCTCAGTACCGAGTAAGAACTGTTGAACAAACATTTTCTATTTCCAGACACCATGAAAAATGTTGTTTATTTTCAAAAAAGAATATTAATGAATTTCTTGCTACTAAATTGAAATATTTACACATTGGTCTTGTTCAAGTTGCTGTTAAACCTCTCACACACGAGATCACTGGATAGAACACAACAACGATCTTGTACTTCTCCTTTAGCTTGTGATCAGAAGCATCAGTTTCACTTTACACTAGGGTGGCGCCAACGATCACAAGATAGAACACAACAACGAAGCACCAAAGGTTCGGAACAACATAAACAAGGGAGCAAGGACACAACACAACTACCAGCGGCCAAGGAAGGAATGGCTCTGATACCAAAAAGGAAGGGGAACAAGCGCAGGAGAGGCGGAAGCACCAGAAGCACAGAGATAGTACAATAAACAAGGTAGAACCAGCCAAGTAGGCGGTATAACAATTAATAATCAAAATAGTTTAAACAATTAATAAGGCGGTAGAACCAGCCAAGCAGTATAGCATTAAAACAATTAGTAAACAGAGTAATTTAAGCGATTAATAAGGCGGTAGAACCAGCCAAGCAGTATATCATCATGATAATTGAAAATAGTAATGAATATGAAAGTACTTGATTAATATTGAAAGTAATGAACAATGTACAAGATTAATAGTTACAGGATTACAGGTGAACAACGATAAACAGTGGTATCAGGATAAACAGTGGTAACTTACAAGAGTAATGGTTACCGGAATAGTTCCAGGGGAGCAGTAGGAGAAGTACAAGACTAAAGCTCACTCAAGGAAGTGTTTTTAACAAAAACTAACTCTCAAACTACTTCTACTTAACAATAAGGGACAGCCCCCCTTATATAGGAAAATTTCTCAAAAAGTGAATAGTGAACAGTAACAGTGAATAGTGATCTCGTGAGTGAATAGTACACCCGTGCGTGAACAGTAGTGAACAGTAATCTCGTGAGTGAACAGTTGGCAGAGGATGACATTTTGTCGTCTTGTGCCGAAAGCAGTCAACAAAGTAATCAACAGATTCCCATGGGGGACAGAGAGATCAATAGGCGGAGCTTTACTCAGAGTGAATAATGAGATCATTCAAAATTCTCCTTCTTGTGGAGAATCTTCGTCATGACCAAATAACTTCTTGTCATATGGTGAATAGGGATTATTGGCCACAGATTCTTCGGAAGAAGCACCTGACTTTTCTTCTTCAGTAGTTCTGCTGGCAACCAAGTTTTCTGCACACTTGAGAAGAGCAAATAAAGCATCAGGATCTCTCCTTAGGTCATCAAGGGGAGAGCTTTTCTTTTTTGGTTTAATATTCTTTGCTGATGAAGAGGATGGTAAATATGCTGCAGTAGGGATCTGGCTGGATGGTGAACATTTGTCGTTAATAAATTTTGAACATTCTCTGTTGGTTGTGGCAACAATTCTTTCAATATGTGGGAACTTATCCCACCACTTGACATACCAGTATCTGGCAAGAGCATTTTCGTCAATATTGATCTCATATTGCCATTTGAGAATCCATGGAACCTTGTGATAGTTAACAAAATGGAGTAGAGCAGGAAATTTAGCCTTAACAGTATGAGGATTAGGCTTGAATCCTTTTTCAAATAGCCTGAAGGCCTCCAGTAAGGGTGTAGGAAGGAGTTCAATAATAAGACCAAACTGAGACCACCATCGGGCAAACCAGAAGGGCAACGTACCAGTGAATTTTTTGTCAAAGTTAACAAACCAGGAATGAGTCATGGTATCATTCTGGTGAAGCATAAATCTGAACCATGCAGTAATATAATCATGATAAGAATAAGGGATGAGGTGTTTGGGCATCATTCTTGTAATATTTGGGGAAGATCCCCATTCTCTTTCAGTGATGACGTTAACAATGTAGACACTATGGTAAATAATTTTTGAAGTGTCTGTTTTATCAGAAATGGTGCTAATAATGATGGACCTTTCATGGCGCAAAAGATCAGAATAGTAACCAAGTTTCTTTTCACCATGTTCAGGGATCCAGTGGAAATTTGAGGGGAAGTAGCTCTTGGCTAACTGCAGGGGGTCAACAAAGGAGGACCGATTGGGTTCAATAGAAAATAGGTTTTGGAAATATTGTTTCCTAATATACTGGGAGGTATTTCTAGGAAAGGAGGTCCTAATAGGTTGGTTAACAGGGGTGATGGAGTAAGGATCATAGGATGAAGCCAAGACAGAGGAGTAGTTAGGTTTAGGTATGGTACCTAAGGTTGTAAAACGGTTAATAGTCTGCAAAGAGGAGGTAGGTTTACGTTCAACAAGTTGGTTTTCATTAGGTTCTTTGGCGGGGCCTTTGTCTTTCGACCGCCTACTCGCCATGTGTGAATTCTGCAGAAATTCACGAGTAAGGAAATCAGGGATGGCATTTTGGGAGCCTTTAATATAGTTAATATCAAAATCAAAAACACTTAAAATAGCTTGCCATCTAGCAAAAATATGTTTTGAAGCAATATTTTCAACATCTTTTTCAATAACATATTTAGCACTTTTACAGTCAATACGAAGTAAAAACTTTTGGTTTAACAAATCACTTTGAAACTTTGATATGCATAGTACTATAGATAAAATTTCTTTTTTAATAGTACTATAGTTTAGCTGTGCAGTATTCCAGATTCCAGAGTAGAAACGAACAATTTGTTCAGATGAATCTGGTGAAACTTGTTGTTTCAGAATACCACCATAACCAATATCAGAAGCATCAGTTTCAACAATTTTGAAGGCATTAACAGTGGGAATACCAAGACAGGGTAAAGTCTTGACATGAATTTTGATTTGTTTAACAATAGTAGTATGGATAGAGGTCCAAGGAGGAGGATTACTTTGCAGCCGATCAAAAAGAGGCTTACATTGTTTCCTCAGATCTTTATAAAAATCAGCAACATAATTCAGAGAACCAAGGAATCTTTGGAGCTGAGTTTTATCAGTAATAATATCAGGGAATTTGTCAGCAAATTGAATAGCTCTGTCAATAGGATGAATTTGACCTTCGTTAATATCAAAACCAAGAAAACGAACCTTAGTTTGGAACAATTTGATTTTCTTGGCAGAGACAACAAGACCATTTCTTTTGATGGTATCTAGAAACGAATGCAAATGTTTCCAGTGTTCATCAATAGAATTAGAGTAAACAAGAACATCGTCAATATAAACAATAGTGAAATGACTGAATGAGATGAAAATATCATTCATGATGTTTTGGAACTCACTAGGAGCATTCTTCAGACCAAAAGGCATCACATTCCACTCATAATGACCAAAAGGAGTGCCGAAAGCAGTCTTGTATCTATCACCCTCAGCAATCTGGATTTGCCAGAAACCAGACTTTAAATCAAACTTGGAGAATATCACCGCATCACTCAATCTGTGAACTAAGTCATTTTTGTTTGGAATAGGGTACCTAATCCATTCTAAGACCTTGTTCAAAGGCTTGTAGTTAATAACCAAGCGGGGTGTTCCTCTCTCAATTTCAGCATTCTTCTGAACATAGAAAGCAGCACATGACCAAGGGGACTTGCTCTTTCTAATTAATCCTTTGTTCAATAAATCATCAATTTCCTTTTTGCAAAACTCTACCAATTCAGAATTCATCTGTATGGGTCGAGCTTTAGTAGGAATATTCTTTTCACAAAAATCTTTAACATATGGCAAGTTAACAATGTGATTTTTTCTATGCCAAAAAGCATTTGGAAAATCAGAACAAACATGAGCAGTCAATATTTTTTGAAAATTATCAATTTTTGAAGTTAATAACGGATCAGAAAGGTGATCAGCAATCTTCTTATATTTTACTTCATTTTGAAGAAAACTAAGATGATTAGCTTTAGCATGCAGCATGTTCAAATCATGGTTAACATCAATCTCAGATTTTGAGGCAAATTTGAATTTCACTTTTTGACCAAAAGGGTCAGTAGTAATACCATCATGTTCAACAAGAAAGGGATACAACACATTAATAAATGGTAATCCAAGAATCACTTTATCATGCATGTTTTTAACAAGCACAGAAGGAATCTTGAAGCAGACATTATCATGGCAAACATGAGCATTGTTTAATTCATATTTGATTCTCATTTGAGAACCATTAGCAGAAGCAAGTCTCTCAGTAGACTTTTCAAAATATTTGGAAGGGACAAGTCCTTCCTGAATGCAATTCAAATCAGCACCAGAGTCAATCATGGCAACAACATCAAAATGATAATCATGTGAGACAGCAATTTTGACTTTAGTAAACCATTTAGGAGGAAGCATTTTGTTAATAAGATTAACATGGCAATCAACAGTTTTGGCAACATCATTCTTGTCGGCCACAGCAGTTTGTTTGAGTTTATTTCTCAAATCAGAAAGTTCACGGTGAACAGTATTAACTTCGCACTGAAGTTCATTAACAGTCAATTTTTTAGGTTTTGAAAAACCTTTTTGTTGTTCTTTGTTTTTGGAAAGAACATTGCAACAGGAGTTAATAGAAATCAAGATTGGTTTTTCAATAGTTTGTAAAACATCTTTTGGGTCAACAGTGTCAAGGGGTTTTGACTGAGAAGTGTTAGAAGCAATTTTTTCTCTTTGACTGGGTAAATCAATCAAAGGTTTCTCAGTTTTTGTAGAAACAGTTTGTTCAATAATTTCAGGAGTTTCAGTAGCAGCAATCTTGGAAGGAGAAGCTGTCACTTCCGTCTCTTGACAAGTTATCTTAACCGTCTCAAGAGGAGGATGGCTAGACCTTATAACAGTTTTGTCTTGTTTAACAAAATTTGATTTCTTAATTACGTTCAAATGATTTTGTTGAATAGGATCTTTTGAAACGTAATAATTTTTAAGAAAATCATAAAACAGGATATTTTTCTTTAACAAAGACATTTTTTCTCTCCATTTTCGTTTAATACGATCTTTTTCTGATTGAGAAAAAGTATCTCTGTAATAGTGTCTTATCTCTCTGTTTTTGGGAGAAAGACTTTCTTTAGCCAAGTAAACAAGATCCATTTCAAAACTTTTAGGAAGAGCAGTTAAAACTCTTAATTGGTTTTGAAAAATAGGAGGTTCAACAGCAGCAAAATCAGAAGCAGCAGGAGATACAGATTTTGTATCTTCTTCTTCTTCTGCAGGTTTTTCATCTTTGGTTGAATAAAAAGGGGTGCTAATTTGGGAGTTATCACATGAAACACCCTTTAGCTTCAAATCAGGTTTAACAAAACTTTTTTGTAAATATTCATCAAGATCAAGGTCTCTTTTAGAAACACTTTCAGATCCAGCAAAGGAATGTCTTCCTTCATTGATTCTTAAAGGTTTCTTATCAAGAAAACTTATCTTAACAGTTCCATCAAGATATTGTTGAATATTTGTGAGATCAGTTTCATGGTAAATAGGTTTAGCAGGAGGCGAAACATTTTCCAATAACCATTCTTTAGGAAGGTTCACATCTTCCCAACGAATCATTTTTGGAACTTCAATTTTCGCATCAGAAGTTGAACATTGAATTAACATGGTTTTACCAGAAGGATCTCTAACATGAGCAGCTTTAGGATTCAACTGGGAACCCACAAGTCTGTAGTAAATTCGGTAAATAAGAGCAAAAGGTTTACTACCTTCTTCCATATCATAACCAGAAGTTAACACATTTAAAGTCAAAGCTTTAACAATATTAGGATCATCAAGAGCAAGACAGATATCAGGGTAAACATCAAAGTAAATAGGACCATCATACAAAGATGCAGTAATCATGCCAAGAATGCTATCTTTAAATTGCCTAAATCTAGCATCTCTTAAGCACATCAAAGCAGAAGCATTAATACCTTTTCTTGTGAGAGGTTTAACAGCAACTTGAACAAGACCAATGTGTAAATATTTCAATTTAGTAGCAAGAAATTCATTAATATTCTTTTTTGAAAATAAACAACATTTTTCATGGTGTCTGGAAATAGAAAATGTTTGTTCAACAGTTCTTACTCGGTACTGAGAAAATCCAGTATTCTCATGCCAAGAAGTATTGTAAATGTGTTTAATATTAACCTTGGGGATATTCCATCTTCGGAAATCCGGAATTTCTTTCTCTTGAACAACTTGATCTTCTTCATTGATAATATCAGGAGGACACGCAGTCTTGGAGCTAACAGAAGAGTTGGATCTCCACATCTTATCCATGCACTCCTAATTTTAACACTCAATTATCATGTTTTCTCTCATAACCGTTGCATTTCGTAACACATACCCTAAGCAACCGTATACCCTCACTCATGCCCTCAACGCCTGTCCATCGGCTAACACGGGCCTTACAGAATCTCGGCTCTCGGAATTCACTTTACACTAGGGTGGCGCCAACGATCACAAGATAGAACACAACAACGAAGCACCAAAGGTTCGGAACAACATAAACAAGGGAGCAAGGACACAACACAACTACCAGCGGCCAAGGAAGGAATGGCTCTGATACACAACTCCATTACTGATTATATTAACCCAAGGAACTTCACCAATCCTCTAAAGGAACCTGTTTACGAACATCTGCTATATTGTGGTTTCTGTAATCAGTACACCACCTACCATGAGCATGACTGCGACAATGAGCCCACATGGGATCCTCGCGATAATTATTCAGATTATTGCGATACTGATTGATTATTCACTCTGTGTAAAGCTCCGCCCATTGCTCTCTCTGTCCCCCATGGGAATCTGTTGACTACGTTACTTTCGGCACAAGACGACAAAATGTCATCCTTTGCCAACTGTTCACTCACGAGATTACTGTTCACTACTGTTCACTGTTCACGCACGAGTTTACTATTCACTCACGAGATCACTATTCACGGTTACTGTTCACTATTCACTTTTTGCTTTTATTTTCCTATATAAGGGGGGTTGTCCCTTATTGTTAGTTAGAAGTAGTTTGAGAGTTAGTTTTTGTTAAAAACACTTCCTTGAGTGAGCTTTAGTCTTGTACTTCTCCTACTGCTCCCCTGGAACTATTCCGGTAACCATTACTCTTGTAAGTTACCACTGTTTATCCTGATACCACTGTTTATCGTTGTTCACCTGTAATCCTGTAACTATTAATCTTGTACATTGTTCATTACTTTCAATATTAATCAAGTACTTTCATATTCATTACTATTTTCAATTATCATGATGATATACTGCTTGGCTGGTTCTACCGCCTTATTAATCGCTTAAATTACTCTGTTTACTAATTGTTTTAATTGTTGTACTCGGTATAACAATTAATAATCAAAATAGTTTAAACAATTAATAAGGCGGTAGAACCAGCCAAGCAGTATAGCATTAAAACAATTAGTAAACAGAGTAATTTAAGCGATTAATAAGGCGGTAGAACCAGCCAAGCAGTATATCATCATGATAATTGAAAATAGTAATGAATATGAAAGTACTTGATTAATATTGAAAGTAATGAACAATGTACAAGATTAATAGTTGTGTCCTTGCTCCCTTGTTTATGTTGTTCCGAACCTTTGGTGCTTCGTTGTTGTGTTCTATCTTGTGATCGTTGGCGCCACCCTAGTGTAAAGTGAATTCCGAGAGCCGAGATTCTGTAAGGCCCGTGTTAGCCGATGGACAGGCGTTGAGGGCATGAGTGAGGGTATACGGTTGCTTAGGGTATGTGTTACGAAATGCAACGGTTATGAGAGAAAACATGATAATTGAGTGTTAAAATTAGGAATGCATGGATAAGATGTGGAGATCCAGCTCTTCTGTTAGCTCCAGGACTGCGTGTCCTCCTGATATTGTCAATGAAAATGATCAAGCTGTTCAAGAAGGTAGTAAGCCTTTTGCTCCTATTTACCATGAAACTAATTTCACAAGTATTCAACAATATCCTTATGGAATTATGAGTTTTCTTGATAAGATACCTGTAGGCGGTATAACAATTAATAATCAAAATAGTTTAAACAATTAATAAGGCGGTAGAACCAGCCAAGCAGTATAGCATTAAAACAATTAGTAAACAGAGTAATTTAAGCGATTAATAAGGCGGTAGAACCAGCCAAGCAGTATATCATCATGATAATTGAAAATAGTAATGAATATGAAAGTACTTGATTAATATTGAAAGTAATGAACAATGTACAAGATTAATAGTTACAGGATTACAGGTGAACAACGATAAACAGTGGTATCAGGATAAACAGTGGTAACTTACAAGAGTAATGGTTACCGGAATAGTTCCAGGGGAGCAGTAGGAGAAGTACAAGACTAAAGCTCACTCAAGGAAGTGTTTTTAACAAAAACTAACTCTCCAACTACTTCTCACTAACAATAAGGGACAACCCCCCTTATATAGGAAAATAAAAGCAAAAAGTGAATAGTGAACAGTAACCGTGAATAGTGATCTCGTGAGTGAATAGTAAACTCGTGCGTGAACAGTGAACAGTAGTGAACAGTAATCTCGTGAGTGAACAGTTGGCAAAGGATGACATTTTGTCGTCTTGTGCCGAAAGTAACGTAGTCAACAGATTCCCATGGGGGACAGAGAGAGCAATGGGCGGAGCTTTACACAGAGTGAATAATCAATCAGTATCGCAATAATCTGAATAATTATCGCGAGGATCCCATGTGGGCTCATTGTCGCAGTCATGCTCATGGTAGGTGGTGTACTGATTACAGAAACCACAATATAGCAGATGTTCGTAAACAGGTTCCTTTAGAGGATTGGTGAAGTTCCTTGGGTTAATATAATCAGTAATGGAGATATGTTGGATAGCAACTCCATAGGGTTTGAGACCGAAAACAGTAATTCTGTCTGTATTCCCTTCGAAGTGATAATCTTTCCAAAGGTTATGAATCACCTCTAGAATTTGATTATTGAAATAATTTCTCCAACATTCAGCAAGAGAATAAGGACTTTTGTAGGACAGGAAGGAATCTCCTTTGTACCACGGTCCTTGGTGAGAGTAGCCGTTAACAAGAACAAGGTGCTTAGATGGTTGCACATTCATCCAATTATCAGTGTCCCATTTTGGAAGAGTGCTCCAACATCTAATAGTCACAGAAGGGCTTCCAGTGCGGGCCACAGCTTGTTGAATAATTTGCGGGAGTTGGCTAAGTTGCGATCGATTTGAGACTCTGATCATTCTAACAAAACCAAACTCAAACATTTGGGATAACCAATCTGGATCCATGTCTTCTTCATCCAGATCATCATCTTCATAGTTAATAAGGAGACCAGGAAAAGGGTGAACCTTTCTTTCGTAAACACGGGAGCTTTTCCCAAAGTATTCTTCCCAGTCTAGTTGAATAAAAACATTATCATCTTCATCCAGTTCATCTGGATCTGGAATAGTTGCGGTTACTAGTTTTTTGAAATAATCATGCCATAGATCGAAGGACGTGAACATAGCCTTACTTTCAAAAATACATTTCTGTAAATCTGAAGGTAAGTTGGCAACAGCACATCGTACACTAAATTGTGTCTTAAGACTCAATTTGGCATAATCTGTGTTCATTAAAGTCAATTTATCCATGGAATGGATATCCTCTTTGCCAAAGAGTTGACTAGTGTAAAGATCATGGTGAATAGAATGGCTTGCAAAAGCCTCATGTAATGGCAGGGTCTGGTTAACAGGGTTTTTCTGTATTTGGGAGTCAAGGTCAATAATTAGGCGTTCGTAGACATCATTTTTTATGGCAAGGTTAACAAAATGTATTTCAAGAGCCTGAAGGGTCTTCTTGAAAAGTCTACGATTGCTGGTAGTATAGGCTGCATGGAGATTGTCAATAAGTACTTTAACAGGAGTGGGTAGATCACTGAAATTTCCATTGTGAAACTGCAGTGTTTTAGAAATAACTTCCTGTAAAGTAATATGTATATTATCACTGGAAAATGTCACCTCTGCCGGGACAGATTCCTGAAGGGATGTTGATCTACTAGGATTTCTCCTAGAAGATGCGCCTTCATGCATTACAAAAGGTTGTCCCGCCGGGAGCCTTTCGTCTTGAGGATAGACCGCCGGTCCTTTCCCCTTGTTCCTCCTCTCTGCCGAGGAAGTCATAATATTCCACGTGCACGTGGTAGCATATACCCACTTACTAGTGGTATTAGTAGTATGAGCAGCAAGTCTGCTTAGGGATGACCCTGCAGCATGGTAATGAACAGTATGGTTAATATTTGTATCAGGTTTTGAAACAAATTTGAAATGTACATTCTGTCCAAAAGGATCAGAAGTAATTCCATTGTGGTCAACAAGAAAGGGATACAAAGTGTTAAGGAATGGAAGTCCAAGGATCACTTTGTCGTGCATATTTTTAACAAGAACAGAGGGAATTGGGAAAGCAACATTATGATGGTGAACATAGGCTTTGGGGAGTTCATGTTTAATATTCATTTGGGAACCATTGGCAGAAATGAGTTTCTCAGAGGAAAATTCAAAGTATTCAGGAGGGATTAAATCTTCTCGAATACAATTCATATCTGCACCAGAGTCAATCATAGCAATTACATCAAAATTGTAAACAGGAGAAACAACAATGTTTAATATCGTAAACCATTTTGGAGGAATAGATTTGTTCAGAATAGAGTTAATAGCTTCAGTAATACCTGTATCAGAAAGAAGAGCTTGTTGACTGGAATCATTTCCATCTTTAGGCTCATCTTGTTCATTATCAGAATGATGTATGTCAATATTTTTATCCATTTTTAAGATTAACATTTCTTGGCTGATGTTAATATTATCAAGTTTAACAGTTTGAAGTTCTTGTCTTAAATATTCAATGTTTTGTTCAACAATGGTTAATTTTTGTTTTAAGTCTTCAATAGTTAATTCTTTAGGCTTTTTCTTGTTAAATCTTTCCAAGACTTCTTCAAAACTTATTGTTGATTTAAGTTTTTTAGAATCTTCAGTCTTAGTAAGATTTTTCTTAAACCTATCCAGATACTCTTTTTGGAGTTCAGGATTTTGAATTTGGTTAATTAAGGAAATTAACAATTTTTCATTTTCTTCATGTTTTGTGAGAGTGTTAATAGATGTAATAGTATTACAACAAGAATCTCTGCATCCAAGTTTAATATTAGGGGAATCAGAGGATTCATCAGCAGAATGATAACAAGAATCAGAAGAAGACAAATCATCTTCCAAAGAATCAGACGAAATGTGTGATTCAAGGATTCTGAATAGGGCTTCTTGATCTGCATCATTAATGTTTAACATGTTTAATTTGTTTTTTAGTTTACCAGGTTTGGCTTTACAGTCATTACTGTAATGACCAGGTTTTCCACAATTAAAACATTTTCCTTTATTAGGATTTTGGTGAACATATTTTTTAGAAACAGTTTTCTTTTTATCATAAAATTCATTTGGTTTAACAAAGTTGGTTTGATGTCTTTTATGGTGAACATTTTTGTGAACAATTTTATCATGTTTAACATGTTTATCTCTTTTTTGTCTCGAAGGAGCAATAGGAGGTAAACCATATTGTTCACAGAAATTACCCATTTCATATTTAGCTTTTGTTTTATTTTTTAATTTATCTTTTAACAATTTTTCATCATTACACATGTTAATACCAAGTTTGTTAATAGTACTTAGAATATCACCATAAGTTAAATTTTCATAGTCAATAGAATCATTTTTACCAATTAATTCTTGTTTTACCTTATGAGCAAAAAGAGGAGGCAGACCGTCAATAAACTTTTCTTTCCAATACGGCTTCTTGCAATCTTTTCGAAGCATCACTCTAGAAAGAAAGACAGCATGGTACCACCTGTAATCAGACATAGTAGGACATCTCAAATTATTCAGAAAATCTGAAACTCGAGATGAAACATTAGTGATGGTTCCAACAAAATGTTTTAATATTGTGTGAATAAGAGTGTTAACACCATCAGGGATTCCAGAATTCCTTTTTTCATCAAAAATAGGAAGACCTTCATCATTCAGTTTAACAGCACGTTTAATAGATTCTCTGGAGTCTTCAGTGAGATACGAATCCCACCATCCGCGAAGAGTCCCAGTAAAACCAGTAGACAGGAGTTCAACAATTTCAGGCTGATCAAGGTCATGGTTGTTCATATAACTGATGGCAACCATAGACATATGACCCATTTTGTTAATAATTTCCTGCTCAGAAAAGCCGTCAATATTCCATTCATACAGTTTATCAGCAGAAACAGAGAATTGGGATTGAAAAATCCTTTCTTCAAACTGTATGTCAGGAGGAGTAGGTTTAGTATACCAGTTTTTTGTAAAAGACATGGGGTTGGTTCCAACAAATCTTTTAATTTCTGGTAGACCATTATCAAAAACATTTTTAAGTTCAACAGAAGAGGATGACTCAGAATCTGTGTTTTCAAAAACAGGTTCTTTATCATTTCTTGAAATAACAGCAGCAATATTGGAAGTAGAAGTTCCTTCAGATTTAACTTTTAAATCAGAAAGCATTTTGTCAACAATGTCAAGAGTTTTTGACTGAGAAGTTTTAAAAGCAATTTTTTCTCTTTGACTGGGTAAATCAATCAAAGGTTTCTCAGTTTTTGTAGAAACAGTTTGTTTAACAATTTTTTCTTCAATACGGTCAAGCTGTTGACCAATAATATGCAAAGACTCATTTGTAAAATTGTTTTGTTCAATAATTCCAGAAGCAGGAGTCTCAGCATCAGCAATTTTGAAAGGAGAAGCTTTCACTTCCGTCTTTTGACAAGTGATTAGAACTGTCTCAAGAGGAGGATGGCTAGACCTTACAACAGTATTGTCTGGTTTAACAAAAGTCGATTTCTTAATTACGTTCAAATGATTTTGTTGAATAGGATCTTTTGAAACGTAATGATTTTTAAGAAAATCATAAAACAGAATATTTTTCTTTGTCAACATCATCTTTTCTCTCCATTTTCGTTTAATACGATCTTTTTCAGATTGAGAGAAAGTGTCTCTGTAATAGTGTCTTATCTCTCTGTTTTTTGGAGAAAGACTTTCATTAGTCAAGTAAACAAGATTCATTTCAAAACTTTTAGGAAGAGTTGAAACTCTTAACTGGTTTTGAAAAATAGGAGGTTTAACAGTAGCAAGATGAGAAGCAGCAGGAGATACAGATTTTGTATCTTCTTCTTCTTCAGCAGGTTTTTGAGTTGAATAAAAGGCAGTGCTAATTTGGGAGTTATCGCTTGAAACACCCTTTAGCTTCAAATCAGGTTTAACAAAACTTTTTTGTAAATATTTATCAACAGGTATCTTATCAAGAAAACTCATAATTCCATAAGGATATTGTTGAATACTTGTGAAATTAGTTTCATGGTAAATAGGAGCAAAAGGCTTACTACCTTCTTGAACAGCTTGATCATTTTCATTGACAATATCAGGAGGACACGCAGTCCTGGAGCTAACAGAAGAGCTGGATCTCCACATCTTATCCATGCATTCCTAATTTTAACACTCAATTATCATGTTTTCTCTCATAACCGTTGCATTTCGTAACACATACCCTAAGCAACCGTATACCCTCACTCATGCCCTCAACGCCTGTCCATCGGCTAACACGGGCCTTACAGAATCTCGGCTCTCGGAATTCACTTTACACTAGGGTGGCGCCAACGATCACAAGATAGAACACAACAACGAAGCACCAAAGGTTCGGAACAACATAAACAAGGGAGCAAGGACACAACACAACTACCAGCGGCCAAGGAAGGAATGGCTCTGATACCAAAAAGGAAGGGGAACAAGCGCAGGAGAGGCGGAAGCACCAGAAGCACAGAGATAGTACAATAAACAAGGTAGAACCAGCCAAGTAGGCGGTATAACAATTAATAATCAAAATAGTTTAAACAATTAATAAGGCGGTAGAACCAGCCAAGCAGTATAGCATTAAAACAATTAGTAAACAGAGTAATTTAAGCGATTAATAAGGCGGTAGAACCAGCCAAGCAGTATATCATCATGATAATTGAAAATAGTAATGAATATGAAAGTACTTGATTAATATTGAAAGTAATGAACAATGTACAAGATTAATAGTTACAGGATTACAGGTGAACAACGATAAACAGTGGTATCAGGATAAACAGTGGTAACTTACAAGAGTAATATGTATATTATCACTGGAACAAGCGCAGTGGTGACAAAGGGGATAGAGCGCAGGAGAGGCGGAAGCACCAGAAGCACAGAGATAGTACAATAATAAACAAGGTAGAACCAGCCAAGTAGGCGGTATAACAATTAATAATCAAAATAGTTTAAACAATTAATAAGGCGGTAGAACCAGCCAAGCAGTATAGCATTAAAACAATTAGTAAACAGAGTAATTTAAGCGATTAATAAGGCGGTAGAACCAGCCAAGCAGTATATCATCATGATAATTGAAAATAGTAATGAATATGAAAGTACTTGATTAATATTGAAAGTAATGAACAATGTACAAGATTAATAGTTACAGGATTACAGGTGAACAACGATAAACAGTGGTATCAGGATAAACAGTGGTAACTTACAAGAGTAATGGTTACCGGAATAGTTCCAGGGGAGCAGTAGGAGAAGTACAAGACTAAAGCTCACTCAAGGAAGTGTTTTTAACAAAAACTAACTCTCAAACTACTTCTCTTTAACAATAAGGGACAGCCCCCCTTATATAGGAAAATTTCTCAAAAAGTGAATAGTGAACAGTAACAGTGAATAGTGATCTCGTGAGTGAATAGTACACCCGTGCGTGAACAGTAGTGAACAGTAATCTTGTGAGTGAACAGTTGGCAGAGGATGACATTTTGTCGTCTTGTGCCGAAAGCAGTCATCAAAGTAATCAACAGATTCCCATGGGGGACAGAGAGATCAATAGGCGGAGCTTTACTCAGAGTGAATAATGAGATCATTCAAAATTCTCCTTCTTGTGGAGAATCTTCGTCATGACCAAATAACTTCTTGTCATATGGTGAATAGGGATTATTGGCCACAGATTCTTCGGAAGAAGCACCTGACTTTTCTTCTTCAGTAGTTCTGCTGGCAACCAAGTTTTCTGCACACTTGAGAAGAGCAAATAAAGCATCAGGATCTCTCCTTAGGTCATCAAGGGGAGAGCTTTTCTTTTTTGGTTTAATATTCTTTGCTGATGAAGAGGATGGTAAATATGCTGCAGTAGGGATCTGGCTGGATGGTGAACATTTGTCGTTAATAAATTTTGAACATTCTCTGTTGGTTGTGGCAACAATTCTTTCAATATGTGGGAACTTATCCCACCACTTGACATACCAGTATCTGGCAAGAGCATTTTCGTCAATATTGATCTCATATTGCCATTTGAGAATCCATGGAACCTTGTGATAGTTAACAAAATGGAGTAGAGCAGGAAATTTAGCCTTAACAGTATGAGGATTAGGCTTGAATCCTTTTTCAAATAGCCTGAAGGCCTCCAGTAAGGGTGTAGGAAGGAGTTCAATAATAAGACCAAACTGAGACCACCATCGGGCAAACCAGAAGGGCAACGTACCAGTGAATTTTTTGTCAAAGTTAACAAACCAGGAATGAGTCATGGTATCATTCTGGTGAAGCATAAATCTGAACCATGCAGTAATATAATCATGATAAGAATAAGGGATGAGGTGTTTGGGCATCATTCTTGTAATATTTGGGGAAGATCCCCATTCTCTTTCAGTGATGACGTTAACAATGTAGACACTATGGTAAATAATTTTTGAAGTGTCTGTTTTATCAGAAATGGTGCTAATAATGATGGACCTTTCATGGCGCAAAAGATCAGAATAGTAACCAAGTTTCTTTTCACCATGTTCAGGGATCCAGTGGAAATTTGAGGGGAAGTAGCTCTTGGCTAACTGCAGGGGGTCAACAAAGGAGGACCGATTGGGTTCAATAGAAAATAGGTTTTGGAAATATTGTTTCCTAATATACTGGGAGGTATTTCTAGGAAAGGAGGTCCTAATAGGTTGGTTAACAGGGGTGATGGAGTAAGGATCATAGGATGAAGCCAAGACAGAGGAGTAGTTAGGTTTAGGTATGGTACCTAAGGTTGTAAAACGGTTAATAGTCTGCAAAGAGGAGGTAGGTTTACGTTCAACAAGTTGGTTTTCATTAGGTTCTTTGGCGGGGCCTTTGTCTTTCGACCGCCTACTCGCCATGTGTGAATTCTGCAGAAATTCACGAGTAAGGAAATCAGGGATGGCATTTTGGGAGCCTTTAATATAGTTAATATCAAAATCAAAAACACTTAAAATAGCTTGCCATCTAGCAAAAATATGTTTTGAAGCAATATTTTCAACATCTTTTTTAATAACATATTTAGCACTTTTACAGTCAATACGAAGTAAAAACTTTTGGTTTAACAAATCACTTTGAAACTTTGATATGCATAGTACTATAGATAAAATTTTTTTAATAGTACTATAGTTTAGCTGTGCAGTATTCCAGATTCCAGAGTAGAAACGAACAATTTGTTCAGATGAATCTGGTGAAACTTGTTGTTTCAGAATACCACCATAACCAATATCAGAAGCATCAGTTTCAACAATTTTGAAGGCATTAACAGTGGGAATACCAAGACAGGGTAAAGTCTTGACATGAATTTTGATTTGTTTAACAAGAGTAGTATGGACATTTGTCCATGGAGGAGGATTACTCTGAAGCCGATCAAAAAGAGGCTTACATTGTTTCCTCAGATCTTTATAAAAATCAGCAACATAATTCAGAGAACCAAGGAATCTTTGGAGCTGAGTTTTATCAATAATGATATCAGGGAATTTGTCAGCAAAGTGAATAGCTCTGTCAATAGGATGAATTTGTCCTTCATTAATATCAAAACCAAGAAAACGGACTTTTGTTTGGAACAGTTTAATTTTCTTAGCAGAGACAACAAGACCATTTCTTTTGATGGTTTCTAGAAACGAGTTCAAATGTTTCCAGTGTTCATCAATAGAATTAGAGTAAACAAGAACATCATCAATATAAACAATAGTGAAATGACTGAATGAAATGAAAATATCATTCATGATGTTTTGGAACTCACTAGGAGCATTCTTCAGACCAAAAGGCATCACATTCCACTCATAATGACCAAAAGGAGTGGTGAAAGCAGTCTTGTATCTATCACCCTCAGCAATCTGGATTTGCCAAAAACCAGATTTCATATCAAACTTGGAGAATATCACCGCATCACTCAATCTGTGAACTAAGTCATTTTTGTTTGGAATAGGGTACCTAATCCATTCTAAGACCTTGTTCAAAGGCTTGTAGTTAATAACTAAGCAGGGTGTTCCTCTCTCAATTTCAGCATTTTTTTGAACATAGAAAGCAGCACATGACCAAGGGGACTTGCTCTTTCTAATCAAACCTTTGTTTAATAAATCATCAATTTCCTTTTTGCAAAACTCTAATAATTCAGAATTCATCTGTATGGGTCGAGCTTTAGTAGGAATATTCTTTTCACAAAAATCTTTAACATATGGCAAGTTAACAATGTGATTTTTTCTATGCCAAAAAGCATTTGGAAAATCAGAACAAACATGAGCAGTCAATATTTTTTGAAAATTATCAATTTTTGAAGTTAATAACGGATCAGAAAGGTGATCAGCAATCTTCTTATATTTTACTTCATTTTGAAGAAAACTAAGATGATTAGCTTTAGCATGCAGCATGTTCAAATCATGGTTAACATCAATCTCAGATTTTGAGGCAAATTTGAATTTCACTTTTTGACCAAAAGGGTCAGTAGTAATACCATCATGTTCAACAAGAAAGGGATACAACACATTAATAAATGGTAATCCAAGAATCACTTTATCATGCATGTTTTTAACAAGCACAGAAGGAATCTTGAAGCAGACATTATCATGGCAAACATGAGCATTGTTTAATTCATATTTGATTCTCATTTGAGAACCATTAGCAGAAGCAAGTCTCTCAGTAGACTTTTCAAAATATTTGGAAGGGACAAGTCCTTCCTGAATGCAATTCAAATCAGCACCAGAGTCAATCATGGCAACAACATCAAAATGATAATCATGTGAGACAGCAATTTTGACTTTAGTAAACCATTTAGGAGGAAGCATTTTGTTAATAAGATTAACATGGCAATCAACAGTTTTGGCAACATCATTCTTGTCGGCCACAGCAGTTTGTTTGAGTTTATTTCTCAAATCAGAAAGTTCACGGTGAACAGTATTAACTTCGCACTGAAGTTCATTAACAGTCAATTTTTTAGGTTTTGAAAAACCTTTTTGTTGTTCTTTGTTTTTGGAAAGAACATTGCAACAGGAGTTAATAGAAATCAAGATTGGTTTTTCAATAGTTTGTAAAACATCTTTTGGGTCAACAGTGTCAAGGGGTTTTGACTGAGAAGTGTTAGAAGCAATTTTTTCTCTTTGACTGGGTAAATCAATCAAAGGTTTCTCAGTTTTTGTAGAAACAGTTTGTTCAATAATTTCAGGAGTTTCAGTAGCAGCAATCTTGGAAGGAGAAGCTGTCACTTCCGTCTCTTGACAAGTTATCTTAACCGTCTCAAGAGGAGGATGGCTAGACCTTATAACAGTTTTGTCTTGTTTAACAAAATTTGATTTCTTAATTACGTTCAAATGATTTTGTTGAATAGGATCTTTTGAAACGTAATAATTTTTAAGAAAATCATAAAACAGGATATTTTTCTTTAACAAAGACATTTTTTCTCTCCATTTTCGTTTAATACGATCTTTTTCTGATTGAGAAAAAGTATCTCTGTAATAGTGTCTTATCTCTCTGTTTTTGGGAGAAAGACTTTCTTTAGCCAAGTAAACAAGATCCATTTCAAAACTTTTAGGAAGAGCAGTTAAAACTCTTAATTGGTTTTGAAAAATAGGAGGTTCAACAGCAGCAAAATCAGAAGCAGCAGGAGATACAGATTTTGTATCTTCTTCTTCTTCTGCAGGTTTTTCATCTTTGGTTGAATAAAAAATAGCATGCAGTGAGCAAAACGAAAGGCTCCCGGCGGTCCTATTCACCATATGACAAGAAGTTATTTGGTCATGACGAAGATTCTCCACAAGAAGGAGAATTTTGAATGATCTCATTATTCACTCTGAGTAAAGCTCCGCCTATTGATCTCTCTGTCCCCCATGGGAATCTGTTGATTACTTTGTTGACTGCTTTCGGCACAAGACGACAAAATGTCATCCTCTGCCAACTGTTCACTCACGAGATTACTGTTCACTACTGTTCACGCACGGGTGTACTATTCACTCACGAGATCACTATTCACTGTTACTGTTCACTATTCACTTTTTGAGAAATTTTCCTATATAAGGGGGGCTGTCCCTTATTGTTAAGTAGAAGTAGTTTGAGAGTTAGTTTTTGTTAAAAGGAAGGGGAACAAGCGCAGGAGAGGCGGAAGCACCAGAAGCACAGAGATAGTACAATAAACAAGGTAGAACCAGCCAAGTAGGCGGTATAACAATTAATAATCAAAATAGTTTAAACAATTAATAAGGCGGTAGAACCAGCCAAGCAGTATAGCATTAAAACAATTAGTAAACAGAGTAATTTAAGCGATTAATAAGGCGGTAGAACCAGCCAAGCAGTATATCATCATGATAATTGAAAATAGTAATGAATATGAAAGTACTTGATTAATATTGAAAGTAATGAACAATGTACAAGATTAATAGTTACAGGATTACAGGTGAACAACGATAAACAGTGGTATCAGGATAAACAGTGGTAACTTACAAGAGTAATGGTTACCGGAATAGTTCCAGGGGAGCAGTAGGAGAAGTACAAGACTAAAGCTCACTCAAGGAAGTGTTTTTAACAAAAACTAACTCTCAAACTACTTCTACTTAACAATAAGGGACAGCCCCCCTTATATAGGAAAATTTCTCAAAAAGTGAATAGTGAACAGTAACAGTGAATAGTGATCTCGTGAGTGAATAGTACACCCGTGCGTGAACAGTAGTGAACAGTAATCTCGTGAGTGAACAGTTGGCAGAGGATGACATTTTGTCGTCTTGTGCCGAAAGCAGTCAACAAAGTAATCAACAGATTCCCATGGGGGACAGAGAGATCAATAGGCGGAGCTTTACTCAGAGTGAATAATGAGATCATTCAAAATTCTCCTTCTTGTGGAGAATCTTCGTCATGACCAAATAACTTCTTGTCATATGGTGAATAGGGATTATTGGCCACAGATTCTTCGGAAGAAGCACCTGACTTTTCTTCTTCAGTAGTTCTGCTGGCAACCAAGTTTTCTGCACACTTGAGAAGAGCAAATAAAGCATCAGGATCTCTCCTTAGGTCATCAAGGGGAGAGCTTTTCTTTTTTGGTTTAATATTCTTTGCTGATGAAGAGGATGGTAAATATGCTGCAGTAGGGATCTGGCTGGATGGTGAACATTTGTCGTTAATAAATTTTGAACATTCTCTGTTGGTTGTGGCAACAATTCTTTCAATATGTGGGAACTTATCCCACCACTTGACATACCAGTATCTGGCAAGAGCATTTTCGTCAATATTGATCTCATATTGCCATTTGAGAATCCATGGAACCTTGTGATAGTTAACAAAATGGAGTAGAGCAGGAAATTTAGCCTTAACAGTATGAGGATTAGGCTTGAATCCTTTTTCAAATAGCCTGAAGGCCTCCAGTAAGGGTGTAGGAAGGAGTTCAATAATAAGACCAAACTGAGACCACCATCGGGCAAACCAGAAGGGCAACGTACCAGTGAATTTTTTGTCAAAGTTAACAAACCAGGAATGAGTCATGGTATCATTCTGGTGAAGCATAAATCTGAACCATGCAGTAATATAATCATGATAAGAATAAGGGATGAGGTGTTTGGGCATCATTCTTGTAATATTTGGGGAAGATCCCCATTCTCTTTCAGTGATGACGTTAACAATGTAGACACTATGGTAAATAATTTTTGAAGTGTCTGTTTTATCAGAAATGGTGCTAATAATGATGGACCTTTCATGGCGCAAAAGATCAGAATAGTAACCAAGTTTCTTTTCACCATGTTCAGGGATCCAGTGGAAATTTGAGGGGAAGTAGCTCTTGGCTAACTGCAGGGGGTCAACAAAGGAGGACCGATTGGGTTCAATAGAAAATAGGTTTTGGAAATATTGTTTCCTAATATACTGGGAGGTATTTCTAGGAAAGGAGGTCCTAATAGGTTGGTTAACAGGGGTGATGGAGTAAGGATCATAGGATGAAGCCAAGACAGAGGAGTAGTTAGGTTTAGGTATGGTACCTAAGGTTGTAAAACGGTTAATAGTCTGCAAAGAGGAGGTAGGTTTACGTTCAACAAGTTGGTTTTCATTAGGTTCTTTGGCGGGGCCTTTGTCTTTCGACCGCCTACTCGCCATGTGTGAATTCTGCAGAAATTCACGAGTAAGGAAATCAGGGATGGCATTTTGGGAGCCTTTAATATAGTTAATATCAAAATCAAAAACACTTAAAATAGCTTGCCATCTAGCAAAAATATGTTTTGAAGCAATATTTTCAACATCTTTTTCAATAACATATTTAGCACTTTTACAGTCAATACGAAGTAAAAACTTTTGGTTTAACAAATCACTTTGAAACTTTGATATGCATAGTACTATAGATAAAATTTCTTTTTTAATAATACTATAGTTTAGCTGTGCAGTATTCCAGATTCCAGAGTAGAAACGAACAATTTGTTCAGATGAATCTGGTGAAACTTGTTGTTTCAGAATACCACCATAACCAATATCAGAAGCATCAGTTTCAACAATTTTGAAGGCATTAACAGTGGGAATACCAAGACAGGGTAAAGTCTTGACATGAATTTTGATTTGTTTAACAAGAGTAGTATGGATAGAGGTCCAAGGAGGAGGATTACTTTGCAGCCGATCAAAAAGAGGCTTACATTGTTTCCTCAGATCTTTATAAAAATCAGCAACATAATTCAGAGAACCAAGGAATCTTTGGAGCTGAGTTTTATCAGTAATAATATCAGGGAATTTGTCAGCAAATTGAATAGCTCTGTCAATAGGATGAATTTGACCTTCGTTAATATCAAAACCAAGAAAACGAACCTTAGTTTGGAACAATTTGATTTTCTTGGCAGAGACAACAAGACCATTTCTTTTGATGGTATCTAGAAACGAATGCAAATGTTTCCAGTGTTCATCAATAGAATTAGAGTAAACAAGAACATCGTCAATATAAACAATAGTGAAATGACTGAATGAGATGAAAATATCATTCATGATGTTTTGGAACTCACTAGGAGCATTCTTCAGACCAAAAGGCATCACATTCCACTCATAATGACCAAAAGGAGTGGTGAAAGCAGTCTTGTATCTATCACCCTCAGCAATCTGGATTTGCCAGAAACCAGACTTTAAATCAAACTTGGAGAATATCACCGCATCACTCAATCTGTGAACTAAGTCATTTTTGTTTGGAATAGGGTACCTAATCCATTCTAAGACCTTGTTCAAAGGCTTGTAGTTAATAACCAAGCGGGGTGTTCCTCTCTCAATTTCAGCATTCTTCTGAACATAGAAAGCAGCACATGACCAAGGGGACTTGCTCTTTCTAATTAATCCTTTGTTCAATAAATCATCAATTTCCTTTTTGCAAAACTCTACCAATTCAGAATTCATCTGTATGGGTCGAGCTTTAGTAGGAATATTCTTTTCACAAAAATCTTTAACATATGGCAAGTTAACAATGTGATTTTTTCTATGCCAAAAAGCATTTGGAAAATCAGAACAAACATGAGCAGTCAATATTTTTTGAAAATTATCAATTTTTGAAGTTAATAACGGATCAGAAAGGTGATCAGCAATCTTCTTATATTTTACTTCATTTTGAAGAAAACTAAGATGATTAGCTTTAGCATGCAGCATGTTCAAATCATGGTTAACATCAATCTCAGATTTTGAGGCAAATTTGAATTTCACTTTTTGACCAAAAGGGTCAGTAGTAATACCATCATGTTCAACAAGAAAGGGATACAACACATTAATAAATGGTAATCCAAGAATCACTTTATCATGCATGTTTTTAACAAGCACAGAAGGAATCTTGAAGCAGACATTATCATGGCAAACATGAGCATTGTTTAATTCATATTTGATTCTCATTTGAGAACCATTAGCAGAAGCAAGTCTCTCAGTAGACTTTTCAAAATATTTGGAAGGGACAAGTCCTTCCTGAATGCAATTCAAATCAGCACCAGAGTCAATCATGGCAACAACATCAAAATGATAATCATGTGAGACAGCAATTTTGACTTTAGTAAACCATTTAGGAGGAAGCATTTTGTTAATAAGATTAACATGGCAATCAACAGTTTTGGCAACATCATTCTTGTCGGCCACAGCAGTTTGTTTGAGTTTATTTCTCAAATCAGAAAGTTCACGGTGAACAGTATTAACTTCGCACTGAAGTTCATTAACAGTCAATTTTTTAGGTTTTGAAAAACCTTTTTGTTGTTCTTTGTTTTTGGAAAGAACATTGCAACAGGAGTTAATAGAAATCAAGATTGGTTTTTCAATAGTTTGTAAAACATCTTTTGGGTCAACAGTGTCAAGGGGTTTTGACTGAGAAGTGTTAGAAGCAATTTTTTCTCTTTGACTGGGTAAATCAATCAAAGGTTTCTCAGTTTTTGTAGAAACAGTTTGTTCAATAATTTCAGGAGTTTCAGTAGCAGCAATCTTGGAAGGAGAAGCTGTCACTTCCGTCTCTTGACAAGTTATCTTAACCGTCTCAAGAGGAGGATGGCTAGACCTTATAACAGTTTTGTCTTGTTTAACAAAATTTGATTTCTTAATTACGTTCAAATGATTTTGTTGAATAGGATCTTTTGAAACGTAATAATTTTTAAGAAAATCATAAAACAGGATATTTTTCTTTAACAAAGACATTTTTTCTCTCCATTTTCGTTTAATACGATCTTTTTCTGATTGAGAAAAAGTATCTCTGTAATAGTGTCTTATCTCTCTGTTTTTGGGAGAAAGACTTTCTTTAGCCAAGTAAACAGGATCCATTTCAAAACTTTTAGGAAGAGCAGTTAAAACTCTTAATTGGTTTTGAAAAATAGGAGGTTCAACAGCAGCAAAATCAGAAGCAGCAGGAGATACAGATTTTGTATCTTCTTCTTCTTCTGCAGGTTTTTCATCTTTGGTTGAATAAAAAGGGGTGCTAATTTGGGAGTTATCACATGAAACACCCTTTAGCTTCAAATCAGGTTTAACAAAACTTTTTTGTAAATATTCATCAAGATCAAGGTCTCTTTTAGAAACACTTTCAGATCCAGCAAAGGAATGTCTTCCTTCATTGATTCTTAAAGGTTTCTTATCAAGAAAACTTATCTTAACAGTTCCATCAAGATATTGTTGAATATTTGTGAGATCAGTTTCATGGTAAATAGGTTTAGCAGGAGGCGAAACATTTTCCAATAACCATTCTTTAGGAAGGTTCACATCTTCCCAACGAATCATTTTTGGAACTTCAATTTTCGCATCAGAAGTTGAACATTGAATTAACATGGTTTTACCAGAAGGATCTCTAACATGAGCAGCTTTAGGATTCAACTGGGAACCCACAAGTCTGTAGTAAATTCGGTAAATAAGAGCAAAAGGTTTACTACCTTCTTCCATATCATAACCAGAAGTTAACACATTTAAAGTCAAAGCTTTAACAATATTAGGATCATCAAGAGCAAGACAGATATCAGGGTAAACATCAAAGTAAATAGGACCATCATACAAAGATGCAGTAATCATGCCAAGAATGCTATCTTTAAATTGCCTAAATCTAGCATCTCTTAAGCACATCAAAGCAGAAGCATTAATACCTTTTCTTGTGAGAGGTTTAACAGCAACTTGAACAAGACCAATGTGTAAATATTTCAATTTAGTAGCAAGAAATTCATTAATATTCTTTTTTGAAAATAAACAACATTTTTCATGGTGTCTGGAAATAGAAAATGTTTGTTCAACAGTTCTTACTCGGTACTGAGAAAATCCAGTATTCTCATGCCAAGAAGTATTGTAAATGTGTTTAATATTAACCTTGGGGATATTCCATCTTCGGAAATCCGGAATTTCTTTCTCTTGAACAACTTGATCTTCTTCATTGATAATATCAGGAGGACACGCAGTCCTGGAGCTAACAGAAGAGTTGGATCTCCACATCTTATCCATGCACTCCTAATTTTAACACTCAATTATCATGTTTTCTCTCATAACCGTTGCATTTCGTAACACATACCCTAAGCAACCGTATACCCTCACTCATGCCCTCAACGCCTGTCCATCGGCTAACACGGGCCTTACAGAATCTCGGCTCTCGGAATTCACTTTACACTAGGGTGGCGCCAACGATCACAAGATAGAACACAACAACGAAGCACCAAAGGTTCGGAACAACATAAACAAGGGAGCAAGGACACAACACAACTACCAGCGGCCAAGGAAGGAATGGCTCTGATACCAAACGCCTGTCCATCGGCTAACACGGGCCTTACAGAATCTCGGCTCTCGGAATTCACTTTACACTAGGGTGGCGCCAACGATCACAAGATAGAACACAACAACGAAGCACCAAAGGTTCGGAACAACATAAACAAGGGAGCAAGGACACAACACAACTACCAGCGGCCAAGGAAGGAATGGCTCTGATACCAAAAAGGAAGGGGAACAAGCGCAGGAGAGGCGGAAGCACCAGAAGCACAGAGATAGTACAATAAACAAGGTAGAACCAGCCAAGTAGGCGGTATAACAATTAATAATCAAAATAGTTTAAACAATTAATAAGGCGGTAGAACCAGCCAAGCAGTATAGCATTAAAACAATTAGTAAACAGAGTAATTTAAGCGATTAATAAGGCGGTAGAACCAGCCAAGCAGTATATCATCATGATAATTGAAAATAGTAATGAATATGAAAGTACTTGATTAATATTGAAAGTAATGAACAATGTACAAGATTAATAGTTACAGGATTACAGGTGAACAACGATAAACAGTGGTATCAGGATAAACAGTGGTAACTTACAAGAGTAATGGTTACCGGAATAGTTCCAGGGGAGCAGTAGGAGAAGTACAAGACTAAAGCTCACTCAAGGAAGTGTTTTTAACAAAAACTAACTCTCAAACTACTTCTGACTAACAATAAGGGACAACCCCCCTTATATAGGAAAATAAAAGCAAAAAGTGAATAGTGAACAGTAACCGTGAATAGTGATCTCGTGAGTGAATAGTAAACTCGTGCGTGAACAGTGAACAGTAGTGAACAGTAATCTCGTGAGTGAACAGTTGGCAAAGGATGACATTTTGTCGTCTTGTGCCGAAAGTAACGTAGTCAACAGATTCCCATGGGGGACAGAGAGAGCAATGGGCGGAGCTTTACACAGAGTGAATAATCAATCAGTATCGCAATAATCTGAATAATTATCGCGAGGATCCCATGTGGGCTCATTGTCGCAGTCATGCTCATGGTAGGTGGTGTACTGATTACAGAAACCACAATATAGCAGATGTTCGTAAACAGGTTCCTTTAGAGGATTGGTGAAGTTCCTTGGGTTAATATAATCAGTAATGGAGATATGTTGGATAGCAACTCCATAGGGTTTGAGACCGAAAACAGTAATTCTGTCTGTATTCCCTTCGAAGTGATAATCTTTCCAAAGGTTATGAATCACCTCTAGAATTTGATTATTGAAATAATTTCTCCAACATTCAGCAAGAGAATAAGGACTTTTGTAGGACAGGAAGGAATCTCCTTTGTACCACGGTCCTTGGTGAGAGTAGCCGTTAACAAGAACAAGGTGCTTAGATGGTTGCACATTCATCCAATTATCAGTGTCCCATTTTGGAAGAGTGCTCCAACATCTAATAGTCACAGAAGGGCTTCCAGTGCGGGCCACAGCTTGTTGAATAATTTGCGGGAGTTGGCTAAGTTGCGATCGATTTGAGACTCTGATCATTCTAACAAAACCAAACTCAAACATTTGGGATAACCAATCTGGATCCATGTCTTCTTCATCCAGATCATCATCTTCATAGTTAATAAGGAGACCAGGAAAAGGGTGAACCTTTCTTTCGTAAACACGGGAGCTTTTCCCAAAGTATTCTTCCCAGTCTAGTTGAATAAAAACATTATCATCTTCATCCAGTTCATCTGGATCTGGAATAGTTGCGGTTACTAGTTTTTTGAAATAATCATGCCATAGATCGAAGGACGTGAACATAGCCTTACTTTCAAAAATACATTTCTGTAAATCTGAAGGTAAGTTGGCAACAGCACATCGTACACTAAATTGTGTCTTAAGACTCAATTTGGCATAATCTGTGTTCATTAAAGTCAATTTATCCATGGAATGGATATCCTCTTTGCCAAAGAGTTGACTAGTGTAAAGATCATGGTGAATAGAATGGCTTGCAAAAGCCTCATGTAATGGCAGGGTCTGGTTAACAGGGTTTTTCTGTATTTGGGAGTCAAGGTCAATAATTAGGCGTTCGTAGACATCATTTTTTATGGCAAGGTTAACAAAATGTATTTCAAGAGCCTGAAGGGTCTTCTTGAAAAGTCTACGATTGCTGGTAGTATAGGCTGCATGGAGATTGTCAATAAGTACTTTAACAGGAGTGGGTAGATCACTGAAATTTCCATTGTGAAACTGCAGTGTTTTAGAAATAACTTCCTGTAAAGTAATATGTATATTATCACTGGAAAATGTCACCTCTGCCGGGACAGATTCCTGAAGGGATGTTGATCTACTAGGATTTCTCCTAGAAGATGCGCCTTCATGCATTACAAAAGGTTGTCCCGCCGGGAGCCTTTCGTCTTGAGGATAGACCGCCGGTCCTTTCCCCTTGTTCCTCCTCTCTGCCGAGGAAGTCATAATATTCCACGTGCACGTGGTAGCATATACCCACTTACTAGTGGTATTAGTAGTATGAGCAGCAAGTCTGCTTAGGGATGACCCTGCAGCATGGTAATGAACAGTATGGTTAATATTTGTATCAGGTTTTGAAACAAATTTGAAATGTACATTCTGTCCAAAAGGATCAGAAGTAATTCCATTGTGGTCAACAAGAAAGGGATACAAAGTGTTAAGGAATGGAAGTCCAAGGATCACTTTGTCGTGCATATTTTTAACAAGAACAGAGGGAATTGGGAAAGCAACATTATGATGGTGAACATAGGCTTTGGGGAGTTCATGTTTAATATTCATTTGGGAACCATTGGCAGAAATGAGTTTCTCAGAGGAAAATTCAAAGTATTCAGGAGGGATTAAATCTTCTCGAATACAATTCATATCTGCACCAGAGTCAATCATAGCAATTACATCAAAATTGTAAACAGGAGAAACAACAATGTTTAATATCGTAAACCATTTTGGAGGAATAGATTTGTTCAGAATAGAGTTAATAGCTTCAGTAATACCTGTATCAGAAAGAAGAGCTTGTTGACTGGAATCATTTCCATCTTTAGGCTCATCTTGTTCATTATCAGAATGATGTATGTCAATATTTTTATCCATTTTTAAGATTAACATTTCTTGGCTGATGTTAATATTATCAAGTTTAACAGTTTGAAGTTCTTGTCTTAAATATTCAATGTTTTGTTCAACAATGGTTAATTTTTGTTTTAAGTCTTCAATAGTTAATTCTTTAGGCTTTTTCTTGTTAAATCTTTCCAAGACTTCTTCAAAACTTATTGTTGATTTAAGTTTTTTAGAATCTTCAGTCTTAGTAAGATTTTTCTTAAACCTATCCAGATACTCTTTTTGGAGTTCAGGATTTTGAATTTGGTTAATTAAGGAAATTAACAATTTTTCATTTTCTTCATGTTTTGTGAGAGTGTTAATAGATGTAATAGTATTACAACAAGAATCTCTGCATCCAAGTTTAATATTAGGGGAATCAGAGGATTCATCAGCAGAATGATAACAAGAATCAGAAGAAGACAAATCATCTTCCAAAGAATCAGACGAAATGTGTGATTCAAGGATTCTGAATAGGGCTTCTTGATCTGCATCATTAATGTTTAACATGTTTAATTTGTTTTTTAGTTTACCAGGTTTGGCTTTACAGTCATTACTGTAATGACCAGGTTTTCCACAATTAAAACATTTTCCTTTATTAGGATTTTGGTGAACATATTTTTTAGAAACAGTTTTCTTTTTATCATAAAATTCATTTGGTTTAACAAAGTTGGTTTGATGTCTTTTATGGTGAACATTTTTGTGAACAATTTTATCATGTTTAACATGTTTATCTCTTTTTTGTCTCGAAGGAGCAATAGGAGGTAAACCATATTGTTCACAGAAATTACCCATTTCATATTTAGCTTTTGTTTTATTTTTTAATTTATCTTTTAACAATTTTTCATCATTACACATGTTAATACCAAGTTTGTTAATAGTACTTAGAATATCACCATAAGTTAAATTTTCATAGTCAATAGAATCATTTTTACCAATTAATTCTTGTTTTACCTTATGAGCAAAAAGAGGAGGCAGACCGTCAATAAACTTTTCTTTCCAATACGGCTTCTTGCAATCTTTTCGAAGCATCACTCTAGAAAGAAAGACAGCATGGTACCACCTGTAATCAGACATAGTAGGACATCTCAAATTATTCAGAAAATCTGAAACTCGAGATGAAACATTAGTGATGGTTCCAACAAAATGTTTTAATATTGTGTGAATAAGAGTGTTAACACCATCAGGGATTCCAGAATTCCTTTTTTCATCAAAAATAGGAAGACCTTCATCATTCAGTTTAACAGCACGTTTAATAGATTCTCTGGAGTCTTCAGTGAGATACGAATCCCACCATCCGCGAAGAGTCCCAGTAAAACCAGTAGACAGGAGTTCAACAATTTCAGGCTGATCAAGGTCATGGTTGTTCATATAACTGATGGCAACCATAGACATATGACCCATTTTGTTAATAATTTCCTGCTCAGAAAAGCCGTCAATATTCCATTCATACAGTTTATCAGCAGAAACAGAGAATTGGGATTGAAAAATCCTTTCTTCAAACTGTATGTCAGGAGGAGTAGGTTTAGTATACCAGTTTTTTGTAAAAGACATGGGGTTGGTTCCAACAAATCTTTTAATTTCTGGTAGACCATTATCAAAAACATTTTTAAGTTCAACAGAAGAGGATGACTCAGAATCTGTGTTTTCAAAAACAGGTTCTTTATCATTTCTTGAAATAACAGCAGCAATATTGGAAGTAGAAGTTCCTTCAGATTTAACTTTTAAATCAGAAAGCATTTTGTCAACAATGTCAAGAGTTTTTGACTGAGAAGTTTTAAAAGCAATTTTTTCTCTTTGACTGGGTAAATCAATCAAAGGTTTCTCAGTTTTTGTAGAAACAGTTTGTTTAACAATTTTTTCTTCAATACGGTCAAGCTGTTGACCAATAATATGCAAAGACTCATTTGTAAAATTGTTTTGTTCAATAATTCCAGAAGCAGGAGTCTCAGCATCAGCAATTTTGAAAGGAGAAGCTTTCACTTCCGTCTTTTGACAAGTGATTAGAACTGTCTTAAGAGGAGGATGGCTAGACCTTACAACAGTATTGTCTGGTTTAACAAAAGTCGATTTCTTAATTACGTTCAAATGATTTTGTTGAATAGGATCTTTTGAAACGTAATGATTTTTAAGAAAATCATAAAACAGAATATTTTTCTTTGTCAACATCATCTTTTCTCTCCATTTTCGTTTAATACGATCTTTTTCAGATTGAGAGAAAGTGTCTCTGTAATAGTGTCGCCTCTCAGAGCCATTCCTTCCTTGGCCGCTGGTAGTTGTGTTGTGTCCTTGCTCCCTTGTTTATGTTGTTCCGAACCTTTGGTGCTTCGTTGTTGTGTTCTATCTTGTGATCGTTGGCGCCACCCTAGTGTAAAGTGAATTCCGAGAGCCGAGATTCTGTAAGGCCCGTGTTAGCCGATGGACAGGCGTTGAGGGCATGAGTGAGGGTATACGGTTGCTTAGGGTATGTGTTACGAAATGCAACGGTTATGAGAGAAAACATGATAATTGAGTGTTAAAATTAGGAATGCATGGATAAGATGTGGAGATCCAGCTCTTCTGTTAGCTCCAGGACTGCGTGTCCTCCTGATATTGTCAATGAAAATGATCAAGCTGTTCAAGAAGGTAGTAAGCCTTTTGCTCCTATTTACCATGAAACTAATTTCACAAGTATTCAACAATATCCTTATGGAATTATGAGTTTTCTTGATAAGATACCTGTTGATAAATATTTACAAAAAAGTTTTGTTAAACCTGATTTGAAGCTAAAGGGTGTTTCAAGCGATAACTCCCAAATTAGCACTGCCTTTTATTCAACTCAAAAACCTGCTGAAGAAGAAGAAGATACAAAATCTGTATCTCCTGCTGCTTCTCATCTTGCTACTGTTAAACCTCCTATTTTTCAAAACCAGTTAAGAGTTTCAACTCTTCCTAAAAGTTTTGAAATGAATCTTGTTTACTTGACTAATGAAAGTCTTTCTCCAAAAAACAGAGAGATAAGACACTATTACAGAGACACTTTCTCTCAATCTGAAAAAGATCGTATTAAACGAAAATGGAGAGAAAAGATGATGTTGACAAAGAAAAATATTCTGTTTTATGATTTTCTTAAAAATCATTACGTTTCAAAAGATCCTATTCAACAAAATCATTTGAACGTAATTAAGAAATCGACTTTTGTTAAACCAGACAATACTGTTGTAAGGTCTAGCCATCCTCCTCTTGAGACAGTTCTAATCACTTGTCAAAAGACGGAAGTGAAAGCTTCTCCTTTCAAAATTGCTGATGCTGAGACTCCTGCTTCTGGAATTATTGAACAAAACAATTTTACAAATGAGTCTTTGCATATTATTGGTCAACAGCTTGACCGTATTGAAGAAAAAATTGTTAAACAAACTGTTTCTACAAAAACTGAGAAACCTTTGATTGATTTACCCAGTCAAAGAGAAAAAATTGCTTTTAAAACTTCTCAGTCAAAAACTCTTGACATTGTTGACAAAATGCTTTCTGATTTAAAAGTTAAATCTGAAGGAACTTCTACTTCCAATATTGCTGCTGTTATTTCAAGAAATGATAAAGAACCTGTTTTTGAAAACACAGATTCTGAGTCATCCTCTTCTGTTGAACTTAAAAATGTTTTTGATAATGGTCTACCAGAAATTAAAAGATTTGTTGGAACCAACCCCATGTCTTTTACAAAAAACTGGTATACTAAACCTACTCCTCCTGACATACAGTTTGAAGAAAGGATTTTTCAATCCCAATTCTCTGTTTCTGCTGATAAACTGTATGAATGGAATATTGACGGCTTTTCTGAGCAGGAAATTATTAACAAAATGGGTCATATGTCTATGGTTGCCATCAGTTATATGAACAACCATGACCTTGATCAGCCTGAAATTGTTGAACTCCTGTCTACTGGTTTTACTGGGACTCTTCGCGGATGGTGGGATTCGTATCTCACTGAAGACTCCAGAGAATCTATTAAACGTGCTGTTAAACTGAATGATGAAGGTCTTCCTATTTTTGATGAAAAAAGGAATTCTGGAATCCCTGATGGTGTTAACACTCTTATTCACACAATATTAAAACATTTTGTTGGAACCATCACTAATGTTTCATCTCGAGTTTCAGATTTTCTGAATAATTTGAGATGTCCTACTATGTCTGATTACAGGTGGTACCATGCTGTCTTTCTTTCTAGAGTGATGCTTCGAAAAGATTGCAAGAAGCCGTATTGGAAAGAAAAGTTTATTGACGGTCTGCCTCCTCTTTTTGCTCATAAGGTAAAACAAGAATTAATTGGTAAAAATGATTCTATTGACTATGAAAATTTAACTTATGGTGATATTCTAAGTACTATTAACAAACTTGGTATTAACATGTGTAATGATGAAAAATTGTTAAAAGATAAATTAAAAAATAAAACAAAAGCTAAATATGAAATGGGTAATTTCTGTGAACAATATGGTTTACCTCCTATTGCTCCTTCGAGACAAAAAAGAGATAAACATGTTAAACATGATAAAATTGTTCACAAAAATGTTCACCATAAAAGACATCAAACCAACTTTGTTAAACCAAATGAATTTTATGATAAAAAGAAAACTGTTTCTAAAAAATATGTTCACCAAAATCCTAATAAAGGAAAATGTTTTAATTGTGGAAAACCTGGTCATTACAGTAATGACTGTAAAGCCAAACCTGGTAAACTAAAAAACAAATTAAACATGTTAAACATTAATGATGCAGATCAAGAAGCCCTATTCAGAATCCTTGAATCACACATTTCGTCTGATTCTTTGGAAGATGATTTGTCTTCTTCTGATTCTTGTTATCATTCTGCTGATGAATCCTCTGATTCCCCTAATATTAAACTTGGATGCAGAGATTCTTGTTGTAATACTATTACATCTATTAACACTCTCACAAAACATGAAGAAAATGAAAAATTGTTAATTTCCTTAATTAACCAAATTCAAAATCCTGAACTCCAAAAAGAGTATCTGGATAGGTTTAAGAAAAATCTTACTAAGACTGAAGATTCTAAAAAACTTAAATCAACAATAAGTTTTGAAGAAGTCTTGGAAAGATTTAACAAGAAAAAGCCTAAAGAATTAACTATTGAAGACTTAAAACAAAAATTAACCATTGTTGAACAAAACATTGAATATTTAAGACAAGAACTTCAAACTGTTAAACTTGATAATATTAACATCAGCCAAGAAATGTTAATCTTAAAAATGGATAAAAATATTGACATACATCATTCTGATAATGAACAAGATGAGCCTAAAGATGGAAATGATTCCAGTCAACAAGCTCTTCTTTCTGATACAGGTATTACTGAAGCTATTAACTCTATTCTGAACAAATCTATTCCTCCAAAATGGTTTACGATATTAAACATTGTTGTTTCTCCTGTTTACAATTTTGATGTAATTGCTATGATTGACTCTGGTGCAGATATGAATTGTATTCGAGAAGATTTAATCCCTCCTGAATACTTTGAATTTTCCTCTGAGAAACTCATTTCTGCCAATGGTTCCCAAATGAATATTAAACATGAACTCCCCAAAGCCTATGTTCACCATCATAATGTTGCTTTCCCAATTCCCTCTGTTCTTGTTAAAAATATGCACGACAAAGTGATCCTTGGACTTCCATTCCTTAACACTTTGTATCCCTTTCTTGTTGACCACAATGGAATTACTTCTGATCCTTTTGGACAGAATGTACATTTCAAATTTGTTTCAAAACCTGATACAAATATTAACCATACTGTTCATTACCATGCTGCAGGGTCATCCCTAAGCAGACTTGCTGCTCATACTACTAATACCACTAGTAAGTGGGTATATGCTACCACGTGCACGTGGAATATTATGACTTCCTCGGCAGAGAGGAGGAACAAGGGGAAAGGACCGGCGGTCTATCCTCAAGACGAAAGGCTCCCGGCGGGACAACCTTTTGTAATGCATGAAGGCGCATCTTCTAGGAGAAATCCTAGTAGATCAACATCCCTTCAGGAATCTGTCCCGGCAGAGGTGACATTTTCCAGTGATAATATACATATTACTTTACAGGAAGTTATTTCTAAAACACTGCAGTTTCACAATGGAAATTTCAGTGATCTACCCACTCCTGTTAAAGTACTTATTGACAATCTCCATGCAGCCTATACTACCAGCAATCGTAGACTTTTCAAGAAGACCCTTCAGGCTCTTGAAATACATTTTGTTAACCTTGCCATAAAAAATGATGTCTACGAACGCCTAATTATTGACCTTGACTCCCAAATACAGAAAAACCCTGTTAACCAGACCCTGCCATTACATGAGGCTTTTGCAAGCCATTCTATTCACCATGATCTTTACACTAGTCAACTCTTTGGCAAAGAGGATATCCATTCCATGGATAAATTGACTTTAATGAACACAGATTATGCCAAATTGAGTCTTAAGACACAATTTAGTGTACGATGTGCTGTTGCCAACTTACCTTCAGATTTACAGAAATGTATTTTTGAAAGTAAGGCTATGTTCACGTCCTTCGATCTATGGCATGATTATTTCAAAAAACTAGTAACCGCAACTATTCCAGATCCAGATGAACTGGATGAAGATGATAATGTTTTTATTCAACTAGACTGGGAAGAATACTTTGGGAAAAGCTCCCGTGTTTACGAAAGAAAGGTTCACCCTTTTCCTGGTCTCCTTATTAACTATGAAGATGATGATCTGGATGAAGAAGACATGGATCCAGATTGGTTATCCCAAATGTTTGAGTTTGGTTTTGTTAGAATGATCAGAGTCTCAAATCGATCGCAACTTAGCCAACTCCCGCAAATTATTCAACAAGCTGTGGCCCGCACTGGAAGCCCTTCTGTGACTATTAGATGTTGGAGCACTCTTCCAAAATGGGACACTGATAATTGGATGAATGTGCAACCATCTAAGCACCTTGTTCTTGTTAACGGCTACTCTCACCAAGGACCGTGGTACAAAGGAGATTCCTTCCTGTCCTACAAAAGTCCTTATTCTCTTGCTGAATGTTGGAGAAATTATTTCAATAATCAAATTCTAGAGGTGATTCATAACCTTTGGAAAGATTATCACTTCGAAGGGAATACAGACAGAATTACTGTTTTCGGTCTCAAACCCTATGGAGTTGCTATCCAACATATCTCCATTACTGATTATATTAACCCAAGGAACTTCACCAATCCTCTAAAGGAACCTGTTTACGAACATCTGCTATATTGTGGTTTCTGTAATCAGTACACCACCTACCATGAGCATGACTGCGACAATGAGCCCACATGGGATCCTCGCGATAATTATTCAGATTATTGCGATACTGATTGATTATTCACTCTGTGTAAAGCTCCGCCCATTGCTCTCTCTGTCCCCCATGGGAATCTGTTGACTACGTTACTTTCGGCACAAGACGACAAAATGTCATCCTTTGCCAACTGTTCACTCACGAGATTACTGTTCACTACTGTTCACTGTTCACGCACGAGTTTACTATTCACTCACGAGATCACTATTCACGGTTACTGTTCACTATTCACTTTTTGCTTTTATTTTCCTATATAAGGGGGGTTGTCCCTTATTGTTAGTGAGAAGTAGTTTGAGAGTTAGTTTTTGTTAAAAACACTTCCTTGAGTGAGCTTTAGTCTTGTACTTCTCCTACTGCTCCCCTGGAACTATTCCGGTAACCATTACTCTTGTAAGTTACCACTGTTTATCCTGATACCACTGTTTATCGTTGTTCACCTGTAATCCTGTAACTATTAATCTTGTACATTGTTCATTACTTTCAATATTAATCAAGTACTTTCATATTCATTACTATTTTCAATTATCATGATGATATACTGCTTGGCTGGTTCTACCGCCTTATTAATCGCTTAAATTACTCTGTTTACTAATTGTTTTTGGAGAATATCACCGCATCACTCAATCTGTGAACTAAGTCATTTTTGTTTGGAATAGGGTACCTAATCCATTCTAAGACCTTGTTCAAAGGCTTGTAGTTAATAACCAAGCGGGGTGTTCCTCTCTCAATTTCAGCATTCTTCTGAACATAGAAAGCAGCACATGACCAAGGGGACTTGCTCTTTCTAATTAATCCTTTGTTCAATAAATCATCAATTTCCTTTTTGCAAAACTCTACCAATTCAGAATTCATCTGTATGGGTCGAGCTTTAGTAGGAATATTCTTTTCACAAAAATCTTTAACATATGGCAAGTTAACAATGTGATTTTTTCTATGCCAAAAAGCATTTGGAAAATCAGAACAAACATGAGCAGTCAATATTTTTTGAAAATTATCAATTTTTGAAGTTAATAACGGATCAGAAAGGTGATCAGCAATCTTCTTATATTTTACTTCATTTTGAAGAAAACTAAGATGATTAGCTTTAGCATGCAGCATGTTCAAATCATGGTTAACATCAATCTCGTGCGTGAATCAGTAATGGAGATATGTTGGATAGCAACTCCATAGGGTTTGAGACCGAAAACAGTAATTCTGTCTGTATTCCCTTCGAAGTGATAATCTTTCCAAAGGTTATGAATCACCTCTAGAATTTGATTATTGAAATAATTTCTCCAACATTCAGCAAGAGAATAAGGACTTTTGTAGGACAGGAAGGAATCTCCTTTGTACCACGGTCCTTGGTGAGAGTAGCCGTTAACAAGAACAAGGTGCTTAGATGGTTGCACATTCATCCAATTATCAGTGTCCCATTTTGGAAGAGTGCTCCAACATCTAATAGTCACAGAAGGGCTTCCAGTGCGGGCCACAGCTTGTTGAATAATTTGCGGGAGTTGGCTAAGTTGCGATCGATTTGAGACTCTGATCATTCTAACAAAACCAAACTCAAACATTTGGGATAACCAATCTGGATCCATGTCTTCTTCATCCAGATCATCATCTTCATAGTTAATAAGGAGACCAGGAAAAGGGTGAACCTTTCTTTCGTAAACACGGGAGCTTTTCCCAAAGTATTCTTCCCAGTCTAGTTGAATAAAAACATTATCATCTTCATCCAGTTCATCTGGATCTGGAATAGTTGCGGTTACTAGTTTTTTGAAATAATCATGCCATAGATCGAAGGACGTGAACATAGCCTTACTTTCAAAAATACATTTCTGTAAATCTGAAGGTAAGTTGGCAACAGCACATCGTACACTAAATTGTGTCTTAAGACTCAATTTGGCATAATCTGTGTTCATTAAAGTCAATTTATCCATGGAATGGATATCCTCTTTGCCAAAGAGTTGACTAGTGTAAAGATCATGGTGAATAGAATGGCTTGCAAAAGCCTCATGTAATGGCAGGGTCTGGTTAACAGGGTTTTTCTGTATTTGGGAGTCAAGGTCAATAATTAGGCGTTCGTAGACATCATTTTTTATGGCAAGGTTAACAAAATGTATTTCAAGAGCCTGAAGGGTCTTCTTGAAAAGTCTACGATTGCTGGTAGTATAGGCTGCATGGAGATTGTCAATAAGTACTTTAACAGGAGTGGGTAGATCACTGAAATTTCCATTGTGAAACTGCAGTGTTTTAGAAATAACTTCCTGTAAAGTAATATGTATATTATCACTGGAAAATGTCACCTCTGCCGGGACAGATTCCTGAAGGGATGTTGATCTACTAGGATTTCTCCTAGAAGATGCGCCTTCATGCATTACAAAAGGTTGTCCCGCCGGGAGCCTTTCGTCTTGAGGATAGACCGCCGGTCCTTTCCCCTTGTTCCTCCTCTCTGCCGAGGAAGTCATAATATTCCACGTGCACGTGGTAGCATATACCCACTTACTAGTGGTATTAGTAGTATGAGCAGCAAGTCTGCTTAGGGATGACCCTGCAGCATGGTAATGAACAGTATGGTTAATATTTGTATCAGGTTTTGAAACAAATCTGAAATGTACATTCTGTCCAAAAGGATCAGAAGTAATTCCATTGTGGTCAACAAGAAAGGGATACAAAGTGTTAAGGAATGGAAGTCCAAGGATCACTTTGTCGTGCATATTTTTAACAAGAACAGAGGGAATTGGGAAAGCAACATTATGATGGTGAACATAGGCTTTGGGGAGTTCATGTTTAATATTCATTTGGGAACCATTGGCAGAAATGAGTTTCTCAGAGGAAAATTCAAAGTATTCAGGAGGGATTAAATCTTCTCGAATACAATTCATATCTGCACCAGAGTCAATCATAGCAATTACATCAAAATTGTAAACAGGAGAAACAACAATGTTTAATATCGTAAACCATTTTGGAGGAATAGATTTGTTCAGAATAGAGTTAATAGCTTCAGTAATACCTGTATCAGAAAGAAGAGCTTGTTGACTGGAATCATTTCCATCTTTAGGCTCATCTTGTTCATTATCAGAATGATGTATGTCAATATTTTTATCCATTTTTAAGATTAACATTTCTTGGCTGATGTTAATATTATCAAGTTTAACAGTTTGAAGTTCTTGTCTTAAATATTCAATGTTTTGTTCAACAATGGTTAATTTTTGTTTTAAGTCTTCAATAGTTAATTCTTTAGGCTTTTTCTTGTTAAATCTTTCCAAGACTTCTTCAAAACTTATTGTTGATTTAAGTTTTTTAGAATCTTCAGTCTTAGTAAGATTTTTCTTAAACCTATCCAGATACTCTTTTTGGAGTTCAGGATTTTGAATTTGGTTAATTAAGGAAATTAACAATTTTTCATTTTCTTCATGTTTTGTGAGAGTGTTAATAGATGTAATAGTATTACAACAAGAATCTCTGCATCCAAGTTTAATATTAGGGGAATCAGAGGATTCATCAGCAGAATGATAACAAGAATCAGAAGAAGACAAATCATCTTCCAAAGAATCAGACGAAATGTGTGATTCAAGGATTCTGAATAGGGCTTCTTGATCTGCATCATTAATGTTTAACATGTTTAATTTGTTTTTTAGTTTACCAGGTTTGGCTTTACAGTCATTACTGTAATGACCAGGTTTTCCACAATTAAAACATTTTCCTTTATTAGGATTTTGGTGAACATATTTTTTAGAAACAGTTTTCTTTTTATCATAAAATTCATTTGGTTTAACAAAGTTGGTTTGATGTCTTTTATGGTGAACATTTTTGTGAACAATTTTATCATGTTTAACATGTTTATCTCTTTTTTGTCTCGAAGGAGCAATAGGAGGTAAACCATATTGTTCACAGAAATTACCCATTTCATATTTAGCTTTTGTTTTATTTTTTAATTTATCTTTTAACAATTTTTCATCATTACACATGTTAATACCAAGTTTGTTAATAGTACTTAGAATATCACCATAAGTTAAATTTTCATAGTCAATAGAATCATTTTTACCAATTAATTCTTGTTTTACCTTATGAGCAAAAAGAGGAGGCAGACCGTCAATAAACTTTTCTTTCCAATACGGCTTCTTGCAATCTTTTCGAAGCATCACTCTAGAAAGAAAGACAGCATGGTACCACCTGTAATCAGACATAGTAGGACATCTCAAATTATTCAGAAAATCTGAAACTCGAGATGAAACATTAGTGATGGTTCCAACAAAATGTTTTAATATTGTGTGAATAAGAGTGTTAACACCATCAGGGATTCCAGAATTCCTTTTTTCATCAAAAATAGGAAGACCTTCATCATTCAGTTTAACAGCACGTTTAATAGATTCTCTGGAGTCTTCAGTGAGATACGAATCCCACCATCCGCGAAGAGTCCCAGTAAAACCAGTAGACAGGAGTTCAACAATTTCAGGCTGATCAAGGTCATGGTTGTTCATATAACTGATGGCAACCATAGACATATGACCCATTTTGTTAATAATTTCCTGCTCAGAAAAGCCGTCAATATTCCATTCATACAGTTTATCAGCAGAAACAGAGAATTGGGATTGAAAAATCCTTTCTTCAAACTGTATGTCAGGAGGAGTAGGTTTAGTATACCAGTTTTTTGTAAAAGACATGGGGTTGGTTCCAACAAATCTTTTAATTTCTGGTAGACCATTATCAAAAACATTTTTAAGTTCAACAGAAGAGGATGACTCAGAATCTGTGTTTTCAAAAACAGGTTCTTTATCATTTCTTGAAATAACAGCAGCAATATTGGAAGTAGAAGTTCCTTCAGATTTAACTTTTAAATCAGAAAGCATTTTGTCAACAATGTCAAGAGTTTTTGACTGAGAAGTTTTAAAAGCAATTTTTTCTCTTTGACTGGGTAAATCAATACTGTCTCAAGAGGAGGATGGCTAGACCTTACAACAGTATTGTCTACCAAAAAGGAAGGGGAACAAGCGCAGGAGAGGCGGAAGCACCAGAAGCACAGAGATAGTACAATAAACAAGGTAGAACCAGCCAAGTAGGCGGTATAACAATTAATAATCAAAATAGTTTAAACAATTAATAAGGCGGTAGAACCAGCCAAGCAGTATAGCATTAAAACAATTAGTAAACAGAGTAATTTAAGCGATTAATAAGGCGGTAGAACCAGCCAAGCAGTATATCATCATGATAATTGAAAATAGTAATGAATATGAAAGTACTTGATTAATATTGAAAGTAATGAACAATGTACAAGATTAATAGTTACAGGATTACAGGTGAACAACGATAAACAGTGGTATCAGGATAAACAGTGGTAACTTACAAGAGTAATGGTTACCGGAATAGTTCCAGGGGAGCAGTAGGAGAAGTACAAGACTAAAGCTCACTCAAGGAAGTGTTTTTAACAAAAACTAACTCTCAAACTACTTCTGACTAACAATAAGGGACAACCCCCCTTATATAGGAAAATAAAAGCAAAAAGTGAATAGTGAACAGTAACCGTGAATAGTGATCTCGTGAGTGAATAGTAAACTCGTGCGTGAACAGTGAACAGTAGTGAACAGTAATCTCGTGAGTGAACAGTTGGCAAAGGATGACATTTTGTCGTCTTGTGCCGAAAGTAACGTAGTCAACAGATTCCCATGGGGGACAGAGAGAGCAATGGGCGGAGCTTTACACAGAGTGAATAATCAATCAGTATCGCAATAATCTGAATAATTATCGCGAGGATCCCATGTGGGCTCATTGTCGCAGTCATGCTCATGGTAGGTGGTGTACTGATTACAGAAACCACAATATAGCAGATGTTCGTAAACAGGTTCCTTTAGAGGATTGGTGAAGTTCCTTGGGTTAATATAATCAGTAATGGAGATATGTTGGATAGCAACTCCATAGGGTTTGAGACCGAAAACAGTAATTCTGTCTGTATTCCCTTCGAAGTGATAATCTTTCCAAAGGTTATGAATCACCTCTAGAATTTGATTATTGAAATAATTTCTCCAACATTCAGCAAGAGAATAAGGACTTTTGTAGGACAGGAAGGAATCTCCTTTGTACCACGGTCCTTGGTGAGAGTAGCCGTTAACAAGAACAAGGTGCTTAGATGGTTGCACATTCATCCAATTATCAGTGTCCCATTTTGGAAGAGTGCTCCAACATCTAATAGTCACATAAGGGCTTCCAGTGCGGGCCACAGCTTGTTGAATAATTTGCGGGAGTTGGCTAAGTTGCGATCGATTTGAGACTCTGATCATTCTAACAAAACCAAACTCAAACATTTGGGATAACCAATCTGGATCCATGTCTTCTTCATCCAGATCATCATCTTCATAGTTAATAAGGAGACCAGGAAAAGGGTGAACCTTTCTTTCGTAAACACGGGAGCTTTTCCCAAAGTATTCTTCCCAGTCTAGTTGAATAAAAACATTATCATCTTCATCCAGTTCATCTGGATCTGGAATAGTTGCGGTTACTAGTTTTTTGAAATAATCATGCCATAGATCGAAGGACGTGAACATAGCCTTACTTTCAAAAATACATTTCTGTAAATCTGAAGGTAAGTTGGCAACAGCACATCGTACACTAAATTGTGTCTTAAGACTCAATTTGGCATAATCTGTGTTCATTAAAGTCAATTTATCCATGGAATGGATATCCTCTTTGCCAAAGAGTTGACTAGTGTAAAGATCATGGTGAATAGAATGGCTTGCAAAAGCCTCATGTAATGGCAGGGTCTGGTTAACAGGGTTTTTCTGTATTTGGGAGTCAAGGTCAATAATTAGGCGTTCGTAGACATCATTTTTTATGGCAAGGTTAACAAAATGTATTTCAAGAGCCTGAAGGGTCTTCTTGAAAAGTCTACGATTGCTGGTAGTATAGGCTGCATGGAGATTGTCAATAAGTACTTTAACAGGAGTGGGTAGATCACTGAAATTTCCATTGTGAAACTGCAGTGTTTTAGAAATAACTTCCTGTAAAGTAATATGTATATTATCACTGGAAAATGTCACCTCTGCCGGGACAGATTCCTGAAGGGATGTTGATCTACTAGGATTTCTCCTAGAAGATGCGCCTTCATGCATTACAAAAGGTTGTCCCGCCGGGAGCCTTTCGTCTTGAGGATAGACCGCCGGTCCTTTCCCCTTGTTCCTCCTCTCTGCCGAGGAAGTCATAATATTCCACGTGCACGTGGTAGCATATACCCACTTACTAGTGGTATTAGTAGTATGAGCAGCAAGTCTGCTTAGGGATGACCCTGCAGCATGGTAATGAACAGTATGGTTAATATTTGTATCAGGTTTTGAAACAAATTTGAAATGTACATTCTGTCCAAAAGGATCAGAAGTAATTCCATTGTGGTCAACAAGAAAGGGATACAAAGTGTTAAGGAATGGAAGTCCAAGGATCACTTTGTCGTGCATATTTTTAACAAGAACAGAGGGAATTGGGAAAGCAACATTATGATGGTGAACATAGGCTTTGGGGAGTTCATGTTTAATATTCATTTGGGAACCATTGGCAGAAATGAGTTTCTCAGAGGAAAATTCAAAGTATTCAGGAGGGATTAAATCTTCTCGAATACAATTCATATCTGCACCAGAGTCAATCATAGCAATTACATCAAAATTGTAAACAGGAGAAACAACAATGTTTAATATCGTAAACCATTTTGGAGGAATAGATTTGTTCAGAATAGAGTTAATAGCTTCAGTAATACCTGTATCAGAAAGAAGAGCTTGTTGACTGGAATCATTTCCATCTTTAGGCTCATCTTGTTCATTATCAGAATGATGTATGTCAATATTTTTATCCATTTTTAAGATTAACATTTCTTGGCTGATGTTAATATTATCAAGTTTAACAGTTTGAAGTTCTTGTCTTAAATATTCAATGTTTTGTTCAACAATGGTTAATTTTTGTTTTAAGTCTTCAATAGTTAATTCTTTAGGCTTTTTCTTGTTAAATCTTTCCAAGACTTCTTCAAAACTTATTGTTGATTTAAGTTTTTTAGAATCTTCAGTCTTAGTAAGATTTTTCTTAAACCTATCCAGATACTCTTTTTGGAGTTCAGGATTTTGAATTTGGTTAATTAAGGAAATTAACAATTTTTCATTTTCTTCATGTTTTGTGAGAGTGTTAATGGATGTAATAGTATTACAACAAGAATCTCTGCATCCAAGTTTAATATTAGGGGAATCAGAGGATTCATCAGCAGAATGATAACAAGAATCAGAAGAAGACAAATCATCTTCCAAAGAATCAGACGAAATGTGTGATTCAAGGATTCTGAATAGGGCTTCTTGATCTGCATCATTAATGTTTAACATGTTTAATTTGTTTTTTAGTTTACCAGGTTTGGCTTTACAGTCATTACTGTAATGACCAGGTTTTCCACAATTAAAACATTTTCCTTTATTAGGATTTTGGTGAACATATTTTTTAGAAACAGTTTTCTTTTTATCATAAAATTCATTTGGTTTAACAAAGTTGGTTTGATGTCTTTTATGGTGAACATTTTTGTGAACAATTTTATCATGTTTAACATGTTTATCTCTTTTTTGTCTCGAAGGAGCAATAGGAGGTAAACCATATTGTTCACAGAAATTACCCATTTCATATTTAGCTTTTGTTTTATTTTTTAATTTATCTTTTAACAATTTTTCATCATTACACATGTTAATACCAAGTTTGTTAATAGTACTTAGAATATCACCATAAGTTAAATTTTCATAGTCAATAGAATCATTTTTACCAATTAATTCTTGTTTTACCTTATGAGCAAAAAGAGGAGGCAGACCGTCAATAAACTTTTCTTTCCAATACGGCTTCTTGCAATCTTTTCGAAGCATCACTCTAGAAAGAAAGACAGCATGGTACCACCTGTAATCAGACATAGTAGGACATCTCAAATTATTCAGAAAATCTGAAACTCGAGATGAAACATTAGTGATGGTTCCAACAAAATGTTTTAATATTGTGTGAATAAGAGTGTTAACACCATCAGGGATTCCAGAATTCCTTTTTTCATCAAAAATAGGAAGACCTTCATCATTCAGTTTAACAGCACGTTTAATAGATTCTCTGGAGTCTTCAGTGAGATACGAATCCCACCATCCGCGAAGAGTCCCAGTAAAACCAGTAGACAGGAGTTCAACAATTTCAGGCTGATCAAGGTCATGGTTGTTCATATAACTGATGGCAACCATAGACATATGACCCATTTTGTTAATAATTTCCTGCTCAGAAAAGCCGTCAATATTCCATTCATACAGTTTATCAGCAGAAACAGAGAATTGGGATTGAAAAATCCTTTCTTCAAACTGTATGTCAGGAGGAGTAGGTTTAGTATACCAGTTTTTTGTAAAAGACATGGGGTTGGTTCCAACAAATCTTTTAATTTCTGGTAGACCATTATCAAAAACATTTTTAAGTTCAACAGAAGAGGATGACTCAGAATCTGTGTTTTCAAAAACAGGTTCTTTATCATTTCTTGAAATAACAGCAGCAATATTGGAAGTAGAAGTTCCTTCAGATTTAACTTTTAAATCAGAAAGCATTTTGTCAACAATGTCAAGAGTTTTTGACTGAGAAGTTTTAAAAGCAATTTTTTCTCTTTGACTGGGTAAATCAATCAAAGGTTTCTCAGTTTTTGTAGAAACAGTTTGTTTAACAATTTTTTCTTCAATACGGTCAAGCTGTTGACCAATAATATGCAAAGACTCATTTGTAAAATTGTTTTGTTCAATAATTCCAGAAGCAGGAGTCTCAGCATCAGCAATTTTGAAAGGAGAAGCTTTCACTTCCGTCTTTTGACAAGTGATTAGAACTGTCTCAAGAGGAGGATGGCTAGACCTTACAACAGTATTGTCTGGTTTAACAAAAGTCGATTTCTTAATTACGTTCAAATGATTTTGTTGAATAGGATCTTTTGAAACGTAATGATTTTTAAGAAAATCATAAAACAGAATATTTTTCTTTGTCAACATCATCTTTTCTCTCCATTTTCGTTTAATACGATCTTTTTCAGATTGAGAGAAAGTGTCTCTGTAATAGTGTCTTATCTCTCTGTTTTTTGGAGAAAGACTTTCATTAGTCAAGTAAACAAGATTCATTTCAAAACTTTTAGGAAGAGTTGAAACTCTTAACTGGTTTTGAAAAATAGGAGGTTTAACAGTAGCAAGATGAGAAGCAGCAGGAGATACAGATTTTGTATCTTCTTCTTCTTCAGCAGGTTTTTGAGTTGAATAAAAGGCAGTGCTAATTTGGGAGTTATCGCTTGAAACACCCTTTAGCTTCAAATCAGGTTTAACAAAACTTTTTTGTAAATATTTATCAACAGGTATCTTATCAAGAAAACTCATAATTCCATAAGGATATTGTTGAATACTTGTGAAATTAGTTTCATGGTAAATAGGAGCAAAAGGCTTACTACCTTCTTGAACAGCTTGATCATTTTCATTGACAATATCAGGAGGACACGCAGTCCTGGAGCTAACAGAAGAGCTGGATCTCCACATCTTATCCATGCATTCCTAATTTTAACACTCAATTATCATGTTTTCTCTCATAACCGTTGCATTTCGTAACACATACCCTAAGCAACCGTATACCCTCACTCATGCCCTCAACGCCTGTCCATCGGCTAACACGGGCCTTACAGAATCTCGGCTCTCGGAATTCACTTTACACTAGGGTGGCGCCAACGATCACAAGATAGAACACAACAACGAAGCACCAAAGGTTCGGAACAACATAAACAAGGGAGCAAGGACACAACACAACTACCAGCGGCCAAGGAAGGAATGGCTCTGATACCAAAAAGGAATGGCTCTGTTTATTGTACTATCTCTGTGCTTCTGGTGCTTCCGCCTCTCCTGCGCTTGTTCCCCTTCCTTTTTGGTATCAGAGCCATTCCTTCCTTGGCCGCTGGTAGTTGTGTTGTGTCCTTGCTCCCTTGTTTATGTTGTTCCGAACCTTTGGTGCTTCGTTGTTGTGTTCTATCTTGTGATCGTTGGCGCCACCCTAGTGTAAAGTGAATTCCGAGAGCCGAGATTCTGTAAGGCCCGTGTTAGCCGATGGACAGGCGTTGAGGGCATGAGTGAGGGTATACGGTTGCTTAGGGTATGTGTTACGAAATGCAACGGTTATGAGAGAAAACATGATAATTGAGTGTTAAAATTAGGAGTGCATGGATAAGATGTGGAGATCCAACTCTTCTGTTAGCTCCAGGACTGCGTGTCCTCCTGATATTATCAATGAAGAAGATCAAGTTGTTCAAGAGAAAGAAATTCCGGATTTCCGAAGATGGAATATCCCCAAGGTTAATATTAAACACATTTACAATACTTCTTGGCATGAGAATACTGGATTTTCTCAGTACCGAGTAAGAACTGTTGAACAAACATTTTCTATTTCCAGACACCATGAAAAATGTTGTTTATTTTCAAAAAAGAATATTAATGAATTTCTTGCTACTAAATTGAAATATTTACACATTGGTCTTGTTCAAGTTGCTGTTAAACCTCTCACAAGAAAAGGTATTAATGCTTCTGCTTTGATGTGCTTAAGAGATGCTAGATTTAGGCAATTTAAAGATAGCATTCTTGGCATGATTACTGCATCTTTGTATGATGGTCCTATTTACTTTGATGTTTACCCTGATATCTGTCTTGCTCTTGATGATCCTAATATTGTTAAAGCTTTGACTTTAAATGTGTTAACTTCTGGTTATGATATGGAAGAAGGTAGTAAACCTTTTGCTCTTATTTACCGAATTTACTACAGACTTGTGGGTTCCCAGTTGAATCCTAAAGCTGCTCATGTTAGAGATCCTTCTGGTAAAACCATGTTAATTCAATGTTCAACTTCTGATGCGAAAATTGAAGTTCCAAAAATGATTCGTTGGGAAGATGTGAACCTTCCTAAAGAATGGTTATTGGAAAATGTTTCGCCTCCTGCTAAACCTATTTACCATGAAACTGATCTCACAAATATTCAACAATATCTTGATGGAACTGTTAAGATAAGTTTTCTTGATAAGAAACCTTTAAGAATCAATGAAGGAAGACATTCCTTTGCTGGATCTGAAAGTGTTTCTAAAAGAGACCTTGATCTTGATGAATATTTACAAAAAAGTTTTGTTAAACCTGATTTGAAGCTAAAGGGTGTTTCATGTGATAACTCCCAAATTAGCACCCCTTTTTATTCAACCAAAGATGAAAAACCTGCAGAAGAAGAAGAAGATACAAAATCTGTATCTCCTGCTGCTTCTGATTTTGCTGCTGTTGAACCTCCTATTTTTCAAAACCAATTAAGAGTTTTAACTGCTCTTCCTAAAAGTTTTGAAATGGATCTTGTTTACTTGGCTAAAGAAAGTCTTTCTCCCAAAAACAGAGAGATAAGACACTATTACAGAGATACTTTTTCTCAATCAGAAAAAGATCGTATTAAACGAAAATGGAGAGAAAAAATGTCTTTGTTAAAGAAAAATATCCTGTTTTATGATTTTCTTAAAAATTATTACGTTTCAAAAGATCCTATTCAACAAAATCATTTGAACGTAATTAAGAAATCAAATTTTGTTAAACAAGACAAAACTGTTATAAGGTCTAGCCATCCTCCTCTTGAGACGGTTAAGATAACTTGTCAAGAGACGGAAGTGACAGCTTCTCCTTCCAAGATTGCTGCTACTGAAACTCCTGAAATTATTGAACAAACTGTTTCTACAAAAACTGAGAAACCTTTGATTGATTTACCCAGTCAAAGAGAAAAAATTGCTTCTAACACTTCTCAGTCAAAACCCCTTGACACTGTTGACCCAAAAGATGTTTTACAAACTATTGAAAAACCAATCTTGATTTCTATTAACTCCTGTTGCAATGTTCTTTCCAAAAACAAAGAACAACAAAAAGGTTTTTCAAAACCTAAAAAATTGACTGTTAATGAACTTCAGTGCGAAGTTAATACTGTTCACCGTGAACTTTCTGATTTGAGAAATAAACTCAAACAAACTGCTGTGGCCGACAAGAATGATGTTGCCAAAACTGTTGATTGCCATGTTAATCTTATTAACAAAATGCTTCCTCCTAAATGGTTTACTAAAGTCAAAATTGCTGTCTCACATGATTATCATTTTGATGTTGTTGCCATGATTGACTCTGGTGCTGATTTGAATTGCATTCAGGAAGGACTTGTCCCTTCCAAATATTTTGAAAAGTCTACTGAGAGACTTGCTTCTGCTAATGGTTCTCAAATGAGAATCAAATATGAATTAAACAATGCTCATGTTTGCCATGATAATGTCTGCTTCAAGATTCCTTCTGTGCTTGTTAAAAACATGCATGATAAAGTGATTCTTGGATTACCATTTATTAATGTGTTGTATCCCTTTCTTGTTGAACATGATGGTATTACTACTGACCCTTTTGGTCAAAAAGTGAAATTCAAATTTGCCTCAAAATCTGAGATTGATGTTAACCATGATTTGAACATGCTGCATGCTAAAGCTAATCATCTTAGTTTTCTTCAAAATGAAGTAAAATATAAGAAGATTGCTGATCACCTTTCTGATCCGTTATTAACTTCAAAAATTGATAATTTTCAAAAAATATTGACTGCTCATGTTTGTTCTGATTTTCCAAATGCTTTTTGGCATAGAAAAAATCACATTGTTAACTTGCCATATGTTAAAGATTTTTGTGAAAAGAATATTCCTACTAAAGCTCGACCCATACAGATGAATTCTGAATTATTAGAGTTTTGCAAAAAGGAAATTGATGATTTATTAAACAAAGGTTTGATTAGAAAGAGCAAGTCCCCTTGGTCATGTGCTGCTTTCTATGTTCAAAAAAATGCTGAAATTGAGAGAGGAACACCCTGCTTAGTTATTAACTACAAGCCTTTGAACAAGGTCTTAGAATGGATTAGGTACCCTATTCCAAACAAAAATGACTTAGTTCACAGATTGAGTGATGCGGTGATATTCTCCAAGTTTGATATGAAATCTGGTTTTTGGCAAATCCAGATTGCTGAGGGTGATAGATACAAGACTGCTTTCACCACTCCTTTTGGTCATTATGAGTGGAATGTGATGCCTTTTGGTCTGAAGAATGCTCCTAGTGAGTTCCAAAACATCATGAATGATATTTTCATTTCATTCAGTCATTTCACTATTGTTTATATTGATGATGTTCTTGTTTACTCTAATTCTATTGATGAACACTGGAAACATTTGAACTCGTTTCTAGAAACCATCAAAAGAAATGGTCTTGTTGTCTCTGCTAAGAAAATTAAACTGTTCCAAACAAAAGTCCGTTTTCTTGGTTTTGATATTAATGAAGGACAAATTCATCCTATTGACAGAGCTATTCACTTTGCTGACAAATTCCCTGATATCATTATTGATAAAACTCAGCTCCAAAGATTCCTTGGTTCTCTGAATTATGTTGCTGATTTTTATAAAGATCTGAGGAAACAATGTAAGCCTCTTTTTGATCGGCTTCAGAGTAATCCTCCTCCATGGACAAATGTCCATACTACTCTTGTTAAACAAATCAAAATTCATGTCAAGACTTTACCCTGTCTTGGTATTCCCACTGTTAATGCCTTCAAAATTGTTGAAACTGATGCTTCTGATATTGGTTATGGTGGTATTCTGAAACAACAAGTTTCACCAGATTCATCTGAACAAATTGTTCGTTTCTACTCTGGAATCTGGAATACTGCACAGCTAAACTATAGTACTATTAAAAAAGAAATTTTATCTATAGTACTATGCATATCAAAGTTTCAAAGTGATTTGTTAAACCAAAAGTTTTTACTTCGTATTGACTGTAAAAGTGCTAAATATGTTATTAAAAAAGATGTTGAAAATATTGCTTCAAAACATATTTTTGCTAGATGGCAAGCTATTTTAAGTGTTTTTGATTTTGATATTAACTATATTAAAGGCTCCCAAAATGCCATCCCTGATTTCCTTACTCGTAAATTTCTGCAGAATTCACACATGGCGAGTAGGCGGTCGAAAGACAAAGGCCCCGCCAAAGAACCTAATGAAAACCAACTTGTTGAACGTAAACCTACCTCCTCTTTGCAGACTATTAACCGTTTTACAACCTTAGGTACCATACCTAAACCTAACTACTCCTCTGTCTTGGCTTCATCCTATGATCCTTACTCCATCACCCCTGTTAACCAACCTATTAGGACCTCCTTTCCTAGAAATACCTCCCAGTATATTAGGAAACAATATTTCCAAAACCTATTTTCTATTGAACCCAATCGGTCCTCCTTTGTTGACCCCCTGCAGTTAGCCAAGAGCTACTTCCCCTCAAATTTCCACTGGATCCCTGAACATGGTGAAAAGAAACTTGGTTACTATTCTGATCTTTTGCGCCATGAAAGGTCCATCATTATTAGCACCATTTCTGATAAAACAGACACTTCAAAAATTATTTACCATAGTGTCTACATTGTTAACGTCATCACTGAAAGAGAATGGGGATCTTCCCCAAATATTACAAGAATGATGCCCAAACACCTCATCCCTTATTCTTATCATGATTATATTACTGCATGGTTCAGATTTATGCTTCACCAGAATGATACCATGACTCATTCCTGGTTTGTTAACTTTGACAAAAAATTCACTGGTACGTTGCCCTTCTGGTTTGCCCGATGGTGGTCTCAGTTTGGTCTTATTATTGAACTCCTTCCTACACCCTTACTGGAGGCCTTCAGGCTATTTGAAAAAGGATTCAAGCCTAATCCTCATACTGTTAAGGCTAAATTTCCTGCTCTACTCCATTTTGTTAACTATCACAAGGTTCCATGGATTCTCAAATGGCAATATGAGATCAATATTGACGAAAATGCTCTTGCCAGATACTGGTATGTCAAGTGGTGGGATAAGTTCCCACATATTGAAAGAATTGTTGCCACAACCAACAGAGAATGTTCAAAATTTATTAACGACAAATGTTCACCATCCAGCCAGATCCCTACTGCAGCATATTTACCATCCTCTTCATCAGCAAAGAATATTAAACCAAAAAAGAAAAGCTCTCCCCTTGATGACCTAAGGAGAGATCCTGATGCTTTATTTGCTCTTCTCAAGTGTGCAGAAAACTTGGTTGCCAGCAGAACTACTGAAGAAGAAAAGTCAGGTGCTTCTTCCGAAGAATCTGTGGCCAATAATCCCTATTCACCATATGACAAGAAGTTATTTGGTCATGACGAAGATTCTCCACAAGAAGGAGAATTTTGAATGATCTCATTATTCACTCTGAGTAAAGCTCCGCCTATTGATCTCTCTGTCCCCCATGGGAATCTGTTGATTACTTTGTTGACTGCTTTCGGCACAAGACGACAAAATGTCATCCTCTGCCAACTGTTCACTCACGAGATTACTGTTCACTACTGTTCACGCACGGGTGTACTATTCACTCACGAGATCACTATTCACTGTTACTGTTCACTATTCACTTTTTGAGAAATTTTCCTATATAAGGGGGGCTGTCCCTTATTGTTAAGTAGAAGTAGTTTGAGAGTTAGTTTTTGTTAAAAACACTTCCTTGAGTGAGCTTTAGTCTTGTACTTCTCCTACTGCTCCCCTGGAACTATTCCGGTAACCATTACTCTTGTAAGTTACCACTGTTTATCCTGATACCACTGTTTATCGTTGTTCACCTGTAATCCTGTAACTATTAATCTTGTACATTGTTCATTACTTTCAATATTAATCAAGTACTTTCATATTCATTACTATTTTCAATTATCATGATGATATACTGCTTGGCTGGTTCTACCGCCTTATTAATCGCTTAAATTACTCTGTTTACTAATTGTTTTAATGCTATACTGCTTGGCTGGTTCTACCGCCTTATTAATTGTTTAAACTATTTTGATTATTAATTGTTATACCGCCTACTTGGCTGGTGGTTCTACCGCCTTATTAATTGTTTAAACTATTTTGATTATTAATTGTTATACCGCCTACTTGGCTGGTTCCCCTTCCTCTTTGGTATCAGAGCCATTCCTTCCTTGGCCGCTGGTAGTTGTGTTGTGTCCTTGCTCCCTTGTTTATGTTGTTCCGAACCTTTGGTGCTTCGTTGTTGTGTTCTATCTTGTGATCGTTGGCGCCACCCTAGTGTAAAGTGAATTCCGAGAGCCGAGATTCTGTAAGGCCCGTGTTAGCCGATGGACAGGCGTTGAGGGCATGAGTGAGGGTATACGGTTGCTTAGGGTATGTGTTACGAAATGCAACGGTTATGAGAGAAAACATGATAATTGAGTGTTAAAATTAGGAATGCATGGATAAGATGTGGAGATCCAGCTCTTCTGTTAGCTCCAGGACTGCGTGTCCTCCTGATATTGTCAATGAAAATGATCAAGCTGTTCAAGAAGGTAGTAAGCCTTTTGCTCCTATTTACCAAGAAGCCCTAATTTCACAAGTATTCAACAATATCCTTATGGAATTATGAGTTTTCTTGATAAGATACCTGTTGATAAATATTTACAAAAAAGTTTTGTTAAACCTGATTTGAAGCTAAAGGGTGTTTCAAGCGATAACTCCCAAATTAGCACTGCCTTTTATTCAACTCAAAAACCTGCTGAAGAAGAAGAAGATACAAAATCTGTATCTCCTGCTGCTTCTCATCTTGCTACTGTTAAACCTCCTATTTTTCAAAACCAGTTAAGAGTTTCAACTCTTCCTAAAAGTTTTGAAATGAATCTTGTTTACTTGACTAATGAAAGTCTTTCTCCAAAAAACAGAGAGATAAGACACTATTACAGAGACACTTTCTCTCAATCTGAAAAAGATCGTATTAAACGAAAATGGAGAGAAAAGATGATGTTGACAAAGAAAAATATTCTGTTTTATGATTTTCTTAAAAATCATTACGTTTCAAAAGATCCTATTCAACAAAATCATTTGAACGTAATTAAGAAATCGACTTTTGTTAAACCAGACAATACTGTTGTAAGGTCTAGCCATCCTCCTCTTGAGACAGTTCTAATCACTTGTCAAAAGACGGAAGTGAAAGCTTCTCCTTTCAAAATTGCTGATGCTGAGACTCCTGCTTCTGGAATTATTGAACAAAACAATTTTACAAATGAGTCTTTGCATATTATTGGTCAACAGCTTGACCGTATTGAAGAAAAAATTGTTAAACAAACTGTTTCTACAAAAACTGAGAAACCTTTGATTGATTTACCCAGTCAAAGAGAAAAAATTGCTTTTAAAACTTCTCAGTCAAAAACTCTTGACATTGTTGACAAAATGCTTTCTGATTTAAAAGTTAAATCTGAAGGAACTTCTACTTCCAATATTGCTGCTGTTATTTCAAGAAATGATAAAGAACCTGTTTTTGAAAACACAGATTCTGAGTCATCCTCTTCTGTTGAACTTAAAAATGTTTTTGATAATGGTCTACCAGAAATTAAAAGATTTGTTGGAACCAACCCCATGTCTTTTACAAAAAACTGGTATACTAAACCTACTCCTCCTGACATACAGTTTGAAGAAAGGATTTTTCAATCCCAATTCTCTGTTTCTGCTGATAAACTGTATGAATGGAATATTGACGGCTTTTCTGAGCAGGAAATTATTAACAAAATGGGTCATATGTCTATGGTTGCCATCAGTTATATGAACAACCATGACCTTGATCAGCCTGAAATTGTTGAACTCCTGTCTACTGGTTTTACTGGGACTCTTCGCGGATGGTGGGATTCGTATCTCACTGAAGACTCCAGAGAATCTATTAAACGTGCTGTTAAACTGAATGATGAAGGTCTTCCTATTTTTGATGAAAAAAGGAATTCTGGAATCCCTGATGGTGTTAACACTCTTATTCACACAATATTAAAACATTTTGTTGGAACCATCACTAATGTTTCATCTCGAGTTTCAGATTTTCTGAATAATTTGAGATGTCCTACTATGTCTGATTACAGGTGGTACCATGCTGTCTTTCTTTCTAGAGTGATGCTTCGAAAAGATTGCAAGAAGCCGTATTGGAAAGAAAAGTTTATTGACGGTCTGCCTCCTCTTTTTGCTCATAAGGTAAAACAAGAATTAATTGGTAAAAATGATTCTATTGACTATGAAAATTTAACTTATGGTGATATTCTAAGTACTATTAACAAACTTGGTATTAACATGTGTAATGATGAAAAATTGTTAAAAGATAAATTAAAAAATAAAACAAAAGCTAAATATGAAATGGGTAATTTCTGTGAACAATATGGTTTACCTCCTATTGCTCCTTCGAGACAAAAAAGAGATAAACATGTTAAACATGATAAAATTGTTCACAAAAATGTTCACCATAAAAGACATCAAACCAACTTTGTTAAACCAAATGAATTTTATGATAAAAAGAAAACTGTTTCTAAAAAATATGTTCACCAAAATCCTAATAAAGGAAAATGTTTTAATTGTGGAAAACCTGGTCATTACAGTAATGACTGTAAAGCCAAACCTGGTAAACTAAAAAACAAATTAAACATGTTAAACATTAATGATGCAGATCAAGAAGCCCTATTCAGAATCCTTGAATCACACATTTCGTCTGATTCTTTGGAAGATGATTTGTCTTCTTCTGATTCTTGTTATCATTCTGCTGATGAATCCTCTGATTCCCCTAATATTAAACTTGGATGCAGAGATTCTTGTTGTAATACTATTACATCTATTAACACTCTCACAAAACATGAAGAAAATGAAAAATTGTTAATTTCCTTAATTAACCAAATTCAAAATCCTGAACTCCAAAAAGAGTATCTGGATAGGTTTAAGAAAAATCTTACTAAGACTGAAGATTCTAAAAAACTTAAATCAACAATAAGTTTTGAAGAAGTCTTGGAAAGATTTAACAAGAAAAAGCCTAAAGAATTAACTATTGAAGACTTAAAACAAAAATTAACCATTGTTGAACAAAACATTGAATATTTAAGACAAGAACTTCAAACTGTTAAACTTGATAATATTAACATCAGCCAAGAAATGTTAATCTTAAAAATGGATAAAAATATTGACATACATCATTCTGATAATGAACAAGATGAGCCTAAAGATGGAAATGATTCCAGTCAACAAGCTCTTCTTTCTGATACAGGTATTACTGAAGCTATTAACTCTATTCTGAACAAATCTATTCCTCCAAAATGGTTTACGATATTAAACATTGTTGTTTCTCCTGTTTACAATTTTGATGTAATTGCTATGATTGGCTCTGATACCAAAAAGGAAGGGGAACAAGCGCAGGAGAGGCGGAAGCACCAGAAGCACAGAGATAGTACAATAAACAAGGTAGAACCAGCCAAGCAGTATAGCATTAAAACAATTAGTAAACAGAGTAATTTAAGCGATTAATAAGGCGGTAGAACCAGCCAAGCAGTATATCATCATGATAATTGAAAATAGTAATGAATATGAAAGTACTTGATTAATATTGACAGTAATGAACAATGTACAAGATTAATAGTTACAGGATTACAGGTGAACAACGATAAACAGTGGTATCAGGATAAACAGTGGTAACTTACAAGAGTAATGGTTACCGGAATAGTTCCAGGGGAGCAGTAGGAGAAGTACAAGACTAAAGCTCACTCAAGGAAGTGTTTTTAACAAAAACTAACTCTCAAACTACTTCTCCTACTGCTCCCCTGGAACTATTCCGGTAACCATTACTCTTGTAAGTTACCACTGTTTATCCTGATACCACTGTTTATCGTTGTTCACCTGTAATCCTGTAACTATTAATCTTGTACATTGTTCATTACTGTCAATATTAATAGTTACAGGATTACAGGTGAACAACGATAAACAGTGGTATCAGGATAAACAGTGGTAACTTACAAGAGTAATGGTTACCGGAATAGTTCCAGGGGAGCAGTAGGAGAAGTAGTTTGAGAGTTAGTTTTTGTTAAAAACACTTCCTTGAGTGAGCTTTAGTCTTGTACTTCTCCTACTGCTCCCCTGGAACTATTCCGGTAACCATTACTCTTGTAAGTTACCACTGTTTATCCTGATACCACTGTTTATCGTTGTTCACCTGTAATCCTGTAACTATTAATATTGACAGTAATGAACAATGTACAAGATTAATAGTTACAGGATTACAGGTGAACAACGATAAACAGTGGTATCAGGATAAACAGTGGTAACTTACAAGAGTAATGGTTACCGGAATAGTTCCAGGGGAGCAGTAGGAGAAGTACAAGACTAAAGCTCACCCAAGGAAGTGTTTTTAACAAAAACTAACTCTCAAACTACTTCTACTTAATAATAAGGGACAGCCCCCCTTATATAGGAAAATTTCTCAAAAAGTGAATAGTGAACAGTAACAGTGAATAGTGATCTCGTGAGTGAATAGTACACCCGTGCGTGAACAGTAGTGAACAGTAATCTCGTGAGTGAACAGTTGGCAGAGGATGACATTTTGTCGTCTTGTGCCGAAAGCAGTCAACAAAGTAATCAACAGATTCCCATGGGGGACAGAGAGATCAATAGGCGGAGCTTTACTCAGAGTGAATAATGAGATCATTCAAAATTCTCCTTCTTGTGGAGAATCTTCGTCATGACCAAATAACTTCTTGTCATATGGTGAATAGGGATTATTGGCCACAGATTCTTCGGAAGAAGCACCTGACTTTTCTTCTTCAGTAGTTCTGCAAAAAGGAAGGGGAACAAGCGCAGGAGAGGCGGAAGCACCAGAAGCACAGAGATAGTACAATAAACAAGGTAGAACCAGCGGTGCTTCCGCCTCTCCTGCGCTTGTTCCCCTTCCTTTTTGGTATCAGAGCCATTCCTTCCTTGGCCGCTGGTAGTTGTGTTGTGTCCTTGCTCCGACCTCCTTTCCTAGAAATACCTCCCAGTATATTAGGAAACAATATTTCCAAAACCTATTTTCTATTGAACCCAATCGGTCCTCCTTTGTTGACCCCCTGCAGTTAGCCAAGAGCTACTTCCCCTCAAATTTCCACTGGATCCCTGAACATGGTGAAAAGAAACTTGGTTACTATTCTGATCTTTTGCGCCATGAAAGGTCCATCATTATTAGCACCATTTCTGATAAAACAGACACTTCAAAAATTATTTACCATAGTGTCTACATTGTTAACGTCATCACTGAAAGAGAATGGGGATCTTCCCCAAATATTACAAGAATGATGCCCAAACACCTCATCCCTTATTCTTATCATGATTATATTACTGCATGGTTCAGATTTATGCTTCACCAGAATGATACCATGACTCATTCCTGGTTTGTTAACTTTGACAAAAAATTCACTGGTACGTTGCCCTTCTGGTTTGCCCGATGGTGGTCTCAGTTTGGTCTTATTATTGAACTCCTTCCTACACCCTTACTGGAGGCCTTCAGGCTATTTGAAAAAGGATTCAAGCCTAATCCTCATACTGTTAAGGCTAAATTTCCTGCTCTACTCCATTTTGTTAACTATCACAAGGTTCCATGGATTCTCAAATGGCAATATGAGATCAATATTGACGAAAATGCTCTTGCCAGATACTGGTATGTCAAGTGGTGGGATAAGTTCCCACATATTGAAAGAATTGTTGCCACAACCAACAGAGAATGTTCAAAATTTATTAACGACAAATGTTCACCATCCAGCCAGATCCCTACTGCAGCATATTTACCATCCTCTTCATCAGCAAAGAATATTAAACCAAAAAAGAAAAGCTCTCCCCTTGATGACCTAAGGAGAGATCCTGATGCTTTATTTGCTCTTCTCAAGTGTGCAGAAAACTCAATTTGGCATAATCTGTGTTCATTAAAGTCAATTTATCCATGGAATGGATATCCTCTTTGCCAAAGAGTTGACTAGTGTAAAGATCATGGTGAATAGAATGGCTTGCAAAAGCCTCATGTAATGGCAGGGTCTGGTTAACAGGGTTTTTCTGACCAAAAGGAGTGGTGAAAGCAGTCTTGTATCTATCACCCTCAGCAATCTGGATTTGCCAGAAACCAGACTTTAAATCAAACTTGGAGAATATCACCGCATCACTCAATCTGTGAACTAAGTCATTTTTGTTTGGAATAGGGTACCTAATCCATTCTAAGACCTTGTTCAAAGGCTTGTAGTTAATAACCAAGCGGGGCTGGTTCTACCGCCTTATTAATCGCTTAAATTACTCTGTTTACTAATTGTTTTAATGCTATACTGCTTGGCTGGTTCTACCGCCTTATTAATTGTTTAAACTATTTTGATTATTAATTGTTATACCGCCTACTTGGCTGGTTCTACCTTGTTTATTGTACTATCTCTGTGCTTCTGGTGCTTCCGCCTCTCCTGCGCTTGTTCCCCTTCCTTTTTGGTATCAGAGCCATTCCTTCCTTGGCCGCTGGTAGTTGTGTTGTGTCCTTGCTCCCTTGTTTATGTTGTTCCGAACCTTTGGTGCTTCGTTGTTGTGTTCTATCTTGTGATCGTTGGCGCCACCCTAGTGTAAAGTGAATTCCGAGAGCCGAGATTCTGTAAGGCCCGTGTTAGCCGATGGACAGGCGTTGAGGGCATGAGTGAGGGTATACGGTTGCTTAGGGTATGTGTTACGAAATGCAACGGTTATGAGAGAAAACATGATAATTGAGTGTTAAAATTAGGAGTGCATGGATAAGATGTGGAGATCCAACTCTTCTGTTAGCTCCAGGACTGCGTGTCCTCCTGATATTATCAATGAAGAAGATCAAGTTGTTCAAGAGAAAGAAATTCCGGATTTCCGAAGATGGAATATCCCCAAGGTTAATATTAAACACATTTACAATACTTCTTGGCATGAGAATACTGGATTTTCTCAGTACCGAGTAAGAACTGTTGAACAAACATTTTCTATTTCCAGACACCATGAAAAATGTTGTTTATTTTCAAAAAAGAATATTAATGAATTTCTTGCTACTAAATTGAAATATTTACACATTGGTCTTGTTCAAGTTGCTGTTAAACCTCTCACAAGAAAAGGTATTAATGCTTCTGCTTTGATGTGCTTAAGAGATGCTAGATTTAGGCAATTTAAAGATAGCATTCTTGGCATGATTACTGCATCTTTGTATGATGGTCCTATTTACTTTGATGTTTACCCTGATATCTGTCTTGCTCTTGATGATCCTAATATTGTTAAAGCTTTGACTTTAAATGTGTTAACTTCTGGTTATGATATGGAAGAAGGTAGTAAACCTTTTGCTCTTATTTACCGAATTTACTACAGACTTGTGGGTTCCCAGTTGAATCCTAAAGCTGCTCATGTTAGAGATCCTTCTGGTAAAACCATGTTAATTCAATGTTCAACTTCTGATGCGAAAATTGAAGTTCCAAAAATGATTCGTTGGGAAGATGTGAACCTTCCTAAAGAATGGTTATTGGAAAATGTTTCGCCTCCTGCTAAACCTATTTACCATGAAACTGATCTCACAAATATTCAACAATATCTTGATGGAACTGTTAAGATAAGTTTTCTTGATAAGAAACCTTTAAGAATCAATGAAGGAAGACATTCCTTTGCTGGATCTGAAAGTGTTTCTAAAAGAGACCTTGATCTTGATGAATATTTACAAAAAAGTTTTGTTAAACCTGATTTGAAGCTAAAGGGTGTTTCATGTGATAACTCCCAAATTAGCACCCCTTTTTATTCAACCAAAGATGAAAAACCTGCAGAAGAAGAAGAAGATACAAAATCTGTATCTCCTGCTGCTTCTGATTTTGCTGCTGTTGAACCTCCTATTTTTCAAAACCAATTAAGAGTTTTAACTGCTCTTCCTAAAAGTTTTGAAATGGATCTTGTTTACTTGGCTAAAGAAAGTCTTTCTCCCAAAAACAGAGAGATAAGACACTATTACAGAGATACTTTTTCTCAATCAGAAAAAGATCGTATTAAACGAAAATGGAGAGAAAAAATGTCTTTGTTAAAGAAAAATATCCTGTTTTATGATTTTCTTAAAAATTATTACGTTTCAAAAGATCCTATTCAACAAAATCATTTGAACGTAATTAAGAAATCAAATTTTGTTAAACAAGACAAAACTGTTATAAGGTCTAGCCATCCTCCTCTTGAGACGGTTAAGATAACTTGTCAAGAGACGGAAGTGACAGCTTCTCCTTCCAAGATTGCTGCTACTGAAACTCCTGAAATTATTGAACAAACTGTTTCTACAAAAACTGAGAAACCTTTGATTGATTTACCCAGTCAAAGAGAAAAAATTGCTTCTAACACTTCTCAGTCAAAACCCCTTGACACTGTTGACCCAAAAGATGTTTTACAAACTATTGAAAAACCAATCTTGATTTCTATTAACTCCTGTTGCAATGTTCTTTCCAAAAACAAAGAACAACAAAAAGGTTTTTCAAAACCTAAAAAATTGACTGTTAATGAACTTCAGTGCGAAGTTAATACTGTTCACCGTGAACTTTCTGATTTGAGAAATAAACTCAAACAAACTGCTGTGGCCGACAAGAATGATGTTGCCAAAACTGTTGATTGCCATGTTAATCTTATTAACAAAATGCTTCCTCCTAAATGGTTTACTAAAGTCAAAATTGCTGTCTCACATGATTATCATTTTGATGTTGTTGCCATGATTGACTCTGGTGCTGATTTGAATTGCATTCAGGAAGGACTTGTCCCTTCCAAATATTTTGAAAAGTCTACTGAGAGACTTGCTTCTGCTAATGGTTCTCAAATGAGAATCAAATATGAATTAAACAATGCTCATGTTTGCCATGATAATGTCTGCTTCAAGATTCCTTCTGTGCTTGTTAAAAACATGCATGATAAAGTGATTCTTGGATTACCATTTATTAATGTGTTGTATCCCTTTCTTGTTGAACATGATGGTATTACTACTGACCCTTTTGGTCAAAAAGTGAAATTCAAATTTGCCTCAAAATCTGAGATTGATGTTAACCATGATTTGAACATGCTGCATGCTAAAGCTAATCATCTTAGTTTTCTTCAAAATGAAGTAAAATATAAGAAGATTGCTGATCACCTTTCTGATCCGTTATTAACTTCAAAAATTGATAATTTTCAAAAAATATTGACTGCTCATGTTTGTTCTGATTTTCCAAATGCTTTTTGGCATAGAAAAAATCACATTGTTAACTTGCCATATGTTAAAGATTTTTGTGAAAAGAATATTCCTACTAAAGCTCGACCCATACAGATGAATTCTGAATTATTAGAGTTTTGCAAAAAGGAAATTGATGATTTATTAAACAAAGGTTTGATTAGAAAGAGCAAGTCCCCTTGGTCATGTGCTGCTTTCTATGTTCAAAAAAATGCTGAAATTGAGAGAGGAACACCCTGCTTAGTTATTAACTACAAGCCTTTGAACAAGGTCTTAGAATGGATTAGGTACCCTATTCCAAACAAAAATGACTTAGTTCACAGATTGAGTGATGCGGTGATATTCTCCAAGTTTGATATGAAATCTGGTTTTTGGCAAATCCAGATTGCTGAGGGTGATAGATACAAGACTGCTTTCACCACTCCTTTTGGTCATTATGAGTGGAATGTGATGCCTTTTGGTCTGAAGAATGCTCCTAGTGAGTTCCAAAACATCATGAATGATATTTTCATTTCATTCAGTCATTTCACTATTGTTTATATTGATGATGTTCTTGTTTACTCTAATTCTATTGATGAACACTGGAAACATTTGAACTCGTTTCTAGAAACCATCAAAAGAAATGGTCTTGTTGTCTCTGCTAAGAAAATTAAACTGTTCCAAACAAAAGTCCGTTTTCTTGGTTTTGATATTAATGAAGGACAAATTCATCCTATTGACAGAGCTATTCACTTTGCTGACAAATTCCCTGATATCATTATTGATAAAACTCAGCTCCAAAGATTCCTTGGTTCTCTGAATTATGTTGCTGATTTTTATAAAGATCTGAGGAAACAATGTAAGCCTCTTTTTGATCGGCTTCAGAGTAATCCTCCTCCATGGACAAATGTCCATACTACTCTTGTTAAACAAATCAAAATTCATGTCAAGACTTTACCCTGTCTTGGTATTCCCACTGTTAATGCCTTCAAAATTGTTGAAACTGATGCTTCTGATATTGGTTATGGTGGTATTCTGAAACAACAAGTTTCACCAGATTCATCTGAACAAATTGTTCGTTTCTACTCTGGAATCTGGAATACTGCACAGCTAAACTATAGTACTATTAAAAAAGAAATTTTATCTATAGTACTATGCATATCAAAGTTTCAAAGTGATTTGTTAAACCAAAAGTTTTTACTTCGTATTGACTGTAAAAGTGCTAAATATGTTATTGAAAAAGATGTTGAAAATATTGCTTCAAAACATATTTTTGCTAGATGGCAAGCTATTTTAAGTGTTTTTGATTTTGATATTAACTATATTAAAGGCTCCCAAAATGCCATCCCTGATTTCCTTACTCGTGAATTTCTGCAGAATTCACACATGGCGAGTAGGCGGTCGAAAGACAAAGGCCCCGCCAAAGAACCTAATGAAAACCAACTTGTTGAACGTAAACCTACCTCCTCTTTGCAGACTATTAACCGTTTTACAACCTTAGGTACCATACCTAAACCTAACTACTCCTCTGTCTTGGCTTCATCCTATGATCCTTACTCCATCACCCCTGTTAACCAACCTATTAGGACCTCCTTTCCTAGAAATACCTCCCAGTATATTAGGAAACAATATTTCCAAAACCTATTTTCTATTGAACCCAATCGGTCCTCCTTTGTTGACCCCCTGCAGTTAGCCAAGAGCTACTTCCCCTCAAATTTCCACTGGATCCCTGAACATGGTGAAAAGAAACTTGGTTACTATTCTGATCTTTTGCGCCATGAAAGGTCCATCATTATTAGCACCATTTCTGATAAAACAGACACTTCAAAAATTATTTACCATAGTGTCTACATTGTTAACGTCATCACTGAAAGAGAATGGGGATCTTCCCCAAATATTACAAGAATGATGCCCAAACACCTCATCCCTTATTCTTATCATGATTATATTACTGCATGGTTCAGATTTATGCTTCACCAGAATGATACCATGACTCATTCCTGGTTTGTTAACTTTGACAAAAAATTCACTGGTACGTTGCCCTTCTGGTTTGCCCGATGGTGGTCTCAGTTTGGTCTTATTATTGAACTCCTTCCTACACCCTTACTGGAGGCCTTCAGGCTATTTGAAAAAGGATTCAAGCCTAATCCTCATACTGTTAAGGCTAAATTTCCTGCTCTACTCCATTTTGTTAACTATCACAAGGTTCCATGGATTCTCAAATGGCAATATGAGATCAATATTGACGAAAATGCTCTTGCCAGATACTGGTATGTCAAGTGGTGGGATAAGTTCCCACATATTGAAAGAATTGTTGCCACAACCAACAGAGAATGTTCAAAATTTATTAACGACAAATGTTCACCATCCAGCCAGATCCCTACTGCAGCATATTTACCATCCTCTTCATCAGCAAAGAATATTAAACCAAAAAAGAAAAGCTCTCCCCTTGATGACCTAAGGAGAGATCCTGATGCTTTATTTGCTCTTCTCAAGTGTGCAGAAAACTTGGTTGCCAGCAGAACTACTGAAGAAGAAAAGTCAGGTGCTTCTTCCGAAGAACCTGTGGCCAATAATCCCTATTCACCATATGACAAGAAGTTATTTGGTCATGACGAAGATTCTCCACAAGAAGGAGAATTTTGAATGATCTCATTATTCACTCTGAGTAAAGCTCCGCCTATTGATCTCTCTGTCCCCCATGGGAATCTGTTGATTACTTTGTTGACTGCTTTCGGCACAAGACGACAAAATGTCATCCTCTGCCAACTGTTCACTCACGAGATTACTGTTCACTACTGTTCACGCACGGGTGTACTATTCACTCACGAGATCACTATTCACTGTTACTGTTCACTATTCACTTTTTGAGAAATTTTCCTATATAAGGGGGGCTGTCCCTTATTGTTAAGTAGAAGTAGTTTGAGAGTTAGTTTTTGTTAAAAACACTTCCTTGAGTGAGCTTTAGTCTTGTACTTCTCCTACTGCTCCCCTGGAACTATTCCGGTAACCATTACTCTTGTAAGTTACCACTGTTTATCCTGATACCACTGTTTATCTTTGTTCACCTGTAATCCTGTAACTATTAATCTTGTACATTGTTCATTACTTTCAATATTAATCAAGTACTTTCATATTCATTACTATTTTCAATTATCATGATGATATACTGCTTGGCTGGTTCTACCGCCTTATTAATCGCTTAAATTACTCTGTTTACTAATTGTTTTAATGCTATACTGCTTGGCTGGTTCTACCGCCTTATTAATTGTTTAAACTATTTTGATTATTAATTGTTATACCGCCTACTTGGCTGGTTCTACCTTGTTTATTGTACTATCTCTGTGCTTCTGGTGCTTCCGCCTCTCCTGCGCTTGTTCCCCTTCCTTTTTGGTATCAGAGCCAGGGGATACAAAGGGATACAACAAGAATTTTGTGCCGAAAGCAGTCAACAAAGTAATCAACAGATTCCCATGGGGGACAGAGAGATCAATAGGCGGAGCTTTACTCAGAGTGAATAATGAGATCATTCAAAATTCTCCTTCTTGTGGAGAATCTTCGTCATGACCAAATAACTTCTTGTCATATGGTGAATAGGGATTATTGGCCACAGATTCTTCGGAAGAAGCACCTGACTTTTCTTCTTCAGTAGTTCTGCTGGCAACCAAGTTTTCTGCACACTTGAGAAGAGCAAATAAAGCATCAGGATCTCTCCTTAGGTCATCAAGGGGAGAGCTTTTCTTTTTTGGTTTAATATTCTTTGCTGATGAAGAGGATGGTAAATATGCTGCAGTAGGGATCTGGCTGGATGGTGAACATTTGTCGTTAATAAATTTTGAACATTCTCTGTTGGTTGTGGCAACAATTCTTTCAATATGTGGGAACTTATCCCACCACTTGACATACCAGTATCTGGCAAGAGCATTTTCGTCAATATTGATCTCATATTGCCATTTGAGAATCCATGGAACCTTGTGATAGTTAACAAAATGGAGTAGAGCAGGAAATTTAGCCTTAACAGTATGAGGATTAGGCTTGAATCCTTTTTCAAATAGCCTGAAGGCCTCCAGTAAGGGTGTAGGAAGGAGTTCAATAATAAGACCAAACTGAGACCACCATCGGGCAAACCAGAAGGGCAACGTACCAGTGAATTTTTTGTCAAAGTTAACAAACCAGGAATGAGTCATGGTATCATTCTGGTGAAGCATAAATCTGAACCATGCAGTAATATAATCATGATAAGAATAAGGGATGAGGTGTTTGGGCATCATTCTTGTAATATTTGGGGAAGATCCCCATTCTCTTTCAGTGATGACGTTAACAATGTAGACACTATGGTAAATAATTTTTGAAGTGTCTGTTTTATCAGAAATGGTGCTAATAATGATGGACCTTTCATGGCGCAAAAGATCAGAATAGTAACCAAGTTTCTTTTCACCATGTTCAGGGGTCCCTTATTGTTAAGTAGAAGTAGTTTGAGAGTTAGTTTTTGTTAAAAACACTTCCTTGAGTGAGCTTTAGTCTTGTACTTCTCCTACTGCTCCCCTGGAACTATTCCGGTAACCATTACTCTTGTAAGTTACCACTGTTTATCCTGATACCACTGTTTATCGTTGTTCACCTGTAATCCTGTAACTATTAATCTTGTACATTGTTCATTACTTTCAATATTAATCAAGTACTTTCATATTCATTACTATTTTCAATTATCATGATGATATACTGCTTGGCTGGTTCTACCGCCTTATTAATCGCTTAAATTACTCTGTTTACTAATTGTTTTAATGCTATACTGCTTGGCTGGTTCTACCGCCTTATTCATAAATCTGAACCATGCAGTATGAAGGCCTCCAGTAAGGGTGTAGGAAGGAGTTCAATAATAAGACCAAACTGAGACCACCATCGGGCAAACCAGAAGGGCAACGTACCAGTGAATTTTTTGTCAAAGTTAACAAACCAGGAATGAGTCATGGTATCATTCTGGTGAAGCATAAATCTGAACCATGCAGTAATATAATCATGATAAGAATAAGGGATGAGGTGTTTGGGCATCATTCTTGTAATATTTGGGGAAGATCCCCATTCTCTTTCAGTGATGACGTTAACAATGTAGACACTATGGTAAATAATTTTTGAAGTGTCTGTTTTATCAGAAATGGTGCTAATAATGATGGACCTTTCATGGCGCAAAAGATCAGAATAGTAACCAAGTTTCTTTTCACCATGTTCAGGGATCCAGTGGAAATTTGAGGGGAAGTAGCTCTTGGCTAACTGCAGGGGGTCAACAAAGGAGGACCGATTGGGTTCAATAGAAAATAGGTTTTGGAAATATTGTTTCCTAATATACTGGGAGGTATTTCTAGGAAAGGAGGTCCTAATAGGTTGGTTAACAGGGGTGATGGAGTAAGGATCATAGGATGAAGCCAAGACAGAGGAGTAGTTAGGTTTAGGTATGGTACCTAAGGTTGTAAAACGGTTAATAGTCTGCAAAGAGGAGGTAGGTTTACGTTCAACAAGTTGGTTTTCATTAGGTTCTTTGGCGGGGCCTTTGTCTTTCGACCGCCTACTCGCCATGTGTGAATTCTGCAGAAATTCACGAGTAAGGAAATCAGGGATGGCATTTTGGGAGCCTTTAATATAGTTAATATCAAAATCAAAAACACTTAAAATAGCTTGCCATCTAGCAAAAATATGTTTTGAAGCAATATTTTCAACATCTTTTTCAATAACATATTTAGCACTTTTACAGTCAATACGAAGTAAAAACTTTTGGTTTAACAAATCACTTTGAAACTTTGATATGCATAGTACTATAGATAAAATTTCTTTTTTAATAGTACTATAGTTTAGCTGTGCAGTATTCCAGATTCCAGAGTAGAAACGAACAATTTGTTCAGATGAATCTGGTGAAACTTGTTGTTTCAGAATACCACCATAACCAATATCAGAAGCATCAGTTTCAACAATTTTGAAGGCATTAACAGTGGGAATACCAAGACAGGGTAAAGTCTTGACATGAATTTTGATTTGTTTAACAAGAGTAGTATGGATAGAGGTCCAAGGAGGAGGATTACTTTGCAGCCGATCAAAAAGAGGCTTACATTGTTTCCTCAGATCTTTATAAAAATCAGCAACATAATTCAGAGAACCAAGGAATCTTTGGAGCTGAGTTTTATCAGTAATAATATCAGGGAATTTGTCAGCAAATTGAATAGCTCTGTCAATAGGATGAATTTGACTTTCGTTAATATCAAAACCAAGAAAACGAACCTTAGTTTGGAACAATTTGATTTTCTTGGCAGAGACAACAAGACCATTTCTTTTGATGGTATCTAGAAACGAATGCAAATGTTTCCAGTGTTCATCAATAGAATTAGAGTAAACAAGAACATCGTCAATATAAACAATAGTGAAATGACTGAATGAGATGAAAATATCATTCATGATGTTTTGGAACTCACTAGGAGCATTCTTCAGACCAAAAGGCATCACATTCCACTCATAATGACCAAAAGGAGTGGTGAAAGCAGTCTTGTATCTATCACCCTCAGCAATCTGGATTTGCCAGAAACCAGACTTTAAATCAAACTTGGAGAATATCACCGCATCACTCAATCTGTGAACTAAGTCATTTTTGTTTGGAATAGGGTACCTAATCCATTCTAAGACCTTGTTCAAAGGCTTGTAGTTAATAACCAAGCGGGGTGTTCCTCTCTCAATTTCAGCATTCTTCTGAACATAGAAAGCAGCACATGACCAAGGGGACTTGCTCTTTCTAATTAATCCTTTGTTCAATAAATCATCAATTTCCTTTTTGCAAAACTCTACCAATTCAGAATTCATCTGTATGGGTCGAGCTTTAGTAGGAATATTCTTTTCACAAAAATCTTTAACATATGGCAAGTTAACAATGTGATTTTTTCTATGCCAAAAAGCATTTGGAAAATCAGAACAAACATGAGCAGTCAATATTTTTTGAAAATTATCAATTTTTGAAGTTAATAACGGATCAGAAAGGTGATCAGCAATCTTCTTATATTTTACTTCATTTTGAAGAAAACTAAGATGATTAGCTTTAGCATGCAGCATGTTCAAATCATGGTTAACATCAATCTCAGATTTTGAGGCAAATTTGAATTTCACTTTTTGACCAAAAGGGTCAGTAGTAATACCATCATGTTCAACAAGAAAGGGATACAACACATTAATAAATGGTAATCCAAGAATCACTTTATCATGCATGTTTTTAACAAGCACAGAAGGAATCTTGAAGCAGACATTATCATGGCAAACATGAGCATTGTTTAATTCATATTTGATTCTCATTTGAGAACCATTAGCAGAAGCAAGTCTCTCAGTAGACTTTTCAAAATATTTGGAAGGGACAAGTCCTTCCTGAATGCAATTCAAATCAGCACCAGAGTCAATCATGGCAACAACATCAAAATGATAATCATGTGAGACAGCAATTTTGACTTTAGTAAACCATTTAGGAGGAAGCATTTTGTTAATAAGATTAACATGGCAATCAACAGTTTTGGCAACATCATTCTTGTCGGCCACAGCAGTTTGTTTGAGTTTATTTCTCAAATCAGAAAGTTCACGGTGAACAGTATTAACTTCGCACTGAAGTTCATTAACAGTCAATTTTTTAGGTTTTGAAAAACCTTTTTGTTGTTCTTTGTTTTTGGAAAGAACATTGCAACAGGAGTTAATAGAAATCAAGATTGGTTTTTCAATAGTTTGTAAAACATCTTTTGGGTCAACAGTGTCAAGGGGTTTTGACTGAGAAGTGTTAGAAGCAATTTTTTCTCTTTGACTGGGTAAATCAATCAAAGGTTTCTCAGTTTTTGTAGAAACAGTTTGTTCAATAATTTCAGGAGTTTCAGTAGCAGCAATCTTGGAAGGAGAAGCTGTCACTTCCGTCTCTTGACAAGTTATCTTAACCGTCTCAAGAGGAGGATGGCTAGACCTTATAACAGTTTTGTCTTGTTTAACAAAATTTGATTTCTTAATTACGTTCAAATGATTTTGTTGAATAGGATCTTTTGAAACGTAATAATTTTTAAGAAAATCATAAAACAGGATATTTTTCTTTAACAAAGACATTTTTTCTCTCCATTTTCGTTTAATACGATCTTTTTCTGATTGAGAAAAAGTATCTCTGTAATAGTGTCTTATCTCTCTGTTTTTGGGAGAAAGACTTTCTTTAGCCAAGTAAACAAGATCCATTTCAAAACTTTTAGGAAGAGCAGTTAAAACTCTTAATTGGTTTTGAAAAATAGGAGGTTCAACAGCAGCAAAATCAGAAGCAGCAGGAGATACAGATTTTGTATCTTCTTCTTCTTCTGCAGGTTTTTCATCTTTGGTTGAATAAAAAGGGGTGCTAATTTGGGAGTTATCACATGAAACACCCTTTAGCTTCAAATCAGGTTTAACAAAACTTTTTTGTAAATATTCATCAAGATCAAGGTCTCTTTTAGAAACACTTTCAGATCCAGCAAAGGAATGTCTTCCTTCATTGATTCTTAAAGGTTTCTTATCAAGAAAACTTATCTTAACAGTTCCATCAAGATATTGTTGAATATTTGTGAGATCAGTTTCATGGTAAATAGGTTTAGCAGGAGGCGAAACATTTTCCAATAACCATTCTTTAGGAAGGTTCACATCTTCCCAACGAATCATTTTTGGAACTTCAATTTTCGCATCAGAAGTTGAACATTGAATTAACATGGTTTTACCAGAAGGATCTCTAACATGAGCAGCTTTAGGATTCAACTGGGAACCCACAAGTCTGTAGTAAATTCGGTAAATAAGAGCAAAAGGTTTACTACCTTCTTCCATATCATAACCAGAAGTTAACACATTTAAAGTCAAAGCTTTAACAATATTAGGATCATCAAGAGCAAGACAGATATCAGGGTAAACATCAAAGTAAATAGGACCATCATACAAAGATGCAGTAATCATGCCAAGAATGCTATCTTTAAATTGCCTAAATCTAGCATCTCTTAAGCACATCAAAGCAGAAGCATTAATACCTTTTCTTGTGAGAGGTTTAACAGCAACTTGAACAAGACCAATGTGTAAATATTTCAATTTAGTAGCAAGAAATTCATTAATATTCTTTTTTGAAAATAAACAACATTTTTCATGGTGTCTGGAAATAGAAAATGTTTGTTCAACAGTTCTTACTCGGTACTGAGAAAATCCAGTATTCTCATGCCAAGAAGTATTGTAAATGTGTTTAATATTAACCTTGGGGATATTCCATCTTCGGAAATCCGGAATTTCTTTCTCTTGAACAACTTGATCTTCTTCATTGATAATATCAGGAGGACACGCAGTCCTGGAGCTAACAGAAGAGTTGGATCTCCACATCTTATCCATGCACTCCTAATTTTAACACTCAATTATCATGTTTTCTCTCATAACCGTTGCATTTCGTAACACATACCCTAAGCAACCGTATACCCTCACTCATGCCCTCAACGCCTGTCCATCGGCTAACACGGGCCTTACAGAATCTCGGCTCTCGGAATTCACTTTACACTAGGGTGGCGCCAACGATCACAAGATAGAACACAACAACGAAGCACCAAAGGTTCGGAACAACATAAACAAGGGAGCAAGGACACAACACAACTACCAGCGGCCAAGGAAGGAATGGCTCTGATACCAAAAAGGAAGGGGAACAAGCGCAGGAGAGGCGTTGAGCCGAGAGCCGAGATTCTGTAAGGCCCGTGTTAGCCGATGGACAGGCGTTGAGGGCATGAGTGAGGGTATACGGTTGCTTAGGGTATGTGTTACGAAATGCAACGGTTATGAGAGAAAACATGATAATTGAGTGTTAAAATTAGGAATGCATGGATAAGATGTGGAGATCCAGCTCTTCTGTTAGCTCCAGGACTGCGTGTCCTCCTGATATTGTCAATGAAAATGATCAAGCTGTTCAAGAAGGTAGTAAGCCTTTTGCTCCTATTTACCATGAAACTAATTTCACAAGTATTCAACAATATCCTTATGGAATTATGAGTTTTCTTGATAAGATACCTGTTGATAAATATTTACAAAAAAGTTTTGTTAAACCTGATTTGAAGCTAAAGGGTGTTTCAAGCGATAACTCCCAAATTAGCACTGCCTTTTATTCAACTCAAAAACCTGCTGAAGAAGAAGAAGATACAAAATCTGTATCTCCTGCTGCTTCTCATCTTGCTACTGTTAAACCTCCTATTTTTCAAAACCAGTTAAGAGTTTCAACTCTTCCTAAAAGTTTTGAAATGAATCTTGTTTACTTGACTAATGAAAGTCTTTCTCCAAAAAACAGAGAGATAAGACACTATTACAGAGACACTTTCTCTCAATCTGAAAAAGATCGTATTAAACGAAAATGGAGAGAAAAGATGATGTTGACAAAGAAAAATATTCTGTTTTATGATTTTCTTAAAAATCATTACGTTTCAAAAGATCCTATTCAACAAAATCATTTGAACGTAATTAAGAAATCGACTTTTGTTAAACCAGACAATACTGTTGTAAGGTCTAGCCATCCTCCTCTTGAGACAGTTCTAATCACTTGTCAAAAGACGGAAGTGAAAGCTTCTCCTTTCAAAATTGCTGATGCTGAGACTCCTGCTTCTGGAATTATTGAACAAAACAATTTTACAAATGAGTCTTTGCATATTATTGGTCAACAGCTTGACCGTATTGAAGAAAAAATTGTTAAACAAACTGTTTCTACAAAAACTGAGAAACCTTTGATTGATTTACCCAGTCAAAGAGAAAAAATTGCTTTTAAAACTTCTCAGTCAAAAACTCTTGACATTGTTGACAAAATGCTTTCTGATTTAAAAGTTAAATCTGAAGGAACTTCTACTTCCAATATTGCTGCTGTTATTTCAAGAAATGATAAAGAACCTGTTTTTGAAAACACAGATTCTGAGTCATCCTCTTCTGTTGAACTTAAAAATGTTTTTGATAATGGTCTACCAGAAATTAAAAGATTTGTTGGAACCAACCCCATGTCTTTTACAAAAAACTGGTATACTAAACCTACTCCTCCTGACATACAGTTTGAAGAAAGGATTTTTCAATCCCAATTCTCTGTTTCTGCTGATAAACTGTATGAATGGAATATTGACGGCTTTTCTGAGCAGGAAATTATTAACAAAATGGGTCATATGTCTATGGTTGCCATCAGTTATATGAACAACCATGACCTTGATCAGCCTGAAATTGTTGAACTCCTGTCTACTGGTTTTACTGGGACTCTTCGCGGATGGTGGGATTCGTATCTCACTGAAGACTCCAGAGAATCTATTAAACGTGCTGTTAAACTGAATGATGAAGGTCTTCCTATTTTTGATGAAAAAAGGAATTCTGGAATCCCTGATGGTGTTAACACTCTTATTCACACAATATTAAAACATTTTGTTGGAACCATCACTAATGTTTCATCTCGAGTTTCAGATTTTCTGAATAATTTGAGATGTCCTACTATGTCTGATTACAGGTGGTACCATGCTGTCTTTCTTTCTAGAGTGATGCTTCGAAAAGATTGCAAGAAGCCGTATTGGAAAGAAAAGTTTATTGACGGTCTGCCTCCTCTTTTTGCTCATAAGGTAAAACAAGAATTAATTGGTAAAAATGATTCTATTGACTATGAAAATTTAACTTATGGTGATATTCTAAGTACTATTAACAAACTTGGTATTAACATGTGTAATGATGAAAAATTGTTAAAAGATAAATTAAAAAATAAAACAAAAGCTAAATATGAAATGGGTAATTTCTGTGAACAATATGGTTTACCTCCTATTGCTCCTTCGAGACAAAAAAGAGATAAACATGTTAAACATGATAAAATTGTTCACAAAAATGTTCACCATAAAAGACATCAAACCAACTTTGTTAAACCAAATGAATTTTATGATAAAAAGAAAACTGTTTCTAAAAAATATGTTCACCAAAATCCTAATAAAGGAAAATGTTTTAATTGTGGAAAACCTGGTCATTACAGTAATGACTGTAAAGCCAAACCTGGTAAACTAAAAAACAAATTAAACATGTTAAACATTAATGATGCAGATCAAGAAGCCCTATTCAGAATCCTTGAATCACACATTTCGTCTGATTCTTTGGAAGATGATTTGTCTTCTTCTGATTCTTGTTATCATTCTGCTGATGAATCCTCTGATTCCCCTAATATTAAACTTGGATGCAGAGATTCTTGTTGTAATACTATTACATCTATTAACACTCTCACAAAACATGAAGAAAATGAAAAATTGTTAATTTCCTTAATTAACCAAATTCAAAATCCTGAACTCCAAAAAGAGTATCTGGATAGGTTTAAGAAAAATCTTACTAAGACTGAAGATTCTAAAAAACTTAAATCAACAATAAGTTTTGAAGAAGTCTTGGAAAGATTTAACAAGAAAAAGCCTAAAGAATTAACTATTGAAGACTTAAAACAAAAATTAACCATTGTTGAACAAAACATTGAATATTTAAGACAAGAACTTCAAACTGTTAAACTTGATAATATTAACATCAGCCAAGAAATGTTAATCTTAAAAATGGATAAAAATATTGACATACATCATTCTGATAATGAACAAGATGAGCCTAAAGATGGAAATGATTCCAGTCAACAAGCTCTTCTTTCTGATACAGGTATTACTGAAGCTATTAACTCTATTCTGAACAAATCTATTCCTCCAAAATGGTTTACGATATTAAACATTGTTGTTTCTCCTGTTTACAATTTTGATGTAATTGCTATGATTGACTCTGGTGCAGATATGAATTGTATTCGAGAAGATTTAATCCCTCCTGAATACTTTGAATTTTCCTCTGAGAAACTCATTTCTGCCAATGGTTCCCAAATGAATATTAAACATGAACTCCCCAAAGCCTATGTTCACCATCATAATGTTGCTTTCCCAATTCCCTCTGTTCTTGTTAAAAATATGCACGACAAAGTGATCCTTGGACTTCCATTCCTTAACACTTTGTATCCCTTTCTTGTTGACCACAATGGAATTACTTCTGATCCTTTTGGACAGAATGTACATTTCAAATTTGTTTCAAAACCTGATACAAATATTAACCATACTGTTCATTACCATGCTGCAGGGTCATCCCTAAGCAGACTTGCTGCTCATACTACTAATACCACTAGTAAGTGGGTATATGCTACCACGTGCACGTGGAATATTATGACTTCCTCGGCAGAGAGGAGGAACAAGGGGAAAGGACCGGCGGTCTATCCTCAAGACGAAAGGCTCCCGGCGGGACAACCTTTTGTAATGCATGAAGGCGCATCTTCTAGGAGAAATCCTAGTAGATCAACATCCCTTCAGGAATCTGTCCCGGCAGAGGTGACATTTTCCAGTGATAATATACATATTACTTTACAGGAAGTTATTTCTAAAACACTGCAGTTTCACAATGGAAATTTCAGTGATCTACCCACTCCTGTTAAAGTACTTATTGACAATCTCCATGCAGCCTATACTACCAGCAATCGTAGACTTTTCAAGAAGACCCTTCAGGCTCTTGAAATACATTTTGTTAACCTTGCCATAAAAAATGATGTCTACGAACGCCTAATTATTGACCTTGACTCCCAAATACAGAAAAACCCTGTTAACCAGACCCTGCCATTACATGAGGCTTTTGCAAGCCATTCTATTCACCATGATCTTTACACTAGTCAACTCTTTGGCAAAGAGGATATCCATTCCATGGATAAATTGACTTTAATGAACACAGATTATGCCAAATTGAGTCTTAAGACACAATTTAGTGTACGATGTGCTGTTGCCAACTTACCTTCAGATTTACAGAAATGTATTTTTGAAAGTAAGGCTATGTTCACGTCCTTCGATCTATGGCATGATTATTTCAAAAAACTAGTAACCGCAACTATTCCAGATCCAGATGAACTGGATGAAGATGATAATGTTTTTATTCAACTAGACTGGGAAGAATACTTTGGGAAAAGCTCCCGTGTTTACGAAAGAAAGGTTCACCCTTTTCCTGGTCTCCTTATTAACTATGAAGATGATGATCTGGATGAAGAAGACATGGATCCAGATTGGTTATCCCAAATGTTTGAGTTTGGTTTTGTTAGAATGATCAGAGTCTCAAATCGATCGCAACTTAGCCAACTCCCGCAAATTATTCAACAAGCTGTGGCCCGCACTGGAAGCCCTTCTGTGACTATTAGATGTTGGAGCACTCTTCCAAAATGGGACACTGATAATTGGATGAATGTGCAACCATCTAAGCACCTTGTTCTTGTTAACGGCTACTCTCACCAAGGACCGTGGTACAAAGGAGATTCCTTCCTGTCCTACAAAAGTCCTTATTCTCTTGCTGAATGTTGGAGAAATTATTTCAATAATCAAATTCTAGAGGTGATTCATAACCTTTGGAAAGATTATCACTTCGAAGGGAATACAGACAGAATTACTGTTTTCGGTCTCAAACCCTATGGAGTTGCTATCCAACATATCTCCATTACTGATTATATTAACCCAAGGAACTTCACCAATCCTCTAAAGGAACCTGTTTACGAACATCTGCTATATTGTGGTTTCTGTAATCAGTACACCACCTACCATGAGCATGACTGCGACAATGAGCCCACATGGGATCCTCGCGATAATTATTCAGATTATTGCGATACTGATTGATTATTCACTCTGTGTAAAGCTCCGCCCATTGCTCTCTCTGTCCCCCATGGGAATCTGTTGACTACGTTACTTTCGGCACAAGACGACAAAATGTCATCCTTTGCCAACTGTTCACTCACGAGATTACTGTTCACTACTGTTCACTGTTCACGCACGAGTTTACTATTCACTCACGAGATCACTATTCACGGTTACTGTTCACTATTCACTTTTTGCTTTTATTTTCCTATATAAGGGGGGTTGTCCCTTATTGTTAGTCAGAAGTAGTTTGAGAGTTAGTTTTTGTTAAAAACACTTCCTTGAGTGAGCTTTAGTCTTGTACTTCTCCTACTGCTCCCCTGGAACTATTCCGGTAACCATTACTCTTGTAAGTTACCACTGTTTATCCTGATACCACTGTTTATCGTTGTTCACCTGTAATCCTGTAACTATTAATCTTGTACATTGTTCATTACTTTCAATATTAATCAAGTACTTTCATATTCATTACTATTTTCAATTATCATGATGATATACTGCTTGGCTGGTTCTACCGCCTTATTAATCGCTTAAATTACTCTGTTTACTAATTGTTTTAATGCTATACTGCTTGGCTGGTTCTACCGCCTTATTAATTGTTTAAACTATTTTGATTATTAATTGTTATACCGCCTACTTGGCTGGTTCTACCTTGTTTATTGTGCTATCTCTGTGCTTCTGGTGCTTCCGCCTCTCCTGCGCTTGTTCCCCTTCCTTTTTGGTATCAGAAGCACAGAGATAGTACAATAAACTTCCGCCTCTCCTGCGCTTGTTCCCCTTCATGTTTTGTGAGAGTGTTAATAGATGTAATAGTATTACAACAAGAATCTCTGCATCCAAGTTTAATATTAGGGGAATCAGAGGATTCATCAGCAGAATGATAACAAGAATCAGAAGAAGACAAATCATCTTCCAAAGAATCAGACGAAATGTGTGATTCAAGGATTCTGAATAGGGCTTCTTGATCTGCATCATTAATGTTTAACATGTTTAATTTGTTTTTTAGTTTACCAGGTTTGGCTTTACAGTCATTACTGTAATGACCAGGTTTGATGCTAGATTTAGGCAATTTAAAGATAGCATTCTTGGCATGATTACTGCATCTTTGAAAAATAGCATGCAGCATGCTCACTCAATCTGGTTCTACCGTTGCATTTCGTAACACATACCCTAAGCAACCGTATACCCTCACTCATGCCCTCAACGCCTGTCCATCGGCTAACACGGGCCTTACAGAATCTCGGCTCTCGGAATTCACTTTACACTAGGGTGGCGCCAACGATCACAAGATAGAACACAACAACGAAGCACCAAAGGTTCGGAACAACATAAACAAGGGAGCAAGGACACAACACAACTACCAGCGGCCAAGGAAGGAATGGCTCTGATACCAAAAAGGAAGGGGAACAAGCGCAGGAGAGGCGGAAGCACCAGAAGCACAGAGATAGTACAATAAACAAGGTAGAACCAGCCAAGTAGGCGGTATAACAATTAATAATCAAAATAGTTTAAACAATTAATAAGGCGGTAGAACCAGCCAAGCAGTATAGCATTAAAACAATTAGTAAACAGAGTAATTTAAGCGATTAATAAGGCGGTAGAACCAGCCAAGCAGTATATCATCATGATAATTGAAAATAGTAATGAATATGAAAGTACTTGATTAATATTGAAAGTAATGAACAATGTACAAGATTAATAGTTACAGGATTACAGGTGAACAACGATAAACAGTGGTATCAGGATAAACAGTGGTAACTTACAAGAGTAATGGTTACCGGAATAGTTCCAGGGGAGCAGTAGGAGAAGTACAAGACTAAAGCTCACTCAAGGAAGTGTTTTTAACAAAAACTAACTCTCAAACTACTTCTGACTAACAATAAGGGACAACCCCCCTTATATAGGAAAATAAAAGCAAAAAGTGAATAGTGAACAGTAACCGTGAATAGTGATCTCGTGAGTGAATAGTAAACTCGTGCGTGAACAGTGAACAGTAGTGAACAGTAATCTCGTGAGTGAACAGTTGGCAAAGGATGACATTTTGTCGTCTTGTGCCGAAAGTAACGTAGTCAACAGATTCCCATGGGGGACAGAGAGAGCAATGGGCGGAGCTTTACACAGAGTGAATAATCAATCAGTATCGCAATAATCTGAATAATTATCGCGAGGATCCCATGTGGGCTCATTGTCGCAGTCATGCTCATGGTAGGTGGTGTACTGATTACACAGAGTGAATAAATATCATTGTCACAGGATATTTTTCTTTAACAAAGACATTTTTTCTCTCCATTTTCGTTTAATACGATCTTTTTCTGATTGAGAAAAAGTATCTCTGTAATAGTGTCTTATCTCTCTGTTTTTGGGAGAAAGACTTTCTTTAGCCAAGTAAACAAGATCCATTTCAAAACTTTTAGGAAGAGCAGTTAAAACTCTTAATTGGTTTTGAAAAATAGGAGGTTCAACAGCAGCAAAATCAGAAGCAGCAGGAGATACAGATTTTGTATCTTCTTCTTCTTCTGCAGGTTTTTCATCTTTGGTTGAATAAAAAGGGGTGCTAATTTGGGAGTTATCACATGAAACACCCTTTAGCTTCAAATCAGGTTTAACAAAACTTTTTTGTAAATATTCATCAAGATCAAGGTCTCTTTTAGAAACACTTTCAGATCCAGCAAAGGAATGTCTTCCTTCATTGATTCTTAAAGGTTTCTTATCAAGAAAACTTATCTTAACAGTTCCATCAAGATATTGTTGAATATTTGTGAGATCAGTTTCATGGTAAATAGGTTTAGCAGGAGGCGAAACATTTTCCAATAACCATTCTTTAGGAAGGTTCACATCTTCCCAACGATGTGAGATCAGTTTCAGTATACTCTGTGGTTTCTGTAATCAGTACACCACCTACCATGAGCATGACTGCGACAATGAGCCCACATGGGATCCTCGCGATAATTATTCAGATTATTGCGATACTGATTGATTATTCACTCTGTGTAAAGCTCCGCCCATTGCTCTCTCTGTCCCCCATGGGAATCTGTTGACTACGTTACTTTCGGCACAAGACGACAAAATGTCATCCTTTGCCAACTGTTCACTCACGAGATTACTGTTCACTACTGTTCACTGTTCACGCACGAGTTTACTATTCACTCACGAGATCACTATTCACGGTTACTGTTCACTATTCACTTTTTGCTTTTATTTTCCTATATAAGGGGGGTTGTCCCTTATTGTTAGTCAGAAGTAGTTTGAGAGTTAGTTTTTGTTAAAAACACTTCCTTGAGTGAGCTTTAGTCTTGTACTTCTCCTACTGCTCCCCTGGAACTATTCCGGTAACCATTACTCTTGTAAGTTACCACTGTTTATCCTGATACCACTGTTTATCGTTGTTCACCTGTAATCCTGTAACTATTAATCTTGTACATTGTTCATTACTTTCAATATTAATCAAGTACTTTCATATTCATTACTATTTTCAATTATCATGATGATATACTGCTTGGCTGGTTCTACCGCCTTATTAATCGCTTAAATTACTCTGTTTACTAATTGTTTTAATGCTATACTGCTTGGCTGGTTCTACCGCCTTATTAATTGTTTAAACTATTTTGATTATATATATATATATATATATTGATTTATGTTACCGGCGTGGCATGCAAGCATGGGAGAGGTTTGTTTAAAAAGTTACCGTGTGACTCATTTTCCATCAACTATTGATGGCCAATCCACTTGAAACAAGGAACTTAAAAACGACATTTGGCTTCTTTTTTTTCTTAATTTTCATTTTAAAATTAGGTAAATAGTATGTTTTTTAGATGATGTTCATGAGCACTTTAACTAAAAAGTCAAGACTTAAACCCCATTTGGTTGCCAAGAAAGCAGAGGAAAAGAAAAGAAAAGAAATTTTCAATTTTTGCTAATAAATGACATCTCATTTACTTATGGAGATGCAATTAATATATTTTCAAATATTTTATTTTATTTTCTAATCGAGGACACATGATAATTCAAAGGATAGCTTAGAAGGCATAAAAATATCATTTTGATATTAATGTTAGATACATCAATTCTTTTCATGTACGCTCAATAATAAGAATTATTTTGACACAATACCAAAAGTTTAGAAAAAAAAATTGAGACATTTAATATGTTAAAAACCATTTTGATACATAGTACAACTATACAAGTGTTAAAGACTAAAACGGTAATTAAACATGTTTTTTACATATTTTTATTAAAGATTAAATTCTATAAGGATGTGGTTTAAAACCCAAGTTTCACACCCTCCAAGCCCAACATGCCACATCATCTTATCACGTATTAAAGAGTAAGAACAACCACACTCAATCAATTATAATACTCATCTGAAAATTCAACCAAATTGGAAGTTTATTAAGATGTTATTAATTGTGGTATGATGTACAAAATTTTAAGTAAAAAGCTGATGTGACATCTCTTATTGGATGGTATAAAACATGAATTTTACACCCCATTCTTACCAAATTCGAACTCTTTTTATTAATATCCTCAAAAAACTTTTTTTTTTTAGCTGAATTTGGAAACTAATATCCTGTTTGGTTGTAAGCGAGATGAAAAGGAAAGAAGAGAGGAAAAAGTAAGGGAAAGGAAAGGGAAGAAGAGAGAGTTGTATATAGAAGGATTGCATTAAAAAATTTCTTCAAAAGAAAGGTTTTCTTTGAAAAATATAATGGGACCATCTGAAGGATTGTGCTAAGAAAATTTCTAGAATACAAACTTTTCTCAAAATTATGGGTTGTGAGAAAAGTATGAAACTTCATCAAAAAAGAAAAAAGAAAGTATGAAATATTGGCGAATTGGTCAAATTGTGTATTCTCACTTTTTAATAGAAAACTGAAAAGTGAAAACGCTTGGGACCATCACAGCACACATTAATATAGACAAACTTAATAAAAGAGGTAAAAAAGGCTAAATACAAAGTTAGAGCGCCACTTGGCAAGACGTCATACACTCCCGTATGAGGTCTCTGCTTATATATATATATATATATATATATTGATTTATGTTACCGGCGTGGCATGCATGCATGGAGAGGTTTGTTTCAATTTTTTATCACCATTCTCAGCAATTTCTTTATCCCTTTGTAATTTGATTTTTGAGACATGCTTGCACTACAGGAAATTAATTAGGTCTTTGCAAAGGCCAAAGATACTGAATATTTCAAAAAAAAAAAAAAAGTTGCTACAATGATTGTTTTAAAGTAAAAAGATAATTTTGAAACAATGGTAAAATATTGATGACCAAATATGCATTTTAGCAAAATATAAATAGTTACCAATCTGCCTTCTCCCTTGCACAATCTTATGGGGCTATCCCAGCGTTTTCAAAAGCGCTGGGATAGCCCCAAAAAACACTGGGATAGGGTCAAAAGTCCTATCCCAGCGTTGTTTTTCCCAGCGCTTCAAACCGCCGCGCAGTGATAGTCGGTATAGGGTCGTCAAACCTATACCAGCGTTTTTCAAAAGCGCTGGGAAAGGCATACACCCTATGCCAGCGTTTTCAAAAGCGCTGGGATAGGTCTTTTAAATGTTACTGATTCAATACCTATATTAGCGCTTTTGAAAACGCTGGCATAGGGTATACCTATTCCAGCGTTTAAAAAGCGCTGGGATAGGTCATGAATGAAGTTAATTTAAAAGACCTATACCAGCGCTTTTGAAAGCGCTGGCATAGGTAGTACCTATTCCAGCGTTTACAAAGCGCTGGTATAGGTCATGAATTAAGTTAATTTAAAAGACCTATCCCAGCGCTTTTTAAACACTGGAATAGGTATACCCTATGCCAGCGTTTTCAAAAGCGCTAGTATAGATATTGAATCAGTAACATTTAAAAGACCTATCCCAGCGCTTTTGAAAACGCTGGCATAGGGTATACCTATTCCAGCGTTCACGGAAGCGCTGGTGTATGCCGTGAACGAGCATAATTTAAAAGGACCTATCCCAGCGCTTTCAAAAACGCTGGGATAGGACCTTTTTTAAAAAAAAAAAAAAAAAAATTTCAGCACCTGATTTGAGCTACCATTCATATTTTCCAATACCTGTGAACCTGATATTCATATTTTCCAATAGCAAATACCATATCACATTAAACCAAGAAACTAAATATATAATTAAACAATATCGGCGATTACATCCCAAATGTCTAAAATTTTATACATAAAATAATACATTCTAAACAACTATGTACAATGTCCTACACAAAAGAATACATTCTAACTATATAGAATGTCCTACACAAAAGATTACATTCTAACTATATTTAACTGCGTATCGCCTACTCCAAAATAGGTGCCTAAAGTATCGCCTACTGCATATCATCAGATGATAAGCGCTGAGCACTGGGAGAGTGGATATCCACTGCAGAATCACCATCACCATCACCATCCTACGAATTAAGAAATACACAATGGATTAGTGTGCTAAACAACTAGTATTACTACCAAGTGCCACATTAGCAATTAAAACCCACTTAAAATGACTGATTTCAGTTAAGCATATCAATTGGGTATTAGTCTCAATAAATTTCTCAAGAAGTGATTAGTGAGCAATTTATGCAAAAAGATTCAATAAGTGATTACTTACACATACTGTGTAAAGCCTTAGAGGTTACATTTCTACTTGATATTTCTATGAATTTTATGTGTTACAATGAACCCTAAACTGATAGATATAAAGATTACGGTATACATTAATGAAGGAGTTGAAAAAGTGGTAGTTGGGAGTTTAGGGGATACTTTAACCATGAGTGCTGATAAGCATTCTACAGCAAAGTTCCTCTACTTGGAGAGGCAGGGCAGCAATGTAACGGCTATCACATGGTAACTGAAGCTGCAATACTTTCACTACTTGTCTCATACTTGGCCTTGCACTTGGGTCAGGATAGGAACACAACAAGCCCAAGTGAAGCACCTTCTCCACTTCCTCCTCATCAAACCCACCTCTAGCCCTCAATCTCTCATCAAGGGCATTAAGTAATTGTCCTTGTACCATAAATTGCCATGCCCATTCTTCCAAATGAGCCATACATATACTTATCGATGATAAAAAATATGAACTTAATCATGGGTAATAATCAAGAATGCCTTGAATTTGACTCCATAGCTGATGTTGAAAAAGCTTTAAAATGCTAGACCACTCTAATCACCTAGGAACCTAGTGTTCACGAAACTAAAAAATATAAGTTTAAGTCAAGTTAGATCCATACTTGGTTTGCCTAGGGCTAATCACTGAATACACCAATGTATGAGTATTACTTAGGCACCAATAGATAAAAAGTAAACTTAGATGATCACATAAAAGATGGAATTATTAAGGAAATTCTAGTGAGAATGACTAAGTTCATCACCAATAATTATAGCATAATAGGAACAACACAATCAACACTTCCAATATAAAATACACTGCCAAATATCTCCATGCAAGCCACCCGCTTGCTCCAAATCAACAACCCACCACAGCAGAATATTTGAATTTACTAAAAGGAGATAAAATAAATTCGCACATAGTTGAACAATAATATCACAACATTCACAAGATAATCAACACTCCCAATAATGAAAAGTAGACCACCTTATATTACCATGCAAGCCACCCGCTTGCTCCAAACCAACAATCCACCACAGTAGAAATTTTAACACATAATTATTGACTAGTAGGGTATTATGAAGTAGATTTTACTCACCCTTTAGCAATTCATTGGTTTGCTCCTAAAAAGAGGAACTCAAACTTATAGCAAGCTACTAATCTTGCAAAATCTAAGTCTAAATTATAGACTACTAAGATAACTTAAAAGACGTAAATTAGGTGACTTCACGTCCAAACTCATGGTAAAAGAGAAGAAACTACTAAACTAAGTACATTGAGAGAACAAACTATAAACTAAAATAGGGAGAGGTGTGCAAACCAAAAGATAAGCTCCAATATTTTGCTATTTTGCATTTGTTCTACAGTAAACATGAGCTATTTAATAATTTAATCATACGTAGTCAGAGAATGAGAGGTTAACTTACTAGTTGCTACCTTGCTTTGCTCCACGGGAGATGCCAAAGATATTGCAGTAGCCACCAAATGTTTAATCTAGCAATTGAACAAATCCAACAATCATAATTGAGTTGTTTTTTATTTTAATAAAAAAAAACATAATGACAAAGTAAAATAAAATTATCAACTAAATTAAGTGGAAAGATTAATGCATAGAAGCATTGTTAAAGGCGCTTGCTTGATTCATGTTTGAAATATTGATAAATTAGACGTGCCATAGTAGACTTGTAGTTTTAGTTGTAGTTGTAGCTCTCTCTCTTTCTCTCTTGGGATATATATTGATAGATGATGTATCTAAAATCTTGCACTCTCTTACACTATGCAAGTATTTTTACTAAAAAAATAAAATAAAATAAAATAAAAAGACTGCAAGAACTCAAGAGCAAAACTCACTCATCAATTCAAAAGGAATAAAAATGGTAAAAATAATTGCATTGTCAAATTGCAAAGGTATGTTACATATTAAATAATAGTATTTATACATTATTGTCATTCAGGTCAATTCAAATTGTTATTTGGAACCAACTGTTTGCAAATGTTAGCTATATTTTTAGTACTAATATACTTGGTCAACGCTAAATTAAGCACTCAAAAAAAAAATTCAATGAGTTAGGCCCACTTCGAACGAAATGGTTGGCTAAGAAACCAGACATGAATTGACATAGATGAGTGTAAGCCTTTAGTTTGACAGAAATGCCCTACAAAGTACCATATTGGCAAAAAAGAGAGGGGGGAATATATATATATATATATATATATATATAAAACACAACCAAGGCTAGATACTCAATAAGGATGGTGAGACAAGGACATTTGACCCATAACCTAAAAACCTACTAATAAAAGAAACGGCCACATTTTAGGCCATGAAATGAAAGGACCAAAATCAGAAAACCTTTCACTTATTAACACTGAATGCATTAGCCTTTTCACATCTCAATTACGTCAACATGTAACCAAAAATCATTGAAAGAACTCTTATAAGAAGACCTTACCACAATAGAACGCAACAAAAGGCTTTAATTTTATCTCTTCTTCCTAAAAAATAATCAACAAATAAAAACTAAGTAATTGTGTTAGGTTCTAAAGTTTAGAACAATTGGCAAATCGTGAGCACACAAGAACATGTAAGCTGCAGAAAGAAGATTTCAGAATCTGCCTGGTTCGATCGATCGAAAAACAGGCTCGATCGATCGAGATTCGTATCTGCAGAATTTTAAGTTGGCCCAAACAGCAGTTCTAGCCCATTAAGGATTAGGGTTTCAGATCTACTTCTCCCACTATATAAAGGAAACCCTAAGCACGTTTTTTTAAAGGCTTTTTAGAGAGAAAAGAGTGTGCATCTTTTGTATTTAGGGTTTCGTTCCTAAAACCTCTCTTATTGTTTCTACCGATGTTGTTTCTTGAAGAATCTCAAGATCCGGTATTGCTGAAGTTGCTGCCTTCTCTAGTCATCAAAGGAGCTGATGATCTAAACCTTCAAGGGTGGTCTTGGAGTCACAAACAGAAGAGTTTGTGTTGCTAAACCTTTGAGTGGGATCTCAAAGTCACAAACGGTGGTGTTTGTGTTTTGCAAAGATTAAAGAAAGAAGGAGTCCATGGATTTCGGAGCTATTATGGGGTCATGGTAGTAAGTTTTCTACACTTGGGTAGCAATAGGATGTTAGTGGTCTAAGTCGCTATTGTGTAAACTTCAATTCTTTCTAGTGGATTTGCTATTTTACCTTGAGGATAGCTAGGTTAAATCCTCCCCAGGTTTTTTACCGGTTTGGTTTTCCTGGGTCATCATATCGTTGTGTTCTTTATTTTTCCGCTGCTTTACTTGATATGATTGTTATTGTTTTAACCTAGATCTGAATAATAAACCTAAGTATTCACTTGGTTAATTAATTAGGTTAAACAATCTAATTTACAGGGGTCTAAACGAACTGACAAGTGGTATCAGAGCGGGTAGCTCTTTTGTGTTAGATCTTTTGATCTAAGAGTTGATCCTTGATCCCTGTTATCATGGATAATTTTAAGTGTCTTACTGTTTTTGATTGTGATGATTTGAATAAAAAGGATACTGTTGTTTCTGTTGATTTTATTGATGCCTTTGAAACTCTTCGTAAAGAATTATCTAAGTCTTTGAAAATTGCTAAGAAATTTAAGGAAGAGTTAAAATTGGCTAATCTTGAAAAAGAGGAATTGATTGTTAGATTAGATGAATCTAATAAAAAGAATGAATTTTTGAGAAACCAAATTTCCTCTCAAGATGAGAAGATGAAAAGCTTGGAACAAGAGTTATTTGAATCTAAGGCTAAAATTGAAAATTTGACTAGTACCAAGCCTGCTGTTGTTAACAGAAGTGTTTCTGTTTCTCTTAAGCCTGAAGCTGAAAAAGTTTATATCCCTCCTTTCAAGAGGAATAATAAAGAAAAGGCTTATTTTGCTAGGTTAGACAAAGGTAAAAGTTCTGATGTGGACGCTGAAGTTTCTAAACCTATGTCTAAACCTACTGTTAGAGAGCATAAGAAATCTGTTTTTGTGCCTACTTGTCACCTTTGTGGTGTTGTTGGTCATATTAGACCAAATTGTTCTTTGTTGAGACAAAAACCAAAATCTGAGACTAGACTTGCTGTTAGGAATACTGATGTTCCTAAATTTATTCCTGTTTGTCACTTTTGTGGTGTCTCCGGTCACGTTCGTCCTAATTGTCATAAATTGAAATTTAAGCATTCTGTGTTTCAATCTAGGATATGTGATGATATTTCTCCTGCCATAAGTCGAAATAAATTGTTTCATATGCTTTTGAAAAATTTAAGCTTGTTGGCTTGTGAAAGGAATTTGCAGGATTTCAGTCTTTCTCAGAAGATTGGTGTAATTCCTCAAATACACTCTGCTTCACATGGATTTTCACCTACAAAGCCGAAGACTCGTGCTATATGGGTGAGAAAAGATTCTCTAAGGTGAGTGTTGTTGACTTGTCCCTGATTGAATTCTTTCAATTATTTGTGGACATGTTTTTGTTTTTGTTTTTGGTTGTTTTGTTTTTTTAGGTTGTTTTTATTAAAAAAAAAATCCAAGAACATTGAAAAATTTCAAAAAGACAAAAATATTTTATTTTGTGTCTAGTTTTATTTTTCTTGAGGATTACATGAATTATGATCTCTCTTTATTTAGAACATGCTTGATATTGTGGAGAAACATAAAAAGCATGTGTTATATAAGTGCTAAGCTATTTTTGATTTTGTGTGAGTATGTACTAGTTTGTACATGTACTCATGGGTTAATTAAGAAATTGATATTTCTTGTTTGTGTACCCTCTATAGCTTAGTTAAGCACTGTCATGCATTGCATTTGCATTTTTTTTTAATCATTTAGCATAATGTGTGCTTTTTGTTTTTGGTCATAAAATTTCTTTTAAACCAAAAATAATTTTGTGTTTTGCATTAATTGTTCTTGGATTTGAAATCAAGGATTGGCCATATTATCTTTACATAACATGTTTATGTACTTTGTTTAGCTTAGATAAGCTTATTTTATTGCACTTTACTAGTTTAAGCTTTGTAGTGCATGTTGTGTGGGAAGATGTTTATAGTTTTTGATCACTTTGTCTTGATCTTGAAGTCACATGCCTTTGTCTGTCGGACTTGAACTTAATGAGAAAGGCATAAATAACCATCTCACCACTATTTATTAGCCAATCATGAACACCTTAGTGCATATCGTAAGATTTTGTGCTCGAGAAAGTGTAGCACATGCACAAAAAGAATATAAGGTGTAGCCTCTATTAAAATGCTAAAATTGGTGTGTACATTATTGGGCTATAATAATTTCACAATTCAAATAAAATTGGTGTGTACATTATCCCGGCTTTTATTAAGTTTCTAATCAATTAAATTGAAAAATGAGGCAAATCAAGAAACTTACATGATTGCAAGCTTTTATTCTAGGAGATGTGAGAGTTATATGATGTAACTCTTTAGGTGATAGTCTCTTTCAAATTTATGTGATGAATTTTGTAGACTTTGTGATTGATTACTATTCACATATCACCTCACATGTTTCTTAAGCTTTTGCTAGTTGCACACACAACACAAAGTTACTCTTTGCTAAACTTTGTACATGTTACTGTGTGTGATTTTGTTGTGGCCATCCAAGATTCTATGTTCCTTGATTTTGATGCAAAATTTGAGTTTTAAGGACAAATTGATTAAAAATTTTAATTTTGGAAGATCTGGGCTGTATTCATGTGTTTTTGAAAAACTTTTAGTCTCATACTCATGCATTTCATTCATGAAATATTGTGCTTTGAGGAGATTCTGCATAAAATTGCACAGTTTTTCAAAATTTTAATTTTTCCAGATTTTCGATCGATCGAATCTGTCTCTCGACCGATCGAAATTGCGATTAAAATTTTTGGTTTGATTCTGTCTGACTCGATTGGTATTCGATCGATTCCCGATCGATCGAAACTGAAAAATTTTCAGTTTTTAGAGTTTTTGACCAAAATTTTTTCTTGCATCATTTATGGTTAGGATTCACATGAGTTGCATTGTTTTTCTGTATCCATCTTGCAGTTTTGCAGTCATATCTCTCATTGTTTTCACACATAACATGCTTACACTTTGTTAAATTGGGTACTCAACTTGATTTATAAATTGATTGATTAATTTTTGAGTTATGTACTTTTCTAGTATATGCTATTTTTATGTGTGAACTACAGAAAATATTTTTCTTAAGAGATGTGATGGATAATCAATGTGCAAATATTTTCTCTACTCACGCAACTGTTTATGGGTCACATAGTGTCAAGTTTGCATTTATTGAAAGAGATAATATTTTTCTTCATGTGTATCCTCAACTCAATTTTTTTTGTTTGTGTGTTTTTATTTATCCCCACCTCCTAAATTTTCCCCAAAACTGTTTTTCCCAAAACTTGTTTTGTTTTTCCTATTTTTACAGGGGGAGAAAAGTTTTTTTTGGCCTTTGTTGTTCATAGGGGGAGTTGTTGCTCTTTATAGGGAGAGTTATCTCTTTTTTCTATAGAGCTAATCTGTTTTATGTTCCCTTGGTTCTCTTTTTTCTCTCTTGTTTACTCTTTGTTTGAGTTGTATTTGTCAATACGTGACAAAAAGGGGGAGAAATAGATGAAATGTGGGAATCCTGTTTGTTTTGTTTAGGGGGAGAATATAAAAACTTTTTGATGTATCTAACTTAGGGGGAGAGTTAGAATTTATTTGTGTTTTTATATTATGTTTCATATTATTGTTTATGTGTCTTTCTTTCCACACATGCGGTGATGTGTTTGTTGAGTGTTTCAGAAAAGACAGGTGCATTCTAATCAAGACCTTCTACCTCTTCTTGGCAACTTCTAGGTTAAGAGTCTTAGATTGGGATTTGTGATGTAATTGGGCATTTTATTGTATTGGGTTGTTCTTGTATTTTAACATTTCATTTTGTATGAAAGTTTTGTCACAAATTGCCAAAGGGGGAGATTGTTAGGTTCTAAAGTTTAGAACAATTGGCAAATCGTGAGCACACAAGAACATGTAAGCTGCAGAAAGAAGATTTCAGAATCTGCCTGGTTCGATCGATCGAAAAACAGGCTCGATCGATCGAAATTCGTATCTGCAGAATTTTAAGTTGGCCCAAACAGCAGTTCTAGCCCATTAAGGATTAGGGTTTCAGATCTACTTCTCCCACTATATAAAGGAAACCCTAAGCACATTTTTTTAAAGGCTTTTTAGAGAGAAAAGAGTGTGCATCTTTTGTATTTAGGGTTTCGTTCCTAAAACCTCTCTTATTGTTTCTACCGGTGTTGAATCTTGAAGAATCTTAAGATCCGGTATTGCTGAAGTTGCTGCCTTCTCTAGTCATCAAAGGAGCTGATGATCTAAACCTTCAAGGGTGGTCTTGGAGTCACAAACAGGAGAGTTTGTGTTGCTAAACCTTTGAGTGGGATCTCAAAGTCACAAACGGTGGTGTTTGTGTTTTGCAAAGATTAAAGAAAGAAGGAGTCCATGGATTTCGGAGCTATCATGGGGTCATGGTAGTAAGTTTCCTACACTTGGGTAGCAATAGGATGTTAGTGGTCTAAGTCGCTATTGTGTAAACTTCAATTCTTTCTAGTGGATTTGCTATTTTACCTTGAGGATAGCTAGGTTAAATCCTCCCCAGGTTTTTTACCGGTTTGGTTTTCCTGGGTCATCATATCGTTGTGTTCTTTATTTTTCCGCTGCTTTACTTGATATGATTGTTATTGTTTTAACCTAGATCTGAATAATAAACCTAAGTATTCACTTGGTTAATTAATTAGGTTAAACAATCTAATTTACAGGGGTCTAAACGAACTGACAAATTGGTAAAACTTAACTACTAAAACAAGATTGTAGTTAAGGGTGAAAAAAACTTCAGACTAAAGTTGCAGAAGAAATACAGCAAAAGCAATAATACAAATGAACTTAGTAATATCATAAATAAGGGTGAAAAGTACCAACTCATCACTCATACCTTCACCCTCAATTTCTTGGCTCACTTAGATACATGGCGTTGAGAAAGCTCCCTACTTTGCTGATCCTAAACACAAGTAAAACTATAGAGGTAAAGAAACAAAATTTGCAGGCATAACTAAAGTGGACACCACTTAGAAATTCTTCATGTGATTAAGAAATTCTCTAAATTAAATCAAGGTATAAAAGTGTCAAAGACCCAGCATCCACATGATCATAAAATAGACAAGCTCTTAAAGCAAGCACTAAAAAAAATAGTTTGTTTCTCAAATTAGCATTGCAAAAAAAAATAAATTTGTATCTGATAATTAAAAAAATTAATAAAGCATATATATATATATATATATACACACACATAAACCTAGTAAATTTCGATCAGCTGCCAACAATTTTCCCATAATGAAAAAAGTATGAACCGGCAGCCCTTGTCCAAACTCAACTTCCTCCACATACTTCCAGAACTTCCATTCTCCACCATCAGTTACCTCAAACCCCACTTGTTCCAATACCTATAAATATCTCAAATTCACTATTGTAAAATTCAAAGCAACTCACATTTTCTCTGTATTGTTAAAAAATAAAATACAGCTAAATCTTACACACTTAAGGTTTAACTTCTCACTAAATACTAACCCAAATTCATTATTAGAAAAAAAAAAATTGAACATTTAAATGGCTTTATTATAATCGTAAACTCAAAATACAAAAATTACATGGTTACAATCTGATTCGCATATGGTGAAAATATAACATTTTGAACATAGTTTCCAAATAAAATTAGAAAAGAATAGAAAAGGAAAAAGGGTATACCTTTGTGAGAGCCAAATGGAGATCGAAGTTGGTCATATTGATTCCATTTCTATTTAAAATCAAAATGTCTTCTCACTTAATAAGATTTTCAAGCGCTTCTTAAGCATCAAGCTAATAGCCTTAAGTGACAAGCATCTATAGCTAAGCCAAACATATGATTATAGTCAAACCCAAAAAGACAATTCAATTTTCATTCCTAAGAAATTTGAAAGCAGGCACCACAAGGTCTATTGCACCATAACTTATACCAATATTTTAGCAATTCAATCATTAGTTTTAAGAAAAATTCCGTTGGAAGTGTAATAATTCTATGAAGAAAAAAAGGGGAGCGGGGGCTAGGATGCAAGAGAGAAGACGAAATAATAGTAAAATATCTTCTTCTTTTTTTTATTAAATCTATCTTACATAAGAAACATTAAGTTTCAAATCTAAAGATATTGATACCGGTAAAAAGTATCATATATACTATTCTTTTTATTAGTCATATATACTAATTTATACAATTAAAATTTCTAATTGTTTGAAAGAAAGTTTAGAGAATCAGGATGTTTGGATGAAGCGAACAGGTCAAAACATTATTAAATACTTTGACAATAACTAATCACCTTAAATGCTAGCCCACCACTTAGTTACAGGCTAGATCTCTCCCCTGCGTTAATTGGACTATTTTAAATATTTATTATTTACTTTTACATGTAAGATCAAAACATAGAATCAACACTATCTCACACACCTATTTACTAGTTGAGCTAGTTGAAAACATTGGCTATCCAACTTTCATACAAACTCAGCTCAGCCTCATGAGACTCCATTTGGTTTAGTTCTAACTAAAGAATCGATTACACTAGATATTGATAATAATATGAAGATAAATTTCTAAAACTTCAGAAAAAAATGGTACACAAAATGCAAATGGGATGAGGAGACCTATATATTTGCCAACTCCTTCTACATCCGACTTCCATCTATTGCAAGAACTTGATTAAGGGACCTACCAAACCTCCACTGTTGGATTTAGAAGACTTGTACCACCTACACACTCAAGCACCAAAATTACAACTTAGGCTGGAAGGCAGTAAAAAAATTAACGATATTAATAACAACACTAAATTATAAATAAATATTGAGGGAGGAATGTGGCAATACCATGACAAGTAGACAAAGAAATAAATAAATGATTCTTCCCTTAGGATCATAACCCACATGTCTATAGAAAACCAAATAAAAAGTGTATATGAAAACTAGATACTAGGGATTGTACTGATAGACCACTACTACTACTTTGATTGTACAATGAGCAAAAGGCCCAAAAACATACAAGTCTTGGAGATTTTGTTTTAGCAAAATCTCCAAGACTCCCATGTATTATTAAATTTATTTCAAGATGTCTACCAGGAAGCTACCATGGCTCACAAGTATGCAAGTCAATTTCCATAAAAGTGCCCTTCAAAACTGCCTCATTTGTGATCTTTTTGTAGAGATAATGGCAGACCAACTCCTCATCACTAGGATAAAATCTAAACCCAGGAGGCAGTGTGGCTCCAATGTCTCTCAAGCCCATGTCGATTATTTTAAGGAAGGATAAGATTTGGTAGAGCAAAGAAAAATGAAATCTTTATCTAGTTTGAGTACTAAAGAGAATTTTCTATAGTTGGAGTATATGTGTGGTTGGAGATTGAAGGTGTTGTCTGGTTTAAAGAGAAGTTTTGGTTTCTATGTTTGGGTATTTGAAAATATTGTACTATGGGAGAAAGGCTGGTATCATTTATATATGGTTATAGGATGATAAAGTGCCTTTGCCTAGTAGAATTTCTCACAATATTCTGGCAGGCCATGCTTGTTTAACTAGTTAGTTATAGTAGGAAGTTTCAAGAAAAAACAAAGTTCCTATCCCATTGTTTAACTAGTTAATTAAAAAAAATCAACATTAAAGAGTTTCCATCATTACTGGCATGTTTACGATATATTATCATGCCATTGTATGTACTATGAACATATTCACTCCAAATTCTATACACTAATTAAAAATCCTTTTTTTGTAGATATGACTATCTTTAATGCAATTTATAACAACATATACTTAAAATTACATTGGATGAAACTCTACCATTTTTGTCCATTGCAAGAATATCCCATTCTGAAAGAAATTTAATTTTAAGGTGATGCTAAATAAGTAGAGTACTTTAGCTCAATAATCAAGTCCATTAGCCATGGACACTACTATCACAAATGGTTAAAAATTAAATTCCTAAATAAAGCAAATTTTTGTTAGCACTACTGTCACCCACAGTTCCTCCAAAATAGAGCAAACTTTAACCAAAATCAAAAATAAAAGGCCACAAAATCAATTAAACTTTAACCAAAACCTAAACTAAAACCCACACAATCAACCAATAGTTACACAAAAATATACACATAACCCAAACCAAACTTCAACCAAAATCAAATCTAAAAACCAGAAATTTAACAACAAATATATATACAAATATTGCTACAAAATAGAAATGAGAGCTAGAGAGCCTTACCTTACTTTGGCTAGGGTTTGTGGTTTTGGGTAGTATTTTTGTTTTTGAAATTTTGGAAAAGAAATGGTGGGTTTTGAGTAAAGAAGAAGAGAGGAGGAGGGGAAGTGGGTTAAGGAAGAGGGAGAGGGAGAGGGAGAGAGAGAGAAAATGTGGGTGAGAGGAAAAAATCAGAAACCCAGAAGTGGGAGACCCAAAATGAGAAGCCAAAGTGGTGGGAAGGTGAAAAAAATAAGTGGGAAGTCTGAAAATTTTTAAGTGGTACGAGGGACCTATCCCAGCATTTTTGGAGACCTGTCCCAGTGCTTTTAGAAGTGCTAGAATAGGGTCACCCTATTCCAGCGCTTGAAAAAGCGCTGGGACAGGTCTATCCCCGTAAGTGAATGGAGAGGGAGCTGTCCCAGCGCTTTTGGAAGCGCTGGAATAGGGTGACCCTATTCCAGCGCTTCCAAAAGTGCTGGGACAGCTCCCTCTCCGTAAGGGAATGGAGAGGGACCTGTCCGAGCACTTTTAGAAGCGCTGGAATAGGGTCACCCTATTCCATCGCTTTCAAAAGCGCTGGGACAGGTCATATATAGGGATTTTTTTTTTAAATACAAGATAGAATTTAATATTTTCTTAAATAGTAATATAAATAGTACTATTTAATATTTTCTTGATTAATAAGATTGAATATAATACTTCAAATTAATAAAATATAATTTAAAAGTACAAATTAATAAAATAAAATATATTAATTAATAAAAATATTTTTTAATAATTCAATTTAACAAAATTTAATTTAATTTGATACTTCGAACTAATTTAATATATTTTAATTTAATACTTCAAATTAATAAAATATAATTCCTCACTAAAAATTATTCAAATATAATGTAATAGCTAAAAAAAAAAATGTAAGATGAGACTCGAGGACTGACAATATTAAAATATAATTTAATATTTTTTGGGTTTTGGGGATATTTTGGTCATTTTTTGGGTTTCAAGGGTATTTCGGCCATTTTTGGGGTATTGGGGGTATTTTGGTAATTTTTAGGTTTCGAAGGTATTTTAGTCATGGAGTGACCTATCCCAGCGCTTCCAACAGGGTGATCCTATCCCAGCGCTTCCAAAAGCGCTGGGACAGGTCTTTCTCCGTGAGGAAATGGAGTGACCTATTCCAGCACTTTTAAAAGCGCTGCAATAGGGCAACCCTATCCCAGCGCTTTTAAAAGCGCTGGGATAGGTCACTCGATTCCCTTATGAGAAGTGACCTATCCCAGGGCTTTTGGAAGCGCTGGGATAGGATCACCCTGTTCCAACGCTTACAGAAGCGCCGGGATAGGGCTTCCCCATTTGGGAATTCAGTAACCTTATCCCAGCGCTTTTGGGATACCTATACCAGGGTTTTTGAAAAACGCTAGCATAGGTACTGGCTATACCAGCTTTTTCAAAAAAACGCTGGTACAGGCGTATCTATTACGGCGTTTTGTAAAAACGCTGGGAAAAAAACGCTAGGGCAGGACAATTTTTTTGTAGTGTCGAACTTAAATAACAAATATATCAAATGCTAAGCAAAACTTAGATATGATTTCCTCAGTGTTATATCTTAGGCTTCTCAATTAAAATCAATTATATAATTTTGTTTTGACAAATACAATAATAAAGGTGTTATCTTCCCTCAAGATAAGTTGAATTCAACTAACTCATTGGTCAATATAACCGCATAGTTGAATTTAATCAAAATAAAACCTGAGACAACACCACAGTCAATTAAGATTTTAAAAATGCTAAAGTGATTAGCAATTTCACTATACTTTCACTATACGTTATTTTAAAATTACTATTAATTTGACTACAAAAATTTGCCGTGTGACTCATTTTCCATCAACTATTGATGGCCAATCCACTTGAAACAAGGAACTTAAAATAACCGGTCGAAAGTCTGAAAAGAGCAAAGGTAGCATAGCAGGAAGTCAGAAATATCAGGAGTTGCTGCTATTGGTGCTCACGTCAAAATAAGTGTCAGAAACCGTTTGTAACATTTGTGTGGGTGTGGATCTATGTTATGCTTTGTTTCATCGCCTTTCTCAGCACCGTCATTTCGTTAGTAGCTACCTCTTTTCAATTAAGCAAGTTAATTTACAAAGTGAAATTGTGTAATTTGAATCTAGATTAATGTTTGAGTGTTACCATCCTGGGCTATATATATATGCACACACACACGCACCAATACTATTTTTTTTTTCACAGATAGATAATAATAAATAATAAAAATATAGTTAGAATTATATTATTTGAGTTAATTAGATAGAGTGATAGACTAATTTAATTTCCTTTTATAAATTTATAGAAATTAGATCGACTAACCTTGCATTATTAAAAATTATATATAATTTTTAATATGAAATAGACTATTGTATTTGCCAATAAATTACCAAAAATAATTTAACAAAAAAAAAAACTTATTTACAAACTAACACAATCTAATCTTAAATATACAAATATTTTTGTAACATATACATATAAACATATATACTAATATTTATATAATATTATATGGGCAAAATCACAACTTACTTTCTCTAACTTTGTCTTGTCACTACAAGAAAAACGAGTTATTGCGGCGGGCCTATTGCGGCGGATGCGAAAACTGCCACTATATGTCACCTATTGCGAAAACTGAAATTATAGGGACAAAAATGAGAACATGTTCTCATTTTTGTCCCTATAATTTCAGTTTTAATGTTGCGATAACTGAAACATGTTTTCAATGTAATTCTTCTACCTATATAGCCTCATAAAACAATGTTGTTTTACTTTGATACAAAATATAAATTGCATCTTTATTGAGCTTTCTGTCATTTACTACAAATCAAGAATACTTAATTTTTATTAGAAATTACCAAATTAAAAAAAAAGTATGTTAGGTTCTAAATATTTAGCATTAAATGTTTAGGAACTAAGTTTATGTATATTGGAAAACCGAGTACAAAAACATATCTAGTTTAAGATATTTATGTCTTAGAACAGTGTTAGACTTTGCTCAAGTTGATTCAACTCAAGATTCAAGAACAGTCAAGCTACAAAAAGAAGAATTCAGAAACTACAACGCTTGACCGATCAAGAAAACGGTTTGACCAATCAAAAATCGTTTTCTGCTAATTTTAAATCAGGCCCAAAAGCCGCGAAACGTCTAGGGTTTAAGTCCAACATTGCTAGGTATAAAATTAAAACCCTAATTCACGTTTCAGAAATCCTTGGGAAGTCTTGTGAGTTACTCCTGCAAGATTTGAGAAGTTTTGTGACCTTCTAACTCAACAAGCATATGCCGAAAAGAAGATCCAAACACATGAACCGGTGGAGTTAAGTTGCTGCATACAAGATTAGCTACTGTTGATGGTCTAAAGCTTTGAGTGGGATTTCAAAGTCACAAACCGGGGTGTTTGTATGCAACAAATTCAAATAGAAGAGTCTATGGATTCGGAGCTGCGTGTGGTCACATGAGTAAATACTACAGAAGGTAGCTTTAGATTTAGGAAAAAAAATTATTGCAAAACTTCCATTCTATATAGTGAATTTGTTGCCTTGAGGAATGTTTAGGTTAAATCTTCCCCAAGTTTTTTACCTTGAAACTAGACGGTTTTATTGATTATCTTGGGTCAACAAACGGTAAATTAAATTAGAATAATCAATATGGCTTAAAATCAGCATTTGTAATTCTAGTGAATATATTGATCATGGTCAATAGCAATATAATTCAACTCTGATTTCCGTAGATTAAAGAACAAAGGAAAGCCACTCACATTATGTTAGGAACCAATGTGTGGGACTCTAGGATCATAACACATTGTGTTTTTATTTTACGGAACACGGTTTACGAGGTTAGTTCTGTATTTTTCATTGATATGGGCTTTCCCATATTTTTATTTAAAAAAGAAAAAATCATTGATCTGTTTCAATCTTAGTTTTTTTTTTTTTTTTTTCCCAAGAAGTATTAGTGATGATTTTCATTTTTCAAATTGCATATATGGTGCATAGCGGTACTGAAGGCTATAAGCTTTGTTTTATCGAATCTCTCTGCAGCAATAAACCAAATTAATTACAAAGAGATCGGTGTATAATTTGAATTTTACAAATGTTTGACAGTTTGAGTGTTCCCATCCTGGAACTATTTTTAATGGTTACCCTTGTTTGTAACTTCATTGATGATTGGTGGTTATTAGCCGTGTGATTGTAACTTCATTAAAAGTTTTAATACCATTTTCACGAGAAATACAGCAGTATTTTTTTCCCATAAAAAATGTTTTTAAAAATATATCATTTTTCTTCATTTATTAATTAGGTGGGTTAAATCCCAATCACATTTATTGTTATGTTTCTTTTATTAAAAAAAAAATCATTGTCAGATCAGTCACAAATAAGCAAATTTAAACATTCATTTATTAATTAACTTGTTAAAATCCGCCAATCATATTCACTGTTACATCAATTTATAAGTTTTATATAGTAAAATTTGTAATATCATTAACATTTTTCAACCAAATAAATCACCACAAATATTTTATCTCATTTTCAAGGTGACAGCAACCAACAAACTCAGAAAAACAAGTCAGTTAATTAGAAAAAATAAGTCATTTTTCAAGCTGAACAAATTAACGTAATGCTAGTTTCTAACATCATTCATAGTCTAAAGAACATGTCTATATTGCAATTGATTATTCAGCGCAACTTGTTGATGTTATTACTTCCCGCTAACATCATTCGTACTCTGAAGAACATGTCCATGTTGCAATTGATTATTTAGCGCAACTTGTTGATGTTACAACTTCCCACTAGTGATGTAAACAAGTGATCAAGTCTGTGCCAAGTATAAAAAAATGTATAATTGAGTGACTTATTTTTATTTTGTACATGATTTCGGTTTAAGCTTATTCAAATTTGATACATTTTTTTTGTTTAACAAGTTTGAATTTATTCGCAAACTACTTGACTAACTTATTCGCAAGTGATGTGATATTTTTGTCTCATATAGCAGGTCGTACAAGTTATATTTTTAAAGAAGTCCTACTAATTTTATGATGAGATTTATCAATTATATTAGAGGAGGAAATACAATATGACTGTACTCCATATGTATCTAATCATTTAGTGGAGAGCCTGATGAAATAGTTTTAATGGACTAGAAGTAGTTTAAATTGGTGAGGCACTTCAAACTTGGTAAATAATGTGAAATCTAATTGGAATTGCACTTGGCAAAAAAATGAAATTATGATTTTTAATTAGAATCTAAATTGGATCTTTAAGAAGCTTCCATTTTTATCTATCTAATTGGATTTTATGAGTATCATTCCAATTAATTTCACATGTTATAATCTCTTGTTGGGAAAAGTTAAAAGATGCCTTAATAAGAGCATTGGTTTAGGAAATACTTTTTTAAAAAAATTTATCAGAAAAAAAAAAACATTTTTTTACACTTTTTTATATTTCTCATGAAAGTAGTATCAAAAATTTTTTAAAAAACTTTTTATAGGAAAATAAAAAAGTAGCTAACTTTTTTGACACCCTCTTCAATTTCTCAAAAAAAATTTTAAAATGAATAATTAATATATATCCTAAGAGCATACATTAACCGAATCCTTAAACTAATACCAATTATTTGCTATTATTAATTCGGGGTGTAAATTGTAATGAAATTGAATTTGGGAATGGCTAAGTTAGGTTAAGAGGATGTTGTGGGTTTGGGTGCTCTGGTAAGAGATGACAAGGGTTTTGTCGTGCCTGCTAAGTGTGCTTGACAGCGGATCCATGAAGACAATCAGTGACGATTGGCAACCTTTGTCATACATATATGCATTCCATTTCAGTTTGGAAAATGGACTAAATTTGGTGGTTTTGGATTGCATAAATATTGATTTGGTGTGTATGTTTAATTCAATAGTCTTGCGCTACAAATTAAAGTGGGTTTCTCATTGATGAGATCAAAATGTTAGGCCACTCTTTTTACCATTTCAGCCGTTCTTATGTTGCTAAATCATGTGATAGAGCTGTCCAAGTTTTGGCTGGGTTTGCAAAAGAGATGAAGGAAGAACCTTTTTTTTTTTTTTTTGATGATGAAAATCAAGGAAGAACTTTCTTGGTTAGAAGACTACCCTTCCTTTCTCTTGCACATTAAATATTCAAATTCCCTTTAATACATGTATAAACTTTGAGATGGGTTCAAGTTACACCTGGTGTAACTTTAAAGAGTTACACCTTTTTTAAACCATTGGATTTAAGTAGATCCAACGGTTAAAAAAAGACCCTCATTAATGCTAATATTTTAATTATGATCTCATTAGTTATCCCTCATTTATTATATTTTATATTTATCTCTAAACCCAAAAAAGTGTTATATTTGACTCTCCCTTTTTACTTTTCTCTCTTTATCTCTTTCTCCTCCACCATTGTTCCACCTCCATGGATAGATTGCCGGCAGAAGGTTGTGAAGCAATGGTCTCTCACCCCTGCAAACGTTGTGAAGCAATGGTCTCTCATCCCTGCAAATCATACATTCAAAAAACAAATATATATATATATATATATATATATATATGATGAATGGACTTTTCAACACAAACCAACAATAACCGCTAACCATAAACGCAAGAAAGCATGAAAACATCATTAAAAAAAATATTTGACACTATCAATTCATAGTATTTATAGGCTATCGGGAGAAGAGAGTGACATAGTCTGAACTCAAACTGGGACACAACTTCCTTATAAAAATATAAATATAAAATATATTTTAGAAAAACAAATGGTAGATTCAATTCTAATATCTAGTAAACCTCTAAAGCACAGCTTGTGTTGAAGAACTGTGGAGAGAGAAATGTAGAGATAGATACTCTCATTGTAAAGCAATTGCCGGCAGAAGGTTGTGAAGCAATTGCCGCAGAAGGTTTTTGATCATTTACTTGTAAATTATTTGTTGCAAGCCTTTTGGGTAACAGTTTTAGGTGGAGTCTACATTTTTTTTTTTTTATGATGTTTTCATGCTTTATTGCGTTTATGGTTAGCGGCTATTGCTGGTTTGTGTTGAAAAGTCCGTTCATCATATATATTTCTTTTTTGAATGTATGATTTGCAGGGATGAGAGACCATTGCTTCACAACTGTCTGCCGGCAATCTATCCATGGAGGTGGAACAACGGTGGAGGAGAAAGAGATAGAGAGAGAAACGTAGAAAGAGAGAGTCAAATATAACACTTTTTTGGGTTTAGAGATTGATATAAAATATAATAAATGAGGGATAATTAATGAGCTCCTAATCAAAATATTAGCATTAATGAAGGTTGTGGGCACAGAGGCCCAAGATCATGTGCTAGGCCACACGGCACTTGGAATCCCAAGATCACGCGTTGGGCCTTGTAAGGGTAAAGGCCCAAAGACGTTCACTAAGCCCAATCATATCCGAGGATGGAGCCAGGTTCGAGGAGGCTAAAAGTGAAAGCCCGGACTCCCAGAACGTATCAGTGCATTCTGGAATAAATAAGGACGTCTGAGGAGTAGACCTAACCCCTAATGAATGGGACTCCCTAAAATATCTAAGGAAAAGGCTGCCATCACTGCATTAAATGTGCTGCACCCACTCCCCTGGCCGCATTTATGTGGAGAAGACCCCTAAACAGTGTAATCTCGATCACTGCAACTCTGAGGAGATTAAAAAAGATACATGGTGGGACAGGTACTCAAGTGGAGGCTTAAACAATCGACAAGTGTAGGGTGTAGATGGTTTAGAAGGAGCTATATAATGTAGAGGTCTCCTTCAAAAAAAAGGGATCCAAAAAAGTTTGTGTAAAGAAACTAAGGACAGTCAAATTAAATATAATCTCCTCGAACCATTGTCGAGGACGTTTACTGAATTAAATCCTGCATTCTATCCTTTCTTGGGCCCAAAATCTGTCTGATTGTGTGTTTATTCTTTTCTAGCCCAGTTTCTCGATTCCCTCTCTCTCTACAAATTCATTATTGTTGGGCCTTCGGGCTGGTCCATTCTCCTTGGGCTGGTACGCTGAAACCGTGTCCCTACAATTGGCGCCGTCTGTGGGAATCTGGTGGTTTAGAGTGGTAGACAGTCAACCATGGCAGATTCAGGCCCACACCAATCCGAATCTATGGGATCTCGTGGGGAAGGGCATCCTCAAGAAGGTCAGGAAGGAAGTGTGCATACCATGCACTCCGGTGAAAGTCAGTCTAAGGGCAATAGCCATATTTCCCAGGAGGAGCGCACCAGGACCATGCAGAAAGAAATTGACTACTTGAAAAAGAAGCTCCGCCGAGAGCGGAGGAGACGAAGTCCCTCAGCCCATGACCTTTCTACGAGTAGCGAGGACGATAATGAGTACAGGCACAGATCAAGGACGCCCCCGAGCGAGACCTTCTCATACGAACTGCATGATCGTCAAGAGCACAGGAGGGAAGGTACATCTTCCAGAGGCGTGGGAAATGACGCCATGAGCAAAGCCCTCAGCAGAATATCTAAATCTCCCTTCACGCGCAGGATTGATAGGGGACGACTCCCCAAGGGATTCACTCAACCTACGTTCACCCTCTATAACGGTTGTACGGACCCAGTTGAACACGTTAGTTATTTCAACCAGAGGATGGCCGTGTATTCTGCTAATGAGACCCTTATGTGCAAAATCTTCCCCTCTAGTTTGGGACCGATGGCGATGACATGGTTCGACGGTTTGAGCGCGGGTACTATTGACTCCTTCAAGGAGCTCACACAGGCATTTGGATCCCGCTTCATCACCTGTACTAGAGTCCCTCGACCTCTGGATTCTCTGCTGTCCTTGTCCATGAGGGAGGGAGAAACTTTGAAAACATACTCAGATCGATACTGGGAAATGTTCAACGAGTTACAGGGTGATTTTGACGACGTGGCAGTCAGAACCTTTAAGGTCAGCCTGCCTGCCGAGCACGGCCTGAGGAGATCTCTGACTGGAAAACCCGTCACCAGTGTGCGCCAACTCATGGACCGAATTGATAAGTACAAAAAGGTCGAAGAGGACCAGCAACAGGAAAAGGGCAAAGGTAAGGTTATCCCTCACGAGAGGAGGGATTTCAGGTTGGATCGTTTCAACAACAGTCGCCCTAGGAGAGACTCTGGAGGCCCAGCTGCTTAGGCCGTTAATACCTTGTTCCGGGAGCCAATACATCAGATCCTGGAAAAAATCAAAGATGAGCCATATTTCAGATGGCCGAGCAAAATGATAGGCGATCCAGCAAAGCGCAATCAAAATCTTCATTGTCAGTACCATAAGGAGCGGGGTCATAGGACTGAGGATTGCAGAACCTTATGGGTTCATCTACAGCAATTGATCCGAGAAGGCAGGCTCAAGCAGTTTCTGACCCAGCCCGGTGGGCAGGGCAATCAGCCGACTCCAGGGGCTCAAAGCGGCACATACTCCAGGCCCCCTTTGGGAATCATCCACGTCATTCTAGCCGCGCCGGGCAGAACAGGATCGTGCCCCTCCTGGGTAATGTCAATCACAGGTTCACAGGCCGAGCCCTGCGAACCTAAATCCAAGCGGGTCAGAAAAGAAGCTCGCCCAGCTTTAAGCTTCTCGGATGAGGATAAAGTCGGAACCATACAACCACATGATGACGCCCTAGTCGTAACTCTCAGAATCGGTGTCTACGACGTTAAAAGAGTATTGGTGGACCAGGGAAGTGGAGCCGAGATCATGTATCCAGATCTCTACAAGGGGCTTAATCTTAAGCAGGAGGACCTGGCAAGTTACGATTTGCCTTTAGTTGGCTTTGATGGAAAGGTCGTCATTCCCCGTGGACAGATCACATTGCTGGTTCAGGCCGGTTCCAGGCTGGTGGAAGTGGACTTCATCGTGGTGGATGCCTACTCCCCCTACACCGCCATCGTAGCACGGCTTTGGCTCCATGCCTTTGGGGCTGTCTCATCTACCCTTCACCTCAAAGTGAAGTACCCTGCCAGGGATCAGGTTGAGGAGCTGATTGGAAATCAATCTGTGGCCAGGCAGTGTCTGGTGTCCGTTATAACACGCCGATCAGAGCCAGGGTCCTCGGCCTTTTCCATCAAAGCGTCATAGCAATCACAGTTCGGGTCCTCCCTTCCTGAGTTGAAGGCCGAAGAGGCAGAGTTCGAGGAATTGGAGAGGGTCGTCATCGACGATGACCCGGAGAAATTCTTTCAAATTGGTGCTAAATTGCCACCCCAGGAGAAGGAAGAGTTAGTGCATTTCCTGAAGCAGAACATAGACGTATTTGCCTGGAACACTTATGAAGCTCTCGGAATAGATCCGAGCTTTATTTGCCATTATCTTAACATCAATCCATCTGTTATCCCCAAAAGGCAGCCTCCTCGGTGCTCATCCAAAGATCACTCTAACGCCGTTAAAGAAGAGGTCGGAAAACTCAAGAAGGCAGGAGCAATCAAGGAAATTTTCTATCCAGATTGGCTGGCCAACACAGTGGTAGTGAAGAAGAAGAATGGCAAATGGCGGGTATGTGTAGACTATACAGACTTGAACAAGGCCTGCCCGAAGGATCCTTTTCCCGTCCCCCGAATTGATCAGTTGGTAGATGCGACTGTAGGGCACCCCAGGATGAGCTTCTTGGACGCTTTCCAAGGATATCATCAAATACCCTTGGCCCTGGAGGACCAGGAGAAAACGGCTTTCGTCACCCCCATCGGAAACTACTATTACAAGGTAATGCCGTTCGGACTGAAAAATGCAAGCTCCATTTACCAACGAATGATGACGCGGATGTTTGAACCGCATCTAGGCAAATGCGTCGAAGTCTATATCGACGATATGGTAGTCAAGAGCAAGAGAGAGGCCGAGCACGTTAAGGACCTCGGGAATGTCTTCGAAATCCTAAGAAGCCACAAGCTACAGCTCAACGCTTCCAAATGTTCCTTCGGGGTGGGATCTGGAAAGTTTTTGGGCTATATGATCACTCACCACGGAATTGAGGTGAACCCAAATCAATTCAAAGCAATTAACAACCTCCAACCTCCTCGGAATCCCAAGGAAGTACAGAGACTCACGGGAATAATTGCTGCCCTCAACCGGTTTATATCACGATCGGCAGATAGGTGCAGACCCTTTTATCAACTATTGAACAAGTGGAAGGACTATGAGTGGACCAAGGAGTGCGCCCTGGCCTTCCAACAATTGAAGGAATATCTTTCTCGGCCACCTATTATGTCGAGACCCGAGGCAGATGAGGTCTTATTTGCCTACATCGCAGTTGCTGTCCACGCTGTGAGTCTAGTGCTGATAAGAGTTGATAACGGCATACAGAGGTCCGTATACTATGTCAGCAAGTCCCTACATGATGCCGAGATTAGATATCCGCCACTAGAAAAAGCTATTCTAGCCGTGGTCCATGCCACACGCAAGTTGCCTCATTATTTCCAATCCCACACTGTCGTTGTCCTAACCCAGCTACCACTCAAAGCTTTACTTCGAAGCGCTGATTATACGGGAAGGGTAGCTAGATGGGGGACGAAGCTAGGGGCGTACGACATCAAGTACATGCCCCGCACCTCTGTGAAGGGGCAAGTCCTAACCGATTTTGTCGCCAAATTCACTGAGACATCAGTAGAGATGGACGTGAAGACGCCGTACATGGATGAAAATTCAGTTGGAGTCACCTATATACAAGGAACCCCTTCTTGGAAAGTTTATGTCGACGGCGCCTCAAACTTCAAAGGGGCTGGAGTGGGGCTAGTCCTGATCTCCCCTGAAAACATCACAATAGAAAAGTCGTTGAGACTCGGTTTCTCGGCCACCAACAACGAAACCGAATATGAGGCCCTCCTAGTAGGGATGATCATGACACAGAAGCTGGGTGGAAAGGCCGTGAACATGTTCTCGGACTTTAGATTGGTGGTGGGTCAGGTCCGAGGAAATATGGAGGCTCGGGATTCCAGGATGCAGGAATATCTGAATCAGGTCAGACACTTACAGACCGGTTTCGACTCCTTCAACCTATTACATATTCCCCGAAGCAAAAACACGCATGCGGATTCCCTCGCCACGCTGGCAACCTCCTCGGCGCAAGGTCTGCCAAGATTGATTCTGGTTGAAGACCTCATGAAGCCTTATAGGCCGAGGACGGGGGTATTGTTCTTCCACCAAGCAACAATAAGCCCTAGCTGGATGGACCCTATTGTTCAGTTCCTCGAAAATGACACCTTACCTGAAAGCAAGCTTGAGGCAAACAAGATACGAAGGAAGGCCCCTCGGTTCTGGCTGTTCGAAGACCGTAAATTGTATAAAAGGTCCTTCTCCGGACCCTATCTGTTGTGCATCCACCCCGAAGCGGTAAAGATTCTCCTGGAAGAACTACATGAAGGAATTTGTGGCAATCACACGGGGGCAAGATCTTTATCCCATCGAGCTCTCACCTAAGGATATTGGTGGCCTAACATGTACCGAGAAGCCCAAGCCTATGTAAAGAGATGTGACCAATGTCAAAGGTTCGCCCCGAATATACACCAGCCTGGGGGAAAACTCAACCCCCTATCCAGCCCCTGGCCTTTTTCCCAATGGGGCTTGGACATTGTCGGCCCTTTCCCCAAGGCTGTAGGAAACAGGAGGTACCTAGTGGTTGGCACGGACTATTTCACCAAATGGGTCGAAGCCGAGCCATTGGCCAACATCCGAGATGCCGACATGAAGAAGTTCATCTGGAGAAACATTATCACTCGGTTCGGAGTCCCCCATACTCTCATCTCGGAGAATGGTCTTCAATTCGACAGCAAATCTTTCCGAAGATATTACTGCGAGCTAGGTATAACCAAACGCTACTCCAACCCGGCCTACCCACAAGGGAACGGACAGGCCGAGGCCACTAACAAGGTCATTGTGGGTGGACTCAAAAGGAGGTTGGAAGACACCAAAGGAAAATGGATCGAGGAACTGCCACATGTATTGTGGACGTATCGGACCACCCCGCGAAGATCCACTGGAGAGACCCCTTTTTCGCTAACTTACGGAGCCGAGGCGGTCATCCCACTGGAAACTGGCTTCCCTACACTAAGAACAAGCTCTTTCACTCCTGACCATAACAACAATTTGTTGGAGAAAGCTCTGGACCTAATTGACGAACGGAGGGAAACCGCAGCGGTCCAGTTAGCCTACTATCAGCACAAGTTAAAACGAGGGTACGACGCCAATGTGAAGCAGAGGCCTTTGGCGCCGGGAGATCTGGTACTAAGGAAAGTAGTCAGAACCGCGAAGAACCCCGTCTGGGGCAAGCTAGGGCCGAATTGGGAAGGACCGTATCGGATTACATCTGTAGCTGGAATAGGAGCATACTACTTGGAGGATCTGGAAAATCAAGCAATGCCCCATCCATAGAATGTAAATAACCTAAAGAGGTATTATTATTAATAAAAAGTGCTTCATTACGAGTTTCGTGTTATTTTACTTTATGAATGATGTTTACCTGCTCCAAACTAAAAGAATCAATGGAGCCTTGGTCATACCTGGTCCCTCGGACCGTATGCCTTGGGCCACTAAGTGTTAAACAGATCCCAAGCTAAGCTTGGCCCCTCGGACCACCTGCTTTGGAAAAATTAACACGGTCCTAAATTTTTCTAAGTGTTAAACAGATCCTAAGCTAAGTCTGGCCCCTCGGACCACCTGCTTTGGAAAAATTAACACGGTCCTAAATTTTTCTAAGTGTTAAACAGATCCTAAGCTAATCCTGGCCCCTCGGACCACCTGCTTTGGAAAAATTAACACGGTCCTAAATTTTTCTAAGTGTTAAACAGATCCTAAGCTATGTCTGGCCCCTCGGACCACCTGCTTTGGAAAAATTAACACGGTCCTAAATCTTTCTAAGTGTTAAACAGATCCTAAGCTAAGCCTGGCCCCTCGGACCACCTGCTTCGGAAAAAATAACACGGTCCTAAATTTTTCTAAGTGTTAAACAGATTCTAAGCTAAGCTTGGCCCCTCGGACCACCTGCTTTGGAAAAATTAACACGGTCCTAAATTTTTCAAAGTATTAAACAGATCCTAAGCTAAGCCTAGCCCCTCGGACCACCTGCTTTGGAAAAATTAACACGGTCCTAAATTTTTCTAAGTGTCAAACAGATCCTAAGCTAAGCCTGGCCCCTCGGACCACCTGCTTTGGAAAAATTAACACGCTCCTAAATTTTCCAAGTGAACCAAGTTAACACTTACTTGCGATTTAGAAAGGGTATGCAAAAATTGCATGTTTAACCCTACGAATTAACACGCCATGTTGGTACAGACTTGTTTGGCATAATTAGATGAATTACAGCATAAAGCACAATAAACAACACATGATGGATAAAAAGAAAATAATAATAACAACTTCTTCATTTATAAAGTCAAAGATACACCGACAGCTTGCAACGATATGCGTACAAAAAAAACAAAACAACAACAACAACAACAACAACAAAAAGATGAAAATCCTAAGTCCTAAGCCTCGGGAGCGAGAGGATTATCCGTTTGGCCCAACTCACCCTTAGCCGTTGTTTCGTCGCCTTCAACCACGGCTGCACTTGGAACCTCAGAGACTGCCTCCTTGGCCTCGGCTTCCTTAGCTACAGCAGCATCTGGAGCATCCAAGAAGGGATCATCCGGAATCTCGCGAATGTTGGGATGATAGTACACCTTCTCAGATCCCCTTAAGGCCGAGTCTGCAGGAACTCCGGCCGCATTAAGGGCTTCAGCCCACGTCGCGTCACAGAATTCCCTGCAGGCCTCGGCTAGTTCTTCAGTGAGCCTGGCCTCTGTTTCTTCCACGCCCAGTTGATAAGATGCCTACTTCTCAGCTTCGAAGGCCTCCTTGGCCAGCTGAGCAGCCTCATTAGCCCGTTGAAGCTCGGCCTTCAGATCCAGCACGATCTGCCTCGACGTTGCCAACTCCAGCTCGGTCTTGTACAGCAACTTGCGCTGGTCCTCGGCTTGGGTCTCAGCAGACTTCAACCCGGCTTCGGCGCTCTCTCTATCCCGCTCGGCGATAATCAATTTTGCCTGGAGCTCTTGGCTTTCGGCCTTTGCAGCTCCTGTGGCCTTCTCGGCTTCACGGCGGAGGAGCATCTCATTTTTCGCCTCCCCTCGGGCCTCTTTAACCCACTCCTCCGCCACGAAAACTTCTTGCGTTATCTGATCAAAAATGACATAAGTACATAAATGAAAGAAATATAAAGAAGATAGGCAGAAACTTGGCATAGGAATTTAAAGACTCACCATCGCAAGATCCCTCTTCAGGCATAGGAAGAGGTCCTGCTGCTTCAGATTCCTCACTGCCTCCATGTCTTTGGGCAGGAGGAGTGGCTGCTCCAAAGCCTCCGCCACGTATGCGGCCTGACCTCTTCGGTACTCCCTGACCGAGGAGTCCCATGGAATAAGCACCCCATCCACCTCAAGCCGAGGAGACCAGGTACGCGCCGATATGCGCACGTCCGCTCTATTCTGGTCACCCTGACTATCAATGGAGGTCGACCTTTTTTCCCAGGGCTCCATGGCCGTCTTCTGCTGCTTAGCCCCCTTCCTCTGGAGGATCTCCCCCTCCTCCTGCTCCGTAATCGATCTCTTCTTTTTCAGATCAAGAATGGGCTTCAGACCTAAAGCAGTTGGAGGAAGAGGGAGTGGAGGGAGCACGGGAGGAACTTGGGATATAGGGGTCTCCCTTGAAGTTCCCCTCTTTGCCCTTCCAGCCAGCAGTTCTTTCAGACCTTTGCCCTTCTGGTTCGGTGCCATCTCCTCTTCAGACGAGCTGCCTAAACAGGTCACCACAGCAATAGGCGCGTGTGTGCTCAGACGGTCACCAGTCTCCCCACCAAGGTTAAGAAGGCAAGCTGTGCCGGGCGTTGTGTCACCTTCCTCCTCGAACCGAAACCGATCTATCTCCTCCTCCAGAGACAGACGTGATGATGCGGTCCCTTCCTCGGCCGCTTCGGCTGCTCCTATCGGGACTTGTTGCAGAGGAGCTATGGCAAGCGGAACACCCTGGGGTATCGGAAGCGAAACAGGAGGGAGATCACGATTGGCAAGAAAGCCCGGCTTTGACACATCAATCCTATGAAGCCGAGGATCACCAGCTCTTATACTGCTACCGATCTCCTAGAACGACCTCGAAATCGGTTCGAATGTGGACGGCACCCAGCTGCCCGTCCTCGTTCACGAAAATCTCCGCTCGAAGCAAGAAATTCAAGGCAGGGACGTTTGTGTGGCTCAGCCGAGGAGCTACTATGTTTTTATCTGCAAAACCGTAACGAAACGAGTCGTTAGGAAACCCAGGCATAGCATTAAGAGACAACAAAGTTGACAAGGAAACAATGGTATAGTTAGCACCGAAGAATCTACTATCTAAAAAACAAAAAAGGAAAATTGATTTAAAGGTTTCCCACCTGGGTCCCCCTCTTTAACGGGGCAGTGGACGCCATCATGTCACGCTCCGGAGGCTATCAGGTAATCATCCTTCATGTTCTTATTGGACCTAGGGAGGCAGGAGATGGGTCTAACGACGGGCGAGCGGGATTTAAGGTAAAATCCCCCGTCAGATTGCGTGTGACCCTCATACAGGTGCACCACGTCATACCAGGTGAGCCCTAGTTCGAGGTGCCTATTCAGCGCGTCGATGCTACCTAGAATCCTGAAGACGTTCGGCGCACACTGCTGAGGGCACAGCCTATGGTGGAAAAGGTAGTCGCGGGTGATCCTACCCATGGGGAGCGTCATCCCTCCTTCCAAAAAGGCTATCACTGGGATAACGACCTCCCCCTCCCTCCTATCCAAGTCTATTCGGTTTGGATGACAATATCGCAGACCTACCTCTTCGGGAATATGGTATTTACTCTTAAAAACCTCTATTTTTACAGGGGAGTCCACTAACTCCATGAACTTGCCCATATTGACTAACTAAAGGAAGGGTAGTATAACCGACTTCCTATGAATTGAGATCTACAAGGCCAAGAGGTTTGGCCGAGGAGGAAATTAACTACAGAACACAAGCCCACACTCTGGCATTTGTGAAAACAAAATAGAAAGGAACACTAACCTTCGAATATTAAAAAGGTAAAGTGGGTTTTGTTGGGAAGAATAAGGAGAGATTGAGGAGTCTTTGTTAGCAAGAGATCTCAGAGGATGCGAGTTGGAGAAGTTGAAGATACGAAAAGTAAGGAAATGATGTCCCCTGGGTGGCTATTTATAGATGAAGCGGAAATTACCCCGCCCAAATTTTTAAATAAAATGTCCGCCGTTGGATCCATCCCTCACCGTTCGATGGACGTGACATAGCGCCGCCTAGAGCAATCAATGCTGATTCATGATTTTCGAAGCATCGGTATTACTCACAAAGTGCACGAAGCGGTAATCCAGTGCAAGCAAGCCCACGAGCGAACTGGCGCAACTTAAGTGAATCAAAACTCTCCTTTCCTCCTCGGGTGGGAGGAAAGAAAATCAGAGTTTTGAGGGGCTATTGTGGGCACAGAGGCCCAAGATCATGTGCTAGGCCACACAGCACTTGGAATCCCAAGATCACGCGTTGGGCCTTGCAAGGGTAAAGGCCCAAAGACGTTCACTAAGCCCAATCATATCTGAGGATGGAGCCAGGTCCGAGGAGGCTAAAAGTGAAAGCCCGGACTCCCAGAACGTATCAGTGCGTTCTGGAATAAATAAGGACGTCCGAGGAGTAGACCTAACCCCTAATGAATGGGACTCCCTAAAATATCTAAGGAAAAGGATCACCACCGCATTAAATGTGCTGCACCCACTCCCCTGGCCGCATTTATGTGGAGAAGACCCCTAAACAGTGTAATCTCGATCACTGCAACTCTGAGGAGATTAAAAAAGATACATGGTGGGACAGGTACTCAAGTGGAGGCTTAAACAATCGACAAGTGTAGGGTGTAGATGGTTTAGAAGGAGCTATATAATGTAGAGGTCTCCTTCAGAAAAAGGGGATCCAAAAAAGTTTGTGTAAAGAAACTAAGGACAGTCAAATTGAATATAATCTCCTCGGACCATTGTCGAGGACGTTTACTGAATTAAATCCTGCATTCTATCCTTTCTTGGGCCCAAAATCTGTCTAATTGTGTGTTTATTCTTTTCTAGCCCAGTTTCTCGATTCCCTCTCTCTCTACAAATTTATTATTGTTGGGCCTTCGGGCTGGTCCATTCTCCTTGGGCTGGTGTGCTGAAACCGTGTCCCTACAAAGGTATTTTTTGACCGTTGGATCTACTTTAATCCAATGGTTTAAAAAATGTGTAACTCTAAAGAGTTACACCAGGTGTAACTTGAACTCATCTTATAAACTTTTATTAATTCAAGTATAAAGTTTAATGAAAAATTTTACCATGGTATAAAAGAATTGACTAGTCGTTGTAAATATAATTTTATAATAATTCAATGTTTATAACTTATTATAAAAATATAAACATTAATTAAATAAATTCATTACTTTACAATTTAAAAAATTATTTTGAATTTGAAACTAAGTATAGAAATAGATCCTTCTCAAAAAAGTATAGAAATAGGTCATCAAATTAATTTATCCTCCTCTCATTCTTCTCCTTTCTTTTTAATTAAAACGGATCAATACTTCAATGCTTCAACTCTACGTGGCTGTAGCTTGATGAAATCTACATTATTAACTCTAGTCAAGGCGCCGCAAATGCGCCAAGCCAAAGTTCTAGGCTTCAACGTTATTGCTTTCTCTCTTTTTTTTATGAGAAATGATGTCCACAACATTTTTCACAACATTTTCACAACAAATCCTAAGTGGTAGGTTGTTACTGGTTGTTATTGTTGGGGTAAAAAGGTAATCTTAGTGTTAGGTTCAAATTTGAACCTATAACAACTAACCACCTATGATTTGTTGTGAAAATGTTGTAAAAAATATTCTGGACGTAGCATCTCTCTTCTTTTTTTTTCTTTTTTTTTTTTTTTGAAGGGACGTTATTGCTCTCTCAATTTGGAACAAATGCAATTTTTTTCTTGGCGAAAACACCATTTTGGTCCCTATATTTTGAGGTCATAGTCAATTCGGTCCCTACATTTTGAGAGTAATCAATTTGGTCCCTGCTATTTTCAAGTCACAATTAATTTGGTCCCTACCGTTAAATGACTAACGAAATCAGCTTAAGTGGCAAACGGAATGTACACGTGACATAAATTAAATTAATATATATATATATATATATATATTCCTTCTACATCAACCTTCCACGTTAGCTCCACTCTTGTTAAAATCCCACGTGAGTCTCACATGACTCACTTCTCATCAACGTCATCCTCACCAACTTAAGAAGCATAATTACTGGTCCACTTCAATTAGGATTTCACAAAATTGAACTCAATTGCTTATACAAAAGCCTCCAAATAAAAGCTTATTTAGCTACAAAGTATATGAACAAACATGGTGACCCAAGCATCATTCTAATTAATCGTATGTCACAAACCCATTATAAGTGGAATAATATTATGAAATACTTTTTCTTAAAATTCACAAAGAAATTACACATAACAACTCACCTTCTGTTTGGGTTTGTCATTGACATTTGGGTTCTCTGTTTCTTTGTCTCTTTGAGGGTCGAGAGCTCAATTGGGAATCGGCAATGGAGTCAGCGAGATGAGAGTGGAGTCAGCGAGAAGAGAGTGGAATCAGCGTGATGAGAGGAGCTTTGATCTTGGGGATTAGGTGAGAAGAGGTGCGGCTATGAAGAAGGAGTTCATGTTCATTGAGGAGCTTTGTTCATCAATGGTTTCAATCTACAATCACCAGAGTCTGCGGGAAGAGAGTGGAACCGGTGAGAAGAGATTAAGCTTTGATTGTGGAGATTAGGCAAGAAGAGATGCAGCTGTCAAGAAGGATTTCATCTTGGGTTAGGGTTCAAAATTTCATTTTGGGGATTAAGGTTTCAATTGTGTCTGAGTTTTTTGGCTAGTGAGGATGACGTTGATGAGAAGTGAGTCATGTGAGACTCACATGGGATTTTAACAGTTGTGGAGCTGACGTGGAAGGCTAATGTGGAAGGAATATATATTTTTTAATTTAATTTATGCCACGTGTACATTCCGTTTGCCATCTAAGTTGATTTCGTTAGTCATTTAACGGTAGGGACCAAATTGATTGCTCTCAAAATGTAAAGACCAAATTGACTGTGACCCCAAAATGTAGGGACCAAAATGGTGTTTTCGCTTTTTTTCTTTGGTTCCCTCTCAATAGACAAAAGGAAATGTAGCAATTGACTCCAACTCCTCTGTCTCACTCCAAATGCCTAGTAGATTTCATCCCCAACCAACCAATATCTACCAAGTGTCCTCTCTTATTTTTTTTCCTCTCGTGTTTAATACAATGAACTTATTATGCGACTTTTTGTCACAACTATGATGTTACAGAATGTAAATTGTGAAGAAAAAATAGTGAATTTATGTGCAAATAATAGACAATCACTCACAATCTGACACATCAAAATTATGGCAAAAAGTCGTGACCCCCAACCTAACAAAAACTGACCAAGTCACCCTCCATTAATTTTTAAAGTTAAGCATTTGGCAAGAGTGTGTAAAACCTAGGAACATTACACCATTTGGTAATGTTCCTAGAAATTCCTGAATCTGACAATACTGATGCCATAGGCTACCTGACTACCTCTCCCTTGCACCATTGAGTGTGTGTTTTAAGGGAAGTGCCTCTCATCTTAATCCCATCTTTCAAGGTGAAATTAATCATTATTATTCTCATTGGCCATGACAATGATCACGATCACGGTTGGAGGGTCCCTGAAACTTGTTCATGCATTTTTTATACTCCTAGTTTTAGTGCACTTGAGACCAGCCCTTGGATTCATTTCAGGGGTTGGGGTTGGAGTTGGAGATGCTAACAAGATCAGTTGTCTAGAGGGGGAGAGACAAGCACTCCTCGAGTTCAAAAAAGGCCTTGTTGATGACTATGGCAGGCTCTCTTCGTGGCGGAGCGAAGATGAAAATAAGAATTGCTGCAATTGGGAAGGAGTTATTTGCAACAACCAAACAAGTCATGTACTTGAGCTTCATCTTGGGGTTGATCCTTCGTTAGTAATCCCATCTTTGCAAGGTATGATTAGTCCTTCACTACTTGAGTTGCCTTGCTTAACTTTTCTGGATCTCAGTGGCATAGATTTAAAACGAAGTCATATCCCAGAGTTAATTGGTTCTCTCAGTAACTTAAAATACCTGGATCTCTCTTTTGCCAATCTCACTGGGCCAATTCCACATCAGCTTGAAAACCTTTTGCACTTACAATATCTCGATCTTGGCAGTAATGATTTGAAAATTATTGATTTCAAATGGTTGTCTCATCTGTCTTCATTAGAAGGCCTTACCCTGGATTTCATAAATCTTAGTAGCGTTGCCAATGATTTGGCTGGAAGTTGTGAGTCATCTCCCTAATTTAACAACCTTGAGTATGTGGAGGTGTGATCTGCCTCCAATGAGTCTCTCATCTCTTCCCCATCTCAATCATTCAAAATCTCGTACTTCTCTAAAACTTCTAGAACTCAGTTCCAATCAACTTGCCCACATTCCAAAATCTTTTGGGGATATTTGTACATTACGTGAATTGTATTTACGTAGTAACAATCTCAATGGACAACTTGTTGAGCTAATGAATAACTTGTCTGGATGTGCAAAAGACTCATTAGAGGTTTTGGACTTACAATATAATCAAATTACAGGATTGTTGCCTAATTTTGCAATATTTTCTTCCTTTGAAGAAATATATCTTTCAGAGAACAAATTAAATGGGACTTTTCCCAAAAGCATTGGAAACCTATATAAGCTCGAGGGTTTGAGTGTCTCTTCAAATTTTTTAGAAGGTGTGATCTCTGAATCTCTCTTCTCAAATCTCTCCAAATTACAGTCTTTAGTCTTGTTCAATAAATCTCTCTCTCTTGAATTTAGCTTTGATTGGGTTCCCCCTTTCCAACTGAAAGATATATTATTGAAATCTTGTAATTTAGGACCTAGATTTCCAAATTGGATTCGAACTCAAAGAAAAGTTTCCCTCCTAGAGATCTCTGATACTAAAATTTCAGATACCATCCCAGCAGAGTGGTTAGCGAACCTGCCTCCAACATTAACAGTTCTAAATCTTTCTAACAACCATATATATGGGCGGTTACCAAATGTGTCACAAAAAGATTGAATGATCTTGCAATTGATTTGAGTGCTAACCGTTTAGAGGGTCCACTACCACATTTTCCAACAAATCTCACAATCTTAAATCTTTGTAAAAATCAATTTTCAGGGTCTATCTCTTCTCTTTGTAAAATCAATGGTCAATTGTTGGCTTTCCTGGACCTATCCTATAATAGATTATCTGGAAGACTTCCTAATTGTTTTATGCAATGGCCAAAGCTAGTCATTTTGAATTTAGCTGGCAACTACTTCTTTGGGGAAGTTCCAAGCTCTTTGGGCTCGCTGTCTGTGCTCAACACGTTGAATCTAAAAAATAATAATTTCTCTGGAAACTTACCTTCGTCCCTGAGAAATTGCAGTTCCTTGATAGTTATGGACATGAGAAATAATAGATTTTCTGGGAACGTACCAGCATGGATTGGGGAACGCCTACCAAGATTGATTTTTCTATCTTTACGTTCCAATATGTTCAATGGAAGCATACCATTGCATTTGTGCTGGTTACAAGATTTACAAATCTTGGACCTCTCTATAAATGACATATCCGGAACTATACCACAATGTCTCAATAATTTCACAGCCATGGCTCAGAAAGGATACTCTTTCTTTGAAAGTTTGATTCCTTATTCATATGATAATTATGGCGCCATTATGCAAGAATATTTTGGTAGTGTAATGGTTGAGTTGAAAAGAAATGAGTATGAGTACAATGGTAGAAATCTTCTACTAAAGATCATTAACCTTTCAAGTAACAAATTGATCGGGAAACTTCCAAGTGAAATCTCAAGCCTTTTGGATTTGTTGGCACTAAATGTATCAAGAAACAAATTAATTGGAGAAATCCCTCAAATGATTGGTCAATTGAAGCAGTTAGAATCACTTGACATGTCATTTAATCAGTTTTCAGGTGAAATCCCATCTAGCATGTCGGAGTTAAACTTTTTGAGCTTTCTGGACTTATCTTACAACAATTTGTCTGGAAACATTCCTTTAGGCACTCAAATCCAGGGTTTCAATGCATCTTATTTTATTGGAAATGGGGCACTTTGTGGACCTCCTCTCACACAGAAGTGTCCAGGTGAAGAAACTCCAAACCGAAGTGAAGTGACTACTAAAAATAATGAAGAGAATGGAGATGAATTGGGAAAATGGTTTTATGTGGGAACAGGATTTGGATTTGCTATAGGGTTTTGGGGAGTATGCGGGTCTTTGGTGTTAAAGCGTTCTTGGAGACATGCTTATTTCTTGTTATTGGACAACATGAAGGATTGGCTTTATGTAACAATAACAGTGAACATTGCAAGATTACAAAGGAAGATTCAGAGGCAGGGATGACCACTTTGTCTGTAGAGGTTAGCAAGGTAATGTAATATGTCTATTAATCTTTTATATAAGCTATGGGCAGCAATTAATTTATCCTTGTCATATATATATATATATATATATATATATATATATTACCCTAAACCAAACGTAACTGCTAAAATCATTAGTCTATTTCAATTTTAGTGTTTTGTTTCCACCTTATCTCACAATTTCTTGATTTTGCCGCACATGCCAAGAAGTATATTTTCATATATAGTGGTGCTTAAGGCTATATACTTAATCCGCGCGGTAAAGTTCACTTTGCATGAAGTAGTTCTACTTCTAATTCTATATATTTAGTGCATCAAGACTCATGATGGTTTTCTTTTATCTTTGGTGCTAATATCAGGAGTTGCTGCTGCTGGTGCTCGCGTCAAAATAAGTGTCAGAAACACCGTTTGTAACATTTGTGTGGCTGTGGATCTATATTATGCTTTGTTTCATCGTCATTTCGTTGGTAGCTACCTCTCTTCAATTAAGCAAGTTAATTTACAAAGAGAAATTGTGTAATTTGAATCTAGTTTAATGTTTGAGTGTTACCATCCTGGACTATTTGCACTGTTACCTTTGTTGTTTCATATATATATATATATATATATATATATATATAGTGCGTATGTTTTTGATTTATTTTCTTATCGAATGTTTGAATTTGTCAACAAGTTATTTGATACAAATTGGGAAGAGGTTTTGATTGATAAAAAGAATTTTATATATGTATATATGTACAAACACCTATACTAAATTTATTTTCCCTTTCACAAATAGATAATAATAAATAATTAAAATATAGTTAGAATTATATTATTTGAGTTAATTAGATAGATTGATAGACTAATTTTAATTTCCTTTTATAAATTTATAAAAATTAGATTGACTAACCTTGCATTATTAAAAATTATATATAATTTTTAATATGAAATAGTCTATCGTATTTGCCAATAAATTACCGAAAAAATTTGAAAAAAAAATTTACAATTCTAATCTAAAATATAAAAATATTTTTATCACGTATACATATAAACATATATAATATTAAAAATATTATATGGGCAATATCATAACTTACTTTCTCTAACTTTATCTTGTTTTCATTTTTGTCCCTATAATGTCAGTTTTAATGTTGCGGCAACTTAAATACGCTTTTAATGCAACTCTTCTATCTATATCACTGTTATGGTTCATAAAATAATGCAGTTTTGCTTTGATACAAAATATAAATTGCATCTTTATTGAGCTTTCTGTCATTTACTACAAATTAAGAATTATTTATTTTTATCAGAAATTACCAAATAAAAAAGAAGTAAAAGTGAGAGTAATTGTTAATGAGAGAGAGAGAAGAGTGCTATTAACTAAAAGTTTTTAAGCAATGAATAAAGAGAACCAAGTGTACATATTATGGATCCATAACATCTACAAAACCGAAGGCAACAGCATATTGAAATTCTGCTACGCAAAAAATTAGTAAAGAACACCGCCCTCTCTCTCTTTCTCTCTCTCTCTCTCTCTCTCTCACACACACACACACATACTTTAGCAGATATAAACAATATAGATTATTAAATAACTACATCAATGAATGGCGAGTAAACTATAAACACCGTGCAACCAATTATATAACAACATCCATACAACCCAAAGCTCAGATGCACGCTAACGTGAAACTCATATTAAACCAACCGAGTAAACTTCATTCCAACTGACCAAGAATAAAAGAGAGAAATAGAAGTGAGAAGCCTTTTATAGAATAGACGTTACTCGAACTGAGTTATCAGCTGATCCAGTCAAGAAGATGGGCAAAGTCGGGTGCCAATCAACCGTTGTTATAGCAGCAGTGTGTGGAAGAGTTCTCAACCCATTTCTTTGACCACGAACCTGAGCCAAGTTAAACAAACGATAAATTAAATTAGAATAATCAGTACGGCAGAAAATCAGCATTTGTAGTTCTGGTCAATATATTGATCAGGGTCAATAGCAAGTCAACTCTGATTGCCATAGATTAAAAAACAAAGGAAAGCCAATGACATTGTGTGCACTTGGACATGTCTTCATGCACACAGGCACAGGCACACACATATGAGAATGAGAAACAAGAAGGTTGGCGTGGGTGAGAGATCAACCTGATATATAGGTGCTCTTACTGAACCAGATGTCACCAGTAGCCTCCTCCCATTAGCATCTAACGCCATTTCATGTCTGCAAAGTTTTGAGCTCTCAGCGTCACAGAACCTACAGAATGGAAAAGAATCAAGTTATCAAGGTTCCTTCTGCTAACTATAACACAACAATATAGAAGATGCAACTATAATAACAAATACCAGAACATGACAGATTTTTACAGGGTAACAGCATAAAACAATATGTGCAAAGGCAGTATCAACATTATAAAAAGTAATGGGTTCACCACCGGGAAAGTGTGGGAGATGGATTATGCACAGCACACGATCCTCCACAAAAATTAACGGAATCAAATAAATGTCATAGTTATTTTAGTCTTTATGTGATTTTCAATCTTCCATGAACCTTCACTACTTATAAAACCAATGAATTAAGGGCAGAACAAGGATTTTATGAATTGGAAGGGGGGAGGGGGCAAAATTATAGCAAATACAAAATTGAACTAATTTAATTGAGTCATACAGAAAGGCAATTTATGCTCATGTAGTGGATTAGGCAAATTAGACCACAGCCCCACTATAGCGCCTATAGCTAATAACATAAAGCTCCTATGATATTGAACAACATTATAATTCCATAATCCTCCAATTTGAAATATAAATGTATAATACATTGGCTATTACATCATTGAGTACCTAGAAAGCATTAAATGAATCTCACTTTTTGTGAAAGTTCAATAACTACAATGACAGTTAAATGTCAGAACCAGTCAGTACAGCTAATCTTAACCAATATATTCTTTTCCTGAGGATAATAGTCTTAACCAAAATTCACTTTAGATAACAGAGTGCCAGCAAGACAAATACCTACTACAGTTTCTTGACCATAGGACTTGACCTTGGTTTTGCAAGCTCCATTCAAAAATCTAACACCAAAAAACAAATTCTGTGAGGGTTATATTAGCATAATATGGCAAAACCTTATGCTATATAAAGTTCAAAGAAAAAACTAAGCTGTATTTACAGAGCTATGCCTAAATTTGAATTGAAAACCAAGATATACTTGCCTTTCCATCTGACCCCAAGCTAAAAATGCTTGTCTCATCAGGCCCAAAAAGAAGAGAGCTTATCGCAGAATCATGTGCAGGCCACCCAGTAATTTGTAGACCAGCAGCCATGTCTTTGACAAGTTAAGGGGTATGCATAATAATGAGGATATTTCTGCTCAGGCACCCTCATCCGTGATTATTGGGCAAGATTTTCTTTTCATTAACCATTTAATTTTCCATCAAATGACTAGGTTAACCCCCCAGTTAAGATACAAGTAAGCCTCCGAAATGCACTTAAAAGGGCTGGGTTAGCAGAAAAGGAGTTTATGTCTTCTTAAGTATGTGCAACCACAAATTTTAAAACCAAAGGTTTTTGTTTTCACATGCAAACTGGATAAATGCAGATTAAGAAACCAGGTCATATAATCATTACAGGATACCAAACATGTGAATCATTCCATCAGTAGCAGAAGCTGCTAAAATCTTCCCATTGTGATTGAAGCATAAAGAAGTTATTGCAGGTGGATCTTTACCAAGAGGAAGGACTGTCTTCACGAAAGGCAAAGATCATTAAGGGATAAAATAAAAACTGGCAACTGAGTGCAAAAATAAAGTTCTAAGACAAAAAGTCACGAACCACAGCCTTCCAGGTTTTCATGTTCCAGACAGTTAAGGAAGCAAACCCTAAATTGTCGTTATAACTTGAGCCATTCCTACAAAGAAAATGAGTTCCTATTAATCTATTGCACCAGTAGAAAGAACAATAAAATTGATAAAATAAGAAAAACTAAAAAAATGGTAAATAATAGATAAGAAAGATAAACCCATGTTCAATCTCTGGAAAATTGCATGATTGGGAGATCAGGGTCCATAAGAAACACTCCCAATGGTTTTAACCAATACTAAAGTCATTTCAGTAGCACAATGCAAGCATAATTCTCTTTTTATATAATTATTATTATTAATTTATTATTGAAATCTTACACATGCATCCAATGGGTCTTGAACTCTAAACCTTAAACTCCATCCCATTCCTTGAATTATTATTTATTTATTTATTCTTTTTTTTTTTTTTTGGGGGGGGGGGGGGGGGGGGGGGGGAGAGGTTGGTTGGGGAGCTCATTGGCATAGCAGCAGCATCATCCTTCTAGTAGAGGTGTTATTGAACAGATCTCTAGGCAACCACAGAATGTCGTATTTTAACACTTCCATACAAACATTTAAGACTATTAGAAGAAAATACCCTTTGGAGGCGGCCGCAGAAACAAAAATTGGTTCTACAGGGCTGCACTTTAGATCCAAGACACTGCAGCACCAAAAAGATGTTAAGAGCAAACACTAAGGAAGAGGAGAATTACAGCCATAGGATATATAGGATAAACCTTGGAAATGCTTCAGTTGTGCTGAGATCGCAGACAACTCTCTTTGCATCAACATTCCATGCTTTAATGCCTCCATCAGCAGTGCCTATGAGAAGCTTTTGTCAAAAAGAACCACAAAACTTAAAAGAATGAATTTCAATCTCAAATAATCAACATCATTCAATATCAAACCATATATGCAATCACTCATAAAGGCCAGTTTACATACCAAGCGGTCAGATTTACACTCCCAGTCAAGTGACATGATCTCTGCCCCACAATAAATGGTCGCATTTCTTGATGCCGGAGTTGAAGAGTCATATGTCCATATCCTTTGTTTTAAATGCGTGGAGAATAATAAGGAATCAACTTGAAATCAGCACATAATTAGAAATTTAAAAAAAGGTACATGCACCAAGCCTTCTCAGGCATGCTCAACAACCAAGGTCATCACAACTCAAATCAATAACCCATCTACGCAGGATAAATCTAGAAATTGTTTCTTTTCTTCTTCTTTTCCTCTTTTTTGAGAAAAGGGGTGGGGATCCATCTAAATCCATTTTAGCCTATAGGAATTTCAATATATACAAGCCATAAGGGACAAGGAATCTTAAACCCTTACATTAAATCTTTATTAAGTTTAATGTTACCTACTTGCAAAAAAGAATACCTTACTGTACCATCTATAGAAGCACTGGCTATATTGTTCCCTGATGCAGAAAAGCGGCACCGACTGATTGGACTTGTGTGACCCAAAAATGTCTCCTAAAAAACCATGGTATTCCAGAAATTAGAGACACTCCAATAAAGAATAGCTTAGACATACAGGAAAAGAACAACATGTCTTTGTAGAAAGGTACAAATTGATAAATGAAAATTATCTAAATCTAAAATCTTCAAATTTTGAAATATGGATTTATCAGATATTTTACCTGAAAGTCTACTTTAACTTCTGGAAATTCTTCTTCTATGTGAACTTCCCTGCCATTTTCTGCCACACCAAATTCAATAACTACTTAACCAGCAATGAGTTCATAAATACTGTCACAATTAACTCACATATTCAAGTAAAAAACATGAAATCAGAAACCAGATTAAAAAGCTCAACCTGCAATACCATACAGTGAAAAAATTAATTTGACTGTTTCCTCAGGAAACAAAAAAAAAAAAACAAATAATGAGTTCTCAAACTGGTCCAGTAAAATAAATGATTCTTTACATTACCATGCTGTCAACCACTCATACAGAATCTTGATTCTCTTTAGATCTCTTTAAAGATTATATCTACATTTTAGCCATCTTTTGCTGTTCAGATTGACAATACCATTTCACACATCAACTCTCTTGCCACTGCAGTCATATTTTTTTTTCCTAAATATTCTACATTAGCCAATGGATCTGCTCATATAATGAAGCATAAATGTAGGGTTACTTTACACATTTTTTAAATTCGCAAAATTTTTACATTATCTGCCCTTATCTTTCACAACTGGTCTACTAGATTTCTCTAAATTTACAGGTTTCTGATATCATCTATCTTATCTTCCCACTAATGAAAGCTCAACATGTCACCCTATAAATGTCAACTACTCCTATAATTTTTATAAAAGAACTTCTGTTAGCTTGTTCACTATCATGAACTTATGGAAGAGAAACTGTACAGAACAGCAATCTACCAATACAGGGGCCATCTGGCCACATTTGACTGGAATCACCAGTTCTACCATCTCCCATATCAAGATTTGATGAAGTGGTTGAATTATGAAACAACTTGGACGTGGTAAGCTCAGATTGAACTTGAGAAGGCTCAGTAACAAAATCTTGATCCAGCACTGTTTCAGCTAATTGTGGAGTAGCAGGAGCACAGGCTTCATGTATCTCCCTGTATATAATAGGATCTTCTTCATGCATAAAACTTGATGAACTTTTGGTTTGTCCTGTGCTTGCATCCGGTAGAGATGAAGCATTACTGAGTTCCAAAAAAATAAGGATGACAGATATCAAAATAGTTCTGTCTATAGCTGTTATAGTCATAATGGAAATAGCAAAGACCATTCCTTACCACTTTAACCGACCTAATTGAGCTTCTTTTTCCTCCAGTAAAGCTTGAAGTTGTGACAACTTAATATTGAGTTGCTTTATATCCTTTCTGAGACGGTTGGCAGTATTCTTCTCTGCACTGATCTTTAATAGGGCAGGGAGGCGTGGCGTGGTTAAGGATATATTCTCAAAACTCAGTCAGTAATAAATTGACTTTTTCTTTTAAAAAAAGAAAAACGAAAAAAAAAATTTTTTTTTTTTTAAATACCCCATATCATGATGATATCATGTAATTATTGGTGGAAACAAATCAAAGAGAATGAATGAGCTAACCTTTTTTGGAGAAGCGCATATGAATATTGAGGAAAGAGATGGCATAAAAAAAAATGGCTTACCTTATTTTAGAATTCCATTTAGCCCCCAAAGACACACTTCACAATCATTAAACTTGAAGGTCTTTTTTTTTTTTTTTTTTTTTTGAGCAAACTTAAGGGCATTTTTTAAACAAAACTGTTTTTGAAATGATGGTTGTGAACTAGTAAATGCAAACCTCACTAAGGTAGGGCCTTTAGGATCCACCCCTAGGGAGTAAATGCATTGGAAATATAGGGGAATGGTGAAACCAAAGTATCAAATTATATTATATTATATTTTATATATATATATATATATATATGAATTGCTCTGAAGGATATGAGTTCCATTGAAGATCTCACTAAAGAAGTTCCTCACAGAAAGACGTAAGGCCTCATACCATTCCTTTGAGAAATAAATACGAAATTCAGGATCCAGGTTTGGGTTCTTTATATATGGAATGGCTGCACCACATGCCCAAAATTATAAATCAAGGAGAAGGTAGTCCAGTAGAACACAATAGAATAATTAAAAGAGAAACCCACCAAACCATGCAGTCCAGTCCTTGCCCCTCTGCAAAAATTCATTGCCATTCATCTCGAACAAATCTACAACTTTGTCCCTCCTCCCTGATTGTATGGCATGAGCAATATAGCATCGCAGAATTGAGACCTCCAATTTAGACAAAGTAGCAATATGTACAGTTTCAGATGCTGAAGAAAAGCACTTCTTGAAAAAGCTCAAGAGACCAACTAATTTTGCTGCCTGAAATTTGGGTATGTAAACTGAGAAGATTAAGTCTAAAATCTTATCCACTTGAAACCCTTTACCAATATCTGTGCCTAATTCACTCTCAAAAGTTTGCAGAGTATTAGTAAATCCTCTGAAGACAAGAAACTCCCTCACAAGTTCCTCAGCATACTGAATGTTCTCCATCTTTTTCTGCTACACCTACAATGATAAAGATACCTTCAGCCCCATAATTACTTGCATCTTTAACGTAACAGAATTAATTTTTTTTTTTTTTGGGGGGGGGGGGGGGGGGGGGGGGGGTGTTTAAGTCCCTGAACAAGAGACTGCACTATACACATCTCACTAACAAACAGATGTATGAAATGTAAACAGTAAAAAGTATATGCTTTCATATGGGATTATCTAATAGTACATTTCTACACTCACTAGAAAAGTAAATCTGACTATATTAGTTTCCTACTTCAATTAGTTCGTATGTCATATCCACAATCTCTACATGTATGTACATAACTGTTTCATTCTGCAATTTATCCACAAAAAAAAAGACTGCTTCATTCTGCACATAAGAGCAGTCCTGTAACATATAACAAATGCCTAATTGCAAAAAGTAACTAAATCTTATTTCAGTAACAACAAAAGCAACCAAAGAGTACATTAATGAAGATGCTGATTATAATGGTGATGGTGACAACAAAGATGACAGAAATAAATGACAATGACAATAAAAAATAAATAAATATTTCATTGCAACAACAGCTTAATGTAAATTCAAATAATGCACAAACCCAAGGGTAATGCACCAGGGCTTAAACTCAAAATGAGTATTCAAGGTCAAAACAACATTCATAAGCCCTGATATTTGCAACCAGGGCATGTCCTTCATACGGGAAGAAGGAAACTAACATATTTATGGGAAGTAAGATATTGGGACTCTAAAGATGTCAGTCTAGAAAAGGTGTGGAAAGGGGTTGAGCCAGGTACAGTAAGTATCATACATGTGTTCAAAGAGGCTAAAATTATAAGAAATAGGACAAATTTCAAACATTGATAGTAATAAGTTCATTGAGCTACCTTGCAACATATCAAACTTGCTCGATACCGTTTCAATTTCAGCAGATATGAATACTTGCTAAATACCTACTCGCTACTGAATCTAATTCATGGGGCTATCAGAACTTGTTAATTCTTGTACAAAATCACATTCCAATTTCCATTTCAAATGCGCAGTTTGCGCTGAGGATCACACAAACGGGTAACTCCAGTTCCTTCCATAGCAAATCACATAGCCTAAGTATCAAAATTAACCAAACTCAGTGGACCCAAAATTCAAGTTTGACAGTCAAAAATACCTACTCTACCAAATTAGCCATTCCACATAAAGCCAAACACATGGGAAAGTTCCAATTTTTTTTTTTCAAAAAAAACAAACAAACATTCACATATTAATCCAATTCAAACACACCCCACAAGTCAAAGTCCTACTTAACAGATACTAATTCCAATCCCCTATTTACCCATTTGATTTTCTTTCACTATTTAGCAAAAAACCACACAAAAGCTATCAAATTTGAAAAGAAAATCACTTCAAGCTGGAATTTTGTCATCAAATTTAGGTTTCTTAAAAGATCTACTAGGGTTCGGTTCACTTTGATTAACAGTTCAAAGATAAAATGGAATTGGAAGAGAATTTGTGAGGATTGTACCTTATAGAATTGCAGAGGAATCGAAAATGCACGAACTTGAAGGGTTTCGAAGAGAGATTTTTATGATTTTCAAAGAGAAATTATGATTGGATTATTAGTAGGGCTATTTGATTTTTTTTTTTTTTTTTTTTCTGCTAAGTAAAATAAAAGCGTAAGCTCTGACACTTTAAAATTGTTTATGGGGCTTTGGCTAAAATGCGCTGCTAATGTGCGCTGTGAAACTCAGAAATATTTGTAGCTTAATGCCTGGCCAGGATTATATCGGTCCTAGCGAATATACAGTGTAGTGTACTGTTGTTGATGACTATTTTTAAAAAGTTTTGATATTATTTTTATGAAGAAAATAAAAAAATTTGTTGAAATAATTATTTTTTAAAAGATATATTAAAATATTTTTTTAATTAATACCCTTAAGTTATTCGTTAACTTTTTCTAATTATTTTACTATCAATAATCTAATTGCATATTTTTTTCATAAATTATTACTTTGTTATTGATATATTTTTTACTCGTTGAGATTAACTTGCATTTTTTTTTTAAATTCAATAGTTATAATAGAGAAGGAGAAAATTTACATTTTGGATATTTCTATTGAAAATATCAAAATGTGTCCATCAATTGAGCTACAATGCTCTTAATAATTATTTTACATTTTTATGCACGGCTATTTCCACCTCCTGAGATCCCTCTTATATATAGAATTCTTATATATACATTTATGATTCCATGGTCATTCTTTTATATAGTATATAATTTAATTGTTAAACCAAGTGGAGGAAGGGAATTGAATATTAATTCTTCACATAATCTTTTTTCTTTTGTTCTTTTTTTTTTTTTTTTTTGCTATTGTTATTGTCGTTATCTTTTGTATCAACTTGATTGGGGTCTTATTACTATAATATTAACGTGACCTTTGAGACCATCAATTACATGCATAATAAAGAGTGGGGATGAGCAACGACATGACGCTCAAATTATATGAGTAAAGCTTATAATAAGGTAAAATGTTTCTTTCTGAGGGAAAAAATTATGCAAAAACTTGGCATTAATGAACAGTGGATTGCAAAAATAATGAAATGCATCTCAACAACTGTCGCATATTTAGAACTTATGAACGGTGAGCGAAGTGGCTAACACTCCAATCCAGGGGACTCCAATAAAGGAGATCATCTACCACCTAATATCTTGTTTTATGTGAAGAAGGGATTTCAATTTCATTATCACTAAAGAAAGCGAAGAGGAGGAATTGCATGGGTGGTTTTACTGAGTAGAATTAAGAGGCCCCAAGATATTACATATATGTTATTCGCTGATGATAGTATGATCTTCTGCATCTGCAACAACTCTTTGACTTGTTGGGGGAAAAGTAGTTAGAGACTACAAGAGAAATACCTGGGAGTTGGGACTATTGTTGCTGATAAGTAAATTAAACAAGCAAAATTTCTCTACCATAAATGAGCAAATATGGAAGAGAATATACTAATGTTGAATGTGGGGATTTGGCACTTGGGCTTGAGTGAGATGTTTGCATGTCCTTATGAAAAAAAATATATAGTAGGTATATTTTCAGTCTAAAGAAACAAATATATATATATATATATATATATTTAGGCCCATCTTCCAAGTAGTCTGCCCTCCTCCCCTCCAAAATCATCAGTCCAACCCAACCTAGAGTCCAGCCCAAATCCATGTAAATGTTTAGCCCAAAACATAACAAATTTTATTTTAAAACAAAACAAAATAAATTTACAAAATAAAAACCAAACTTAAGGGAAACTTTTAGATATGATGGTGGGGGGAAAGCCATGGAAGAGGACGAGAGGGAAATGGCCAAAGGACAAGTGGACTGGTGATGATAAAATGTGGGAGGGTAGACGGGAAACTTCTAGGAAGGTGCTTCCTTTACAATTGCCATTACATTCTTTTCTATTTACAAAGATACCATTATTTCAAATCATTAGTTCTTTTAAATGTTTCATTTGATAATCAATTTTAAAATTTTAGTTTAGCAATAATAATAATAATAATAATAGTAATAATAATAATAATAATACAAATACAAATATATATATATATATATATATATATATTGGTGCATAATTCTAAACAGTATAACAGTACACCTCGGTATCGAAATATTCTATTTTAGTAGTCAATCTGAAATGGTCTTCGAAACAAAATTCAAAACCTTGATATAGATGCTCATTTGAAAATTTTTTTCCTTATACTCCAAGCCCTCCCTAGCTTAAATTCCTGGATTTGTCACGCACTTATGACGTGACACACTAACGACTAACTAGCATGATGGGATCTTGTGTCAACGCATTATAAAGCATGGTACGTTGATGTGGCCAATTACAAATATGGCTAGGGTTGATGTGGTAAAACTCTCTGACACCACATGACCATGCATTTTTCCCCCCTTTTTGGTTGAAAATTTTGGTTTTTGCTATTCGTGATTCAATGCTTTACCAAGAAAAAATTTGGCTCTAATACCATATTAATCTTATTGAGTGATTGAAAAAAAAAAAAAAAAAAAAACAGAAGTAAGGAATTGAACATGGATTGACTTGACTGCCTATGCCTACTGCAGAAAGCCCTTGGTAACTATATCTTTGCATATGAAGTTTTTTTTTTTTTTTTTTTTTTTTAAATGAATTCAATATAAGGTTTATATAGTAGAGAACTTTAGAATTAGTTTGCTTATTCTAGAGAACAAATGTCTCAAACTCCTTAAAATAGAGAATGAAGGTCCCCAAACGCCTTAAATTAGAGAACTAAGGTCTCAAATCTCCTTCAATGAAACCTTTTTCTTTTTGGGGGGGAGGGGGGATCCCTGTCTTTTTGTTTCGCCCCCTACGAAACTTTTTCTTTTTCATTTAACTTCCCTATATATATATATATATATATATATATATATAATATATTTGTTTCGCCTCCTTCTCAATATATATATATATATATATATATATATATATATATCCCTCATCCACGAGAAATTACTAGTACTTTGCTTTGAAGGCCATGTACACAGGGCCATCTGTTAAGACTAGTGATTAGCAATACAAGTCAATCTCATCTAGCTTTACAATTTATAACTTGGAGCTTTTAGCCCCCCCCCCCAAAAAAAAAAAAAAAAAAAAAAAAGAGTTATAACTTATGACCACTATTATTTAGGCACAATTATTTAGGAATATTAAATTAGGATCTTAATTAAATTGCTGGAAAATGGTAATTATCTTAGTAAAAAGCAAAAACCACTATTTCGGTTTTTTTTTTTTTTTAATTATTGATAAGACATTCAAGTTCCCAAAAGAGAGGGGGAAAAGATAATAAAATAAAGAAGTGTTGCCTGATCAGCTAGATCCTGGCATTATTTAGCTCTCTTTATTAAGTACATAACCTCTGTCTTCAAAAAACAAAAAGTAAAAAAGGTGCAAAATTTTACAGCCCTTTTAACCTCCTCTTTCTTTCTTTTTTCTTTTTTTTCTTTTTTTTTTTTTTTTTTTTTGAGAAAAAATTCAGGGCTTATTAAAGAAGGCTTCTTAAATAAACCCGAATTACAAGTTCAACATCAAGTGGAATATCTTCCCCCAAACTAATAACTGTGATGATAAGCACAATGCCTACATACTTGAGAAAACTTATTTTGTTGGCCAAGGAGGAGCACATCATTTCAACACAAAAGCAACCTGCCGGCATATAATTGGATAACCGTAATAGCAATCAAAGCTGAAACGGTAATGCCAATATAGAGTTTTCTTTTGAAAAGCACCACAGGATCAAGCTTCTGTTCACTCGTACTGTGACATTTTGTCTCGAATTCAACTTCACGTATCCTCGTATGCATCACTTGCAGATCCAGATAGTTCAGGTCTAGATGATACTGTGTCCAGTAAAACTTGTTCACAGTATTTAAGAAGGTCATGAAGTATATTATAGAGGACGAGAGGGAAATGGCAAAAGGAACCCACCAGTTTTTGCACTGAAGAGACGTTGATGATCTGTGTGAGATTGCCGTTGTGTATATTCCAAGCAGTATGAGGTATGCAATTGTCAAGTTTTGAGCTCTAGTCTCGTGGTACCGAACCCGCCTTTCTTGTTTCTCGTTGATGGTGGCAAGGTCGTTGCAGTAGCTTCTGTGGTTGTTCTCCATGTCCATAACATCTCTGCTTGAAGTGGCAAACAAATGAGGTGAAGACTTTAGAGAGTCAGTGAGCGAGTAATTTAATCAGAACCATAAATAAATAAAAAATAATAATTAAAAAAAAAAAACAATGGGGAAATTATTGTGAGACACTCACAAAGGTAGACTCATTGCCATACTTTTTTTTATACTTTGTAGGTTGTAACATTAAGCACGAACTATTTATCATAAACCAGTTTGAATAAGTCAGCTTTATGAGGATTCCTAGAAGTATACATTTTTTTGTCATCACCTGAAGAAAAGTATCAGATGTAAGTTTCCACGAAATTATTTCTGTGACTTGTAAGAAAAAACAAAGACAAAAACAGTCAATATTCATGTTGTGGTTGTCAAGAATTGCAACAAGTCCATAACACGCTATTTTTTTTTTTTTTGCTTGGCTATAAAAGCTTGACTGGAGAAAGCAAGATAAACCGAAGGAGAGGTGATAGTTACACCAGGCACACAGATTCAACTGAAATTGTGAAATTTCACAATCGTAATTGGCAAGGTGTTTTGAAAATATCATTTTACTAATATAACTAAATTCGTGTTTCGTGTTTGAAATGTGACCGTGTGTAAGTTACGCAAAAACAAACAAAAAAAATCCTAGCGTGATCAGAGGAGATCATCTCGGACAAGGATTTGTATTCATGTATCTTAATCTTAGTCCACTCAATAATTTGAATGGTTCAACCACAGACAGGTCACATCTTCATATCTCTATATTTCTCTGGCATTTCCTCCCTCAGCTTTCTCTCCAGATCATGATCACCACGTACACATCGACCCGCATGGTTCAGGTCTCCATACAAGCAAGGCGACAGCCTAGTGTTGATCTTGATTGGGTGTAGTGATTCCCTGCTGTGTATTCCTTCATAGGTGTATTGAGTTTGGAGTTTAATTGGGTGAGTCCATCGACATGGGTTGTTGATCTTGATGGTGGTGATAGTTGAATTATCGTTGAGATGAATATCGTTATGATTGGTTGTGGTGGTGTTTTCTATGTGGAATGCCAGCTGCTGTTGGAGTTTAACCTTCATGGCAGTGGCAGCAACAACATCATCTTCATGGCTACGTAGTACTGGCTATAAATTTCTGGATTTTTTTTTCTTGCCTCTACTATAGCTATTTAAAGTTTAAACCTCTTCTCCATTTAATTGAGCTAATATTCATGGACTGATCTTTACGACTCCAAGATTTTTCTTTGAATTGGTTTCTTTAGTTACCAGTTTAGATCCCAATTTTTATGGCTTAGTCAATTTTAGACTACTAGAGAAATTAAGCCCAATTATTAATGTACTTGCCAATTGACATGAGAAAGAATAAATAAAGTAATAAACACAATAACCATGTGATAAAATTCAAAATTCTTATGCCTTGATACTGAAGACTTGGCTCCATAATTATGTAAAATTCAGAGTTAAATGCTATGCTTTGTTTCTAACAATCTAGTTAGTTTATCAATTGGCGGTGTGTAGCAAGCATGGTAAGAAGGTGTACTTGACTGCTACTCCTCAAGTGTACTTTCCCTGATCATTTGGTTGGAAATGCCCTTGAGACTGGAAAGATTATGTTTGGGCTCAATTTTACTACCCACCATGCCAGTACAGTCCAGGCAATTTGCCTAACCTTGAAGATGCTTGGAAGCAGTGGACTTTCAGATATTCCTGCAACCAGGATCTTTTAAGGACTGCCTGCTGCATCTCAAGCTGCTGCAAGTGGCTTTAGTTCCAGCAGGAGCAGCCGACCTCACATCAGAAGTTCTTCCTGCCATGTAGAACTCGGCTAAATATGAAGGAGTGACGCTTTGGTCAAAGTATTATGATGATCTAACTGGCTTTAGCTCTTCCAACAAGAATGATGTCTAAATTACTTCCTAATGAATTCCTGTACTTCCTTTGCTGATTTGGTCATTGAATTGATGCTTGAGTACTTTGGTATTATAATTTGATGTAGTACATATATAGTGTATAGAATCCCTTTAAACTATTGCTTACTTGTTTATATATGATCTCATTTTGACACAAAGAATGCAATAAATATGTTTACAAAAGTTTGATGAAATTGACGCATGCTCAACGCAATATTGAGGAACTTTTAGCTAGTTTCCAATTCATGGTACCAATTTCTTGGTCCAAACAAAAATTAGTTTTGCGTTACCTTTACTATCTAGGTGACATTGTGGAATAACTACATGTAGCTTGAGATGAATGATAGCTATTGATTGTGAAGGAGCTGAACTGAGTAACTTCTCTCTTCATTGCTTTGTATACTTGATCCAGGCCTTCCTCAATCAACTCCAGAACTGTCTGTGGCATTGGTGGCATGTTGATGTGATCAATTGATCCTTCCAACATCTTCACCACTTCCCCCATTGAAGGTCTTGTAAATACCTCATCCTGTATGCACCAGAATGCGACTTTCAGAGCTCGCACAAGCTCCTCTTCATCTGCTGCCCCTTGTAGTCGCCTATCTGCAACTTTAACTGGCGTCCCATTTGTCATCTCCTAAAAGGAAATAAACATTGATATGGTTACGAATTAGTCATACAACTAGTACTTTTGTTTACGAGTTACAGCAATTAGCAACAAATGAGTAGACCATGAATCTATATATGTTGTGCCTAAGGGTAATTCTAGAAGCTTCTTTGAGAAGCTAGACTTCCAAACGTCACTTGACAATGTTGTGATGTTGTCCTGAAAAACACAATTAGGATTACTATTTTGCTTGGAAGTAAGTAGCAAAATAGACACATAAATAGAACTAGACAGGCTGTTATGCCCATCTAATGTTTTGGATGAGAACATTTGACTATGGTCAATGCACAAGCTCCTATTTCTACAGAGTTTGGAGGGGCTGGTTAGTAGATAGAATGACCATCTTGTGGGATTAACCAGGTATATCTTCACCTTGATGATTATTCTTAAATATCATTTCTATTTTTCATGATTATGAGAAGTTAATCTCTTTTCTTTTCTTTTTTTTTTTTTCTTTTTTTTTTTTTTCTCTGAAGAATCCAAAAGTACTGCATTGATCTAAGTTGAGAAAGACATTAGAGGATACCTTAAAAGCCCATCCAGGGTAGAAGAAGTTCTCAGCATCGAAAGACATGTCAAGATTTCTCCTCCCCCCAATAATCTCTAAAAGAAGCATTCCATAACTATAAACATCAGCCTTTACTGTTATAGGGCGGTTACTAACCCACTCTGGAGCTAAATAGCCTCTAGTTCCTCTGACCATAGTGACGACTTGTGAGAGCTCTCTTCCCATTAACTTAGCTAGTCCAAAATCAGATACTTTAGGACAGAAATTCTCATCTAACAAAATATTTTCGGGCTTTATGTCACAGTGTATTATTCGATTTCTGCACTGCTCATGGAAATATGCAATTCCTTGTGCAGTAGCCACAGCTATATGGAAGCGAGTTGGCCAATCTAGTAGCCTGTCTCTGCAATTATATGAAGGAAAGATCCATTTGTCCAAGGACCCATTTTTCATGAACTCATAAACTAGAAGCCTGCCAAAACAGCCAAACAATAAAGTGTCAATCATAAATAATTTTTCTAAAAAGAATTTAAATTTCAAATTATATCAATATTAAATTATGAGGTGATCTAAATGCAAAATCTCAAAATGTCCACTACAGCTTTAAACCATATCATTCATAAATCCCAAAAAAATGAAATGTCATACCTAGTGGACACTATAGATGTTACATTTATGTCAAAATATAACAAAAATGACTACCTAGGAACATTGCTTACCGTTGTGTCCCCTCAGAGCAGTATCCACAGAGCCGAACCAAGTTCATGTGATGCATGGAGCCAATAGTGTTCACCTCAGTTATAAATTCCTTCTCTCCATGAGGCAACACCCTATCTAGTTTCTTCACTGCAACCAAAGTCCCATCTGCTAGGCTTCCCTTATATACACTCCCAAATCCTCCTGTAAAAGAAGCATTACTTATACATGATAAAAAAAAAAAAACCATATAATTAATAAAACATCCTCTGTTTGTTGAAATTAGCGTTGTATTCTATGCTTACCTATTCCAAGCAACTGGCTAAAATTCCATGTCCGGGTTTGTAACTCACGGTAGCTAAAATTCAATGGAGCACCTGATAAGATCAAGGAGCTCTCCAAGGCTCTCTTTAAAGCTCTTCTTCTATGAATGTTATAGTATAATAACAAACAAAGCAGCCCAATGAGGACTGTCATGCTGAGAACAATTGGAATAACCAAGACCTTCGTTCTTGCATTCTTGGACCCTTCCAAAGAACCCCCAGAATTTCCTTCTGGTGTGTTTGAACCATTAGACCTAACCTTCACAAAGAGAGTTGAGCCAGCGTCCTCAAACCCACCAAAGTCCAGGCTCCTCAACACCCAACAATAAGGCTTCTCATCATCAAGCCCATAAACAGAAGCAACACACTCACAATCTGATAAACAAGCATCCCCACACTTTGACACAGTGGCAACATCACTATAATTTGCTATTACAGAAAAATCAGAATAATAGTAATTGGTTTGCTGCACCGTTGAAATCCTAAACTCAGATGTTGGATATTTATGTTGTGAATCACATTTACCAATCAAAGAGGAGTTTTCCGAGCACTGACTACTACCTTCTACCTTAGAAGTACCCGGTAAACATGTACAAGAAGCATTGGTCTTGCTCCTATCCAAATTACATACCCCATTGCCACAAATTCCAGCAATATCACAAGGATTTGAAACTGCAGCCCATTCTGGCACCCATTGGCGCGAGCCATTAACATCATCATCCCATCTATACAAACGTATATTTCCATTAGACTCAAGTGACAATCTTCGAAGAACCGCTGACCTTGTTGTCATGTTTGAGGTTGCTGACAATCCACCTTTATCATTATCATTCTTGTACACATACACAGCACCATCCGAGAATTCCCCATATAAGATTCCAAAGCTTCCAGCATCATCTAAGGCTGCTACAACATCCCCAGTCACATTTGATATATCAGGTGCTTGCCAGTAGGAATAATTGGTGAAAGATTCTGGCAAGTTGTTATAAGTTTCAAGCAAATTGTATGTTAAAGCGAGGGTTAGTGAATTGGGTTGTTGAAGCATTTTGAGAGTGTAATAGCCACCTTGTGAAGCTGAGTTAGATGTTGTTAACTCTAATGAGACTCTGAGAGGTTGGTTTGGGAGTAGAGTGTCAGTTGGGTGTGAAAAACTCTGCCATACAGTGTAGTTGGGAGTGTTATAGAGGATGAAGTTGCCAGACTCTGACATGACTGCATATTCTACGCGTGCACCAGAAGTGTTGGACATCCAGACAGTGGCGTCGCCATCGATGAGGACAAGGTTTCCTGTGGTGTCGAACTCCAAGACTGCGTTGTTGGTGACCGGAGAGTTTCTATAATATTGGATTGAGAAGAAAATGAAATTTGTTGGCTTAAGTGATCGGATCATATATTACCTGCAAAAGCCTTAGTAAAGACTAGAGATGGAGGAATGGTTCATGATTTTTCTCTTTTTTTAAGTTAGAAAACCAGTAACCATATCCACTCTATTAAGTATCAGGCTCTTTCAAGGACTGTGCAACACTACAGTTCTACAAACTTGGGTGATGGGGTACTATTGCTTTGTTGCAATAGTCAAAAACCAGTTTCAATCACAGCCTTCTAAGACTTTATTATTTACTTATTTATTTATTTACTTCTTTCTCTTTACTTATATATTTTGTCATTTTTTTATTTGTTATTATTATTATTTTTTTTAAGTTTTCTGACTTCTGAGTCTATATATATAAGACCTTCTCATGGACTATGCAAGATATCATGCCCCGTATTTCTCAGAAAAAAAAAAGGACAATATTTCATGAGTCTAGTTTTGATCCTGTGCAAAGTATTTTTGTTTATATATATGGAAAAGGGAAAAATATATTATACGCAGTATATTTATAGGAAATTTTGTTTCACACTTATTATTGTACCCTTTTTTAAGTTTTTTATAAACAAACATGAAATATACACTCTTTATTAATATTCATATACATTTAAAATGTAAAATGAATGATATGAGTTCGCACAAAATATAGGTGTGAGATAATCTATGATTTTATATATACTTATCCTAATGTAGCCCAAAAAAATTTAGTATAATAGTGTGAGAAATTTTAGGACAGTAATTAATTAAAATTATAGTATTAAATTGTTAGAATTAGTAATATTAAATGATTTTATATATATATATATATATATATATATTGCTAATAGTAATAGCTTAAGTTCTTTTAAATTAACAAGTGGTAGTTGATAATAAAGTAACCAAAACCATCAATGCACAATTAACAATTAAGTAATAACAACAAAATCTATATAGGACTTATTAAATCGATGATGTCCATTGAAACTTACCTGTTTGCTGACCACACTAACGTTCTATCTCCAGGAAGCTCCGCAAACCAAATAGCCAGTTCAAACTGATCACGTCTTTCAGCTGGAGTGAACCCGAAAGCAAACGTGCCATTATCCGAAACCCATGTCTGTTCCTCACTAGCCAACAGTCTCGAACCCAAACCAATGTGGCTAGCTGCAGCCTTGCAAGCACCAAAACTCGCTAGACACAAGCAGAGCAAAATCCAAGAAGAAGAAGAAGCCATGGGATCAAGCTTAAGCAAAAGTGGCAAGTGGTATTGATGTTAAAAAAAGGTTTAGCTAGTCTATTTGTATGGCAAAAAAAGTTGATGAATTAAAACTTAAAAGGAGCCGAGAGTTTTATGCGGCCAAGAAATACGGATAATAATAACACGTATATTGAGGTGGGTGAGCTACACTTTGAAAATGGTTGCATGAAATATTGGTCGGTAAACAGATATAATTGGATATTGCAGCTGTGGCACGTGTTTATTGCTGTGTGGTCTTTAAATGGACTGTAGAGTTTGTGATTAGTCCGAAAGGCCAAAGGCCAAAGGCCTTGGACAGTGGACACGTTCCTCTAATTATTGGCAAGCCTTAAAATTCAGATATTCACACTTTAGCTTAGTTGGCATATATATGGACTGGTACGACTTGGTACCAGACCTTTGGGGAAGGATGATGACTTTTTGAGCTCATGTTGGCTAGTTGGCGTTACATCAAGACTTGGATTGCTTAAATCTGAAACTATCACTTAACTCAAATTTGGCAGTAACTATCAGAAAAAGGATGGCATCTAGCTAGTGTACAACTTTGCCTACAACAAGATCAGAAACTCACAATAGCATTGCCACTTACGAATCACAAATGGCATTTAAACTTTGTGTGCATGGCATTTAAACTTTGTGTGCACGAGCACGATATATATATATATATATATATATTTATTCTCTCACATATAAGATTTACATTAGATACATGTTTATTTGTGTATACATTTATATATGAACGATGATAGTATACATATTGTGCGTACGATATATACAACTGAAAATGTGTTTTAAGTTACAACTAACTATTTCAAAATTGTAGCTCATGAAAACACAATTTTAACTGAAGTGTGTAACTTAGCATGTACAACAATAATTAACGTTTATATATAATTAGTCGCAGACTCGCGCATTGCGCGAGATAATTTTTTTTTAGGATGATCTTATTAAATATATTTAGGATAATAAGTAATAACACTCTCCCATTTTGTTTATATTAATAACAAAATATTTTAAATTTATTTAAAAATCTGTTTATAAATGTTTAACCATGATTAGTAAAGACATTACTCATAATTGTAGTATTAAAATACAAATTTATAAAATACCAAAAGATTTGAAATGACAAATCAACTCATTGAGAAAAGAAAATGGGGAAAAAAAAAAAGAGCAAAAGACATTACTTAATATTTTGAAATACACTTTAATTTAAAATTTAAAAATAAGAGAATTTAATTTTAAAATTAAGGATAATTTTGGAATCTACCTTAAGCACAGGCAAGTTAGTACACAATATTTTAATATTAATTTAACAAAGTTTGGTTAAACAAATGTAAATTGTGAAAATATTTTTTCCTTTCAAGTTTGGGATAGAGTGTCATTTCTTTAAATCTCAAGAAAGAGAAATGTAATTACCCCTATATTATTATTATTGTTGTTGTTGTTGTTGTTGTTGTTAATAATTGATTTTTCATTTTCTTTTAAGTTAATAAAAACCTTATATATACTTGTAGGGGTACAATTTGGAGTTTGGGCTTACAGGGAAGATGGGCCTTCGTCCTACTCGCAAACAATATCCCCTCAATTTATTTATAAGAGAGTGGATCCGGCTAATACAGCAGAAACCAAACCGGAGGTTGGCCCGAGTTCAGTTGGATCAGATTGCAATAGAGGGATGCAGTGTGAGTCTTGGTTTCTGGCTCGGATGTGTCCGAGGAGATGCTTATAACATTCGTCCAAGTGTTCTTCTTCCTTCTCTCTTCTCCTTCAGTTCTCCTTCTTTCCTCTTCCAATGTTCCATCCCCTCTCTACGTTGCCTTAAGCTCTATTTATAGGCAAGTTCACACGTGCCAAATGGGCGGCTTCATCCTGATTCCCGTCCCATCAGCCACCCTAAAGCCTTCGCCTGGTAGCTATGAGGGACTAGGGTCACCGTTCAGATGTCCATTCGTCATTAATGCGGCCATGATGTTAGCTGCAGGGTCATAAATGCGGTTGCAGTATCCCTCTGTAAAATATCTCCTTGTTGCCACCTGTCCCTTATGGTCTATGGACGTTAGGGAAGTCCTCGGTAGTACCAGGACTGGTGCTGGAACCTCCATCTGAGTCGTTCCTTTAATGATCCGAGTAGCAAGCCATCCTCGGACGGATGGCCTCCTCGGACAAGCCCGTGGCCCATTATCCGCTATTGGGCCTTTACCCCCACAATACTATTTTATTTATTTATAGAATATACATTTTTTTTAACCTTTACATATCTTTTTTTTTTTTAATGTGAGTCTTTACTTATACTTTAAGTAAACTCTATATATTCCACTTCTTTAGATGTGTAAAATCATAGATTACTACTTCATAATGATAGTAGCTAATTAGTTTTATCACTTTTTTTTTCATAATTTCATTTATAATGTTTTTTTACTATTATTATATATTTACTGGCTAATGATTTTCATAACAGAGGTGTAAAATGAGATGTAGCATTGTTTATTAGATTTTTAAATGTAATTGTGTATGAAGATTACATATACATATATATATATATATATATATATATATATAAAGTTAAATGAAATGTCATAAAAGAGATTTTAAAATTTTCTAACTTTATTTCTTATGTAATTTCTATTATTACATGAGAACATCTCCTTTTAGTTATGAATTAGAGTTTGATTAGGTTTAAGTTTAAATATATTGCTATGATTGTGTATAATTATTTATCATTGATTCAATTTTTTAAGTGAATGTAACAGTTGATTTTATTACATTGTAAAATTTTTAATGTTCTCCATATTGGTCATATTGATTTTTCATTTGTACTTCTCCTTACAACCTCTTTGTTTTCCAGTTAATAGTTACTAATTGACATTTGATTTTTTTTCTTTACCATCTCTCTCTCTCTCTCTCTCTCTCTCTCCATAGGCAACCTACTGTTTTTCAAAATTTGATGATAATTTTATTGCATTAAATATGCATTGTAGTTTTTTTTTTTCATTTAATTTTGCTACTCTTAAGTTAGTATATCCATAACTATTAGTATCTTTATATTATATTTGGTTTGATATCCTCATTATTTTTTTTTAATTTAGTGTTTCCCAATTGGCATTTGTTTTGTATTATATTTTTTCTTTGATGTATTGGGTTTGTGAATGAGTGTGTCCCTAGTATTACTCCACTTTATGATGACACTTTTATTTATTGAAATTAAGTAAAGTTTTTAATTTTTAATTTTTTTTAGTAAAAAGGAGAGAAAAATATAAATAATTTAATAATATGGAAGATGTGGGGAGATGAATAGTGATGTTAAGGTAAAAGGGTAAAAGGTAGTGGGAAGATGAAAATATAAAGGTAAGGAAAAAGCTTGGACAAAGTGTAAATGTAAAAAAAAAAGAAAAAAAAAAAAAGAGTACAATAAATACCAATAAATAGAACAATTGCACATAAAATATTTTTGTTCTTTCTTATAACTCAAATTAAGATTGATGGTTTTTTTTTTTTTTTTTTTGAATATGTGTTTAAGGATTGTGTTTTTTTAATTTCCCATAAACAAGTCTTTTTTTTCCCTTTTATAATTTTGATTCAATTTTGGTTTGGATTAATACTTAGTTGTTTTTGGAAATAGGAATTTGAATATGCCTACCAATTTTTTAACTAATAAATTATTCTAAAGTCTATTTTTTATTTCTTTAGTTTTATTTTAATTTTGGTTAAGTTAACATTGTAATTTTGTGATGATTTTTTATTATTATGATAATTTTTTTATTCCTTAGGAGATGAGTTGTATATTAAGCAAATGTAACACACTACAACAAAGTTAGAAGAATATGGTTCACCTTAAAAATTATTAATGAAATACACAAAAAAATGTTAAAATGATATATAAGTAGAGATAAAAAGGTATAAAAAAAAAATGTAAAAATCTTTTTTTTTTTTTGAAAAAGGACAATGCTTGAAGTAATTGTTACTTTTATATATTACACTTCACTGCATAATATTTACATTCCTACTTATCCTGCGAGTCTGTGGCTAGTTTCCTATAAAAACTGAATGATTCTACAAGTCTTCTATTGGGAATAAATTCTAATCATAGGTTGCTAAATGCAATTGTAGTAGAAACATGGTGAGAGAGAATAATGGGTTATGCTTATGGTTAGTATAATAAGCATGTGATATGATTGTGGGCTTCCTTTATAATATGATCTTTTGTTACTCTTAGAGCAAACAAAATGACGCCCTTATCTCCACCCAAAATGTTTTCCTATAATGACAAGCTTAATCTTTTAGCCTCTAAGAAATGCAATGCAATGGCCAAAGGATATGCCCCTTTAATATATTGTCTCTAATCAAATAAACAAAGGCCCCTGTCCCTTTTAGGTACAGGTTTATATAGAATTCAATTGTTTTCAATTTTTTCTTTTCTATGTAAGAAAGAATCATCAACCTTAACTAACCAAAAAAAAAAAAAAAAAGCATCAACATTAATTAGAGTTATAAGAAAGAGCAAAAAAAGGGGTAACATTTAACCATTAAAGAGAAAAAAAAATTTTAAAAAACAAATCTAAATGGCATTAACCAATGTGGAGTTTTAAAGAATTCTTGGTTTACCTAGAATATAATAGAGAAAATAAAAATGAGACTAATACTAATTCTAGGAAACATATATAGAGAAATAGAAATAAGAATGCTAATTAAAGAACATTGGCAATACCATCAATCCTGTTTGAAGATTAATTATAGCTCCACTAATTTGCTGACTTTCAACTTGTGGCTGGTATATATTCAGGCGTTCTCCAATGCCATAAAATTCCTTATTGTTTGGTTTTACTTGAATTCCTGCAAACTACCCAATTAAATTAAGTGAGAAAATGAGCATAATAATTCTAGTGTAGAAAAAAAAAAAAAGAATTCCCAAAGATTAGTAATTTGGCATAATAGAAGAATGTAAAAAAAATTCATCAAAAAATTGAGAGAGAAAGAGAGGGAGAACCTTTTTTTGAATTTCGACAAACTACTTGATTAAATTAAGTGAGAAATAAGCATAATGATTCTAGTGTAGAAAAACAAAGAAGAAAAAAGAAAAGAAAGGATTCCCAAAGATTAGTAATTTGGCATGAATAGAAGAATGTATAAAAAATTCATCGAAAAATTAAGAGAGAGAGAGAGAGAGAGAGAGAGAGAGAGAGAGAGAGAACCTTTTTTTTGTGAGAGAAAACCATGCATAGAATGGAATAGATAATTATCAATTTATAGTAAGAGAGTGTTAATAAGCAGAGACAAAATAAAGAAAGATGAAGAAAAAGAAGAAGAATAATATTTATGTAGAGGGTAGTGGAGAGATGAAAAGAAGGAAAATAATATTTATGTAGAGAGTAGTGGGGAGATGAAAAAGTACGGATGGAGAAAGGTTGGGAAAAATGTATATATTAAAATAAAATAAAATAAAAAGTAAATGTTAAAAATAATCATAGGAAAATTGGAAAGAAAATGATAATGAGGTGGACGCTGATGTGGCTCAACTGGAACGTAGCAACAATAAATACTACGCTTCAGTTTTTAGTAATATATATAGATATAAATTGTACTGTGAAGCTCATATAAGTCGGTTGTGTGTATCATGGAGAGAGCAAGAGGTTAAACTAACTTTGAACTTTTAAGCGGGAAATTTCTATTTATATGGGATGTAGATTTCTGTATTCTCTTGTAATGGCACGACATATATATCAGATCTTGCACTTTGACATTAACAATAAATAATTCAACGAAAATTAATATTGAGAGGGAATTGATATGCAATTCTTTTTCAACATTTATCAACTTTGTCAGGTAGATAGTCATGTCTAAATGGACCAAGGGAATCAACTATTGAAATTTAGGCACTGATATTATGACTCTGCAAAACCATATATCTGAGGCTCGTTAAATTTTATTTTGACATTTAGATCAAGTGCCTTGAAAATTTCTTTGAATTGAAGTAGAAAGTCCTTGTCTGGCTAGCCCATCGTGCAGAGTAAGATACAACCACAAGTGTGCAAAAGAAAAAAATCATCAAAACCCTTGATCATTCCATCCATAAATATTAAATAAGTCAATAACTAATTAATATCATTCCAAGAAGGGAACTAATTTCCAATGTGGGTAACTTCACAAGGGAATCTTGCCATAGATATTACCTACTTTGGAAAATGGACCTAAGTGGCTTAATCTTAGATTTTTAACTTGCTAGAGTATGCTATTGAGAGAGAGAGAGAAGTGGGTAGCCTATTGGTACATGCTTTTCACTCCTAACACTCCTATTTGCTTTCTCACTCTTGGTTATCTTATCTTATCTTCTTTGTTTATCTTCTCTGTTTTCTTTGTTTCCTACTTCTTTGTTTTCAGTGTTTTCTCCTATTCATCTTTGTTGTTGTTTACTGTGCATGGCTAAGGCCTTTTTATACTGCCTACCGTGAACCATTTTACCCCTCAACTACTTTTGGCTTGTTGTGGGTGTCCTTTCCGGGTTGCCCACTCATCTGATGGCTACCCCAACCTCCATCACTACCCTGTGTTGGCCGTGCCATGCTTTATTCCCAGATAAAAGTAGTTTTGTTTTATTTTCTTGCTTCCCGTGGCATTTCCATTCGGATAAGGCTGAGTTTTTCTCTTACTAACTCCTATGGCATGTACCTAGTGATTTTAGTTCATGTTTGTCTCTTTTGGGTGGTATATCATCCCAGCAGGACATTTCTCCCAAAAAAGCTTGAGCGGGAACCCCAGAATAGGCTTCCCCCCTTTTTCCCACCGCCAAACCACACCCTCTCTTACCTTTGTCTCATGGCCCACCATCCTTGTATTGGCTGGGTATAAGTAGGTGGTGTCTAAGCCTTGTGTGTGCTCCACTCCCACATGAGTCCATTGTTTGTTTGGTATTCATGCGTTTACCATTGCCTGCGGGTTTGTATGGTCCTGCTGCGTGTTCTGCTGCTTGTTTAACTCTTTATGGCATGGATGAGTCATTGGGACTTCATTCTTTACATCTCGTTTCTTCTTTGAGCTGGGTGTGGGCGTTTTCTTCTTTAATTCAGCCCCTGTCTCTTTTCACTTCTGGTTCGTAGGCTAGCTGGTACTCATGCCACTACATTTTTTCTGCCGTGATATCGTTTAACTTTGTTTGCTGGACTTCCTCTGGGCCTACCATGCCAATTTCATGTATTATTCATTCCCTTAGTTTACATTGCCTAGTATTCTTGCTGGGTCGGTTCTTATAGCATCTTGGGCTTCCTAGGCCCATTTTATTCCTTTGGGCAGCCTCGGCCCGTTTCATTGCTTGGGGCATCCTTAGCCCATCTCATTCTTTCCTACTTCTTACATTCTTATGGGCATTTGCTAAATCTTTTAAGCTTCCCCGACCCAATTATCATATCATTTACTTTTAGGTTTATTGGCATTTGAACCAATCCAATTTACTAATTCCTTTCTTTGGGCTTCTCCGGCTCGTTTTTGCTTTCTTTTTACTTTTTATGATTCCCATAAGCTTACTACTTTATTCTTTGGGGCTCTCTTGGGCCCATTTGCTTAATTTTTTTGGGGCCATTTTACTCTTTTGTAGGCCTGTGAACTATTATTCCTGCCATTTGGGCTTAATAGTTTTTTGTTTTGCTGCTTTTTCTTTCTTCACCCATTTTCATATTGTTGGGCTTCTTCTGTCATTAGACATCAACACTCATTATTATACAAATTAACAAATTGTGAAATTAAGTGTAAAATTAATAGTGTCATATATCAATAGATTTATTGAACTCCAAATTATCATTTGAAACCGCATTGTCTCGTAGAAATTCTAGAAATTTTATTTTTAATAAAAATTCTTCTTTTAAATTAACATCGTAAGAGCATCTGTAGCAGATGTTGCAAAAAAAATGTCATTTTGCCACACCAAAACCTTACTTTATTATTTTACCACATCATTTTACAACATCTCATTTATCAGATGTTTTATAATTCAATTCTACGCATTAAAATAATATTTACTACCTATTAAAATAATATATCCTCTCCTCCCTGATATCATAAACTACAGCAACAGTAACAACATCACCATCAACGTCGATCAACAACAACATCAACAGCAACAACACCAACACCAACACCAACACCAACAAACCAACAAAAATGGTTGCGGCCACAATCACCAGAAAGAAAAAAGAAAAAAAAGAAAAAGAAAAAGAGGTGAACGGAAAAAACGTGAAGTTCAACCTAGCCACCACCACCGATTCGACACCACCAACGACAACTACAACAACAACCAGAAAATGTGAACGGAAAAAAAACCCACAACCTGATTCGACCCACCCACCCATTCGACAACAACAACCACCCGATTCGACCTACAACAACAACAACAACCACCAATTCGACCCACCCACCGCCAGAACCCACAACTCGAACCCACCCACCACCGATCTGCCCATCCGAACCCACCCATTGCCCAACCCACCCATCAAACCACAGCCAAAAAACGTGAACGGGAAAAAAAAAAAAAAACCGAAGCGGAATAGAGAAGACGGTCGGCGGCATGGATCGGTGGTCTAGTGATACTCCGGTCACCTTGCCTTGAAGATCGGCTTGGCGGCGACGGCTTCAGGGAACGGCTATGGAAGAAATGGGAGAGAGTAACAGAGGTGAAGAGAAGAGAATCGGTGAGAGAGAAGAGAAAAGAAAAAGTGAAGAGAGAGGAGAGAGAAAAAAGAATAAAAAAGTGTTAAAAAATTTATGCAACATGCTACAGTACCGTCACATATTTGTGACGGTACTGTAGCATGTTGCATAATATTTAGGATTTGCAACATCTGATAAATATGTTTTTTTGTGTTTGGTGTGCCAAATGTGCCAAATATTTGGCATTTGGCACATTTGGCACAGCTGCTACGGGTGCTCTAAAAACACAAAAAGTGACAAATATTATACTCATTTTTTTTCAAATATGTAAAACATTTATCATAGTACAATATAAGGTAAACATATAACGTTTTTCCAAATCACATTATTCACGTGTGTTTTGACTTTTTGACACCACAGTTTCTGACAGCTGTAAAACCAGAGGTGCATGTAAGGATCTGTTCGGATACCGCTTATTATTAAAAACTAAAAACATTGTAGCAAAATAATTTTTAAATATGTGAATAGTGTCGTGAGACCTAGTTTTAAAGTTGTTTTTGCTAAAAAAAAGTACTTGCGGGTCCAGTGAACAGTACACAAGACCCACTAAAAAAAACGCTTATTGTTGGGAAACGGAAACGGATAGTATTTTAGTGCAATCCAAACGGATACTAAGTATGAGTATAGATAGCACATTTGCGCGTTTTTGGTGCGTCTGCTTTTTTTTCTGTGGGTCCGTGCACTGTTCACAGGACCCACAAATATGAAAAAATGCAAATCTAACTTTAAAACTGGGTCTCACAGAACTATTTACTCCTTTAAAAATTATTTTATTACAGTGTTTTCAGTTTTCAGTAATAAGCGATATCCAAACTAACCTAAGTGTTAACTTTTAATAGCTGTTAAAATAGTAAAATCAAAGAACTTTCTGGTATTTCTCTTTGTCAAAACTCAAAACGACTTCGCAGACTCTCTCTCTACCCGTGTTCGTTGAAACTTCTAACACCGCAAGCCTCAACTAACTCACCCTCCCCTAGCTCATAGTGATAGGACATCATTATCTATCTAAAAATTATATATTTTTAAATTTCCTATATCTGATGCATAATCTAAGACCTAACCTTAACCCTAGTCTCATCCAATTCTCTTTCAATCCAACCCTTCCTCGTCTCAATGCAAAACCCTATACCTCTCCAACAAATGTAAGCTCTCTCTCTCTCTCTCTCTCTCTCTCTCTCCATTTGTTTAGTGAATTTCAAATTGGCTGTTTGTTTGCCTAGAAAGTGAGGAATTTGAAATGAAATTAGGTGCAAGTTTTGATTTTTTTTTAATGGGTTTTGTGGGGTTTTGGAATTTGTTAATAGAAATGATATGATTGGAATTTGGAATCTTTTGAGGATTAAATTAAAGCCACTCTACTTTTTGTTGCTGAGAAAAGCAGGGGGGAAAAGAAATGGAATATGATTTGTTTTTTTTTTTCTTGGATGGGTGAACTAAATTTTGTTAAAGCTAAAGTGATGAATGTTGAATATATACACTATTAAACACCTTAGAGCTTCTGTTGGAGGTATAAGAAGCTAATTACAAAAGTTAGTTTCTGGTAATATGTGAATAATGGTGTTTGCACTAGCAATTATAAAAACTAGCTGCGAACCCGCGCGTTGCGCGTGATAATTATTTTTATGGTGGTTTTAATAATTTTTTTTTACAATTTAAACTAATCTAATAATGAGTAATGTATTTCGTAATTATATTTTTATTTATTATAGGAACAATCATAAATGTAATATAGGAACAATCCAAAATACCAAAAAAACGTAAACTAAAAAAATTAATAAAACTTAACAATGATTAATTGAACCAATAATAGGATAAAATTTTGTTTTTGATAATCTATTAAGGTTATTATTATTTTTTTTTTTTGTAGAAATTATAATTTTGGCCACCCAAAACATATTATCAAATAAACAATTATTAACAAAATCTAAAAACTAAATTTTAATATATGCATTGTTAAATAATAATAATTAAAATAAAATTGCAAAAGTTAAAATTTGTCACTTATCCGATTATTTTCGTTTGGCTAACCTTTGCTTTTCTTTAAATGAATGGTATTGCAGAGTACTTCTAATACAACTATTAAGAGTATTTTGTCCACCACAAAGGATTAGAAAATAAAATAAACAAAAATTAGTAAAGTCTCATAGTTTAACATCTAAATTGAGCACTATAAAAAATTATGCTATGTAACAGAATAAATACCAAATTATCCAAATCAAGCTATGTAATAGAATAATATTATATTTTTATATGCTATATTTAATTATTTAGAAAGCAATAGGATAACATTTAACAATCAAAGAGAATAAAAAATAAAAATAAAAACAACAACAATTTAAAAAATAAAACTAAATCGCATTAACCCAAAATAGAATTTTAAAGAATATAAAAAATTATCAACCTAAAGTAAAGATGCAAGAAAAATAAAAAAATTCACCAAAAAATTTAGAGAGAGAGAGAGAGAGGGGGGGGGGGGGGAAGTGGGGTGGAGAGAGTGAACCATTTTTTTTGTGAAGGAAAATTATGCATAGAATAGAAGAAATAGTAACAAATTTATAGTAAGAGAGTGTGAATAAAAGAGACAAAAATAAAGGAAGATGAAGGGAAAGAAGAAAAATGATATTAATGTAGAGGGTAGTGGGGAAATGAAAAGGTAAGGGAGGGAGAAAAATTGAAGAAGTAGTGGGGAGATGAAATAGTAAGGGAGAGAGATAAGTTGGAGAAGTGTAAATACTAAAAATATAAATGTTAAAAACAATTATAGGGAAAAAAAAAAAAAAACCCTAAAGCTTGAAAGGTTTCAAAAAAATTTTTTTTCACTTCCTTTAAGCTGAAAAGGCTCACACAAAACCCTAAAGCTGAATTGAAAAAGCTTTGCGTTGGGCTTAATAGTTGAACTAAATAAATAAGAAGTGAGTTGAATTAATTATACAGATTTATTATAGGGTAATAATGGAAGTGGATAAATAAGTAGTGGGCTGGATTTATTATAAGGTGATAGTGAAAGTAAATAAATAAGTAGTTGACTGCATTTATAGGGCTGAAAAGTATTGTAAAAACCATTTTAAAATTGTATGAAAAATTATTTTTAAAAAATAAAAATGATATAGCAGCTGATGTGGCGCAACGTGAAAGTAGCAACGGCAGTATTAAACGCTACGCTTCAACTTTTAATAATATATAAAAGCATGATTGGTACTTGGTAGGTAGGCTTTCTCACAAATTTGGAGAGTCGGATTCCCGAACTCGAACCTGCAACATATTTCTTTGGCGGAGTGCACTTGCCATCACACAAGGGTCCAATGATTATTAATGCTGGGTAATTCCATCAGTAGACACTGTCTTTTTTCCTTCTTTATTTACAATCACATCATGCACCCACTATTTGAGAATAAATGCCTTTACCCCAAAAGTCTTGAGGACTCTGTTGTAGAACTTTCTGTTTCAAGGTGTAGTACCTTCTTTATATGATACATTAACAATTGAGGGATCGTTCCATTCCTTGATCTCAGCTTCCACTTATGGAATCCTCCTTTATTTCTCTTCTTTTTCATTGGCTCTTCAAATTAGTCTTTTTTTCACCCCACTTATGAAGATGCGTCATCAACATCATCCTTCTAGGTGCTGATTGGACCCCTTAAGCAACTCATGATCTTTTACCAATCAAATTAAAGAATCCTTCGGCTTCAAGACTGATTTGGTGGGGCCCTCTAGGCCATTACCTTTCCTCGTACCCTTGTGTCCAACATTTATCTTGGTCACTACTATCGAAGGGCCGTACTGTTCTTTCATCCTCCTCCATTCCACTCACTTCTAGCATACCACTACTTGGGCCAGTAAAGTGAGCTTCATGCTCCTTGCGTGGGCTACCCATCGGACCACCAAGAGTCTCCTAAACCATGGACGCTGGTTCCTTTTCCTTGTGGATGGTGAAAGGGAAAGCTTCCTTCCGATGCCCCACCCGGCCACAAGAGAAGCAAAGCTTCTAAATACCTTCATAAATCATCGTTTGTTCGAAGTTTCCAATGAGGATGGTGTTAACTAGGGGCTTGTTGATATCAATCTGATTACAGAGTCTGGCATACTTACCTCCGGCTTCCATAGTTGTGTGAGTATTAATCCTCAGCACCCTCCCAATGGACTCCCTAATCTGTCTAAAGACTTTCGTTTCGTACAGTTCGATAGGCATCTCGTTGAGCCTAACCCAAATTGCGATTAAAGAGACATTTGTCGTGGAGGGCTTGAAGATTGGCTCCCATGGCCTGATAGAAAGGATGTGGTCCCCTATAAACCATGGGCCTTTCTTAAGCATAGCGTCAAGATCATCTTTGGCATCTAAGTGTACCAGGGAGAACCCATTTACTAGGTCTATGCTGTCCAGTCTACCGGTTGGCTTCTAGAGTTGGTTGAGCTAATTCTGTAGATAGTTGAATCTCGCAATCCTACCGTAAAGCTTGAAGATAAGAGCTTTTGACCGAGGCTTTCTAATTCAAAGCTTGGTTTCCTTGGTTAACTTCACTGTAGCAAGTCCTTCTTGGATTTCCACAATGCTCATCGTCATTCAATTCTACATTTGCCTCCATTTGGTCTGAGAAGTCAAAAGCTTGTGCATAAGCTCCTGTTATTTATCCTACCAGCTTGTCTTTGAAGGATACTTGAGGGGGAGCCCATGAGTTTTGGTTGTCCAGAGGAAAGGAACCTTTGCTCGACCTGTCATTGAAATCGGCATGGTGGCTATCCTTAACTTTCTTGTTGCTTCAAGTGAGCTCTGCTTCCTCTTCTCTAGAGAGAATGCATGGCTTCATTCTTTTGGAACCCCTTTTGAACTTCCAGTTAAAATTTTTCATGTACTTTTCCTCATCCATGGATTGATCTTTACGACTTCAAGATTTTTCTTTGAATTGATTCCTTTAGTTACCAATTTATGTCCCAAATTTTATGGCTTAGTCCATTTTAGACTAACTAGAGGAATTAAGCCCAATTATTAATGTAATTACCAATTGACTTACGCAAGAATAAATAAAATAATAAAATTCAAAATTTAGACTAACCATGTGATAAAATTCAAAATTTCTTATGCTTTTTTTTTTTTTTTTTTTTTTTAGAGTGGTAATCTTTTATTTCACTAACTTTATCAGTTGAGCTAACTGGAACCCACGGTTTTTATGCCTTGATATTGAAGACTTAGCTCCAAAATTATGCGACATGTAGAGTTAAATGCCATGCATTGTTTCTAACAATCTAGTTAGTTTATCAATTGGGAGAATTTATCAATTGGTGGTGTATAGCATGTAGAATATGGCTTGAATTTAATGGTCACGTGGGATTCCCATGACATGTGGACTCGATATAAGTGTTGGAGTCAAAGAAGGTCTTTATTTGGTTTAACAAGTTTGCATACTTGTAGGAATATAAGTCCTACATTGCTTTGGAGAGACTTGAAATATGAGTGATTCTCCTTGTAATATATATATATATATATATGTTCAAGTTACACCTGGTGTAACTCTAAACAATGTTACATCATTTAATATTTTTTTAATTGGATGTAAATTTTGTCAAATCTACCGTTAAATTAGATTATCTTCGTATATTCTCCATACTTGCAAAATTTCAAGATGATCAAAAATTAATAGCCATGTCATCAATCAATTTTTTAAATTTAGACTTTTGTAGTTTAAAATAATGCATAAAAGATGAGTTTATGGATCAAAGAGTAAATAACATCCAATTGACATGAAAATTGACATGATTGTTAAGAACATATAGAAAATGTAATTCAATGGTGAGAATTTCAAAATATGTATCCTATAATAAGTTATTAGGTGGTGTAACATTACTTAGAGTTATACTAGGTGTAACTTGAACTCAACAACACACACACACACACACACACACACACACACACACACATATATATATTCAAAGTATCAATTTTTGTGTTCTAGAAATTAGAATCTGTGAAAAAGGTTTTTGTTTGGTTCTTTAATATTTGTGAGTTGCAATTTAGAATAGTGAGAGAGGTTTTGTTGTCACTTGGTTTTGGTTTTGATTTTGTGGTCTCTTGGCCTATTGCAACTTTTGAATTTGATTTGTGTCTCTCTCTTTGGTTTGTGTGCAATTTGTAGTTGGTATTTGTGAAGCTTTGGTTCTTCGGTTTGTATTTGTGAGAGAGAGTTCTTTGAGTGTATTTAGGATTTGGATTTGTGAAAGTGCCTCAACACTAATTTGTATTATCCCAAATTTGATATAGTGAAATTTTTTTGCTGTCGCCTGTGAATGTAGGCTATTGCCGAATTGGTGTTTTGTATTTATTTTTCTTTTGAATTAATTTTCTTCGTTCATATTACTTGTTTGGAGATCTTTCTCAAGCCTAGAATATTTTTATAATCAATTTTGGTAATTTGAGCTTCTGCTATTTTATAATATAGCAAGCATGGTAAGGTGTGCTTGACTGACTGGGAAGATTATGTTTGGGTTCAATTTTACAACCCACCATGCCAGTACAGTCTAGGCAATTTAGCTAAACTTGAAGATGCTTGTAAGCAGTGGACTACATCTTTTAAGGACTGCCTGCTGCACCTCAGGCATCTGGCTTTCATTCCAGCAGGACCAGCTGACCTCACATCGGAAGTTCTTCCTGCCATTAAGAACTTGGCTAAATGTGGAGGAGTGATGCTGTGGTCAAAGTATTTTGATGATCTAACTGGCTTTAGCTCTTCCAACAAGAATGATGTCTAAATTACTTCTAATAAATTCCTGTACTTCCTTGCTGTATTGGTCATTGAACTGATGCTTGTGTACTTTGGTTTTATAATTTGATGTGGTACAAATATAGAGTATAGAATCACTTTAAACTGTCGCCTACTTGTTTATATATGATCTCATTTTACATAAACTGTGCAACAAAAATGTTACAAATATTTGATCAAATTTATGTATGCACAACATAATCTTGAGGAGCTTTTAGCTATTTGCCTATATATGGTACCAGCTTCATGGTATGAACAAAAATCGGTTTTGCGTTACCTTTACTATCTAGGTGACATTGTGGAATAGCTACATGTAGCTTGAGATAAGTGATGGCTATTGATCGTGCTATTGATAGTGAAGGAGCTGAACTGATTGAATTCTGTCTTCATTGCTTTGTATACTTGATCCAGGCCTTCCTCAATCAACTCCAGAACCGTCTGTGGCATTGGTGGCATGTTGATGTGATCAATTGATCCTTCCAACATCTTCACCACTTCCCCCATTGAAGGTCTCGTGAATACCTCATCCTGTATGCACCAGAATGCAACTTTCAGAGCTCGCACGAGCTCCTCTTCTTTTGCTGCCCCTTGTAGTCGCCTATCTGCAACTTTTATTGGTGTCCCATTGGTCATCTCCTAACAAGAAATAAACATTGCTATGGTTAAGAATTAGCATACAACTAGCACTTTTGTTTATGAGTTACGGCAAATAGCAAAAACTGAGTAGTAATCCATGAATGTGCCTAAGGGTAATTCTAGAAGCATCTTCGAGAAGATTGACTTCCAAATGTCACTTGACAATATTGTGATGTTGTCCTGAAAAACACAATTAGGATTACTATTTCGCTTGGAAGTAAGTAGCAAAATAGATACATAAATAGAAGTAGACAGGATGTTATGTCTATATAATGTTTTGGATGTGCAAAATAGAACGTTTGGTTGTGCTCAATGCACAAGCTCCCATTTCTACATAGTTTGGAAGGGCTGGTTAGTAGATAGAATGACCATCTTGTGGGATTAACCTGCATATCTTCACCTTGATGATTATTCTTAAAGATCATTTCTATTTATCATGATCATAAGAAGTTAGTCTCAAAAAGTTTTTTCCTGAAGAATCCAAAAGTACTGCAGTTATCTAAGTTGAGAAAGACATCAGACAGACAATACCTTAAAAGCCCATCCAGGGAAGAAGAAGTCCTCAGCATTGAAAGACGTGTCAAGATTTCTCCTTCCCCCAATAATCTCTAAAAGAAGCATTCCATAGCTATAAACATCAGCCTTTACAGTTATAGGGCGGTTACTAACCCACTCTGGAGCTAAATAGCCTCTAGTTCCTCTGACCATAGTGACAACGTGTGAGTGCTCTCTTCCCATTAACTTAGCTAGTCCAAAATCAGATACTTTAGGACAGAAATTCTCATCTAACAAAATATTTTCTGGCTTTATGTCACAGTGTATTATTCGATTTCTGCACTGCTCATGGAAATATGCAATTCCTTGTGCAGTAGCCACAGCTATATGGAAGCGAGTTGGCCAATCTAGTAGCCTGTCTCTGCAGTTACATGAAGGAAAGATCCATTTGTCCAAGGACCCATTTTTCATGAACTCATAAACTAGAAGCCTGCCAAAGCAGCAACACAATAAATTGTCAATCCTAAATAAATTTTTTAAAAAATTAAAATTTCACATTATTTAAATATTGAATTATGAGGTGATCTAAATGCAAAATTCCAAAATGTCCACTCAGCTTTAAAACATATCATTCATAAAGCTAAAAATAAAAATGAAATTTCATACCCAGTGGACATTTTTAGATGTTACATTTATGTCAAAACTATAATAAAAATGACTGCCTAGGAACATTACTTACCGTTGTGACCCCTCAGAGCAGTATCCGCAGAGTCGAACCAAGTTCATGTGATGCATGGAGCCAATAGTGTTCACCTCAGTAATAAATTCCTTCTCGCCATGAGGCAACACCCTATCTAGTTTCTTCACTGCAACCAGAGTCCCATCTGCTAGGCTTCCCTTATATACATTCCCAAATCCTCCTGTAAAAGAAGCATTACTTTAATTCAATATACATGATTAAAAAAAACTATATAATTAATACAACATTCTCTGCTTCATTTCCTCTGTTTGTTGAAATTAGCATTGTATTCTATGCTTACCTGTTCCAATCAACTGGCTAAAATTCCATGTCCGGGTTTGTAACTCACGGTAGCTAAAATTCAATGGAGCACCTGATAAGATCAAGGAGCTCTCCAAGGCTCTCTTTAAAGCTCTTCTTCTATGAATGTTATAGGATAATAACAAACAAAGCAGCCCAATGAGCACTGTCATGCTGAGAACAATTGGAATAACCAAGACCTCCTCTCTTGCATTCTTCGACCCTTTCAAAGAACCCCCAGAATTGCCTTCTGGTGTGTTTGAACCATTAGACCTAACCTTCACAAAGAGAGTTGAGTCAGCGTCCTCAAACCCACCAAAGTCCAAGCTCCTCAACACCCAACAATAAGGCGTCCCATCATCAAGCCCATAAACAGAAGCAACACACTCACAATCTGATAAACAAGCATCCCCACACTTTGACACAGTGGCAATATCACTATAATTTGCTATTACGGAAAAATAAGAATAATAGTAATTGGTTTGCTGCACCGTTGAAATCCTAAACTCGGATGTTGAATATTTATGCTGTGAATCACATTTACCAATCAACAACGAGTTTTCCGAGCACTGACTACGACCTTCTACCTTAGAAGTACCCGGAAAACATGAACAAGAAGCATTGGTCTCGCTTCTATCCAAATTACATACCCCATTGCCACAAATTCCAGCAATATCACATGGATTCGAAACTGCAGCCCATTCTGGCACCCATTGGCGCGAGCCATTTACATCATCCCATCTGTACAAACGTATATTTCCATTGGTCTCGAGTGACAATCTTCGAAGAACCGCTGACCTTGTTGTCATATTTGAGGTTGCTGACAATCCACCTATATCATTTTCATTCTTGTACACATAAACAGCACCATCCGAGAATTCCCCATAAACAATTCCAAAGCTTCCAGCATCATCTAAGACTGCTACAACATCCCCAGTCACATTTGATATATCAGGTGCTTGCCAGTAGGAATAATTGGTGAAAGATTCTGTCAAGTTGTTATAAGTTTCAGGCAAATTGTATGTTAAAGCGAGGGTTAGTGAATTGGGTTGTTGAAGCATTTTGAGAGTGTAATAGCCACCTTGTGAAGCTGAGTTAGATGTTGTTAGCTCTAATGAGACTGTGAGAGGTTGATTTGGGAGTAGAGTGTCAGTTGGGTGTGAAAAACTCTGCCATACAGTGTAGTTGGGCGTGCTATAGAGGATGAAGTTGCCAGACTCTGACATGACTGCATATTCTACACTTGCACCAGAAGTGTTGGACATCCAGACAGTGGTGTCGCCATCAATGAGGACAAGGTTTCCGGTGGTGTCGAGCTCCAAGATTGCGTTGTTGGTGACTGGAAAGTTTCTATAATATTGGATTGAGAGAATGAAATTTTGTTGGCTTAAGCGATCGGATCATATATTACCTGCAAAAGCCTTAGTAAAGACTAGAGATGGAGGAATGGTTCATGATTTTTCTCTTTTTTAAGCCAGAGAACCAGTAACCATATCCACCCTATTATGTATCAAGCTCTTTCAAGGACTGTACAACACTACAATCCTACAAACTTGGGTGATGGGGTACTACCGCTTTGTTGCAACTCGAAAACCAGTAACTATCCCAGTTTTCTAAGAATTTATCATTTAATTTAGTGTGCTCCAAATTAAAAATTTAGATTATTTTATTATTTAATTTATTTTTACTATTATTTATGGGTCTTATTGTACTTTTTGATACTATTAATGAGTCTCATTATACCATTTCAACCAAGTTTTACTTTTATTTACAGTACTTTCAGCAAAATAACTGTCATGCTAGTATATGCCCCGTACTTCTTAGAAAAACATGGATAATATTTCACGAGTCTAGTTTTCATCTTGTGCAAAAGTATTTTTGTTTATATATACGGAAAAGGGAAAAATCTATTGTACAAATTGTATTATACACACTGCAAAAATATATTGAAAATGAGACTTTAAGTGACTTTTTTAGTGTATTTGGGCAGCGCACCGCATACAATAAGCACTTCGTTATGGAAAAATATTGTTTCACACTTCGTTATTGTACGCTCTAAATATACAAACATGAAATAAACATATCTTTTATTAATATCCGCATTTAAAATATAAAAATGTATGGTGAGTCTGGGCAAAATATACTAACCGAGTGTGCGATAATCTATGAGTTTATATGTACTTATCCTAATGCAGCACAACAAAAATCTAGTATAATAGTGGGAGAAGTTTTAGGACAGTAATTAATTATTTATAGTATAAAATTGTTAGAATTAATAATATTAAATGATTAAATATATATTTTGCAAATAGCTTAAGTTCTTTTAAACAGGTGGTAGTTGATAATAAATTAACCAAGACTATCAATGTACTATTAATAATTATGGCAAAACTTAAGTACAGTATCTTAAGTGCAATACCTTACGTTCCTCACTTAAATTTAAGCCATCAATGCACTTTTAATAATTAGGGAAAAACTTAGGCACAGTAGCTTAGGGACAATGCCTTAGGTTCCTCACTTAAATTTAAGCAATGTGTATAAAATTTACAGCTCAGCAAACTGGCGTTAAAACATAATGCTCTGTCACTTTGCTCTTTTTTTTGACTGGCCTGCTACGGAGGAATCCAAATCTTTTGTCCCACTTTCCCTGTTCCACTCTATACTCTACCAATAAATGCTTGCCACGTGTTAACTTAATTAATTAAATACTACCATTAATTAATAATGGTAATATTAATAAGTCAATAATGATAGTATGTAATTAATTAAGTTAACACGTGGCAAGCATTTATTGGTGGAGTATGGAGTGGAGCAGGAAAAGTAGGACAGAAGATTTAGACCCGCTACGGAGAACCATCAGTTTCAGATTTCAGATCTGCCCCCACCAAAGTTTTTCAGCTAAATCTCCTCCTTCAAAGACATGATCAAGTTTTTAATATTTCTTTGGCTTTTTAAGATTTCAAATCTACCCCACCAATTGAAGATTAATATTTCTTTGGCTTTTTATTCAAACCCTCTCCTCTTTATTACTTACCCAGTGGCAATCCACACTTCCTCAAAAAAAGTTTCTTCTCATTATTGATCAACTAATCATAGGAAATAAGGGGCAAGGCCATTAACTATGGATCAATAAAGTAAACCTAGATCAACGGAAACACGATGAGAGAGAGTGATTGTGAGTTGTTCCTTTCAACTGACCACCACGAACCCCTCCGCAGCCGGAATCAATGTGAGGCATGGTTGTGAAGGGGTCTTGCCAGAAATTTATTGAGTTTTAGCCAAAATTTTTGTTTGAAATCTGTTTGTTTCTTGGGAAAATAAGGGTGAAAGTGTTTGAAGTGGTTTTCACGCATGTGAGGGAAAAGATGAGAAAAAGCAGGGGGGAAAAAAAAAAAGAAAAAAAAAGACTGCAATTCCTTGTAACTCTTTTTGCTAAGCTGAATATTTTAGACACATGGCATAAATTTAAAAAAGGAATTTAAATAACTGCACTTAGGTACTGTACCTAAATTCTACCCTAATAATTAAGTAATAACAACCAAATATTTAAAAGACTTAATTAATGATGTCCATTGAAACTTACCTGTTTGCTGACCACACTATTGTTCGATCTCCAGAAAGCTCCGCAAACCAAATAGCCAGTTCAAACTGATCACGTCTTTCGGCTGGAGTGAACCCAAAAGCAAACGTGCCATTATCCGAAACCCATGTTTGGTCCTCACTAGCCAACAGTCTCGAACCCAAACCAATGTGACCAGCAACCATGCAAGCACCAAAACTGGCTAGACATAAGCAGAGCAAAATCCAAGAGGAAGAAGAGGAAGAAGCCATAGAATCAAGCTTAAGCTAAAGTGGCCAGCGGTATTGATGCTAAAAAAAGGTTTAGCTAGTCTTTTTGAATGTCAAAAAAGTGGATGAATTAAAACTTAAAACGACCCGAGAGTTATGGGTAATCATAACACTTATTGTAGAGTAGTGGGTGAGCTAAACTTTGAAAATGGTTGCATAAAATATTGGTCGGTAAAGAGAGATATAATAAAAATATTGTGGCTGGGGCACTTGTTTATTGCTATGTGGTCTTTAAATGGACTGTAGTCTGTGGAGTTTGTGATCAGTCCAAAAAAGCCGAAGGCCAAAAGTCTTGGACAGTGGATACACTCCTCTCTAATTATTGACAAGCCTTAAAATTCAGATATTCACACTTTAGCATAGTGGGAATATATATGGACTGGTACGATTTGATACGAGACCTTTGGGGAAGGATGATGACTTTTTGAGATCATGGTGGCGTTATATCATGACTTGGATTGCTTAATCTGAAACTATTTATCATTTACCCGAGATGGTATTATTAATATCTGTTGTCTTAGGGTCATAATAAAGGCCTGAACTGAAACTTGACAGTAACAATCAGAAAAGGATGGCATCTAGTGTGCAACTTTGTCTCACACTATCAAAAACTCACAACAGTTAAAAAAGAACACAAGTCGGATTCAAATTAGGATAGTGTTTATTACACACAATCGTGACTTAATAGTCATGAGGTCAATACATTTTGCGCACAGTGCAGGGGCGGAGGTAAATAATAGGTTTGCCCCCCCAAAATTTTGAATTTTTTTTAAAATTTAGTATACAAAAATAAGAGTTGACCCCCATATAATTGAATCAGTCCAATGATGCTCTTAAAAAAAAAAATAATAATTGGTCTAATAGTTATAGAGATATAACTTTATTTTTCTCAATTCTATTTTTTATTGTAAAATGTGTTCTTATATCTGTAAAATATTTGATAAAGTTTAGTACCAGGCATGTTTGAATCTATCTCTTTCAACTCGTTATGCGGCGATTAACAAGCTATTGACTCATTAAAAAAAAAAAATCTTGTCACTAAAACAACACATGAAATGTCTCTTTAGTAGCCATATAATGGGCTAGAGCAAGATAACTTTAATTATGTTCATAGCTAAACTTATTCCTCCAAGTTTTGGATCAGTTTTTGAAAATTTCATTAGTTCAATGAAAAGTTTTTTTACTAACTTTAGTATAAAATTTGATAATTTGTATCGAAAATAATACATTTTAAGAATTTCACTATGAAAATGGTAAAAATAAATTTTATTTTATGAAAGATTGCCGTCAAATATAATTTTGATTGAAAATACTAAGTTTTTTGTTGTTGTTGGGTGTGTGTGTGTGTGTGTGTGTGTGTAGATATAACTTATGAAATAAAAAATGTGTATATGTATATATGTGTGTGTATAATAAAAAAGCGTTTATGCACTACAAAAAAGTGGACCTCTTTCGACCCTTGTTTTTCGAGGGTTCAATAAAATTTGTCCAAATCGATATATATATAAAAGCAGAGACCTCATACAGGAGAGCATGAGGTTTTGCCAAGTGGCACTCTCTCTGAAAAGATAATTGATTTTTTTTTTTTGGAAATAAAATACATCATTCTTAATTTATTACACTTATTAGATGCCACATCAGTTATTTACTAAACTCAATAGATTTTAATTAGTAATAAATAAGACTAATGGATAAGATAGAGGGATGTCAATCATCAAAAACTCTTTGTTTTCCTTATTCCTCCATCCAAAGGTTTTCTTATGTTTATGCCTACTCCTCTTCCTTTATAACTAAATGCCTACTCTTTCTAAACCACTACATGGCTTCTCCTATGCCTTTGTTGCTAAATTACCAATTCTGTGTTCTATAATTTGCACAAATTGAAATAGCATTCAGATTATTTAAGAACACATGAATCTTCCAAAAAAACATATGTTTATTCACCTGGGATAATAAACAACAATAATACTCATCTTCCACTTGCTTCATGTCATAATGGTCGTGGTTTAATATGGTAATTTTTTTTTTTTTTTTTTGCTTTAAATTGATACTAAGATGCTCTTTTATTTACTTATACTTTTCGTTTGCTAATTATCATTCTTATAGGCATTTGGGTATTGGGGCTTTATAAAGTGATATAGTCATATAATAGGATGCTCTTTATGCCATTTTTTATTTGCTAATTATGATTTTATCAAGTTCTGTTAATAGATTAAGATTGTCAAAATTTAGTTTTTTTTTTTTTTTGGGTTAATTTTAAGCATAACAAACCTATAAGTTTAAAAAAAAAATTTATTTGTGTTTCTACATTTTGTTTTTGATAGATATAAAACTTTCTAAACTCATCAATGTAATGCTCAATGTGTAGAAGGATCTATCATTTCAACTTCAATGGAATGAGCTTAACTGTTGTTTTCTTGATCCTTTTTCCTTTTGGTTTTTCAAGTTAGTATAGGTGTTAAGCCGATGTTTCAATTCCATTATACACAATTTGATTCTATTGTGTTTGTTGGTTGATCATATACATTCAAAAGAGTAACTTTCATAAAGATATATTAAAATTGAGGTTGTTATGTGCTTCATTTTCATTTTAGGTTTAAAAAGTTTTAGTCATCATGAATACTTTGATGATTGCAAAAAGATACATGTTTGAGGAGAAACCACACAAACATATATCTACTATAAATAAATTAAGTATGCTAACATTTACTTCATTGAGCTAAAGTTACTAAATGGCCAAAACCAATTTAAAAAAGCATTTCTTAAAAATATGAAAATGCATGTTGTCTAATCTTTTTACATTGTAACTAATACTTTTAATTTGTAGTTTTGAAGTTTTTGTGCTCAAGATCGATTTTGGTAGGAAGAACCATCAAGGGCAGCTTGGTAGTGTCATATCTTGAGATATGTAAGTTGGTTTATTAGAGAGAGTTTATTCAACAAGCGTTTATGTTATTGAAAGTTTGCAATTCTAATAGATTAAAAATATAATTAGTGTAATTAGTTAAATTAGTATCTATTGATTTGTCGTTCCATGAATGTGAGAATGCATTAAGTCATATTCAAAAATGTTTTTATTCATTTTTGTTTTTTACTATTGATTTGAATTATGATATTAGCTTACTCATATTTAGTTTCTTCGGCAACAATTGATACACATGCAATCAAGAGTATAACAAAAATTATGCTCTTCCCATTGAATTCCAAACAATGGGCTGATGTTCTATATTAGCCAATCAACTTAAATCTTTAATATGCCTTTATTACTTTAAATGCTTTAGATAGAGTCAATGATAACTTTTCTATTTGATAGGCCAAGAATGTATTGACACTACAAGAAAAGAGTCTACTAGCGAGGGTAAAATGCCATCGCAAAAATTCAAATATCGTCGCAAAAGGCTATTAGCGAGGGCATGTGACCCTCGAAAGCCGTCGTATTTGCTCTTGTTGCTAAAAGAGATTTTGCTACCATGCCTTCGCAAATAAATAATTTACGAGGGCAATTTACTGTCGTTACTGAACAAATCCACCTTCACAAATATATTACCAAACGACGAAAAAAGTCGACCACTTATTTTTAGCGAGGGAAAGTAATCGTCGTTAACAACTATTTGTGAGGACTTTTATACCCTCGCAATTAGTTATTTATAAATTTCAAATTAACGACATACTTTTTAAAGAAAAATAATACCGTCGCTAAAATTTATTTGTAAGGGCTTTTAACCCCTCGCACTTAGTTAGGAGTAATAGTGACGACATTAAGCTGTTGCTTAAAATATTTTTGCAAGGGAGTAAGTAGCATCGCTATTCTATAAATTGCAAGGGACTTTGTCGTCACTATAAAATTATTTATGACCAAATTTTTATGTCATCAGTGATAATATTTTATATATATTTTATATATTTTTTAATTATTTTATATAATTTTTTTTAACTATCATGTTATGATAGTCCAATAATTACTAAAAATTGATCAATTGAAAAATAAAAATTCATATAAGTTCAAACTTTAAAATATAAAATATACAAAGAAATTTTGAAATTAAACCTTGTTTTAAACTTAAACAACTAGAATTATGACAAGATCTATACTAGTCTTCCTCTGAGTTACCCTCCAAGCTGTTTCAACCTCCCTCGTGTTATTGATTGAGTTGTCCTCTTCGTCTCTACTAGTACCATCCTTAAAAAAACAAAACAAAACAAAACATTAAACATAATTCATACACGAGAATATTAGCTTTTATAAAAATAATAACAAATAATGGTTAAAGAGAGTGCAAAAGAGATAGAGAGATTTCATGACATGTATTTCATTTATACTCACCCTCTAATCTCCGTCCATCCATTTATCTACCGTCTTTTTCCAAAAGAGTGTAGAAATGAAGGAAGGACCATTCTTATAATAATCTTCTTTCTCAGTGTACTTCTTAAAAATAGGATTTTTAATGTGAAACATTCAATCAGAATAACAACGTTTCACCAATTCTACAAATTCTTTCTTCACGTGCTCATCTGGTTGCTTATGCTTAAAATGTTGAGCTCTATAGCAAGCATATAGAGTTTTGAGCAAACTTGCATATTCACTAAAAGTCGTTCAGGCACCATTCAGTTTTTGGTAAAAAAGAATAGTAATCTCTCGAGTAGCTTTTGGTGTGATAATTCTGTCTTTACTTTTACCTTCCCTTGCCATGTCTGCCTATTTTTTTATAAGCCCTTGCCACGTCTACCTATTATTAGTTAGTATTCGTATAATGAGAGTATATAATATAAATATGTTTTTCCAATATAATTGTGTTAAAAACATAACCCACTAGTAAAAGATGATACTCTAGTATATGATGATACTAGACCTCATCCTTAATCCAACATACTTATTGCTACAATCAACACACAAATAATTAATTTTCATATCTTTATTTATTGAATGTTTAAATGCATACTCAAGAAAATTTTCAATCCCATTAAAATATCTAGTAGAATGATGCATCCAAAATTTATCAACTAACATTTTATCTAGTAGAATGATGCATCCAAAAGTTTTTCTTTTTACTGCAGAAAAGCAATGTCCTGAGAATATTATCAAGTAATTGAATTACCACTGAACAGATCCTGCCTACTCACCTGATGAGTTGTAGATTGTTAAAGACTCAATTTGTAAGACACAGAGAAGAGCTTCAGCCATATTACCCAGACGACACTAGCACACCTAGAATTTTGATAAAATTATAGCCAAGACTAAAAATTCAGTGAAGTGAATCAAAATTAAACAAATACCATGCTATCTAAAAGACAAACAAAATGACAAATATAACAAAGTATGTTTATATACAGTACTAAGAAGAAGCTCTAATGAACAAAATGCAAAGAACCATAGCATCATTGCTTTAGCCGGACGTAAAAGGCAAATATAAAAATCATAGGAAAAAAAACAAAAACAAATGCCTTATAAAACATCCACATGGAAATATGCACTTGTTAAACAATAGTGAAACCCCATTCACACTTAAAAACAAAAGGCAATTCACAAAACTTCAACATACAAACACAACAAAATCCCTCGAAATACAATATCATAGCAACCCCAGGTTCTAAAAATCCAATCCCTAAAGAACCCAAAACAACAAACTTAGCCCCACTACTCAACATCTTAATACAACATTACAAAACACCATTTTTCCCCCTTCAGAAAATAGGGATATTGAATTTATGGTAAAACCTTAGGCTTTACAACATCAGGAACCAAAGAGAACTAAAATCAAAATCAAAATTGAAAATTAAATAAATAACCTAATGTTAAGTATCCAAATCCAAACCCAAAATTTCACAATAATCAAAACAAAAAATCAAATAAATAACTTACCAAGCAAAATCGGAATGGGTATGGGTATGGGTATGGGTATGGTGAGGAAAATTGAATGGGTATGGGGGTGGTAAGGGGAGAGAGAGAGAGAAAGGGAGAAAGGATCTTGTGGTGAGGGAGAAAGAGCTGATGGGTATGGGTTGATGGTAGAGAGATCGAGGAGGAGAGGAGTCGATGGCTGGGCTCGGCCTCGTCGGCGTCGGCGCTGGGCTGGGCTGGGCTTTACTCATCGACGCCGGCGGGTTGTGTGGGTGTGTGTGTGTGTGAATGTGAGAGGCCGTGTGAGAGATGGAGAGAAAATGAGAGAGAGTTTTGTGAGTAAAAACTGTGTGTAAGAAATGAAGCTTTTGCGTGGGAAATGAAAATGTAAGTGGGAAAAAAAATTTTGGAGAATTTTCCGCGGGAATGGAAAGAAAAAAAATTTTGGGTGGAAATTTTCTTTTGTTCTTTATCTTTTTATTTTTGCCACTCAACTACCCAACTCCTCGTATCTATATCTTGAGCAGTGATCTAGTAATAGCATTTGGTTAAGTATGCCCTTGACAAGTGACGACATTACTACACTCGTGTGAATTACTGAAGTTTAATGGAGTGTCTATTCTACTTTTTTGAAATTTTTTACCATCGGTCAAATTGATAACGTGTTGTACACCACAAATACTATTATTATATTATTATTTATTAAATAAATCAACTAAAAAACTATCAATTGAGTATTTATTAAATAGATAAACTATCTATTATTATTAAAATGAGCTAACATTTTATGTTTTTAACTAAAGTTTAGCATATTAATTAAGATATAGACTTATAATTGTAAATATTTTTAATAAATTATATGGATTTTGACTAATGAACTTATAAATAAGTAAATAAATAGTTATATATAAATATATAAAATTAGCGATAATCAACGATACACTGGTATTAACCGGTACCGAAATATTCATTTATTTGATCAAACTGAAATAGTCTCCAATACGGTATTGATTCCCTTGTTTTTGGTCCCTAAAATGAAAAATGCATTCCATTTTGGTTCTTATTGTCATCTCACTGATGAAAATTGCTTACATGACAAACGGAGTGCATTGTTTGCATACTAAATGCTGACATGACCATTAAAAAAATGGTCCTGAGATCATTAGACTTGGTGAAATTCATATTCAAATCTTGATCAATAAGATTAAAGAGTATGGTAACATAATGGTGTTGGCGAAATTTGAGACCAATTGGATAGTCAGATTGAGTAAACAAAACTATACAAGCATACAGGACATGTCCATCATGCGCTATACTTAGATTTGAAATCTAACCGTTAGATTTGAAGAATATAATGAAATGTTAATTCTAGTAAATTATGATCACAAACAAACAATTGGATTTAGAGAAATGTATGGTCAAAGTTTAGTCAAAATTGGTCAGACCTGATCAAACTTAATAGATGGTGCCGATACCACTAGACTTGGTGAAATTTATTTTCAAATCTTGATCATTAGAATTGAAGAGTATGGTGACATATTGATGTTGGTGAAATTTAAGACCAATTGGATTGTCAGATTGAGAGAATATATATAGTCATATAGGTACACAACACATGTCCATCACGTGTCATACTTAGATTTGAAATCTAACAATTAGATTTGAAGAGTGTAATGAAAGATTGATTCTGGTAAATTATGGTCACAATTAAACAATTGGATTTAGAGAAAAACGCAGTCAAAGTTTAGTTAAAGTTAGTCAAATCTGGTCAAAGTTGATCTTTAAACTCATCTATTATGCGTTATTTTAAACTACAAAAACTTGAATTTAGACAATTGATTGATGACATGCCTATTAATCTTTGATCACCATGAAATTTTGTAAGCATGAAAAATATATGAAGATAAAGTAATCTAACGGTAGATTTGTCAAAATTCACATCTAATTATGAAATATAGGGTTGAGTTCAAGTTACACCTGACGTAATTTTAAAAAATGTTACACCACCCAATAACTTATTATTGAATTCATATTTTGAAAATCCAACTGTTTGATTACATTCTCTATATGTTCTTAACATGCATGCCAATTTTCATTCCAATCGGATGTAATTTACCGTTTGATCGATAAACTAATATTTTATGCATTATTTTAAACCACTAAAACTTGAATCTAAACAATTAATTGATGACATGACTATTAAGCTTTGATCACCTTGAAATTTTGGAAGTATGAAAAATATATGAAGATAATGTAATCTAACGGTAGATTTATTAAAATTCACATCGAATTAAGAAATATAGGGTTGGGTTCGAGTTACACCTTACGTAACTCTAAAAAAATTTTACACCACCCAATAACTTATTATTGAATTCATATTTTGAAAATCTAACCGTTGGATTACGTGTTCTATATGGTCTTAATATGCATTCCAATTTTCATGCCAATCAGATGTAATTTTCCATTTGATCTATACACTCATCTTTTATGCATTATTTTAAAATACTTAAACTTGAATCTAGACAATTGATTGATGACATGACTATTGATCTTTGATCACCTTGAAATTTTGTAAGCATGAAAAATATATATAAATAATGTAATCTAACGGTAGATTTGTCAAAATTCACATCGAATTAAGAAATATAGGGTTGGGTTCAAGTTACACTTGACGTAATTCTAAAAAATGTTACACCACCCAATAACTTATTATCGAATTCATATTTTGAAAACCCAACAGTTGGATTACATGCTCTATATGTTCTTAACATGCATGCTAATTTTCATGCCAATCGGATGTAATTTAACATTTGATCTATAAACTTATCTTTTATGCATTATTTTAAACTACAAAAACTTGAATTTAAACAATTAATTGATGACATTACAATTAATATTTGATCACCTAGAAATTTTATAAGTATGAAAATATATGAAGATAATGTAATCTAACGGTAGATTTGTCAAAATTTACATCGAATTAAGAAATATAGAGTTGGGTTCAAGTTACACCTGACGTAACTCTAAAAAATATTACACCACCCAATAACTTATTATTGAATTTATATTTTGAAAATCCAACCGTTGGATTACACGTTCTATATGTTCTTAACATGTATGCCAATTTTCATGCCAATTGGATGTAATTTACTATTTGATCTATGAACTCATCTTTTATGCATTATTTTAATGAAAATAAATTTTTATTCACTTTTGAGAGAGAGAGAGAGAGAGAGAGTACAAAAGGGTGAAATTCTTGAATTTTAGGCTACCATTTTGAAGTTGAAAGTGCTATCAATTTTTTTTATAGGTACAATTGTTTAGAAAATAAGGACAGATCTTTCTTATATAGGATGTATATAAAATGTTTTTTTTTTTTTTTTAGAATGTAAACAAAAGGTTCATCTAAAGAATACAAAGTGCAATATGTTTATGCATTTCTTTTTATTTTTCTTTGAATTTTAGAATAACCTTTATCTCCAAAAACAATTAACATTTTAATGATTTTTTGCGAAGGTCAATTGTGGCCCTTGTAAATAATTTAGTATTTGTAAGGGCATATTTTTAACCCACACAAAAAATAAACTTTTTGCAAGGGATTTTTATTGTCCCTCGGAAATAATTTGGTGGGAACATTTCCCTCCAAAAATTTTGACATTTTAATGATTATTTGTGAAGGTCAATCCTAGCTCTCGCAAATAATTTAGTATTAGTGACGGTTTTTTTTAACCGTCACAAATAATACACTTTTTGCGAGAGATTTTTAATTGTCCCTCGCAAATAATATGGAGGGAAATTTTCCCTCCAAAATATTAGTATTTGTGACGGTTATAACACATAATTGCGACAGCTTTTTTTGTTGGTCACAAATATTTCACATTTTACCAAGTATTTGCGAGGGCTTTATTTTGCCATCGCAAATAAGATTTTTTGAGAGGGCTTTTTGGGTCCGTCAAAAATTCTTGGTCGCTATTGAGCATTTTTTTTGTAGTGTGATCTCTTGTGATAAATTAACCAATTAATTAGCCAAGTTAATTAATTAATTTAATTAACATGCAATACACGTGTTGACACAAACAAATTACCAACTAAGTCAATATGCAGTGGAAAATAAAGTTGACACAGTGATTTGTTGATGAATGGGGAAAACCTCAAAGGCAAAAACTCCACTATTATCACAACTTCCATCGCAACTGCTTTATCTCAAGGAAAACAATATATATCTCTATATATTTTTTTATTTATTTAGAAATAATTACAATATGCTGCTAACCCTGCAACTTGAACCTTTTTTCCCTAACTCCCGCAATTTGAACCTTTTCTCCCTTAAATCCCAGACACTTTGTGTATAGGGAGGTGTCAATTCAGCTATATGATCCTCGACATATATATATATATATATATATATCTCATTTAATAAATATAAAAGTTATTTTAAAAAAAATAATATGTTTATCATAATTAAGGGAAATCCTAATAGGTACTTCAGTTGAACATATGTGAAAAAGACATATACATACCGCAAATGGTAAAGGAGAAAGAAAAAGTTGCTAATCCCTTTTAATATGGTTAATTGCTTTGCCTCAATCAGTCACCCAAACAACATACCGCTTATTCATACCACAACCACAAATGACAATGCAACATTCGCCATTTGTAATTGCTAATCTGAAAGTACAAATTTCTTTAATAGCTCTACCTTCGTTTCTTTTGGCTAATATACCTTTACTGAATCAAAATCAAACCACAAAAATCATATAAAATTCACCAAATTCGAGTATAAAATTATAATTAAATTTTTAAAAGAAATCTAGGCACATTTGCACAAAAATTCCATGTAACTAAGTTACACTTAGGAATATTGGACCCTTTTTCCTTTGTATAAATAGGGGGGGTCCCAATGTTATAAGGGGGCTAACAATTTTCTCTCCAAAACATTTATTGTAGGAACACAAAAGTTTTCCACTATAGACATTTCATGATTAAAGAACATGACTTGCCAACTAATCAAACTAGATTTTTTTGTACCTACAGCAATTTCACAATATCAAGAACAAACCCCAATGTATACAATGTCAAATTCCATAGTCTCCTGTTACATCAAATGAGTGTTTAATTTTTCTTACAAAGTATTGAATAGTAAAGCTTCTGGGCCATAATCTCAATTACAACTCTCAATCATGTTGAACTTAGATGACACCTATCAACAACGTATCATTATGAGATATAGAAAAAAAAAAAAAAAATTTGGAGTGTACACAATGTTTAGTGTGGATGGGAAGAAATTTCATCCTATTCCAATTGGTTAGGTTAGTAAGGGACCTATTCCAATTTAATGATCCTAGAATTTTGTATACAAGTAATAATCAAGGAAACTTCCACCTAAAATAAGTCAAACTTTTGGCAAGAGAGAAAATTGATGTCTAGACAAATCAAGCTAAGGCCGACCAAATTGGACCATATTCTTAATTTCTTATCTCTATTTGTTCCATGTACAAGACTTATAGTCAATACTTGGCATATAAAAGTTAAACATCTTATCTAAAGTCCATCCTCTGAAAGCTTGAGAAAAAATTCATTTAAACCAACACAATATATAAATTATAAAGGAATCAAAGAAAATTGTCAAAAATAATGAAAATTTAATCTATGCTTCAATTCTTATAAGGATGAACACAATAGCAATATCCTTAAAAAAAAAAAAGATAAAAAATCTATACTTATTTTGTACGTATGATAAAGTCCTATCACAAAGTTTTTTGAGACTCATGTTGATTAGTGATTATAAGTTATAAAGGAATAATCATCAATATATATATATATATATATATATATATAAGCAAAGATCTCATGCGGGAGTGTGTGAGGTTTTGCCAAGTGACGCTCTAATTTTGCATTTAGCATTTTTTTACCTCTTTCATTAAGTTTTTTTTTTAACTGTTACCCAAAAGTTTACATTAACTTATTTTACTGTTATCTCATTAGTCTTTCATTAATTGTCTAAGCTTACATCACACATTTCTCTCTTTTTCATGTCTTTTAGCATACCCACCATTTTAATATTTTTTTAAAAAAGCAAAAAAATAATAATTAAGGACTAATATTAATAACTAACCATATAAGGCCTTGGAGAGAGATAGAGAGAATTAAAAGTGTTGTGGATTGTTAAATAAAATGCATAGTTTCACTACAAAATCAAAACGCGTTGTTTCACTATAAAAGACCTGAGACTGACAAAACATGTGAAAGAGAGAGAGAATCTAAGGGGACATCGCCTCCGTCATATTGGCCTCCCACTACCATCAAGACGCCGAAACCCCTACAGGTTTTTTTTTTCTTTTCAAATTAGGGGATTAAATATTATTTAGGTTTGGGTAATTTAGTTGGGTAATTTTTGTTTTGGGTATATAAGTAGAGAGAATATTTGGTACGCAATGTAAAGTCATATTCTACCATGATTTTAAATAATCTATAAGACACGTGCATATACACTTGCCCACACCATGTTTTAATGTCGCACTATCAATGAGTGGAAAGATAGTGAGAGAGTTGTTACAAAATGTCTCTCTCTTAGAGACCTCATGCGAGAGTGCATGAGGTCTTGCCAAGTGGCACTCTAATTTTGTATTTAGCCTTTTTTTACTTCTTTCATTAAGTTTTTTTTTTTTTTTTTTTACCCAAAAGTTCACATTATCTTATTTTATTGTTATCTCATTAATTGCCTAAGCTTACACCACATCTTTCACTATTCTTCATGTCTTTTAGCATACCCACTATTAGTATTTAAAAAAATAATAATAAGTAAGGGCTAATAGTAATAACTAACGGGATAAGACTCTAGAAAGAGATAGAAAGACACAAAAATGTTGTGGATTGTTAAATAAAAGACATTTTTTCACTATATATTACCAAAATAAAATACCTGAGACTAACAAAACATTTGAAAGAGAGATAAAGAGGAATTTGAGGGGTCACCACCTCCGTTATACTGACCTCCCATCACCATTAAGACACCGAAACCCCTACGAGTAATCTTTTTTTCTTTTTAAATTAGGGGCTTAAATATGATTTAGGTTAGGTAATTTGGTTAGTTAGTTTTTGTTTTGGATATATAAGTAGAAAAAATATTTGGTATGCAATGTAAAGTCATATTCTACCATGGTTTAATTTTAAATCATCTATAGGACACATGCATACACACTTGCCCACACCATGTCTTAATGTCGCACTATCGATGAGTGAAAGATAGTCGGAGAATTGCGTATACTTTTATTTCATAGTATGAAATATGTGAACACAACACAAATTAATTTATTTCATGGTCCCGTTACTCTTTTGCATTTATTTTTGGTTTCATGATTTAAAAAAATAATAATCTTACCTTAAGAAGGCTACAAATATACAGTGAAACTACTAAACCAATTTTTAATATCTCAAAATGTATATGTTTCTTTACTCTAATTTAGTTTATTTTTTCTTTATAATTTATATACAACATTATTTAAAACTGTTTTACATAAAATATCACAAAATTATCCGTGCATCGCACGGGCAACTTACTAGTAAACACTAAATGTAACACACAGGTGACTATTACTAGACTTACTAATAACCTTCAAAATAAGTTAACATATAACCCTTGAAATAGGTGCTGAAAAAAATGGCCCTTTATAATAGTAAGAGCATAAGTGCTAAAATAAGGGTATTGTAGTGAAATTATGTTATGTTCATAGAATTTCAACCCTTGAAAAAAAGCCCACAACAAATTTTAAACATAAAGCCCAGAACGTAACCAACAAACACCTCTCATTCCAAACAGCTCTATCACTCTCGTGCTGAAAGCCTGAAATTGAGAGCTCATGGAAATCTCAAGCTCGACGATCATGGAGATCTCATAGAGCTCGACAATCTCATAGGTACGTAATCGCAATCGCACACCATTGTTGATCTCGGTTTTGTGACTCTTCATTCCTCTTGAAGTTGTGTTTCTCAGCTCCGATTAGGTACGAATCACTAACCCTAATTTTGTCTTTATTGTTTTTTTGGTTTACCCACACTTTTTCATCGATTTCCCCATGAATTTCATTTCACATTTCTCAGAAAACTAAGCTCATCATCGATTTCCCTATTTCGATTTCTAATTGTTCGACTTTCGCAATTTCATTATTCGATTTCAAATCATAATCTCTGTTTCCTTTACAGTTTTCAATTTCTAATTTTCATTTTTGCTCTGTCAAGCGTGTTTGTGTATTCAAATTTAGTTTTCTTTCTCTCCGTGTGTGTGTGTGTGTGTTTATTTCAATTTGCATCGTCCAACTTGTTGGCTTTGAACTGTACAGATCTACTGGGTATCATTGTTAGCTATTGGGAATTTGTGTTTAGTAGTAGAGGAATGTCAGTAGTGTTGCGTCAATGATGGAAATTGAATTGAAAAGGAGGTGGAGCAAAAGCTGGCTAAGGGAAGGAAGAAAGTAAAGGCGGAATTGCAAAAAGCCTTGGCTAGTTTAGAGCTGTAGAAGGAAGAAACTCTTAAGGCACTTGAGTCTTAGATTGCTGCTCTCAGCCAAGAAATTGTCAAGAAGGTCCTTCCTACTGTGTAATTAAATTTTTGGGTTTGTATTGTATTTGTTAGGATTAGTGCCCTTAAATCCTATTGTATGATGCTATGTATGATATTATGTATGACACTATATATGACTTAATACTGTGATTAATAAATTTGTTTTATTATTATCTAAAATAATGGTAACATGAATATTCAGACATTATAATATAGTCCATGAGATGCATAGTATGTGATTTATGTGAAAGGTCACGAAAGATATAAATCACAAGTTCTTTGTAAACTCAGAATTTCATCTGCAAAGACTATAACATAGCAACTAAGATGATTTGTCTTGATCATGGAAAGGGAGATTTCTAGTTGATGTGTTGATATGTTTTAAGAGTTAAGACATATTGAACTGGACCACTGTGAAATTTATTATTCTTCTAATGACTATCAAATGAATAATAAATTTCATGACTTCTATTTGCATGAATTCTTAATCCTGAGAGAATAATGGACCTGATCATGAAGTGTAGGTTGCTTTGATATATCAGAAGTGAGATTTATAGTAACGGTCAAAACCTCAGTATGTTGGACAGCCACATTTAGTGTTGATGGAACATATATTCTCAAAATAGAATTCATAATCTCTTAACGGAGATACAAAATATTTCCTTGAGATAAGTTTAATGGGTTTGTTATTCAGAATGTTAGGCCTAACTACTTTAGTAAATAGTTACTAAAGGATATATATTTATGAATTTGGATTTCATAAATATATGATAAATAACTTAAAGGATTAAACCAGGTACTCAAGGATTAAGATGTAGTAATTTACAAAGTGGCAGTCTACTTTCATGACTTTGTATTACTACAAATATTTTATGAAGGGGTTGCATGTATAATAAAGTCTTGGGATATAATTTATTAATAAGGCCTAGAGTGCAATTATATTTATATAGTGATATTAAATATAATTAATGGTAACTTTGGACTTGTCAAGAGTTGACAGAAAAGCTCAAGCCCTATTGGAGCTAGTGTCTTATTTGTTTCCTTTTGGTCCCACTCCAAGCCACACATTAAAGTCCAATTGGGAAGGCCCAAAAGGCTAGCCCAATTAGATAATTAGTTATGTGGAGAGAAACATATAGAATTTTATTAACATAAAATGGATTGTATGTTGGGGAATGACACTCTTTTATATTCTCTCAAGAACAAACACATAGAACTGATTGAGAGACCACACATCTTGGGTATCAAGTAGAATTGGAGTGAAGATTAAAAGTGTTCTCAAGTACTTTTCATCTTTGTTTTGAAATTTACCATACCAAAGTACACTCTCTCGTTCTTATATTCTGAACATAGCACATGTTATCAATTGCGAATGAAGTAAATCCGTTATTTTTCCGCTGCGTATGTTTTGTATGCGATACAAATATGTTATTTTCCATCAATATTCACATCATCTGTAATGAATCAATGTTGTTAGTTTTGTAAACAGTAAACTCTCTGTGTACTTAATTCATCCCCTTTTTCTTTTCCTTTGATTGTGGGCCTATGAAATTTGCAATTTTTGCTTATAGATTTCAATTCATATCAGCAACTTCTGTAAGCAAATGGGAAAAAAATTAGTTTTAGTTTGAGGAGTTGCAAACTTGTAATCACTTTAAATTTGTAGCCCTTTTAGTTGATGTTTGATGTCCTTTATGAAAGAAACATTGTCAAAAGAAAGTGTTTGTTTGAGCTGTTTGAGCAAAACAGTTAATATGAAACAAATCAATACTTAAGAGTTTCTTGTCTTCTCTACGCTTGGGTTCATGACTTCATATTTTTCATTGGTTAGGAGAGACAGAGAGAATGGAAATCACTGTGTATAGCCTCTTATTGAAACTCAGTGATCAATGAAAAATGAGCTTCCCAATTTTTCTTCTTGTTTGCTTTCATATACGAATTTTACAATCGGTATTTCCTCTCCTGTAAACTGTATAATGTGACATTTAGAACATATGCAAAGCTTTGTTTGATATACTACATAAAATTGGGATTCCTTTAAATTGGTTTGGATATATTCCTTTAAAGTAGAGGAATATATATACATATCAAACCAAGAAAAAGGAAATTCTTCCTGCTATAAAATCTAAAACAAAATATTATGTGTGATTTAGTTGAAATGGTTTTGCTACAGAGGAATTCCAAGCGGGAACTTTTCCAGTTCTCTGTCACCAAGCATCAGCAACTTGACCAATCTCCAGACTGTGTAAGAACACCAACATATTAGGAAAGTATTATGATAAGTTCTGCATGAATATGAAGCATCTTATTAGAGGAGTTGTTTTTGTAGGCTTCTGCAGAATAACAATATATCAGGACCAATTCCCTCTGAGCTTGGGAGACTCCAAGAGCTTCGGACACTTGATCTTTCAGCTAACAATTTCACCGGACAACTTCCCAGTACTCTATCCCACCTGAAAAGCCTCCAATACATGTAAGTCAAACTGTAAAATATTTTTTTCCTTCAACATGGCTTCTACATAAGAAGTTTTGGAAATAACGGTCGGTAACATAGCTTCAACTGTCTCTTACTAGTATTGGGATTTGAATTCTTATCAGGCGGCTAAACAATAATAGTCTGGCCAAACCAATTCCTTTAGCGCTAACATGACCCAGCTTACTTTTCTGTAATTCTCTTCAAACCTTACCGTTCTTCAATACTAATAATTATATTTTTGTCTTGAAATTTATTTAGTTTCTTATCTGAATAATGTTTAAACAGATTGTTAATGTTTTAGGGATCTGTCTTATAACAATTTAAGTGGTCCTGTTTTAGGGATTTGTCTTATAAAGTAAGTAGGGGCCATATTTTGAAAGCAAAGATAGATATATGTATCTTCCGAGTTAGTAGGGAATATTAAAAAAGAAAAAAAGAAAAAAAGAAGGGTTTAAACGTACCAAGTACTAGAAAGGAGCAGGTATATTGGTGACAAAATAGTTTGTGACCACATTGCACATGGGATATGCTGTATTATATGTTGTCATTAAGTTCCACAACCTTAGGAACCCGTAGCTCCACGCAATCCTATCTCTTTATCTTCATTTTCTTGAGGCCCATACATTATAACCCCATCATTAAATTTAGGTAACACAGACTTAAATACTAGGGTCACCTTATATAGATATAGCTTGGACTTTGTAGCTAGGCAAGTCAACAATTCACGGTTAGCTCAATTATAAATAGCACTATATGACAAGTCTACAATAATTTGCTTACAGCCTTCAACAATTCGATCGTACAAGTTTTGTAAATCTCTTTGAAGGTTTATATTATGGTAATCGTGCTTGTGAGTGATTCTCAACTAACCTAGCATTATTATGTATGCAACGTGGATTTGTGTTTGTACACTTGTTTCAATTTTGCTTTTTTTTTCCTTATTTTTCTTTATTGGTGAATTCACGTTCAAAACTATATGTACTACTGTACTAGAGAGATGAGAGCATTCAATTCATAGAACGTGGTTGAGAAAAAATGTTAGAAATATCATGACTCAAGTCCATTATATAACTGAATAAAAAAAAAGTCCATTATATTTTTAGTTAGGACAAAACTTAGGTATAGTACTTTAGGTGCTGTTCCAAAGTTATTTTATCTATTGTATTATATAATGTCCCAAACTCTACATTGAAATATTCTTTTATGCAGGCTTTTCCACTGGATTTAGTACTCTTTTCCGTTTGAGGACAACTTAAAGTGTGTCCCTCATTGAAGATTTAAAAAAAAAAATTAATCCAACTTCAGATGGAACGGAATTGGGTAAAGCTCAGGAATAGAGCTCTTCCTGAGTATAGATAAAGAATTAAAAAATTTCTTGATTTTGCATTTGAGCATACAACAATGGGGGATAAAATTTATTGTCCATGTAAGAAATGCAATAACTACTTTGCAAAGGCCAAAGATGATGTTGAGGCTGATTTGCTTACTATTGGTATTCTACCAAGTTATTCTCATTGGTTTAGACATGGTGAGGAGAGACATTTTCAAACATGTGATAGTTTGGATAGTGATGATGAGTTAGACGGGGATGGCTTGAGTGAGATGGTAGAAGATTATTGTGCAGCCTTTAATGCAGCTAGTTGTGTAGCTGGAGATTTGAGTGGCGACAGTACTCCTGAAGAGGCTAATGATGATGTAGCTAACTTTTTTCTGAAACTAGGAGATAACGAGCAAAAACTTTTTCAAGATTGCAAGTATACAAAACTGTCTTTCATTGTGAAGTTACTTCATATTAAATGTCTTAGTATTGGTAAGTAGTATAATAAAATCTAGTAGCAGCTTCTATAATTTTTTTATTATATTCTTATTTGTGTATTTATGTTTCATTCTATTATAGGAGTATTTCAAAGTTAAGGGTCGAGATCAAGAGGTTTGGCGACAAATGGGTAGTTCTTACTCAAATTATCATGACTCCCTAAAAGAAAAGTGGTTTAAGCCATATGGTGAAGCAATAGAAGAGGCACGAGCAAATGTCCCACCCGGACTAGAGAAGGATGATTGGAATTGTCTCGTGAATTTGTGGAGCAAGCAAGATTATATGGTACCTTACAAAGAATTTATTATCAAATTTATTCTTAACTATATTCTTGTAGATTTGTTCGTTTACGAGACTGACTTATCATTCTTAAATGTAGGACATGTGTCATGCCCAAACCCGATACCCGGATTTGTGACCATGACCGGCATGCTAATATCAAGCCTAAACCCAATATTAACAAGAACCAACTAATCTTTTACAAAACTTTTACAAAAGCTTCCCTCTTACTTATCATTCTTGTTTCTTTGCGTAAAAAATATAACTTTTCACTTGATATTCAGAGCGTCAACACTGTACTAAAAAATAACATGATCCACCAGTTACTCAAATTCTAAATTTCACATAATACATCTCTTGATGCTTTAAGATACACAACTTCCATTAGATCCTAAAATAAACAATACTATAAAGCTAAACATCAAATTACTAGTTTGGGACTATACTTTAAAAACTAAAATCAGATCCTTCCAAAACTCGACTAAGGCTCCCTCTGCTCCAAAATAAAACCTGTTGACTGAAATGGTGGAAAGGGTGAGCTACACAGCTCAGTAAAGGTAAGATACATGAGAATTTAATAAGGATGCATGTAAATCAACTCATTTCATTCTATAAATATGCAGGAGAACATCTTTTCATGCATAGTATTTTATACTATTTATAATAATAACTTATACGCTCTTCGTAAGAAAATAATTGTTTTCCTTTTTTTTATTAGAATAATATTATCAAAACATTTCGGATTGAATTTCTTTCTTTTCTTACAAAGTTACCATATATATATATATATATATATATTCTCATTACAAAATAATAATTTTAACTTAAATCAGATGATCGGTAACTTTTTCTTAAACTAGAAACATCTTAAAAAATAATAAAACTTTCCTTCATAAACTTCTTTTCGTAAAATATTATAACTTCTATAATCATAAAACTTAACATTTCATAAAGAAAAACAGATATTTGATAACTTCTTAACATAAACTTGTACTTTCATCAGAAACTTTATCTTTATAACACAACAGAACTTTGAAAACTTTTATCTTTAGTGAACAGCTTTCTTTTCATCAGAAACTTCTTCTTTTCATAAGAGTTTTTAACTTTTTACAATGCACTTAAACAAACTCATTCTCTCATGATTAATAACATAATATAGCTGTTCATAAATAACTTATTGGTTAGTCCATAACTGATAAGTCTGTACTTATTTGGGAGGCTTCTAGCACCACGGTGCTAGGCATCCAACATTCCCCACAATGCCAGGTATTCCCGGGATCACAATACATACTTTCAACCATAGGGGTCGATTGACTTCCTCCACAAGTTGGCCGTAACCAACAAGGGTGGGTACAGTAGAGCCAGTCCCACTTTAATGGCCAATCATATAACATTTTCCATGGAAAACAAGTAATTAAACCCTAACTGGCAGAGTTCAGATCATCAAAGGACATAACCCGAAAATATTTCATACTTATACATCATACTGAAATTCATAGTTTGCATAACATTTCATAATAAAAGCATTTCCATTGTTTTCTCTAAACATTGCGTTCGTGGAATTAATAATAGCATCAATATGCTTAAATCAAATACGTAAGGTTTCGAAAGCTCACGAACATATTTTTGTCTAAAACATGATTACATGTCATATCTCTAATCAAAAACCTTTTTAATGCATCATATACTTTAAAATAACTTCATTACTTACCAAATGCTCATATAACCTATCCCTTACCTGAAAGCAGAGGAACTGAGAGCCTATAGTCGAAGGAGCTTAGACTTGGGTACTGATAACACTTAAACCAAAATCAAAACTTATTACACTCCATTATTCCTTATCATAAACTTACACATTCATCTCAAAACCTATATCTTAGAATCAAGGAAATCCTAATCCCGCCTCAGCGAGGTTCCCATAAATATATAATGCACACATCAACAAGTGATGTACCAAACTAAGGAAAAACCAACATTCTCATATTAATATCATATCTCTAGAAGAGCCAATTTCATTCCAGAAGGTGCTTTGAGATTAGGGCAAAAATGCATGAATAAACATAAACTCTTTTAAGCATGGTCTTGTAACCATATATACTTGTATGGCAACATACAGCGTGTTTAACAAAACAGCTTTATAGATACAACCGCCTAATGGTTTAGAACCCCTCCTTTGAGTACTAAACCTTGAACCAAGTTATACAAAATTTATCTATGATCTAGACATACCAAATGATGAGCATATTAAATTATAGCTTAAAACATTCACCCTAACTTCAAAATTAAATCCACAAAGTCAGGTGTATCATATACTGTTCACTGCTCATTACAGCAGCGTAAGCCCCATTTGTAAAATACAAATGGGCTGTCCATACACATATAATTGTCCTTAAATTTTACAGAGATACTCCCCTGTATGTCTAGTATATACCATAAAAATTTCGGAGCCAAATCATAAAACCATGATTTATTAAAAATCATACAAGGCAACATACTCAATGCTGTCCTGACAGAATTTCATGCAACTTTGAAATTAAACCATTACTTTTATATTAATCCAAATGCTGTGAGACCACTTCCAATACAACCATATGTGTCTTATATTTCATAGGAAATATCCCTAGCATCCAAATTCACTGTATACGATTTACTACATAATTTATCATGCATGAACACAGAATCTGTCACAGTGACAGCTTTGCAACATTTTCTTGTAAATTCACAAAAATTTATCAAACGATGGTATTTTCTTATGAAATTTAATGCACACATACTGGACATATTATATAATAATCTCCAACAAACCATTTACCCATAGCTGTCCTAGAAAAATACAGAATTTGTAATGACCAAACAGGTCAACCAATGAGTGCAACTCTTAACAAGTTCATGAACTAACTCTTAAAAAGCTTCAATTACTGAATCAACTACACATTCAGCACCTCAAATAACCATCACTTAAGTTTAAATAGACAATAGATAAAAGAATTAGATTTTCCCCTTACCCTAGGCATGGTTCTTGGAGCGATAGAGCTAGAATCACTCTAGCTTTAAATTGGGAACAAAAACTTGAGAAGGATTGAAGGAAATATTTTTCCTTGCTACTGGATCCGTAGGTGTGAGAGGGAGAGAAGACTTGAGAGCTTTTCTTCTTTTGGTGTGTGAACCCTTGGACTCAAGAGAGCTTCCTAGCTCTTTCCTTGAGAGAAAAGAGAGAAAAGTGAGGTGAGAATTTTCTGATTTACTTGGACCCGTGGGAATAGAGAGGGAGAGCTTCTTGAGTCTTCTTTCTTTGAGAAAGTCAAAGAAGAGATAAATGTGCAGCCAATAAGAACAAAGAAGGAAGAAAAATGAGTAAAGAAAGAAGAATAGGGGATGAAGCTTCTGTGCAGCCAAGAAAAATGAGGAGATTGACTTGGGGTGGGATATGTATATTGCTAAGGAAAAAGTGTGATGACTCACCTTTAAAATTTTTTCAAATTACTTTCCACCCCTTTTACAAGCTTATATTCTATATGGCCCAAACTATAAAATAACTTTGCAAAAGAACCCTTACCTTAGACGCTTAATTAAACACCAACAACTATATATCTAATAACTTAATCACTTAATATAATTTTGTACATACTAAGTATATATTTATAATACAAATAGCCATTCCATTATTTACAATCTTTACAATTTCTTATTCAATGGCAACATAAAATAATATGATTATTAAATACTCTTATATTAATTTTAAAAAGTAAATGACTCAAAAATAATAATTAACCACTCAAACACGTAGTTTAACTATTAAATTGGGTTGGGGTGTTACAACGTGTGTTTGAAAAACAAGGAAAATCGGGACAAAAACAATATTATCCACACTTCTGATTCAAAAAGCTTCCAACAATGTAGTGCGGAAGAGGTATATGCTAATGACTACAATATCACTGCGTTCTATTTTAGTGTGTGTAAACTTATGTTATCCCATCTGTTTGGATTTTGTTTTTCTAGTTTTTAACATTTTTTCTGATCTGACTATTTGGGTGTTTGAGTTTTTGTAATGTTTTTTTTTTTTTTAAACAATGTTTCTTGACTTTGTATATATTTCTTAGTTCTGTGAATGCTTTCTATTTGTTGTTATTTGACTTTGGTTTGCTGAGTTATTGCATTATTCATCTTCAATACTTAATTACTATATGCTTTCTATTTGTTTTGTCAAATGGTAGAAAGAGAAGACAAGTCATAGCCCTAGTAGAATTGAATTATTTGACATCACCCATGTGCAAGCTAATGGCCAAGCAGTAAATGAACCAACACAAGATGCATTGGTATGAAATCTTCTAATTATATTAATATAGATAGTATATTTTTATGTGGTTTTGTTGCGAGTTACTTTTCTTTTTAGGTGGGCATTGAGAAATCTTACTACTCAAGTGAATGAGGGGGCATTGCAAATATCTCAAGATCAAATGTTTGTGGAGGTGTTTGGACCTGAGCGTCATGGACGACTTTGTGGCTATGGGGCTAGAGTCACTCCTACCAAGTTATGGGGTTCCTCCTCATCTAGAATGTATGATCTTGATAAGCAACTCCAAGAATCTGAACAAAAACGCTTAGAAGCTGAATACAAACGAATAGAGGCTGATGCAAAGTTGAAAGAAGAAGTAAAGCACCTCAAAAGCATGCTCGAACAACAAGCTATACAAATGGCTAAACAAAGAAGACATTTTGAGGAACAACAAGCTAGTCAAATGGCAAAACAAAGAGCACATTAAGACAATATGATGATGCAAATGTTGAGTTATGTCACCTCGCAATCAACCCAATCTAGTAGTGATCACTAAGGTATGAAGATTAACTCAAGCTAGTCATTGTTTTAGTACTATTGGATAAATTTGGAATGACTTGTTGAGATTTTCAATGCCAACATTGGGGAAGTGTAGATATAGCTATAGTTGTAGTATAGATAAATTATTTTACCTATATGAATTCAAGGCAGATGTTCTGAACATTGGGGAAGTGTTAATATTCCAGTAGAAACCAAATGCAAAGTCTTTCTTTTCTTTTTTTTCTTGAGAAGATCCTAAAGCAAAATTTTATAGAGATGCTGCTCTGTAGAAAATAGATATATATATATATATATATATATAGTAAATAAATGTCCTATGAAGTTGAGTATTAGATATTATTTTATTATGTGTAAAAATAGGCTTTTGTCTTTCGAAATTAGGACTCTGTTTAATTACTGAAAAATTTAAAAAAAAAAAAGAAGAAGAAGAAGAAGAGAATACTGAATTTCATAATGCTATTTAATTGGGCCCATTTCTTTTCACCAATAATTTCATAGGCACAACCCAATGTAAGAGTGAGATTTTATGTGAAATCTTCGGTTCTTGAAGCAGAACTCTTTTTTTTTTTTTACTTGGGGCTCAGTTGAGCTCAGATTCACAGTTGTGCTTATACATGAGGTAAAGTCAAAATGGAGAGAGCAAGCTGATATAATATTTTATTGCTGAGGCCTGAGATGTATTAAAAAGAAAGAAAGAAAGGATGTATTGGGTCTTAAAAAATAACTATCTATTAAAATTGCTTGGCTGTTGATCGGTTATGTGAGAGTGGCAGAATGGGTAATTGATTTTCTCTGTTTTGTCGTAATATCGTTCTTGTTATTGGGAAAGAAAACATTGGAAACTTGATTTTTTTGTATGTTAGAGTTTCTACTCAACTAATCCAGTTGCAATCTATTGGTGTAACTTGAAAAAATGGTAATTAGATGTGGAATTTAATTTTCCCTTTCCCCTCAGCGATCAAATAGGCAGTCCATTTTTTGATAATTTTTCATTTCTTTAGTTACATTTGATTACTGATTGAGTTGCTTATGTATTGTTTGATATGCAAATTGTTGCTTTGCAGTATGGTGGTAAGTGTTCTTATCTTGATGCATTTTTTTGCTTTGTCTATGTTTTACTAGTCATTGTTATGGTGTGTATATATATAGAGAGGTGATTTTGTGGTTGACTTATGCAGATGAAGGGATTCTCTGTGATTATTCTTTCTGTTTTCTTTTATAAACCTTTTGTTTATAAAAGAAAACAAAAAGTTAAAACTAGTTACTGGTCATTGGGTATTAGGTTGCACAAAGCACTACACTGCAGATCCATCCTAGACTGCCGTGGACTCTTCTAACTTTTCTTTTATGCGAGACTTATTATTATTATTATTATTATTATTATTATTATTATTATTATTATTATTATTATTATAACTTCGCTGGCTGCTCTCAATTTGTTCTTTCTTTTTCACCTTTTGATTTCTGATCTTAGTTCATTGTTGTATTACAGTTTACACTTTTGGGGGGTCTCCTCTCATATGGGCTTCTCCAGAGCTAAAATTAATACAAAGCTGATCCATCCTAGACTGCAATGGACTCTTGACTTTCTTTTTTATGCGATATCGAGTAATGCTAGAAACACAATCTTTGTCATAGCTTGCTCACATGACAATGACACCTATGATTTGTAAAGTAGCTTGGGTAGCTCCATTATATGTTTGATAGGAGTTGATAGATTATGATTGAGTGATTTGTACACAACCATGCTACTATCATTGTGTTTGTACAGAAATAATATTTGTACTTTTCATTTGGATTGAATAAAACTTTGATTCATCAAAAAAACAAAGATCATATTCGCTATCAAGCAAATCCTCGTCTAATTGTGAATTTTTGTGTGTGTGTGTATATATATATTGTGCATGATTGTGGTTTTTTTTCTTAAATAAAATAAAATCTTATTTTGAGGGTCAAGAGACTCCTTAAATAACCTTATTTATCAAAGGTTGTAAATATAAATCTTTTAAACCATGGTAAAAGGTTATTTAAGGGTCGCTTGATCCTCAAAATAAGATTAGAGCACTTGTTTTAAGGATTACGAAGGCCTTCAAAATATCTTTTTCGATGGTATATGTTTCGAAGGTTATCAAGGGTCAATTGGATTCTTAAAATAAATTTTTTCAAGGTTTTTTAATACTTTTTTAAGGGTTTTGACCCTTGAAAAAAGTCAAATTTGTTGTAGTGATGTATATATATGTGTGTGCAGAGTTATCTTGATAAACATATTAGTTCCATAATTTGGCCCCTCAAACAAAAATTTCTGGCTCCGCCCTGTTGGGTAGCATGTGGATTCACATATGTAACAGGTTTTTCCATTTAAATTATACGTGCATGATATTGATATATAAAGATGGGCATTAATTAGATACATGTTTATTTGTACGTACATTTACTGGAAAGCTCATATAAGTTGGTTGTGTATCATGGAGAGAGCAAGAGGTTAAACTAACTTGAAATTTTAAGCGGGAGAATTCTATTCAAAAGTAAGTTTTTATATTTTCTCGTATGGGCACGACATAACACGACATAACAGAGACTGCACTTTGACAATAACAATAAATAGCTCCATCAAAACTGTCATTGAAAATGGAATTCACATACCATTCTTTTTCAACATTTATCCATTTTGTAAGGTAGAAGGTCATGTCTAAATAGACTAAGTACATCAACTGTTGAAATTTAGGCACTTCTATCATGACTGCAAAACCATAAATTTAAGGCTCATTAATTTTAAATTTAAATTGACATTCAGATCAAGTGTCATGAAAATTTCTTTGCATGGAAGTAGAAAATCCTCCTCTGGGTAGCCCATCATTTTCAATTGAATTTGCAGAGTAAGATACAACTGCAAGTGCGCAAAAGAAAAAAAAATCATCAAAAACCTTGATCATTCCATCCATTAATATGAAATTAATTAATATCATTTCAAGTTGAATATATATTTATGTAGTTTCAGTTAACTCAATAACCAAAATTGTGTATTTCAAAGATTTCAAACCTATTGTAAATTTGTAACTATACTAGCACTACAACAAAATGTATTTTTAGCGATGAAAATTAGTAAGAAAATATTTTTCATTGCTAAAAATATAGCTTTAGTGACGAAATATGAATTTCGTCACTAGTAATGAAAAAAATTATAACATTTAGCGACGAAAAATAAATTTCGTCGCTATTGTGATCTGAAAAATGGGCACCTGTGGAGAGAAATTTTGGCGCAAGTTTAATTAATCTATTTTTCGTCGCTAAAAGTTGAAATTTTTAGTGACGAAATATTTCGTCATTGTAGGTATTGCTGTGGATAGTATTAGTGACAAAAATCCTTTCGTTGCTATAAGGAAGAATTAGTGACGAAAAATATTCGTCACTAAAAATAATAATAGGTTTTGCATTTATATGTCATTAGTGACGAAATCACATTTCGTCACTAAAAGTATGCTACAACAACGAAATTTTAATTTCGTTGCTAAAAATCTTAACAAAATATGGTTTCTTTAGTGACGAAATTAAAATTCGTCGCTAAAAGTGTAACAAATTCTGGCTCCTTTAGTGACGAAACCGAAATTCGTCACTAGAAGTGGACAATAGCGACAAAAACATTTCGTTACTAAAGGCCACTATAAATACTCCCAAACTAGCCCCATTTCAATACCTATCAGCGCCATTCTTCTAGAGTTTTCGGTCAAAAAAAAAAAAAAAACACCCAAACAAAAAAATACCAAGCTCGACAAAGCCCACTTATCGTCACCGATACTTGTGATGAACTGTCGCCGATAAGCCGAGTCACCGTCGCCGATAGCCCAACCATCGCCAATAAGCTCACTCACCATCGCCGATAAGCCCACCGTCGCCGATAACCCAAACGAACTAAACCGTCACCGATAAAGCCCAATCACTGTCACCGATAGCCCAACCATCGCCAATAAGCCTAGTCAACTGTTGTCGATAAGCCTAGTCTCCAAATCGCTGGCGACGCTTCACCTTCTTCGCACCGACGACGCTTTTCCTTCCTCCAGTGACGCTTCGCCTTCCTCCGCATCGGCGACGCTTCGATTTTCTTTGCATTGGCAATGCTTTGATTTTCTCTACATCGGCAATGCTTTGCCTTCCTCTACGCCAGCAACGCTTCGCCTCCCCTTCGCGTCGGCGACGCTTTGCCGCTTTCTCCACCTACCGATTTGTCCGTCTCATTTCTTATCCCAACCTTATCAGACATTTCTCTTTTTTTTTTAATTGATAATTATTGATCTTCGGTTATATGTGACTGTGTTCATGATGGACTGTTTGGTTCTTGTGAATGTTTTGAGAAATGAAAGTTGGAGTTTTGATTGTTATTGGTTCTAGTGTTCCATACAATATTTTTGGTAATACGGAGTTGTAAATTGTGACTTAGTCTGATGTTTATTGATTGTGAACTATGATTAGCTGTCTTATTATAAGTGTTTTGGACATGCTTAATGGTCATAAAAGCTGGGTCAAAATAAAGTTTATGATTTTTTGTTCCTTGTTTTTAAACCCAACATAGACACAAGTGAAGTGATCTCAAATGTTGTTGTGAACAAGAACTTGACAGTGGACACTGGTCATATATAACCATAAAGGTAAGATTATTCATGGGTCTTTTATGTTTTGATTTTTTGTACTCCCTTTGGTTGTTATGTGTTTGTTATTGGTTTTGTTTGTGCTTAAACTTAAGTACCGAGCTAATTTTGGTTGGGATTTTTTTTTTGGGTGGGTTATCCATTTCTCAGTAAACTAAAGTTTTTTTTTTCTTTTGTATGTGGACTAAAGCTAACTAAAAGTTATATTTCTTTTATCTCCAGCTCTCTTTCTCTTTTGTGGTTGAAGAAATTGTGAGGAACAAGGTGAAGAACACAAGTTACCTTTGGATTTTTCCTGAAAGTTGTAAACTTAGTTTGAGCAAAGTAAGTAAACTCTAGTTAAAAACTTATAAAACTCTATACTTATGATGTTGGAAATTGGATTGCGGTGGTTGTTGTGTTGGAGCAAGCGGGTGGCTTGCATGGTGTTATAAGGTGGTTTAAATTCATATTGGGAGTGTTTTTAATTTCTTGCAAATGTGAATGAACCTTATTGATTAGATGTGATGAATAGTACTTTGATTGATTTCAATACTTGTAAGCATTATAGTTGTGATGTTTGTGATTGGTTTTGTGGTGAGTTGTTGTATTGGAGCAAGTGGGTGGCTTGCATGGTGTTATAAGGTGGTTTAAATTCATATTGGAAGTGTTTTTAATTTCTTGCAATTGTGAACGAACCTTATTGATTAGATGTGATGAATAGTACTTTAATTGATTTTAATACTTGTAAGCATTATAGTTGTGATGTTTGTGATTGGTTTTGTGGTAAGTTGTTGTATTGGAGCAAGCGGGTGGCTTGCATGGTATTATAAGGTGGTTTAAATTCATATTGGAAGTGTTTTTAATTTCTTGTAAATGTAAATGGATCTTATTGATTAGATGTGATGAATAATATTTTATTTGATTTTAATACTTGTAAGCATTATAGTTGTGATGTTTGTGATTGGTTTTGTGGTGGGTTGTTGTGTTGGAGCAAGCGGGTGGCTTGCATGGTGTTATAAGGTGGTTTAAATACATATTGGGAGCGTTTTTCAATTCTTGCAAATGTGAATGAGTATTGTTGATTAGATGTGATGAATAGTATTTTATTTGATTTAAATACTTGTAAAACTCTATACTTGTGATGTTGGAAATTGATTTTGTGGTGGGTTGTTGTGTTGGAGCAAGCAAGTGGCTTGCATGGTATTATAAAGTGATTTAAACTAATATTGGGAGTGTTTGAGTGTGCCATGATATGGACTCTAGGGATCCTATTCCAAGTTGTATATAGTACCATGTTGTTTAAAATTAGATGAAAGGGAAAGAGCTTCATTGGTAAAGAGCTTCATTGTGAAAGGGAAAGAGCTTCATTGAAAGAATATAAGAGCACATCAATTACAAAATTGGTAAACCTATATAGCCTAATAGAGGGTTTCCATGTACGCTAAAAAGGACCACACTGTAGTCCATTTAGCACCGGCTAAATTGTCCTAAGCTCAAGTTAAAATTAATTTGTTGGCTTAACCTTGATTATAGGAAACAGAACTATATTGAAATTCTGTCAAGTATATTTCTGACATCAGAATTGTTTTATTCTCAAAATTTTGGAGAGAAACTGGGATGGATTGGATAGGATATGTTTAGCTACGGGCTGACTAGATGTTGCACTTTTCAAATCCTTTCTGTCTATGCACGCATCGTTTAATTTTTTTCTTTTGGTAGAAGATCAATAAGATCTAATACATTTGGTATCTTAGATATGCTTGAGAAAGAGGGCCATAAAAGTCTTAGTAGATTAATAGATTTGAATTTAGTTTGCATAATGCCAAAAACATAGCTTGATTAGGCAAAAGTCCAATTAATCATTAAACATGGTTTTGCATGTGTCCTTATGACATCTCCAGTTAAGAGGCTTTTTATTCATGTATGGACTCATGGGAAATTGATGACATATGAGTTGAACCAATTACATTTGCTAATAGCCTGATAGGAAGCTTCATAGTAGATATGACATACAAGCGGACAACAGAGAGGACTGACATTACTACATCGACACTTCTATAGATTAGAAGCCCGCTTACCTTGCAGTTTAAATGCAACTTTATTATTAGTAAAAGGAGAAAAGCGCTAAATCGGGGGTGCATGCTGCACATTATTGTTGCTGTTACTTCAAATGTATGCTTTTTAGTAATTTGCCAATTGTGTTCATCTTAGTGCTGGATGAGAGGGTAAATTGAGGTTCCTCTTGAGCATGGTGTATATATTATGTAAAAAATGCTCCCTTTTCCCTTGGTGATGTTTCTATGTTTTAAGACCATAAACCTTGTTTTTGGCTTAGCATCACTAACATAGTTGTAGTCATTCTACTTCCTTATACACAGGTTCTAAGGCCCTTTTACTACTCAAGAAATTTGAACTATTGGAACAAAAAGACAAAAAAATATTATTTTAGTAATGGTATCTAGTTATCCTGATCAATTTTTTTATTTATCATTGTAACATTTAGGAATCCATCTCATTCTTCTTATTAACCACAGGGCATTTATAAAGAAGAAAGGGAGAAATAATGTTACAGTGGATGACCTTATGCATGTAATTACTCCAAAGGGCAGAGGTAAGGATTTTTATTTTTCTTTCCCATGGTTCCCTCTTTCTTTCTTTTTTTTCTTTTCTTTTTTTTTAATTGTAATTGTCTATAATAAGGAAGCAACTTAATCATGACTGCTTGGAACACCTCATTCTTATTCTTATTGGATCTTGGGCATGCTTAGTTTTAAGTTAGACAATTTGCTCATGCTTATAAGAAATTTCTCTATGTCATGTTTTATAAACTCTTATTTATAAAAAAATAAAAAATGCATTTTTTTATAAACTCTCTCTCAGTTTTATATCTTTTAGGAATAACCTAGTGGATAAACAATGCATGCATGATATGTGCATAATGCATTGTTAGAAATGCTTCTTATAACATAGTTAATGTTTTTACTTTACGATTTTAATGTAGTATTGTTTTTATATTTGTGCAAATTTCTTATTGGTGGCTTTTAGGGGATTTATTTTTTATATTACTTGAAGACATATGAGAACATCTTCCGTTCGTTTTAATTATATTATGCTACCCTTTTTGTATTGTTATAAAACATCTTGACTTATTGTATGTATTGCAAACAATTATCGTATGGAAGGAGTTTGAATTGGATACTTGTTTTATTTTTTTATTTGTAGAATGTATGGATCTTTTTTTATATAAATGTGTTGTTGAAATAAATGTGTTATTCAAATGTGAGGCTTTAATAATGTAATGATAGGTTACAGATTAATATCAAAGTCATGAAAAAAATAAAAACAGAAAATAAGTTTTAGCGACGAATTTTTTTCGTCACAAATATAGTAACAAAAAAATTGTTTTAGTGACTAAATATTTCGTCGCTAAATGTAGCAAAATTTTGAAAGAAATGGTTTTAGTGACGAAAATTTTCGTAGCTATATGTGCCTAGATTTTCTTAAAAATAGTTTTAGTGACGAACTTTTTTGTCACTATATGTACTCGAACATAGTTTTAGTGACGAAATTATTCGTCACTAAATATGATTTAATAAACTGAAGTGTTTTTAGTGACGAAATTTTTTCGTCACAAAATAGTGTTTTTAGCAAGGAAAACATTTAGTGACGAAACGTTTTCGTCGCTAAAAGTTTTTTTTTTTTTTTTAAAATCAAATAGGACTTTTAGTGACGAAATTTTTTGTTGCCAGGACTTTTAGTGACGGGGTTTCAGTGACGAAATGAGTTTCGTCACTAAAAGTCCAATTTCGTCACTAAAAGGTCCTTAGTGATGAAAAATTAGACTTTTAGTGACGAATTTTTTCGTCACTGAAAATACATTTTGTTGTAGTGTAGTTAAGTAGCACGTGCAAAGCACGTGCTAGCCATGGAAAAAAAGGTAGTGAATAAGATCAATTCTAAATTTTATTTGTATCACAAAATAAAGATATAAATAATTTGATTTTTAAAATACATAGAGATTTACATTAATCAATAGAGACATTAATTTTAAGAATTTTAATAATTATGTCATAAAAAATTAATCTCATTCGTATAAGATCGTAACGGATCCCAGTTCAGTATTTTATTATTTTATTTTGACCTATAACTTTCATCTCAATAGTTGTGAATATATTGTAATAACAACAATATGTCATGCTGTTTTTAGTTGTGCTAGATCTTGGTATGATATTTTATTATTTTATTTTATTGTATTTTGACCTATAAAGAATTGACACATGCATCACAACATTTTCACAATATCTCTATGTATACATTGTACTTAATTACAATATAAATTTATATTGTAGACACAAAAAAATTGGCAAATTTTGTACATATTTACAAAATTTGTACAATATTTACCATTTTTTGTACAAATATGTATAATATTAACTACTTTTGTGTATTTATAATGTAAATTTGCATTGTAAGTACAAAGTAAACATATAAAGATCTTAAAAAAAAAAAAACAAAAAACAAAAACAAAGCTCAAACCAACTTGCATACTTGAAGGAAAAAAAAACAAAAAAAAAACAAAAAGTGCACCTCACTAATTGAATAAACCAAAAAAACACTATTAATGAGCCTTTGGCACTTTTTATATAGTTAATAGAAATAAATATGCTAGCTTACATAAACATTTAAAAGGGAAAAAAAAAAAAACACAAACCGATAACTGAAGAAAAAAAAAAAAACTTTAGGCACTGTATCTACCGTGCCAGTTGAATAAACCAAAAGCATTGCACAATAAGTGTTGTAACATTTTCTCAAAACATTTATTTTTAGTTGTTGTTGGTTATAGTCTCATATTGTATTATTTTATTTCGACTTGTAAGAAATTGATATGTCAATAATTATGAAAATATTGTGAAATTTGTTATATTAATATAACAATATATATACTAGCTTACATAAATATCTAAAAGGAAAAAAAAAAAAAAAACAAAAAACAAAAAAAACTTTAGGCACTATAGCTACAGTGCCAATTGAATAAAGCAAAAGCACTGTACAATAAGTGTTGTAACATTTTCTTAAAACATTTATTTTTAGTTGTGGTTGGTTACAATCACATATTTTATTATTTTATTTTAACTTGTAAGAAATTGACACGTCAATAATTGTAAAAATATTGTGAAATTTGTTGTGTCAGTAAAACAATATATATAACAGTTTACATATATATTTAAAAGAAAAAAAAAATACAAACCGATTACTAAAAAAAAAAAAACTTTAGGCATTATAGCTACAGTGCCAGTTAACTAAACCAAAAGCACTGTAGCTACAGTACATACACGCATTGGCGATAACACAAAAGCACTGCACAATAAATGTTGTAACATTTTCTCAAAACATTTATTTTTAGTTGTGGTTGGTCATAGTCTTATATTTTATTATTTTATTTCGACTTGTAAGAAATTGACACATCAATAATTGTGAAAATATTGTGTCAGTATAATAATATATATATCAGCTTACATAAATATTTAAAAGAAAAAAAAACACAAACTGATCACTGAAAAAAAAAAACACTATAGCTATAGTGCCACTTGGTAGTGTAGCACTGGAGCTATAGCGCTGCTTGCTACTGTAGTTACAGTGCCACTTAGTACTGTAGCTACTGTTCAAAATATGGAAAAAAAAAAAAAAAGGTAGTGCCTCATGAAACCAAATGTACAATGCAAAAATACTGTACGTGCATTCGCGCGCTTTTATATACAAGACAAGTGTCACAATATTTTCACAAAACATTTATTTTCAGTTGTAGTTAGTTACAATTTCATATTTTATTATTTTATTTTAACTTATAAGAAATTGACATCTCAATAATTTTGAAAATATTGTGAAATTTATTGTGTCAGTATAACAATATATATATATGTGGATTCTTATAAATATATTTTTTTTAAAGTACAAACAGAAGACGAAAAAAAAAAAAAAAACGTTGTAGCTACTATAGCTACAATGCCACTTGAACAAACCAAAGTGGCACTGTAGCAACGATTCAAAACTGGGGGGGGGGGGGGGGCGAGGGTTGGGGGGGGGGGGGGGGGGGGAATGGCTCACTACACTTAAAGGGGCACTGTAGAGGCATTGCCTCTTCTTATATAGTCAGTAGAAAAAAGAGCACAAATTGATAATTGAAAAAAAAAAGTACATATTGAACAAACCAAAAGTATTGTAGTTTTTACATATTCACCTAACAAGTGTCACAACATTTTCACAAAATATTTATTTTCAGTTGTGGTTAGTCACAATTCCATATTTTATTATTTTATTTGACTTATAAGAAATTGACACCTCAATAATTGTGAAAATATTGTAAAATTTGTTCTGTCAGTATAACAATATATATGAAAGCAAGTGTCACAATATTTTCACAAAATATTTATTTTCAGTTATGGTTGATCACAGTTTCATATTTTATTATTTTATTTTGACTTATAAAAAATTAACACCTTAATAATTATAAAAATATTATAAAATTTGTTGTATCAATATATCAATATATATAAAAGATAAAAAAGTACAAATAGGAGGCTTAAAAAAAAAAAAAAAACTGTAGCTACGGTTTAAAACATTTAAAAAAAGTGGCTCACCAAAATTTTACTGTAGATGAACAGTAAAATAAGTTGATTAAACGAAATAATGCAGCGGCATAACAGACAAAAGAAGCAACATGTCTAACGGAAAATTGTTTAGGGATCGTTTTTCACGTGTTGGAATTTGAATGGCATTCACACGAGCATCTCCTTTGTAGCCCGTTTGGTAATGCATTATCAAATGAAACCTTCTCAAAGTACAACATTTCTAACTTCACCTTCTTTGTAGGTACACCTTATTCAATGCTCTTTTCAAAAGCTTGAAAAATTATCATGTACTACTAAATGCATTATCGATCTTTTGGTGCGTTAGAGGTCACAAATGCAAACTTACGATGTTCTTTACAATTTGTTGACTTGTGTAAAAATATAAGTGATTGATGTAAAGTAAAGTAGTGAATAAAAAGTTTTCATTACTCATATTATTATATAAATTAACAAATTATAAAATTAAGTGTAAAATTAGTTGTGTCAAATGTCAATATATATATTTATGAAATTTCTAGAGAAAATTATTTTTTCTTAGGAAAATTCCTTTTTTATATTGTAAAATGCAATGTAAATTTACATTATAAATATACAAAAAAATGACAAATATTATACACATTTATGAAATAATATTATATATAAAACTCTTTGTAAATGTATATAACATTTATCATGTTCTATGTGCATAGAGTATAAATTTAAGTGTTTTGACTTTTGATATTTAGATTTCTATATGTGTGTAAAGTTTCTCCGACAGCATTTTAAGTATTTTGACTTTAGATATTGCACTAATGGTAGGCGGCTGTTAAGTGTGTTAACTGTTAATAACTGTTGAAGTAGTAAAAGCAAAGAAGTTTCTGGTATTTCTCTCTCTGCTGTCAAAACTCAAAACGACGTCACAGACTCTCCCTCTCTCTCTCCGCCCGTGTTAGTTGAAACTTCCAACACTGCAAGGCTCAACTAACTCACCCCTCCCAGCTCCTAGTGATAGGACATCATTATCTATCTAAAAATTGTGGTTTTTTAATTTCTTATATCTAATGCATAATCTAAGCCCTCTACACCCCCGGATTCTGATCAATCCGGCGCCGCCTCGATGTCAACCTCAGCAACAACCCCATGTTGCCACTCTCTCTCTCCTCCCAATTATAGGGTTAGGGTTTTGAAGAACCCTAACCCCAGACTCATCCAATTCTCTTTCAATCCAACACTTCCTCGTCTCACTGCAAAACCCTATACCTCTCCAACAAGTGTAAGCTCTCTCTCTCTCTCTCTCTCTCTCTCTCTCTCTCTCTCTCTCTCTCTCCTTCCATTTGTTTAGTGAATTTGAAATTGGCTGTTTGATTGCCTAGAAAGTGAGGAATTTGAAGTGAAATTAGGTGCAAGTTTTGATTTTTTTAAATGGGTTTTGTGGGGTTTTGGAATTTGTTAATAGAAATGATAGGAGTGGAATCTTTGAGGATTAAATTAAAGCTATTCTAGTTCTTGTTGTTGAGAAAAGCGGGGGGAAAAGAAATGGAATATGCTTTGGTTCTTTTTAATTGGATGGGTGAACTGAATTTTGTTAAAGCTAAAGTGATGAATAGTTGAAGGCATAAGAAGCTGATTACGAAAGTTACTAACTTTCTGAAATATGTGAACAATGGTGTTTGCACTAGCAATTATAAAAAAAGTGTGGTTGGTACTTGGTAGGTAGTCTTTCTCACAAATTTGGAGAGCCTGATTCCCCGGACTCGAACCCGAAACATATTTCTTTGGCGGAGGGCACTTGCCATCACACAAGGGTCCGATGATTATTAATATTGGGTAATTCCATCAGTAGATACTGTCCTTGTTTCTTATTTATTTAAAATCACATCATGCACCCGCTGTCTGAGAATAAATGCCTTTGCCCCAAAAGTCTTGAGGTCTCTGTTGTAGAACTTTCTGTTTCAAGGTGCAGTACCTTCTTTATATGATGCCTATGTAACTTCCTGTAATCTTGAAAGTGGATTTGCTTCAAAAGCATTACCAATTGAGGCATCTTTCCATTCCTTGATCTCAGCTTCCACTTATGGAATCCTCCTTTATTTATTTATTTATTTTTTTGTTTTTTTGTTTTTTTCACTGGCTCTTCAAATTAGTCTTTTTCCACCCCACTTATGAAGATGCCTCAGCAACATTATCCTTCTAGGTGCTGATTGGACCCCTTCAGCAACTCACAATTTTTTTACCAGTCAAATCAAAGAATCCTTTGTCTCACTGAAAAGTACAGTCTGCTCTCTCATAAATCACTTGGGGGAACAAACCCCCGATTATTGAGCTGAATTTTGTGATTTCTTAAATGCGTATATGAAGACATAAAAAGCTCTAAATTTGTTTTGTTTGATCAGAATACATACCTCCATTCAAACATTCTGTTAGCAAGCCGGGATGATAGAACAAAAATCTCTACGACTGAACCTGGCACAGTTATTTTCATTTGTTGGGTTGAGCTTTCTAAATACCCTAAGAATTCAAATGTTACTTCTCCTTACATTTCATTAAAATTCTCAGTGGCCAAGTTGCGGGTTATGTTGCATCGGATTTGGAATAAATGATTGATTCATCAGGGTTTTTTTTTCCCCTAATGAATGATAAATTTTGATTTAATCAAAACACAGGTACAACTCCTGAGCATAACCACAAACTCCCAACTGAAAACAAGCATCACAGCAACACCAAGTTCCCACTAAGCAATCCTACAGCTGGACAACCAGCAAATTAATAAAATTCAAAAACTAAATAGACAACATATCAAAGCAGCACACTGTTAGGAATCTTCCATATGCTATACAGAAATCCTGTTTTGGATTGTCCTTCATATGCTTACACTACATTATTCTTCCCCTAACATCCTGACATACTCTCTGAATCAGCCGCCCTTCTGAGTTAACACTTCCCCCATGTGCTTGTTTATTTACTTATATTTGATTCTAAGATGAAATATTAGTTTTTTTTTTTTTTGGTGTTCTTGCTATTCATTGCTAAATCATTATTGTTTTGTAGAAATGGAGATTTTTGTGTCTTAGGGATGAAGAATCTTCATCTGCAATACCTGAGTCCGAGTTTGTAGAAGATAAATTATCAGAAGAATTGGTGAAGCCTGGATTCAATCAAATAAATGATGTGCAGAAAGATTGGATTTCAAGACTTAGAAAGGTAGGATTTTCTTTTATTACATTTGTGCAATGATCTTCAGTCTTTGGATGAAGATTATTTGTTTTCCTTTTTTTTTTTTTTTTTTTTTTGGTGTGGGTTTTGTGACGGATTAATTGAAGTTTATGCTGCTAAGGGGAGATTGATTTTGAATGCTCTTCCTATCTCTCTCAATTTTTTTATTTTTTATTTTTTATTTATTTGTTCATTTTTTTTTTTATCTCCATGCATCAATATGGTCTTTATGGATGCACTAATTTTTTGCACATACCCAAAATGATTTCTGATCTCATTTTTATATTTTGTCCATTAAAAAAAGGATTTTGGTATCATCGTTCAGTTTTCATGTCACTGTGATGTAAATGAATTCATCTGTATATAATTTTCTTCCTACTTAAACCCTGAACCCATTAAAGAGTAGAGGCATAAACATAATCTTAATGCCTTGTTCAGTGTAGTCAAAGGCATTTCAGGCGAGCGCCTAGGTGCTCAGGTGAGGCGAGGCAAGGCGGCGTAAAAGCGCCTCAAGGTCACTGAGGTGAGGCGCCTTTAGTGAGGCGAGCGCCTCTGTCGACTAGTTGCTCACTTTGAACATTTTTCCAGGCGTTAGGCGAGAGCCTCCGTCGCCTTTGTTTTCTTTCTGTCACTTATGTTTTCTTTTTGGTGCAGAGGACTTGGTTTCGTTAAAAACAAGATGACTGGCTTTTCTTTTTCTTTTTTTATTACTCAATTTTGTCTTTTAGTAACATTAGTGGGGTTTGAGTTGTCAACCACTAATGTTTAATAAAAAGTACATCAGACATGAACTTTTTAAAACCACAAATAAATAATAAAATAATACATATAAATACATGGACCTTCCAGCCGCTATAACAGTTGCCCAACAGTACCCTACCTCACTAGGTTTTATTTCTACTTTTAAATTTTATAACATTATTTTATTCCTATTTCCAACGTGTAATTTTAATTTAAAAAGCACTCTTTTTCACACTTCTCATTCTCCGGACCTCTTTTCTCTCTTTTCTTTTTTGTTTTTGTCTTTCTTCTTTTTTTTCTACTCCTTTCTTACTCAGAGCAGCTCTCTCTGTTGTTTTCTTCCCCTCGTAGCTCCCCTCTGTCAGTTTTTTTCCCCTCTACTCTCTAATAGCAACTCTCCTCTTCTTATTTTTATTCCTATACACTCTCTTCTTCTTCTTTTTTGGGCTCTATTGGATTCAACACAAAAACTTCTTTTATAGACTAAATCCTATGCATTAGGAACAAAGTAAGAGAGGCTTGATTATTATTTTCAATACATTAATATATATGATTTAAGCTCTATATATGTAAAAAAAAAAAAACTATATTTAATATTTAGTGTTTTGCTTCACTTGGGCTAGCGCCTTTTTGGCGCCTCATCACCTTGGGCGATACAAGGCCTTAGTGCCTCAAGGTTGCCTAACGCTTTTGACTACCTTGGCCTTGTTACTAGTAAAGCCTGGTGCTTACTCACCCTTACATGTTTTAGTTGATGATTTCTGAAGTCTGAACCTCATTCCATTAAAATGCTCTAACCAAACGGTATCTACTATTGATTGGTATATGATTATTATGGACCTATAGGCCATAGCCATAGTATTGAAATAGACCTGATCTTTTTTAACTCCATAACTATCATAAACAAAATCTACTGAAAATTAGATGAAGTTTTTGTTAATTTCAGTTTAAAGAGTTGTTGCACAAAGTGTTTTTCACTAGTATAATGTTTTCCTCTTTAAAGAATGATAACCACGTGTTTTGCACATTTTCAGATTGATATCTATTTTGTGATATTGCAGGTTATAGATGCACTTTTTGGTGCAGAGCCTTGGACAGTGCCATGGACAGCAAAGACCATAGTACAGGTGAAGCATTCTGTTTATATTTACTTTGATGTTATGTGGCATTCATCTTTTTGTGCTAAGATTTTTTGTTACTATTTACCATATAAATTTATTTGCAAATTGCAATTTTATTGAAGCTAATCCACTAGACAACTTATGCATAGATTTAAGTTTCCTACATGACCATAAATAATCTTTGCGTCAACGTTCCCCTTTGTCTCTCCGTTTTTCTTCTACATTTGGTGAGAATGATATGTATGTCTGCTTTTTGGGCCGAATCTCTACCTAAAGGGTGTTCTTTTGACATGGGTGTACAATAAGAGTTGTCTATATGATAGTGTGAACCCAGTGTCCCATGTTTGTGGTTCAAACCCCACCTTCCCCTCCCCCCTTATTTACCTATTAAAAAAAAAATTGAACCCTATATTGTTATCATGGTTTTAGATTTCAGATTTATATTCAACTTTAGTTATGTCCAAGATTGAGGAGATGCGTCCTCTTAAAAAAAAAAAAAAAAAAAAAAAAAAAAAAAGATTGAGGAGATATGTCCTAATAAAACTGTTTTCATGCTGGAGCTTTTGCTGAGAAACAGTTGCAAATAAGAAATTCTTAGATATGATCAATTTTACTGGCGCAATTTTCTGAATTCAATAAAGCTTTATCCAACAAAAAAACAGTCTCAAATAAGGGATGCTCATTTAACCGCCTCAACCATCCGACCTGAGCATTAAGGGATGGTTTTGAAAGAACGAGTGATTGGGTATCAGGTTGGTCCTCCGAAAAATGGAACATTATGTTTCCTAGTGTCTCAACCCTCAATCAAATAAATTGGAGCATCTCCCATTCCTAGTACCCAAACCTGAGATCTCATCAAGACCCATACACGCAGCCTTTATTTCTCTTTCTCCTCAGTCCTACTCATTTCTTCTTCTTCTTCTTCCAGTTTCTTTTTCTTCTCTCTTTCGGCCGCAATCTTCGGATCTGAGCCTGGTCAAAGCCAATTCTCACTGATTGGAGCCACAGGCCACAGATCCAAGCTGCCATCAATGGCTTGAACTAGAGCTACCTTTGTAGAGAAGATTGAAGACAGTCGCCGCCAATCTGAGCTGTAGCCTGCAAATCTGAGTCAGTGTTAATGGCTTGAACTAAAGCAGCAGATTCACTGTTGAGGGTTTTTTTTTTTTTTTACCTTTATCTAAACGGCACCCAACTGCTAAGTCTGAGGAAATTGACCAATAGTTCCAACCATTTTATTGGTCGGTGGTGGGTGTAAGCAACTCAGTCCTGAATAAATCCGGTCGAGTGGTGGGTTTACACCAAACTCAATCCAACTCAACCTGTGAGCAGCCTAGGTGTGATATTTATAATTAACAATCTTTGAACATTCATAACTTAATCAACTTCATGGAGGATTTTGGATGTAAACTAATTAGTGGGAGAAACATGATTTCTATGTCTAGGATGGTGAAGTGAATGGTGGTGTGGGAGGTGGTAGTGTGGTGTTGAGAAGGTGAGTGTTTGCATGGTGGTATTTGTGTAAACATGGTGGATGGGAAAAAAGTGATGGATTTGACAGTCCTTGGTGGGAGACTTGATGTGTGTGCATAGTGTGGTGTTGGCTTTGCAATGAAAAAGGTTGTGTTGATTGCGTTAAAGATGGAGTTGGGGGCAGATGGTACATTCCACTTAGCTGGGGCATCGGAGTAATCATATGAAGAGAATATTGGGATGGATTCATAGTGTATAAGGCTAATTATGAAGTCATCATATAAGAACATAGTCTGTAGATTACAGTCAAGAGGGATTTCTTTTGAACATTGATGTGGGACAAAGGGAAATGAAACAGAATCTAATTTGGAAGTTTTGGGCAGCTAGGACTTTGAAGAATCGGTGGGAAAATCTGCAGGAGAATAGTAGAAATATAGGGTGTCTATTGATGAAAAGGAATGGTAGGAGTTGTGATGAAACAAAGGGGAAAACCAAGGGTTTAGGTTGCTGTTCTAGGGCTGTGAATAGTCACCCGTGAACAGTAATTTGGCCATTTGTGGGTTATTTTGAGCTATTTGATGGATGGATGGTTTAGAGTTTTGAAGTTTTTGGGATTCTAGGGTTTTAAAGGTGACTTAACAGTGATTGTAAGGGACTAAGTTCAAGTTGGGGGAAATTTAAGGACATGGAAGAAAAGAGATACAAACAAATATTCACAAATTCTGGAAATTTAGAAAAACTTATTCTCTGTATTGAATAGAAAGTATTACATTCATATAAATAGATGACTAACATTATACCTAGTAGAACTTGTACCTTCTTGAAACCCTAAATAAAACTAAAATAAGATCCAATGGACAATTAGTACAGTCTATGACCATATATCAGAAATTAAAACATCGCTAAAAAAATAAAGAGAACAATCAGTAATCTGTCTAGAACTATTAAATTCTCAAGAACATAATAAAATAAACTCATAATTAACCAGAAGCCTATTCAAGCTCCCAGGTACCCTTGGCATCATCTGACATGTGCCACATTAATGCTTGGGAATTATAATTAGTTTTGGGATCCATTTTTTATGTTGTTATTGGTTGTTGCTGTGGTCCTTCATCAGTTGTGGCCTTTAAAGTCGACTTTCATAGGGTCTTTTTTCTCTCTCTCTCTCTCTCTCTCTCTCTCTCTCTCTCTCTCTCTCTTATTTATTTATTATCATTTTTTTTCTCCTAAATTTAGTAGTAAGATCCCAATTTCAAAAAGCTAAAAGACTGCAACCATATGTGCATAATTTTAAATGATGGGAATGCCAAATGAACAGGCCAATTTGAATCAATATTATAGTTGTGGCAGCTAGTTATATAATTAGGTTAATCAGAAATCAGATGAAGTTTTGTATACGGGCTTTTTAGATTGCAAAGATAGAGGCAGTGCATTAATCATAAGATAGTAGTGATGATATTGAATAGATTATATTTGCCTTTTAGGTTTTGAAGTATTTATGAAATGTTAAGTCTTATACCTGAAGTAATTCATAAAGAAATAAAAACTACTGTTGGAGTGGGGTATTTTATTGAAGAACTTTGAAAAATCTTTGAAGCTTTTATGTTTTTATTAAAGTTTAACAAGTTTAATAATGTTATCTTATTGACTTTGAAATTTAAATTTCATGAGAAGTAAATGAAAAATCTTGCTGTTAGTCACAATGAATATGAGTGGAAAGGAATAATAAGAATAGGAAAGTAAAAGCTTTTTGGGTTCTGCAGGTTATGCTTCTCTGGATTGCCTCATTCTGGTTGGTAGGATCTTGGGTAGTTCCATTTTTAGCCCACACAGCAGGATTTAGGAAGGAATCCTTGACTTACAGAGGGCAAGCCTTGTACAGCCTCTTGACTGATGTTGCTGAAGGTCTTGCTGGGATAGCACTCCTGCATCGCTGCCTCACAAGGTTTCATCCCCTTCCATCAGACTGGTTCAAGTTTAGCCTTGAAGGGAAGTGGCAATTCGATGTTGGTTTGGGCTGTCTCATGTTCCCCCTTGTCAACCGACTCTCACAGGTCAACCTTAATTTGTGGCCTATTCTTCCCTCAACGCCGGTCACTGTCTCTAGTGTTGAGCAATCAATAGTGGCACGAGACCCAGTGGCAATGGCCCTCTATGCAGTAGTAGTTTCAGTTTGTGCCCCCATTTGGGAGGAGATTGTTTTCCGTGGATTCCTTCTTCCTTCCTTGACCAAGTACATGCCCGTTTGGTGCTCAATTTTAGTGAGTTCAGTAGCTTTTGCCTTGGCACATTTCAATATGCAAAGGATGCTACCGCTTATATTTCTCGGGGTGGTAATGGGTGCTGTCTTTGCCCGGTCAAGGAACCTTTTACCATCGATGTTGTTGCATAGCTTGTGGAATGCTTTTGTTTTTTTAGATCTCATGAAATGATTTTGTTCTGTACTCCATTCTTTTCAAATCAAGTTTCAATTAGCATTGCTTGTCCCACTTTGTACAATTATCAAGTTGGTTTAAACATATCCAAAAAAATTCAAGTTGGTTTAATACTGGTAATCCTTCTCTGGTTTGCTGGTTTGCTGTTGAAATTTTACTGCTTGCTGGCAACTATTGTATGGTTGCTGCTGTTGGCCCTTGGCTGATGAGCATGAGAAGTGCGTGCGTGACAAATGGATAAGAATCCTCCATTTCACTTTGAGAGTCCTGGCAAAAATTTATTGAAAAAAATCTACAACCACAAACTATTTTACAACTTCATTGCTACAATTGTGATGTGGCAGTGTATGAGTGGTGGATAAAAAATAGTGAGGCTATGTGTAAGTGGTAGACAACCATACAGAGTCTGCAATGTCAGAGAGCAGATGTGAGGATGGAGGCATGGAAGGCTGGGCTCTCCAATGCCAATTCAGTAAAGGGGGTGGTGGATTTGTAACCCTCCTTTTTCTTTTTCTTTTTTATGTGGCTCATGATCCCAGGATTCAATTTGCCAAAGCAACCCACTAGGTGTAGCAACTTTCATCTTTGCAGCCTTTGATTGTTGACTAGTACTTTCAATTTTGGGCATGCCAATTTTGCGTTTCCATCTTTTTTTTTTTTTTTTTTTTTGGTATGTTTGTGTTGGCTTGCATGCAGGTGGAGAGAGGAAACAATTCTGTTTCATCTCTTGCCACAATTTCATAGGGGTTTTTATTTTTTCTTTCAAACGAGCATTACAACTTCCACACCCTGAAGCATCACATAAGTTGACACTGGGCCGGGCTTTGAACTTACCATTCATAAACATTTAATAAAAGTTTCTTCTCTGTTCCCGCTTAAATTAGACACCAAAATTTGCTTAAAAGATCTTCAATAGTTTGAGGCGTATCATTTATCAAAAACAATTTGTCAGCCACAATGAACTCCGGCCTCCGTTGTCATATCCTCCACCTCTTTATAGAATTGGCATTTGAAAGCTTAGCTAACTTGTAGTATCAGTATTCTCTCCATTCGAAAATGTTCAATTTCATAGTTCAAATTAAATATTACCATTTTAAATGAGATGGTATTTTTTGTAAACTATTTGATATATGAAATAAAATCTTAAACGTGAAATGGGCTCTCCATTTCCAGTAAAATGGAGAGGATTATGTTCCAAGTGTGCAATGCCTACATCCTGCTATCTGCATATTTTGATTTAAATTACTCTCTCTCTCTCTCACACTCACACACGCACTATAATTTATCTCAAATAAATTCTAGCCTTGAAATGGATTCTCTTCATTTGAAAGTGAAATGGAAAGGATCCTTATCCATGACAAATGCATAGATTTGAGCCCACCTGCTATGTAATGCGTGGCATATTCGTATTCACTACAACCGCGGGCATTTGACAATTACAACTGTCGCGAGCCCTGCAACTGTTTCTCCTCCTTAGTTCAATGCAGTGCACTATGATTTGGGATGGGCAAAATATTTTTTAGATTATGATAGCATCAATTTTTTTGCCAATTAATTTTGAATTCATAATTGGGCCATTTTTTTAATAAAAAATGCATTTTTAGAAATTATTTCCTAAAGTAGTACTTTTTAAAAATTATTTAGGAAACAGCCTTTTGTAAACTTGTCTGAGAGACGAGTGCAAACACTACTAGCATCTCTCAAAAAGATGAGTTTATCATTTATGCTACTGATTTGGTAATAATGACTAAATAGTGAATCGAAGTGGAACTCGTCTTTGGGAAAGATGAGTACATGTTTTCCAATGGACTAGATGGTGGTCTTGATCACTGTTGGTTATGGCAATCACTGAGACCAATCCACAGCATACAGTGAATCATGTATGCAGAGTCAGGTATATAATTGTATTCATGTAACAAGTTATAGGCTGCTCTGTGCAAGTTTTAGGTCCACATTATTGGCAACAGAGTTAGCTATCAAGTTTCTTTCTTCGTGTTTCAAGCTTTTCAGTATCTGAAGTGTAGTAAGTCAACTAATAACTGATGGATTTTTTCTTCCAAATTGTAATCAAATTTTGCATAATGAAAAAAACATTATTTTCTTATAACTGCATTTATGAGTGTTTGGATTCTCTCACAGCTGCTTATTTTCTTGAAGGGCCACATGAGGGGGGACCAATTGGTATCATGTCACTCTCTATTTCTGACTTTTGTCCCAAAACATAGGTCAATGTTCATTTCTTTCGCAGACAATCCAGGGGACCCTTGTCTGCTATATTTGTTTTTGTCAATTGTTTGTAAATTGTAATTAGCTCAATTGTGAAAGAAAAGGATATAACTCTTTGACAATTAAACTTGAGGTCATTTGAATTGAACACCACTAACTGTTAGTGGATGGAAAAGCCAGAAATTTCCTTACCAATAACTTTGTGATATTTTCTTAATTCCATTTTCTTTTCCTTCACATTTTAGATGTATCTTTTAACTGATTCAAGGACAAAAATATAGCTACATATGACAATGGATGTCATTTATTCTTATCTGTTTTTGTATTGAAAAATAGAATTTATGTCTAGTGTCTTCTTGTGTATTTGTTTTGATGTTGTAATGAAAGGGAGTAATTCAAGAATTGTTTCCTGAATTTACCTTCCATAAATCTTGTCAAATGTTAGTGCAAATACGATGCTCACACTTCTTTTTCTTTTTCTGTTCATTTCCTTTTCAACTTTATTTTTTTTCAAGTGTGAGCTATCTGTCTTTTTCTTTTCTAGGTTCCATTATTTTGTGTAAAAGTAAAGTGTCACATTTTCAAGCGTAATTTTTGGTTCGATGAATAAAAGCTGCCACTTAATGCAAAAAATTATTTAAAAGTTAGGACCATATATATCCCCATCCCCCTATTAAGGATAACCTATTTTCATGAGGTTTATGCATTAAAAGACAGTATGAAATTGAATGTGGTATATCGAATAATGGTGCTGCAGAATTAAAGATACGAGATTTTGTTGAACAAGAAATTACTATAGATTGTTGGAAAAATGTAAGGCATAATGACTGAGAATAATATACGTGGTCAGCACCAATCAGCTTGTTATAGATTCATAACTGACCTTGAAAGTATTGGTATTAAGACTTTGTTGTTGTATATGTCTATGGGAGTGTGGCTGTGATTACATACACTTTTATCTTATTTAATTTAAGTACCGAAACCCAAAGAGCTGTACTATATATTAACCCTAAACCATAACTAAACCCAAAAACCCTAAATCCAATCCTCTAAGGGTGGAACCCATTGGCTAATGGTCCATGTAAGGTGCAGATGTGCTGAAAATAATGATGGTCCTGCTTCAAAAATTTGGAAAAATATGTTAGAACTCACACCATTCATCTCATAAAATACTAACTAGAGTAAATGTTAAAACAGCTTTCCATAGTTTTAAAAACTTGTTCCCCCATATATGGTTAATTGGTAAAAAACTGGTCTTGTTGCATATGCCGACTCTTCTTTTGTGTCTTACATTTTTCTTGTTTAATTATGTGAGTTTGACGCATGCAGCTCTTCTAGAACAGATCCAGGTCACCCTATAGTCCAGATTGTGTTGGAGAGTGATAAAAAATACACCATCCAAAATTTAATGCAGCATACTGTGCTCTAAAGCTGCTGAATGACCTACTAAAACCTTTGCAACATTCTTCTTTTCCCTTTAAACAATTGTAATATTGTTTTATCAGACCACCATTTGATTATAATATCATGGTACAATCAAATATATTATCATTTCGGTCGAGCCTTGTGCTGAGACAGTTAGGATGTAAGCATCAAAATGGTGAAATCATCTTTTCAAATTGGTCATGCCCACTCAAAAGTTTTTAGCACAAAAATTATAACATCAAAAGATAATGACAAAACAGAGGTAGCTTAGCAAGCATCATCAACATTGTCCACAATGTATAGAATATAGGACTATGGAGAAACATTCAACATTATTAAATTTGGTTGAACTCTTTGTACTAGTTTTTTGAGCAGGTTGCATAATTAATGGAGCATGCATGAACCTGTTTCCCGTAAACATTGAACTTCTTAGAATTACTTTCCTTTTGTGGAGGTTCAATTGTGCTTATTGTCTCTTTATTTAATTTCTATAGGTGACTTGGAACTTTAAAAAAATAAAAAAAGAAGCATGCATGAATCTGATTCTGTTTCTCTTTAGTTAGTTACTTCTAGTTGATAGTGAATAATATAAGTTTGTAAAAGAGAAACCATCTTCTTTGTGAAGTTACAAAGAAAAAAAGAAATGATTGAAAAAAAAAGTGGGGTAAACTTGTGATGCAACAGTACATTATGGGTCTTGTTGGGGCTCACTTTTCTGTTTCTTTTCTCTTTTCTCTTTTTCAATTATTAAAATTCGTTGTCTCTTGCCAGACAACCACACAAGCAATTTCTTTGGGAAAGAGGATATTAAGGTGTGTGTATATATATATATATATATGTACATATTAAAGATATGTGCTATATAGGGCCTATGCTTGCCACTACCTCACCTTGTATGCATTTCCCTTTGTAGTGTATATATTAGTCTTCTTCTGCGTTCTCATATTCCCTACATACCTTAATCCATGGAAGCTTCACAGCCTCTTTCAATTGAAAGCTTTTCATACAGTTGGCTAGTGAACCTAAGACCATCATTAGAAAGCTTAGACAACTCCTTCAGGTACTCGCTTGATGCATCTGATGAAGCCTCCTTCATTGAGATGGACCCAAGAATGCCACCCTCCAAGAGATTCTTTAGGAACTCTCAGGATTTCAAGTTTGACCTTCCAATTTCACAATCTTCTCTTGCTCTGGTTCACGCAGACGAGCTCTTTTCCAATGGCTATGTTATGCCTCTCTTTGTTGATCCATTGAAGATGGAGGCTTATAATTATAAGGCCTCAGATTGCAGTACTCCAACCCTGCTGTCATCCTCTTCCCATGCACCTAAAGTCCTAATCCCAAATGATATTCCTCGTCGCTCTTCAAGTATTAGAAGGTGTCGAAGTTTATCAAAGCACATATTTCAAAAGTATATGGATTTTCTTAGGCCATTGTTTCAAAGACTAAGACGAAGCAAATCAAGTTCTAAAGCTGACAGTGTTGATAAAAGAGTTCATAAGGTGGTGAAGAACTGGGTATACTCATCTGAAACATCTCCAAGAATTAGTGTAGCTTACTCTGCTGATGATGATTGGCGCAAATCTTGTGACTCTGAGAGTTCAATTTATGAGGCAGTTCTCCATTGCAAAAGATCCATAGGTACATATTAATGTCTTTCTTAATCGGTTATTACTATTGAATTATTGTCATCATTCTGCAAAATATTTTGGGTTCTAAACAGCTTTCCAAACTTTGTTATTTTCAGGAAAATGAATTGAGGGTGTTACAAAGAAAAGTAAAGAAAGGATAGGAGCAATTCAAGATACATTTAGAAAAAGAGGAAATGTGAGGTGACAAGAGGATCATCAGCCACATGTTATTTGTCCCTTTGTCCTATATTTCTGGGAATGATAACGTAAAGTTTTTGTCCTACAAGGGAGTAGAAGTAGTGTGAATGGTCGGCCATGGAATTTTCTGGCATTGGGAAAGTAGAGAGGAAAAACAAAAAAAGGATACTTTATAATTTTGTGTTTGTCTTTTTCATTATGGGAGGAACACAAAGAATCTTCCTTGCTTGTTCCTGTGAAGTTGTATCTAATGTATGAAAAAGAGGATTGTACAATTCATGGCATATTTTCACTTCTATATAGATACGATGTTTATATCTATATAGGCCCTCCTAAGTCTTATCCCCCCTTTAAGCATGAATGATTTCCTTTTCTTTTAGCATGTATACCAGAGTTCATGACTATGTAAACACTTTATGCTTATATGACAGGCCTTACTATTTTTTCTTTATGATGATCTGTGCATTCAAATGCTATAAAGTTTGAAATCAGTTCGAAAATACGATGTTTATATCTATATAGGCCCTCCCAAGTCTTAGCCCCCCTTTATCCAAAAATATATACCCTGCTAAGCTTTTGAGAGAGGGATTCCATATAGGATTTAATTATATTTTGAAAGGTCTGGGTGAAGGAAGTTTGCCTTGTAGACTAGTAGTGGGGTTCAAGTCCTTAAGGTACGCTTAGCATTGGATCGATACTCTTTTGCACACAATGATTTATTTCAAAAATTGACAATAGAAAGCGCTGGCATAGAAAGTGCCGGTATAGCCTAACTGGACCTATGCCAGCGGTTTAGAGACCTATAGCGGTGTTATTGAAGCGCTGATATAGGTCGTTTTTTTTTTAGTGCAACAATGCCAAAGTTGTATTAAAGAATATATATAATCCACCACTCTAGTATATTGTAAATCCAAGGCTTAATAGAGCAATACTAGCTTAAAATCATAGTTTAGAAGTAGACTTTTTGTTTAAATTTTTTCTTTTTGGAAACCCTGATGTCAATGTAGGGCTCCATAGAATCTCTCACTCTCTCTCCAACACGTGCTAAAAGTTAGGACATTTTCTAAACAAACAAAGCAGAATATTATCTTTCACATGCCCTCTTACACAATTTAACAAGACTAAAAAAAGCTAGAAAATTAGTATAGTATTACAGTGTTATTCCATTACCTATGAAAACTGATACTTGCAGTGCCCACATTAGATTTTACATCATGTTTAATTTTTTTTCCAGCAGAAAACAGAAAAAGAGGAAATTTTTATTTGTCAGAAGGCCAAGAATTTTGGATTCATCTATTATTAGATACACTTCTTCTTTTTTGCTGAATTATAATTAAATACACTTACATCATGGCAGCTGGCCTACTTTTCCAAGAAATTAAAGAAAAAAAAATTAATTACTCACATAATATAGTACATTATCCACATTTTATTAAAGTTTGCACATAATATGGGATAAATAAATCTAGCTAATCAAATACATTGAGTCTGATTAAGAATCAAAATCAAAATACATTGACTTTTGTCATTCTTAGTTCAATTAATTTGATGACTCCTTTTCTTATACTTTAATTCACTATCTTAATCTAAGCCAAAAAAAAAAAAAAAAAAAAATCACTATCTTAACCTTTCCCCAACCAAATGGTCTTACCCTGTTGTTTAGAAATGGTTGCCAGTCCTTTTATTCTTTACATTCTTTATTGATTACTTAATAATGCCTGATGTGGCTCCACATTTATACCGGGTTCCTTTCTTTTCTTCTAGGCTCTAGCATCTTATATTCAAATTGTAGCACTAAAGAAACGTGTGATAGAGGCAAAGGATTGGTGCAAGAGGTACATATTTTTTGCTTGGAATTGGGAAAATCTTTGATTCCATATAGAGCTTTAATTTTGTATGGAAGGACAGCTAGCATGTATGTTAGCTTCATTGTGAGTAATTCGCAGTGTCCTCACACAAAACTTCAATGTGATCTTTGTAGTACAATCATTGGTATCATGGAATGTGCTCTAGCAGTGTCCATATCTCTAGAGCATTATTGTGGCATATATTTATGTCTGCTTAATTATATACGTCAGTGATACCAGCACATAAATTGGCCAATTTAATGCCATTGATACTTGGATTGGGTATTATTGTGAAGTTGGAGATCATCTAGGTATTGCTGTTACACCACACAAGATTGCAACAAGTACAGCCATATTATACATTGTCCACATAATTATTTTCATAATTTTGGGCAACTTTACAAAAGTGCTGTATCCTTCTTGCAATAGTATAAACTTCTTTAATTAGCAGACTTAAAATGCTAGTTTCAGTGTTTACTTGCTCTAGCTGATTGTGCTAAATGCTCCGAAAACTAATGTGGGATGTACATCTTTTACCAAACAGAACTTTATTTGAGAATCATTCCCTTTTGAATTTTCGATATCAAAGAGAGGAAAGAACCATGCTAAAAGGTTCTGGTCCCCTGTGCCAATGGGTCCGGTATGTGATAGGTCTTGCACTCTAGACATGCCTAATCTTCCAATCTTGAAACTCCATTGCAAGTGATTCTCATGGCACCTAATTCAAGTTTAGCTGGCCCAATTTTAGCCAGTGGAAATGGGAAAGGAACTGGCTAAGACTAAGAAGTTTGTCACATGTCAACAAGCAAGATAGGGAGACATGGACAAGATGTGCTAGGAGAAATTCCAAAGTTTGATAACACAGCTTTTCCGTTTCTTTCTACTTCCGTTTGTCTTCCATGTTGGATTTTTAGCTCCTTATAAAAGGAAGAACATCCAAGAGTACCTTCATAAATTTCTCTCTCTCGTTGCTACATCAATTAGCTTGTGGGGGACCAGAAACTTATACATGCTACTTGTCGCTGCTATACACCCTTCAGTCACTGTAGCTACTAACAAGACTTTAGCCAAGTGACAATTGTGCCTGTTATCAAAACCCTGCACAGACTTGCAAGTTGAGGATATGGTTTTCCAAGATTAGTCCTGTTGAGGACACAAAAATTAATGTGAAAACACAACTTTGAAGTTCATCTCATCTTGAATAAGAGACAAATCATTGACAAAGAAATATAAATACAAGAATTTTTGACGTGTCTCATCTCATTAAGAAGGGCTTCACTGAGAAAATGAGACATAGGGATAATAAATCATGCTCTTTAGGATTGTAGATAATGATTTTCTTTTCCCACGTTCTTTTCTTTCTTTCTTAGCTTGTAAGTACATAAAGAATTCATTTCCACTCCCAATCCTATTCCCCACCCCCCAAAAAAAAAGTCTGACATAGAGGGCCACAGAAAATAATGTGTGCACTGTAATATTTGAGACATGAAAATGAAAGAATCAATGTGTCACAAATGCACAAAGGGTTTTGGTGGCTATAAATTGCCATGTCACATAATTTATTATTGAAAGAAATATGCTTTACTAAACCCATTATGATGAATGTCGAGAGTTAACTTCCTTGCCAAGAGATATGCATTCAGAAGGCTTCTTTGAAGCAACTTTTAGACACATTGAAATAAACAGGCTGGGGAACCAAAACCTTGTTATAGGCCGTATGTCGGAAGCATTCAGCCTAAAATCATTCTTGCAAATTTTAGGACAATGAATGGTGCATATAACTTCTTTCAGTTCAGATCATGTGTTGCACTTAATAATATTCATTGCACTAGGGCAGGGTCCATATCACTGAGTTGTTTGGCTTTTGTTATCTTTGACAAGAATTGAAGCATTTTGACCCAATGATATAATGGCATAGCAGTTTTGCATGGAAGAATTTTATAATGGATGTGGTATATACACACTATTAGAAACTCGAACCAGTTTCTAATGTTGCTTTTTTTGTGAACAAATTCAACAGACCATGAAGATTGATCAGGGGAAACCAAGACTTCTTTATACATATCATTTTTATTACTTGCTCCTTTGTCTTTTGTCTTTTTTTTTTTTTTTTAAGAGATATTATTTTCTAGCAGATGACTGCATAAAAAGTACTTGCTCAAAGTGAGATATGGTTCTCAGATATTGAGGCAATTCATAAACATTGCTCAGCCCTCACTTAAAATGTTTATTAAAAAAAAAAGAGCATAGAATTTGATGTCATTGGTGGTAAGCAGAGGAAGAATCACAAACCACCAAAAAAAAGGAGAAAATTTCATTGGGTTAATTAGTAACGTGTCCAGCCAGTGAAGATTATCAGAGATTCATGGTAATGATTATGAACAATATAAAATCTGATAAGCCTTTAAAAGTTCTCACCTAGAAGTTACACAAGCATGTTATTCTGCTTCAAAAATTAATATACCGACGGTCTTAGATTACTAGTCCTTGATTTAGGTTTCCATCAATTGACATGGTATTTTCTAACTAATCATAGAGCCAAGAGCCTTTTAACTCAATTAGTTTGCACCTCCTCGTATGTTCGTGATATCTAAGATTTAGACTTTCAATGATGCTAAATAGATAGGGGATCCTACTAATCCCAAATATATAATTTTTTTGACCAATTGGTGTTACCAAACCCTAATTAGATGTCACAATTACATATTACTTGATTCAATTTGATTAGATCCATAGCGGATTGAAAAACCCTAATTTACATAATAAACCTAATACCTAAACCCATATTTTGATAAATCTTATCATTCCGATCAAACTCTGACTGAATTGGGAGTTTAAATATTTAATTGAGACCCTTACTTACATTATTGAGTTATAAATTTGATAGATTGAAAGCTGGAACAAAAAATCCCCAATTTGGGCATAAAACCCTAATTCTAATATGCCAAATATCTAAAATTTTGTTAAGCATCCACTGTTTTGATCAATTTTTTGTTTAAATCTTCAATTTGGGCCCTAAATTTCATGATTTATTGATCAATTGGAAGAAAATATAAGGGTAACATGGAAATCCCTAAATCAAGGCCTAAACCTAAACCTAACCCTAACCCTAACCCTAACCCTAACTTTAAGGTTTCTCTAATTTCAACCAAAGCAATAGCATTTAAATAAAATTGACCTCAAATCTGGGAATAATATGTCTGCTTACTTATCTATAGTATTTTATTGAATGAAATGTGCAAAGGATCCAAAAGGGTCAAAAATATGAATTTTTTACATTTTCGTGTGAGGTTTGCCAAAATACGACAAAGGCAACACAAGGGAGAGAGAGAGAAGGCTGGTTTAATGGAAGCCAACCAGTCCTTGTAGGTTCTGGTTTACGGTGTTTTGGTAATTATTTCAAATTTGTAAATTTAAACTTAAATATATTCGTTCCATTTTTTTTTTTTTTGTGTGTGTATATTACATGCACTGCCTTCAAAACAAATTGACATATATGGTATATAAGCTATTTGATAATTTAGAAATTATATCCCTAAAATTGCAACAGCATACATAATGAGAGTTAGTATGGTTGGTAACCATGCAAATCAATGATACACAAGTTTCCTTCAATCCAAAATTTTTGTAGCAATGATATTGCACCCTCAAAAACCAAAAATTCTCATAATAGAAATCCAATATACTTTCTATTTATTCCAACTTCACCATGATTTAGGATGAAAGTTTGTGACCAACGTGCTTAAATCCAATATTTGCAGTTATCAGTCATATATTTGAGTCACCATGCCATAGTGAGCATGGTGAAAACTTCCTAGGCACTTTATTTCATTTATGTTCTGTGGTTAAAAATATCAAAGCCCTGTATATGATCAAACCTGGTTACTTGCTAGGATGAGAAAGAAAATGATAAAATGAACCCAGCAGAAAGAGAAATGGTTCTTCTTCCCTTTTTTTTTTTTTTTTTTTTGGTTTGTGTGTGTGGAAATAACCGAATATTTTACTTGAAAAATATACATGTATTAATATACTACCAAACAGTAACACCATCTGTTACAATGTAACATTCAGCTACTGTTTACACATCACTCTCCTCTTAGTAAAGAAACTTTCATTACACTAAACATGTTCACGGGAACTTTCAAAACTCTATATTTTGTTCCTCCCATGTCTGAGTAGCCAAACACTCATTGAATGTCACCACCTTCTTAAGTCCGTTGAAAAATGGACCTCATAGTACAAGCTTAAGCTTCACCTTTCTCAGAGCTTGGAGGTTTTGTAGAGGCCTCTAAATCATTGCCATCTGAGTCTCTAAATTTTAAGAAATTTTCATCATCTTTGTCATCTGAGCTACCGTGTCCTAGATGAAACCATTTCCTGTATGGTTTTGGCTTTCTCTCACTGATGGCAATAGCAAGGTCATTAGGAAAAAGGTCTTGGAGAACGAAGGCATGCCAGATAGTTGTTATAAGCAGAGCCGTAACTGTAAGCGTAGCAGTGGCGGAGAGGATGACAGACAGGGCTTGGGTCAATGCACTTGTGACTTCATTTGAGTACCTAATGGTTGCAATGGCAGCACCAGTCATTGGAAAAGTGTAGGCCCACCATGCCATCGAAAACCTATGGATTTGAAAAGAATATATAGTATCAGAAAAGTGAACGAAAGGAGGTGGAACAATAATTATGCAGCTGAGAAATATAAGTCATATCATACGTGAATCCTCGGAAGAAATTAAGCCGAACTGCCTGCAAAAACACAGAAAAATAAGTAGTTCAGAAAACCATCGTAACAATTGATCATTAGTGTTTGTGCTAGGGGCAACTAATTATATTTTGGCACCAAGTCAATACTAAATGAAGTGTAATTTCCGTTCATGGTGAAGGCATTAAAGTGGCAAATTTTTTACCAAATTATAAATTTCTCTTTTTTACTACTAATTAGATTCTTTAAAAAGGTTTTTGGTCATATTAAATTTGACCTCCCTGTCTTGCTTGCTTTTGTAACTTGTTCATGTTTTACAAGACTTCTCCCTCACTGTTTTGTAATGCATGATAAACAACCACTTGTCCAAAAAGCATAAGCTTTAGGGAAAAGTGGTAATTAATCATCTGTTGTAGATGCAACAAAAGGTAGCAGTACACTTAAAAATATGTGCGTAAGCATATGTGCATGGTGGAGGATTTAAATTGGTTAGCAGTAATAATCTATGTCCATCTACATTAGAAACTGACCAGTGAGAAATAAAGGAACAGGCCAATGAAGTAAGCAATCCGTGAACCATAGTCAAAGGTTCCTTGAATCTTTGCCCATGCCATTGAAGCAACGCTTGGTGCTGCCACAAACAGAAAGAATACGGGGTGTAGCTCTTTTGGAAGTGTCTCATTTGTTGGAAGCCTCTGGTAGAGAGTTACAAATAGAACTATGTAGTGAGCCAACCCAATAGCAAAGAAGAATATAGGACCTTCTTTTAGACCCATCGATGCACCTAGTAATGCCCCCACAAAATTTCCAACAACGGAGAGATGGTTTGAAGGATTGGCCACCTTTGATAGCCTCCTTCGGCCTCCTGACATCCACTGTCCATAGATCTTAAGCTCAAGACAGAAAATTGGTGTCATGAGAACATACCAAAGAGGTCGAGGCAGGTTTTTAGCAACTGAAGGTGGCATTCCAAGAGCTAAAAACAAGAGGGATATCCATGGGGCAAAGAAAAAGTTGATACGGATAGGGTGGTAGTACTCACGACGAACTGCTTCAAAGTAGAAAATCACTTTTAGAAGGTAGATGGAAGCAACAGTTGCTACAAGAGCAATAGAGATGCACCATAAAATGAGATTTACTGTCAGACTTATGTGGAGAAATTTTGTGGAGGCAGTGGTGGCCAGAGATTTCCACAGAATTGCTTGGCTGGTAACACCAAGACAGATACCAAATGAAGAGATGGGAAACCGTAGAAAAAATGGCCATAAATCGTCATTTGGAAGCAGTATTTCCTCTGAAGCCTGTTAAAAGAACCAATACATGATCAAGGTGCAAAACAAAATATGGCTTCTTTTGAAGAAAATACAAGACCATATACAATTATATGAACAATGTGAAACACATAGGTTGCATAGTCACCAGATATATAGTAGCAACCAAGAATTGTTGACTATTCTTTAAGTAGAAAAACAGTCAATTAATCATTTGGCAATGAAAGTACAGCCCATATATTGTACATAAATGGAGCATCCTAACTTGATTAAAGCTGTGACTAACCAAAAAGATTTCCCCATAATCATACTATTGGAGTGTAACTTTCATATCACTTAGATGCAGTAGCAATATTTACACGCAAACAGAGAAGAATCTATGTAAAATGCTAGCATGAGCAGTAGCACTAGCACATGCTAAGTTTTTTTTTTTTTTTTTTTCAGGCAAGTACATGCTTGATGTGTTGCAATAGATACAAACATTGTTTTCATAATTGATTAGGGAGGTAAGGCTGGCCTTGCTGAATATAAAATCAAGCCTTCAATGTTTACGAAGCAAACGTCCTATTTATTTCAAAATCAATGTAATTATTGGATGGCCTAACTTTGTGAATTGTGTAAATTCCCAGATGTGGCTGAATACAAAATATAGAGAGAGAATAAAACAAGAAGTAAAATGCGCATAAGGGTGGAGGAAAGAAAACACATACCTTAACAGTGTCCAACTCTGGCCCTTCCAAGGCATCAAAGTATCGGTCCACAGGCAAATTGCTTTCAAATTCTGTTTTATGCACTGTGTCATCCTTGGGTACAGCTTCCCGTGGCAACTTTCCACGTAGTTGTGTGAGTTGCTTCTCAAGTTTCCCGGACCATGTTTTGAAAGAATCAAATCTAATGTCCTTCATCCTTTTAATACTTGGGTGGTATGCAAATTGTCCATCAGTAATTGCCTCCTTAAATGCAGGGCCTGTTACAAGTGGCTGAGAATGATACTTTGAATATTTTGATGGTTTGCTGCTAGTAGTCTTGAGTACACCAAAAGAGTCTGGAATTCCATCCCTAATAATTGTTTCGCCACTGAAGAGAACTCTTTTGGTGCTCGGTAAGTGAACATTCACAGGAGATGGAGGCATGCTGATAGAAATAGAAGGTACCCTTTGATGATGTTGAATGGGTTCAGATTCAATGCCCTGCCTTAATATAGAAGTTGTTTCAGTTCCCTAGTATAACACATAATAGAAGTACATATTCCTAATCACTATATACTCTTTATTTTCCTATGTGACAGTAATAGAACGATAATAGAACATCGCCACACAGCAGATCTTGCAGAGCAAGATCTGAATAATAGTAGTTATTATATTTAAATGCTTATTCAGGCATTCTAGTCCTGCAGAATCATCCGAGAGACATGAATCTAGAAGTGCCAAATCCTTTTAAATAGGAACAGGATTATAAGAAAACGTACATTAGTTGTTGGACTGAAAGATCCATATTCGCCTGTCTGACACTGATCATTTGTGGACCTAGATATATTAATGTCATCAAAGCCAGCTACTCTATTTGATGATATATAGTTGAGGAGAGATGGGACTTCAGTGGAATTCTGCTGTGCAGAACCCATATGTGTGTTGTCTTCCATGTTAAGAAAAACACCTGAAAGGCATAACAAGAGTTCAGTTATATGAAGCTCTCATAATAAGTGAATACATTGAATGAAATCAGTCAAAGATATTGCACACGTTAAGAAACTTTAATTGCATTAATATAATTAACAAGTAACTGATGCAGGCGTGCTTGATCATGTCTATGTATACTTCATCTGCCAATGGATTTTCATAATAAAAGTGTGATCAATTTCTTCAAGAAGAACTTGGTAAGTGGTGCCAAAGAAATCAAAACACAGATACAGATGCTAATGTTATTGAAGGGACTAGCCTTGAGTTGAGGAATCCAAGGTTAACAAGTGGCAGTAATTACACAAGGAGAATGACTGAATTGAAATTAGCACCTAATAACAATCAAAATTCAACTTAACAACACTTTGTGAGAACTACATATAGTCTTTATTTTCGTCAAAATTAACAATTCCTCATGAATTCTACCATGTTTGACAATCAAAATCAGCATCTAGATACTTGTGGAACAATAATTTTGGCAAAGCACACTCGCGTAACAACAAGAATTTTGATGTCCAATTATCAAGTGAAGAGCTAAGTTTAGAGTTCAATAATGCCAAACCAATTTTTTTTAAAAAAAAAAAAAAAAGAGTATATTGAAGACGTAGAACATGATGATCTTCTTGCCAGAAGTCAAGATAGAAAATCAAGATAATATTTTTCAAGTAGTTGTTGAAGAGGCTAAAGGGGAAAATATATATGGAATTGATTAAGGAGAACGGAAAAAATCATGAATTCGAGAATGTTAGAAATTCTGTGGAAGATTTATCAAAGTTAAATATAATTGTGAGCCTATAACCCTTAAGTCTCAAGATCCTATTGACAATGCAACAAATACATTGAATTTATAGGAGTAGAAATTTTTGATTTTATCTTCAATCCTTTGTTGATTGATGTTGTAAATCAATTAAAGGACAATGGGAAGAAATTTTATGCCACACTATTTCAAGGATACGAATTTCAAAACTGGATTAAGTTATTTTGAAGGATCTATTTATTTGGAACAAAGATTTCTATTCCTAGAAGAAAACTTGTGATCAAATTTTATCCAAGTGGAGGGGTCTAATGTAGGATAAAATGTAGGGTTCTATTATTATCATTTTTAATTTTTGATATTTTCCTATAAATTTTGTAATTTTAGAATATAAGATTTTATTTCATTGAGGTATTTTAAATATTTTTATAGTCAATTAAGGGTCCTTTTATGGTAGGGAATTATTTAAGATTTCTTTCTTTTGTATTCTTTCTCTCTGGTAGATTCTAGAATCTAGGGTTTTCCTTGTGCACTCAAAGATAAAAGGAAGTTTTCACCCCTTTGGTTGATTTAGTATTGTTAAGTCAATTTTGAGCAATTAACCAATTATATACTCAAATTAAATTCTGGTTAATTGCAATTGTAAATTAAATTACCAAAAAAGAAATAAATAATTGACACATGCAATTTGGTAATGATGTAAAATACCACACACCCAAAGGGAATAACACACCACGGGTTATCACAAATCCAATGAATATTTTCATTATTTAGAATCAAATTAAAGTTTACAATAGAAACAACATTTACATCTAATGCTAGCTCAAGTAGAACTCACAGTACTCATGACCCCACAAATTTCTCCAAGCGCCTTATTAGACTATTCTATCATGAAATTCACCCTACAAACTTGGTCGACTTTAGTGTGCCCTTATATACTTTTGCATGCAGGACTTGATATTCAACTCATTAGTCGATTAAATGGACCTTTAAGAGAATCAGGTTTCTTGATTCATGATCAATTGAGACTCAGTTGAGAGTCGATTGAAGGCTTTTTGTCAATCGATCGAGTCAATCAAGAAGTGTGTCAAGATTACAAAAACAGCTTTTCCTTGAGCTAAACTTAGGTCTTCGTCTTGAACTTGAATAAGAACATTACAACATATAACAAGACTTAACGATCTGTCATGGTTTGCCAACACTAGTAACCTAACAAAGGAACCTTTCTGAATTTAAAGGTTTCATTAAGCTAAAATGATGTCTAGTCATTTCACATTTCCCATTCTACGTTGGTTTTTCAATCATTTTTTTTTATTTTCAACGTTGAAACTATGGCCAGATTAAAAGATGGGATGGGATCTAAGGGACTATAAGACTATGGACAAAATTTTGTTACAAAATTTGTTGTAGTCTAAGACTATAACCTTTATATCTTTTTATTGATGATAAATTTTAACAAATCCACTATTGAATTACATCTTCTTCTTATATCTTTCATGCTTGCAAAATTTCTAAATCATTAAAAATCAATAGCTATGCCATTAATAAATTGTTTAAATTGCAAGTTTTTGTAGTTTAAAATTATGCATAAAATAAAAGCTTATAGACCATATAATAAATAATATCTAATCAATACAAAATTTGACATGTGTATTAAGAGTGTAAAGAATATGAAATTCAACGATTAGATTTTCAAAATATGAAGTATATAATGTTTATTTTATTAAGTAAGATTACAACTTAAGGCTATAACTAATTTCATAGCTAAACTTTATCCTAACATTATTGAATTTCTCAAAATACAAACGTTATTGTTATCTAACTGAAACTTCAATCAATAAAAGCAATATCATAATAGAATCCAAGCAGACATTAAAAGCTATATCTGTATAGGATTAGAGAAGAGCAGTGCAGAAATAAAAGACTGAAAATCCTAACCTCAAAGTTACTGCTATATCAAAAATAGTTTCTGCTTAAGCACTTGGTTTTCATGCAGCAAAAACTCCAAGTTGCCCTCAAGCACCAAAGATACTGAATCCTTTTCTCTTCTCTCGAGCAGATGAGTCACTAGATAGTTCAGAAGAAGGCCATATTTAGGCAAAAGAAAAAAATAATATGTGGTTTAAGAAAACAAATAAGCATAACTACATGTCTCCCAACCATAGGAAACAGCATATATTGTCTAATGTAGGCCCTGGTTACGTCAAATGCACTTCATGTTTGATATAACTACGGATAATTTATTTGGCAACGTGAGCTGCAATATACAAACTGGCAAAAATAAACTGTACTCCAGCGATGTGAGAATAATATATAGTAGGCAAACAAAGCACGGTTTGAATGATTTGTCATAATTTTATCACCCTAATTAAAATCATATTCTCTTATTCTCTAATAACAAATTAGGTTGATTAAATGATCAGCAACAAGAGCCACCTTTGACTGCATCTATCTTACACACAAGAATTGCACAAATTAATAGCAAATTTAAGTGTAACTGAGTGCCAATAACTGTTCTAGCTGGCATGGTGTGTGAAATAAAGAAATGATGTTAACAAAAACAACAAATGAGTACATGTAATAAGCAACATATTTCGATTACTAGAAGGCTTAAAATCTGAAGGACAAGTACATCCCCATCACAATATTAACAATTATATTCCATGCTATGCTTGATATTTGAAATTGTATAGAACATGAAACAAAAGTGGTGGTCCATATATAAAAGCTACACAATAAAACTATAAAATGTGAAAAATAATGCCTAATCTGAGTTGTAATGCATAGAGCTCAAGGCTAGACCTTTAAATGATGAGAACATTATAAAAACTGTAGGTACAACTCAATCTGCTGAAGTCAAAATTATTGGCAGCAAAAACATATATATCCAGTCCTAATAAAAAACAGCAAAGACACAGTTGTTGCAATTGAACGAAAAAATGGTAAGACAGATGTCACCAATTGATATTAATTTGCACCGTAAAGAAATCTCTGTGTCAACCAAGCTAAAGACAACATGAATAAAAATATTTAAATTCTAATTCGAATTAGAACATACGAAAGTGGCTGTGTACTAACTAGTAGATATTTTAGTCAATGCAAAATGATCAAATAATAAATAAATGATTCTTCAATTAGATATAATCCTTATGTTTGACATTCATTAGAACTGTAGTAGGCAACTTGCACCGTCAATTTCGGTACACCATGGAAAATATGACACAATGACGAAACCATGATAACTACCATTGCTACCACAATTTGACTCTTTACAATAACTCTAAAAACAAGTCTGCAGGATATGATGTCAAATACCATAAAAGATTTGAGTATGTCTTTCCCATCACCAATTAGTTTTAAGGTGAAGCGGCATATCTTATGGTCCAACAAGTGATATTAGTGCTAAGGTCTTAGCTTTGAGTCGTTGGAGCCTCATTGTGATGGGGGATTGTTGGGAGACCACAATTCAACTTCCTACATTCACTTTCAAAATAGGCCTGAGCAAGATGTCGAATGCCATAAAATACTTGAGTGTTGTTCTCATCACCAATTAATTTTGAGATAGAGTGGTATAATCCTCACAGTCCGACAACTACAATAAAAAGTCAAATATGTATTGCAAACTACATAAAGATTACTCTTGAGTAATGACTACTGCCACTATCTCCACATAAATGAACACTTAAATGTAACAATAATTTAGCAATAAATTTATATAACAAAACCTTTTTTTTTTGTTGAGAAAATATATAATAAAAAAAATAAAAAATAAAAACTTGAAACAGTACAGTAATTGCCATTTAATTTGGTGGGGTGAGGCCGTGAGGGAGTGTTTAGTGTTTATTGCCAAATATACGTTGGCTTCCATTATATATGCCTCATTCTTCCTTTCTTTCGGTGTTTTTTGTTAATGGGATTTCTTTTGGTATTTAGTGACAAAATACGTTGGTCTCCATTAAAGGAGTTCCCAAATGCTGAATCTTCCAGCATATTCCATACATTAATAAGGAATTAACATTATAGCAAGTCGTTGTTCAATGCAATCCCGTAACAAAGGAAGAAAGAGTAGTGCAAACTTCAAAGTAATTAATGATGCTAAGTGTAACTATCAGTATTGTCTTAATGAATTCAACCAATATCTGAAATATTCAACAATGAGAGCCAGAGAGAAGAGAAATTGACTCTTTCTATTAAGGGAATATTCTGACATAAAATCATAACATTGGCAGGTTAATTCTGCTTTATGTGCCAATAGAAGCAAAAGGTTTAAATTCAGTGTGTGTGTGTGTGCATATATACATATCTACGAACTAGAACGGCAAAAGGTAATGGGATTATGATGAAAGACCTAATTTTTCACACGAATAGAGACTAAGGGTTTGGAATTAGGCAAAGTGGAATAGGATTGAAAGATTAGAGAATGACAAAAGGTGGAAATTGAGGCATGAAATGCACCTAAATTGGGTTTTGTTTTTAAAGCCATTGTAGTCTCTAAGCAATTAGCATTTCCTTCCCCTAAATTGGATACAAATTAATAGGCCATGAGGTAGATACAAATAACGTTACCAAGACAAAAACAAACTTAAACCTTAATTGCCCAACCACATCCCAAAGCATTCCCATGCACCTAAGCCAAATTCAGTGATAAATAAAATCCAATTTCACAACAATCAAGCTTGATTACTATGCAGACCTAGATCGTTGTTGAATTCTCGTTAATGAGACTTTTTAAACTTGAATATCTCGAAAACCTATCAACATAATAGAAACAGCCCATTGGCATATAATTTTGTTTCAAACAATTTATGTAAACTAAACTATATATACACTGATTTTGAAGGATTAGATTAATCACATGTAATCTATATATACACTGTATTTTTCTTATTTTATTGACCTCACAACGTATGGTTAAAATCAAATTAGTTTCAGCATTAGAAGATCTTTTGTAGCACAAAATATGCAGCCATGCCATATAGCAAGACCATTGGTAGTCCACACTCTATATAAATTAATTTTGGTGACCAGCGATACATATCATGCTTCAAGTGGAATCAAAATTGTCTAGATATACTCTCTACCACTCTCTACTATATAGAATTCTCAAATCTTAACATTTCTTTTAAAATACAAAGATTCAAATTATGTCATATCAGCGTTCACTCAAACCCATTAAATAAACAGTATTTAAGAAACAACAAATGGTTAACGTTGAAGTTAATGTCTCCAGATAGAAAAAAAAAAAAAAAAAAATTTACAAATGTCTCTCCTTTAAAAACTCCATCTCCTCAAACCAAAACAACTAACTCAGTATAAGTGCTTTGAAACCCAAGTCTCTCCTCAAAAACAGTGAAGGAAATAAAAATACCCAAAATAGTTTGAAGCACGTTATTATTCTTTGCAAACTTTGTTTTTTAAGAAATTGTTTTGGTTTTGGAATTTTTGTTTTAAAAATTATTATTTTAATGGATTTATTAGTAGAATGTTGAGAAAGCGCATAATCTGAACTACTTTTATATTTTAAAAGAAATGTCAGGATTTAAAAATTTATATTTGGCAAAAGACATTAGGAGCTCTAAAGGATCTTGATCTCTTCAAGCGAAGAAATTATACAGTCCTCTGGTGGATCACGTCAATTGTCCACCATTTCACTAAAAAACTCCAACTTGTTTAAAATTGCTGAGTCAGTATTTTAAAAAAATTTCCAACTTTGTAATTTTAAACAGATATAAGTCTTTTAATGGAATAGTGGACTATGTCACTTGTCCACTATGTAGACCTTATAATTTCTCCTTCAAGTGCCTCTCCAACTAGTAAATGGTCCATCCTTCTCTTTCATCATGATCTTACTTTTGACTTTATATATACACATTAATCACAGTCCTCTGCAATCTGCATGCATGAAAAAATGTAGGGTTCCAGCTAGTGTTGAGCTCAGCTTGGTTGTCAAGAACATTAAAGATGTACGAGTCTAAAGTTTCTATTAAAAGGGTTTAAGCCAAAAAGAGACAATACAAAAGATCCACTGGCATCAGTCATTGAATAATTCTACAACTATATATAGTATTTCATTTTCTTCAATTTCTTTGCATTAATCTAATAACAATTTACTTTTATGTATGAGTTTCACAAATTACATGATCAAAAAAAAATGAAGAACCCAACCCTTTTTCCAGCACCAAAATTGTGGTTTGACATCGTGATTCTGTTCCCATGAACATAAGCCCATACTCAATGATAATATGCATTGGTCCAGTCAAATGGCAGAGACCAAGCTAGGAATGAAAAAAAGAAAAGAAAAATGTTCTTAGCTAGTCTTAACAAAAGAATGATATATAAGCTGTTGGGCTACATATCATTCTTGTTTATAATTAGCATTGCAAAGAATATGTGGAAGTAATTGAAAATATAATAAAATAATTGAAAGACCATATAATTAATAACAAAGATATGAGCAAAGTTTAAGAACATACCAGTAAATCAATCTGATTTTGCAGTTCTGCTTTGGCTTTTTCTATGCTTCCTTGCACGAGGTTAAAGACAAAATAGTGTCCAGTAATGGAGAAAAAGGAGAATTGTTCAAAGGACACAAACCTATAAAAAATGTCTATTTAAGGAGACGAAAGTTATTCATGTATAAATGAGGGCGCAAATTAGTCTGAACTAATCTGAACGGTTTTAACAACTTTTTTCTTAAATTACTAGACAGAGACCAGGTTTGTTATTGAACTTTTTATGTTTTGTTGTTTGGTACGCAGAATTAAAAGACCAAACAGGATCATTATTAAGCAACTAATGTAATGAGGAAGATAATGAAGGTTAGGGATTCTATATATATGTGAAAGGTTGAGGCTTTTTCTTAGAGACATTTACTATATATATATAATAGATAGAAAGGGTCTTGAATGTTTAGCCAACAAACTAGGTTTACTCAGCCCAACTAGAAAACATGAGGACCGTACCGTAACGTGGACCAGCTCAAGATGGACCAACGTTAACCTAATTTGGAGCGCTCACCATTATGCCCACGTACCTTTCTTTATATACCACTTGGTACAAAATAAAATAAAATGCATGCCTTTATTTATTTTATTTATTTTATTTTTTTACTTTGTTTGCACATGCACGTTAAACCCTCCTCAGAAAGAGTGACAATGGTGTTATTTTTTCTTTCTTTTTCTTTTTCTTTTTTCCTTTTTCTTTTTTCTCTAAAAAGTAATGCTATATACCCAACAATTATCATAATAGTTAAAAAAAATTGTTAATAAATACATTAAGGATAGTGATGAAGATGCATTTAACACTTTATTAAAAAAAATGCTTTATACACAACTCATTAATGACATCACTTTTTTTTACCAATTACTAATAACTTGTCACCTTGACAGTTGATAAATTTTTCGTAACTCTAGAATTATTTATTTATTTCATCCAGGGATGAACCTAGTAGGAGGCCTGAGCCCCCCTGGGCCAAAAAAAAAAAAAAAAATTAGTTGTTTATAATACCCAAAACCCCAGCCCACCCTTACTGGCGCCCCCCCCCCCCCCCCCCCCCAGCCCAACCCTTACCAGCCCTCCTAGTTAACACTGCCTAAACCCATAGCCCAGCCCAACCCAAAAAAATTAAAAAAACCCATTAACCCTTAACCCTACAAACCGATTTAGACAATTAGAAAAAAGAAAAAAAAAATAACAACAACAACAACAAGAAGAGAAAGTCGTGACTTGAGAGAGAGAGAGAGAGAGAGAGAGAGAGAGAGAGAGTAACGGATCAACGACTCAGCCAATCAGCCACACCGCTGCACTACATAAGTTGTCAACCACTCAGGATACCGCCATATGTCTCCCACTAACCCACGTTGCCGCCACAATCTACAGCCCTCCATCCGTCCAATGCCTCCAGCAGCTTGATCTGCCCAACCCATCGCCATCTCTGGCTGCTGTAGCCTCCATCCCAAAATTCCAATCTACCCTTTTAAATATTTTTTTTCTCTCCTTAAACTTCAAAACCTAACATAACATTGATATAATTTTTCTATGTGAATACACTTATATTATAATGTTTGTGAATCTATGATTGTGTTTTTTTTTTTTTCCCTAAGGATGATTGTGAATTGAATTTGAATATGTGATTGTGTTTGGGGCTTGGGAGTCTTTGTCTATCTCAAAGATATTTTTTTTGTGCAGCTTATGAGCAGGAGAGTGTCTAAGCTGAGAAGGTGAGATGTGAGTTGGATTTATTTATAGTTATAGTAAACTCTCTCTCTCTCTCTCTCTCTCTCTCTCTCTCTCTCTCTCTCTCTCTCTCTCTCTCTCTCTCTCTATATATATATATATATATATATATATATCAATTGACACTTTAACTGTTTGTTGGAGCTAAGAGGGGGTGGTCTAACTCTAGACTCCAGCTTTGCTGTTTAGACTCTAAGGTTTATTTTATTTTATTTTTTTTTTTGCATGTGTTTGCTGTTAGGTAAGGACAAAATTATTTTGTTTAAAATTTTTTAAAGGTCTGGGTTGTTTGTTTTGAGTAAAATTTGTTGGTTGAGCTTTTTTTTTTTTTTTTTTTTTTTAGTTTTGCTATTAGTAATTTTTTTATTGCGCTAATATTTTTAGGCTTGTATATTTTGTTTTAGATTTTAGATCTATACATTTTTATGGCCTTTAAAAAGAGGAAAATGTTAAAGGTACAAACTTTTTTATAAATTAATGAGGTGGTGAGTGGTTATTGGTAAATAAAAAAATGATATAAGTAATGAGCCTAAATATAAACCAATAAGGATTTGTTATCTCAACAATTTGTAAAAATATTGAAGAAAGTTTATGGCTATATTGTTATTCTTAAAACTATTAATGATATTGTTAGAGGGGCAAATTGTAACCTTATAAAAAAATTGGTAAAATTAATACCCATATATATACTAATATTTTTTAAAAAAAAATTGGGGGGCAATGTCCAAGCTTAGCTCCGTCCCTAAGTGGGGGCAATATTAGGGAATAGGCAACATACATAGGTGGAAAAAAAGGTTAATGCATTAAAAATTAGTAGTGGAGGTAACGGTGTGTTTGGGGTAGTGGGTGACAAAAATAAATGACAAATAAAGAGACAAAAAGATAGAGATAAAAGGACAAAGATAAAAAGACAAAATGAAATACATAATATAATAAACATGTGATACAAATTCATCAAAATAAATTTGTCACTTGCCCATATTGGTAAGTGGTAACACATAATGCTATAACTAATATTTTGAGGATTTTTTTTTTTCGCTTATTGTTGGCCCCCTAAATCTTAGGTCCATCCCTGCTTTTACCTTTTATTTTATTTTTTTGTTGACGAATCAACAATGGTTTTCTTCATTCATAAGAATAATATTATCAATTGTATTCCTATGAGCGATTATAACAATATTAAGTGCATGTTTGGTAAACTGTAATAAGCATTGTAATGTAATAGTTATTTATATGGTTTAGCTATTCTTTAGTTTGGTTATGTTTTTATTATAAGAAATAATCATTCCTTATAAATAGCTATTCTTCAAAATAAGGAATAACTATTCCTCTTTAAATGAGTTGTATTAGCTATTCCTTAGTAAGTGTAATAATTTCAAAACTTAATATATTTCCAAATAAACAAACTTTCCATATACACTAACAATTATAAAAATAAAAAATTATAAAAAATAGCACATATGTCTCTTAAATTTAAAAAAGAACAATTTTTAAAGAGATGTAATTGTATGAAAAAGATATTTCCTAAAATAAATCTTAAATTTTATTCTAATTTTATAACTGAACCAAACTTATGAATATATTTAGTTATTACATTACAACATATTTTATTCCTAATAATAAAGATTACAATTCCTGTTGTAATCTCCATTCAGTATACCTAACATACCCTAAATAACAATCCTAGAAGCTTGGCCGTGTAAATTGGTTGGCTTTTTCAAATTTTAGCTTCTAAAGTAGAATATCATCCAAAACTAGTGCCTTGAACGCTATGCAGAAGTAGACATTCATTCAAAACTAGTGCCTTAAACCCTATGATATATCCTGTATGATAAATAATCAAACAAATCTAAAAAGTCAACAACTATAAGAAAAGAGGAAAATTATTTAATGTTCCTAAACTACCAGGTCAGAGCGCTGACTTGGTAGTCCTAATAATCACTGACTAAATGCCACTTTTTTGTTTTTGTTTTTGTTTTTGTTTTTTTTTTTTTTTTTTTTGGGTCGAAAAAAGAATAACTTAATGCCCTTAGTAGTAGGATGATGGACCTCCGCGAAGTTAAGATTGGAATTGAAAAGGCATAGGATGATGGATTTCCTAGAATTATTCACACGAAACTTTCCACGAGTATGGTCTAATTACTTTCAACAAAGTTTTTGCCTTATATCAACCATCAATATCCTCCCCTGTGGGTTAGTTCTTCTTATACACTACCATCAGACAGCAGCTATGGATCTAATTGATTATGACAATGAATCTCCTTCTTAAATTACACCCTGATTTTTGACATACTCTGTACCTAGTACTGGGAACTTTTTGTGAAGATGTTAAACTGGGAAAAGTGGATGGGGTGTGTATATATATATATATATATATATATGTATGTATGTATGTATGTATGTATGCATATATTTTATTTATTTTTTGGGTGAAATGATAGTCTATGAAAGGTGGATGAATTAAGTTGTAGACATTATTTTGCGATTCTCACAAAAATATACTTTTTTTTTTTTTTTTGCTAAGGGAAAGTTTTTGGTTTATATAGTACAAAGGGAAATTTTGGGCGTACATGATCGATGTATATGGTGTATATCTAGTTTCAAATAAGTTAATCAAAAACTTTGGAAATGATGAGTAGATGCAAGTTTTTCATTAACTGTTTGGTGTAACTGATTTCAAGCAAAAAAAAAAAAAGTTTGGTGAAACTGATGAATGATGAATACTTAGTGCACATGAGTATTTTTTGTTTAATGCTACGGAATGAACAGATGTGTTTTATTTGGGACAGATTCTTTCCTAGACTAGTTTTTTTTTAATCAGATTTTGGAATGGACATGTTTGTTTTATTTGAAAGAGATTGTGTAATAGACACATTTGTTAAAATGGAAATGGTTAATCAAGACTATCTCTATTGTTCAATGTGAAGTTATATATGGACAGATTGTAGAATGGACATTAACATGATAACTACTATTGAATCGAGTTGGAAACATACACCTTTTTTTTCTTTTCTTTTTTAAGAAGAAGTTGGAAACATACTTGGAAGGTCCATTTCGGTCCAATTTAGTCTATTTCGGTTTAATTCTATCCATTCAGTCCACTTCGGTCTAATTCAGTCCATTTGGTTCAATTCAGTCTATTTTAGTCCACTTCAGTCTATTTTAGATGAGTATAAACTAAAAATAAATAAAGTTGTTATATTTATTATCTCTATCTCTTAAAGTTGATGAAAATGACATATGGTTCTTTAAGCAGGAGCAGAACTACAACCTTCAACTTAGCCTTGAATACTACATTAGCATACGGATATAAATACAGTGGTGGAATATGATTTTTTCCGGGTAAGTATAAACTAAATATAAATAAAGTTGTTATCTTTTTTTTACTTTGGTTGTTAGATGTGATCCTAAGTTTATTATAAATATTTTATATAATTAATGACTGAATAGACTGAATAGAACCAAAGTGGACTGAAGAGGACATAATGGACTGAATAGGACCAAAGTGGACTAATAGGACTTTTGAATATTTGTCTTTTTTTTTTTTTTTTTTTTTGCATTTTTAGGGCTCATATTTATAATTTTTACAGTACGTTTTGTTTGTATTTTTTTTAACTCAAAACAAAAGAGCTTTTTCCAAATATATTAAAATTCAGACTTTTCAACCCAAAAATTTAGAAAAAAAAATTTTGAACTAAACTTGAAAATGTAACCTATTAAAGGAATCAATTTAAGGTCCCATTAGTCCAAAATGGATAGAAGGAGACCTAAATTGACCGAGTAGACAGAATTGGAACGAGTGGACCAAACTAGACCAAATGGGACCGAAATAGGCCTAATTAGACCGAATAGAAATTGTTTAGTTTTTAAGAACAACAAAACTATCTTCAACAAATTTTACTTTTTATTACTTTCTGAAACTCGAGTTCCAGAAATTTTTTTATTTTTTTTTTATTTTCAGTTCTGTATAACTTGATTATTCAAAAATCAAGTTTTAAATTAAAACTCGATTTTTAGAAAATCGAGTTTCAAAACAATGGTATTTCCCTAAATAGTTTAAGTCATGGAACATTTTACTGAAAAGTTTTGACGAAAGGGGCAAATGCCCATTTTGTCCAAATACTCTCACTTCAAGCTGTGCTAAACCCAACTTGGTACTTTAGCGCAAAAATCAGAATAATACAAGTTACTTCAATCTTTTCAGTAATTGCAAAGCTTTACACCTTAAATAAACAAAGTCCTAGATATCTGAAATGGGAAAATCTTTTTGTAGTGATTTGGTTAATTGAAAGCTTTTGAAAGAGAGAGTAAATGTCTTAGCTTAGCTTAAGAGTTACGGGCATCTCCAACGTGTTGGGGGTCTAGTCCAGTCAATGTAAAAGTATTGATGCATGGCTCATGGTGCTTGCAATATGACTTTTTCAAAGCAAGTAATTGTGGTAAAGGATAAAGTTTAGCTAAAAAATTAGGTTAGCCTAAGGCTATAACCTTACTGAATATCCTTTTATTAGAGGTGAATTTTGACGAATTCACTATTAGATTACATCTTCATCTTATATCCTCTATGCTTGCAAAATTTCTAGAAAATTAAATATCAATATAGTTATCTCATCAATATATTGTTTAAATTGTAAGTTTTTGTAGTTTAAAATTATGCATAAAATATAAATTTATAAATCATATAGTAAATAATATCCAATTAATACAAAATTTGACATGTGTATTAAGAGCACAAAGAACACACAATTTAACAATTAGATTTTCAAGATATGTAATAATATTTATTTTATTAAGTAAGATTGTAGCCGCAAGCTACAACTAATTTTTTAGCTAAACTTTGTCTTTGTTGTAAATTAGAATTTCATCAGTCGAGTTCATTTATAATTCCCGTAAATGATTCAGGTCAATCGCATTTGGATTCAACTTGACTGAATCCAGGTCAAATCAAATAAAAATAGAGATTTATCTGACTAAAACAAGTTGTTATATCCGATCTTTGGTGAGTTGGGTTAACCTATGAAGGTCCTTTTTTTGGACATTTAAAAAAAAAAATAAGAAAAGTTGTTATATCCGATCTTCTTATTTCTTTCAATACAAATAAAATAATAAATAAAAACACTCAAATGTGAAAGTTGAATAATACATGAATAATTAAGTTATGATCTAATCATTAGTTGTAATAGTTTACTAGTCTAATAATTTTAAAAAGAAAAGAAGATGTGTATACATATTATACATGAAATATGAAATAAAGTTAACAATGGTTGAATGAAAATAAAGTTAACATGTGGAGTATTTACTAAATAATTTATTTGCACTTCTGTAGTAATAATTTTAAATTAAACAAGAATTACAGATACATTTTCGACATATTTTTTTTTTAAGTTGCACATATTAACATGGATATTATTATCCTCAAAGATAACAAGCATATCGATCCAAAAGCTTGATTTTATTCAAGTTTGGTTTGTTAATTAATTGAACTACAAATTAATCTATGCGCTCAAAGATCAAATCATTTGATCAATAAACATATACAAGCTTAACTCATTATAATAAGTCAAATTTAAGTTATTCATTCATGAATATGGCTGGTATATTTTACAATACCCCTAAACCCTACGTTTAATAGGGATAAAATTTGAGAACAACTTGATAAAAATATATCTCCAACTTCACGTAAAATGCCTACAAGATAAGATACTCTCCTACTAATCTACGTCTTCAAAACAAACTTATCTAAAAATTTAACATTTTATCAAGACTCGCTAACTCACTGGTTTCCTTAATTCCTAATCTCACATACACTAGACCCAAAAAAAAAAAAAAAAAAAAGCCTCATCACATGCACAAAGCGCGTATGATGAGGCTAGTATTATATATAGGACAAAACTTAAGTACAATACCGTAGGTGCTGTTCCTTAAGTTTCCCTCTTAAGATTCAATCATGTGGCTACTCAGTAAAAAAAAAAAAAATACACTTCTATTCTATGAGAAAAAATCCACATGACAAAATTTTAAGAAGAGAATCTAAAAAATAGCACTTAAGTACTGTACCTAAGTCTTACCCTTATATATATACACACACACTTATTACTTATATGACAGTCCTTGCCCTTTTTATTTAATGATGAAATTGTGCATTTAAAAGCTGTAAAGTTTGAAATTAGTTCGAAATACGAAGTTTAAATATATGGGTCGTTCCTCAAATATATATATATATATATATATGGGCAAAATGGGCAAATGCCCTTTTCAGAGAAACTAAGCAGCGTTTTGTCCCAGTTTCCAAACTAATCAGGGAAATGCCCCTATTTTATAACTCGATATCAAAGATGTCGAGTTTTATAAATAACTCGATTTTAGATTAATCGAGTTAAATTAAGCTCTCTTCCACGTTGGACCTTCCAGCGTGGCATTTTCTTTTTTGAATTCCTTTAATAACTCGATTTCTTTAAAATCGAGTTATATAACCGAGTATTCTTATATCGAGTTATGCGCTTGGTATACACTGTCTTTTTGTCAGGCGTACGGTTCTGTCTGTTAACATAACTCGAATATATAAAACTCGAGTTATGGACCATAATCGAAGTTTTAAAAATCGAGTTATTGGTTTATAACACCATTACATATCCTCGCTTTCAGAGCGTCTTGCTTTAACTGATTTCTTTGCTTGAACTGATTTCCAATCTGCTCCACAAATCCACAGTTGCTTCTAGACTCAACTGAAATTTGTATCTCCTCAGGTAAAAAACTCACACCAAAATTTTAGGACATTGGTATGTTCATTTGATACTGTACTGATCTTTTTTTTTTTTTTTTTGGTTGAATGAGTGTAAAGTAAGTACATTGGTGTGGTTTTGGTTGTTTGTTGTAGTAAACGTTAGTCACAAGAATTTTAGGGCAATGGTATGTTCATTTGATATTGTATTTTTTTATTTTTTTTTGGTTGAATGAGTGTGAAGTAAGTACATTGGTGTGGTTTTGGTTGTTTGTTGCAGTAAACATTGGTTATAAGAGAACGAAATGTTTACTATAAGAGAACGAAATGTTTGTTGCAGTAAACGTTGGTATTGCACATAATTAGCATTAGTTATAATCATATAGGGGCATGTACATAATTATCATTATTCATTGGCACACCACATTAACAACAACATTTTGTATTGCACATAATGTGTAGATATTAACAACAACGTCTAATGTTTATGGTAAAATGTTAGTGTTAGTATTTCATTTTTAGCATGTAATAGTACACAAATTTATGAATGTCTTTGTCGTGTACCATCTTATGCATAATTACATTATTTTCCAACAGTTGATGCACACTGTGAACTTGATTATTTGATGTTACTGTATTTAGCGTCAATGTCTGGTTCTGGCAATCCACAACTCTACAGGCCTCATGATGTGTTCACTGCTATGGGTCGTTGTTGGGTATTGGAAGATGAGTTCATCTATCCAATCAATCCGAATCTGCGAAATAGTGCTTACGTTCACAATACCATGAGACAGGAGTGGGCTTGGTTATTTCGCGAACAGAAAATGTTTTATGATGAGTTGGTTGGTTTTAAGTTGCCAGTGCCTCGGCGACTCGCATCACAGATGCCAAGAGACACGATCGACGAACTTCGTAAAGCATTAAATCGCATAAGAGAAGAAAATAATCGAATGAAGATACGTCTTAATCGATATCGGACCCAAGTCGAAATTCGAGAGTCAGTGGAGGGAGGGTGGTACGAGCACGCTCAGTTCATGCAAACACTTCTTGCTGATCCCATTTATCAGTCAGATGTGGAGATGTCAGATGAAGAGTAATTATGCCGGGGTGTAATTAGACTTTGTTGGAGAACTATTTTGCATAACTATGTTTTATATGTATGTGTGTCATTGGTGTTGCATTTGTACTACGTAAACCTTATTATTGATTGTGAGGAGTATGCATGTTATTTGTAATCTAGATTATTCTCACATAACGTATAAAAGTTAAATATTCCCACATACGTTGTTTTTCAATAAGCACGTACGACATAATACAAAAAACTTAAAATAACTTACACGATGCCACCAATATGCATGCATTGCATATTAAACACTAACACTACAAACATTATTAACTTAACCCTAGACATAACACACACACCACATAGGCATTCACTCAAACAGGTAATCCTCGTAGTTGAGGACATTGTTAGGTTCCATCGAAGTGAGTTGCCTGTTAGCTGTGGTGGCTGCACTTACGACATAACACAAAAAACTTAAATATTCTTACACGATGCCACCAATATGCATGCATTGCATATTGAACACTAACGATACTAACATTATTAACTTAACCTATAGACATAAGACACACACCATATAGGCATTCATTCTGACAGGTAGTCCTCGTAGTTGAGGACATTGTTACGTTCTACTGGAGTGAGTTGCCTATTTGTTGCGGCGGCCAGCTCCTCCGCCAGTTGTAGCATGTGATACCTTGACCTACGGAGTATCATAAGATTGTTCTCTTTTTGTATTTTAGTCACTGCACGCTCATACTGGTGCATGTTTCGCCGTGGCAGTGTGAGCGAGCTACGGTCGACAAGAGGTGCTCCAAGTTGCACGAGATCATCCTGCAGAGCGTTGGATTCGTTCACGCGAAAGTCTCACTCCCGCCGTAGTCCGGCATAGTATTTCCTCTCGTCGGAATCTCTTTCGCTTCTATAGTCATCTGGAAAATGAGGTAGCATCCAATTGCGCATTGACATTGGAAAATGTGACTTTGGATTGGTATGTGTAGATGTTTTCCAAGGGTAGATGTAAATGGGACTTGAGTATGTGTAGTTGTTTTGCAACACAGATGTAAGTGGGACTTTATATAGGGGTTTTGCAAGGGCAAGTATTCACATGGATGTGATCATATGTAAGGATAAATATTCACGTGAATAAAGATGATATGACTGAAAAGTGTATTGTTCAGTGGCGAGGTGTTAAGGAGAACATGACTTGGTTATACAGTGGCGTCTGTTGGTGCATGTGGTTTGCTGAGATAACTATTTGATATGGCTATAGCTTGTGCTATAGCAATGGGCTGGTGATGTGTACTACAAAAGAAGTTACGTATTTATTCCCGTGATGACTATTCAGCATTCATGTGCTTCATATGACATAACTTGACGAGACATGTTGAGCTGTGTTAAATGTATCATAAACTTTTCAGGGATGCAGAGCATCCTTAAAAACGGTGCATTGCAAAAAGATGCATATTTGTGTATTAACGTGCATGTAGGTGATATGACTGGACATGGTTCAACAGTGCAAAGCTGTTGGGCAGCACATGCAGCACTGCGAACATCAGTGTAGCAATGGTGGACAGCTCACCCCTAAAATTGATGCGTAAATTTTTCAGGGATGCTTTGTGTATTCACATGAGTGTGGATGGGTACTTGTAGTCAGGGTTCAACAGTGTTGAGCTATCGACCGTAGCTACACTCATTGCTCCCTATGGTAGTATTTGGCAAGTGGGATTGAAGAAAGCTAATAACAACATTTGGTTTTGTAATGGTCCGCAGAATTTCGTTCAATACTATTCTATCTGTTATGGTTATTTTGTAGTCTTCAGATATGAAGGAAATTCAAGCTTCCATGTTCTTATATTTGATAAGAGTGGCACTGAGATTCAATATCCACCCAGCAAGAACTATAAATTGGAAGATCATCAGGTAGGAATAATAGACTTAGATGAAGATGATACAAACATATCTCCCTCAATGTACAAACCCATAAAGCATGAAGTCAGAGCAAAGTTTGTTATGAAAAAATGGAATAGCATATAATGTTTGAGTAAAGAGAGAGAGCAATCCAAGTAGCCGAAAAGTTCAAGCCAAAAAATCCTTCTTTCATGGGTATCTCGCGGCCGCCTAATATGGTGAGCCTTTATATATAATGTGATCATGATGTTCTCTTAAGTTTATGCTCTAATGCTTTAGTTGTTTCTCCTTCTTGTGCAATATGTACCTGTTGAATTTTCTACCACGTATATTATTGGGATGCAATTTGTCACACTTCAATGTCTTGTGCTATTATCGCCCATCAAAACCGGGTTATGTTCAGCAATGAGATTCGGGAAGGGATGGATTGCATTTTCGAAAGATAATAATTTAGAAGACGGAGATGTCTATGTCTTTGAGGTGATCAAGAGGAAGCCTGTTGTGCTTAGTGTCTCAATATTTCACGTCGTTGACCATCAGAGTTCGGACTAGGATAACCTATTTAAATTTTTAACTAGTGATGATGCTTATATTTAATTAGGGACTTTGATCACAGGTATGGTTTATATTTGATGGAAGTGGTTTTAATACTTTCCTTTGACCAGTTTGGTATGTCTTGTTGAAGACTATTCAGCATTCCTGTGCTTCATATGATGACTTGACGAGACAGTGTCAAGCTGTGTTAAATGTATCATAAACATTTTAGGGATGCTCTGGATCTTTGAAAACGGTGCATTGCAAAAGGGCATATCTGTGTATTGACATGCGTGTAGGTGATATGACTGGACATCTTGTAAAACAATGCAAAGTTGTTAAGTAGCACATGCAGCACTGCGAGCATCAGTGTAGCAATGGTGGACAGCTCATCCCCCAACATTGATGCATAACCAATTCAGGGATGCTCTGCCTCCTGAAAAAAAGGTGCATCGCAAAGGGTGGCACATCTGTGTATTCACGTGAGTGAGGATAGGTACTTGTGGTCAAGGTTCAACAGTGTTGAGCTGTTGAGCATCACATGCAGAACTGCGAACATCAGTAATGCAATGGTGGAACTGCTCACCCCCAAAATTTTGCTTACACTTTTGAGGGATCCTCTGCATCCTCGAAAACACTGCATTGCAAAAGGTTGAATACATGTGTATTCACGTGAGCATGGATGATATGACTGAACAAGGTTCAACAGTGCTGAGCTGTTGAGCAGCACATGCAGAACTATGAACTCGTCTTGGCTGAACAGTGCCGAGCTGTGTCAGCCTTCTCCAACCTCACTTGCCAAATCCTACTATTACGAGCAATGAGTGTAGCAACACTAGGTTTACATAAATATGCTCTTACAAACTTTTCAGGGAGTTTTTGCGGATATGCGCTGTAGTTACATACTTCTCAAACCTCCCTTTTAAAATTACATGAAGAGAACTATGCTTCCAAGGTTTACATCAATGGGTTCCGATCATCACAATCGCAACGTTAGGGACAAATATGGATCAATGCTACAACAAACCAATAACTTGAATGAAACATTTTAAAGGCTGCTCAGGCTTTTAGGCATTTACCCTATTTCTAAGCAAACCAAATATTGTTGTGACAGTGTGTTGTGTGAGCCATATGGATTACTAGGTGAGTGAGTGGTTAGTCTGGTTTGGATGAGTCTTTATGTAATGTACCTATATAAAGTAGTACACTATCAGAACTAAGATACACGGATACGTGTATATGATTCCGCGACTAAAACAACTCATATAAATGAATTATTCGTATTATTGAATCATATGTGTGGTTGGTTTGCGTGGTTTGGATGAGTCTGTATGTATTGGATCTATTAAATTTTCCTACAAGTAATGTGCAATAAATCTAAGTTCTCAATGTCATTTCACTTCCTAAGGGTTTTTCTACATTACAAAGCAATGGACATTGTCCAACCTTCCGCACATGAATCGTACGTAGCAACAAAGAACAGCAGAGAAAAAATGAGAAACTGATGTCATATAAACTTAGCCAAAAGTAATGAACAGTTCATCTTTAGAGCTGCAAAAGTTAAACGTACATAATCATCAGTTGCTAGACATTAACAACAACGTTTTGTATTGCACAAAATGTGTAGACATTAACAACAACGTCTAATGTTCGTAGGTAGAAATTTTTGGAAATCATCATTGCTTGAATCTGAGAAATCTGAAATATCTCTTTCATCATCTAATGCAGTAATTTCATTAATGGACTTGATGACTCGCTCTTGCGCCTTCCCCTTTAGATGCTTCCTAGCTTTTTGGATTGAGTGAAAACGGTCTAGTCGCCTTTGCATTTGATTGTTCTCTTGTTCAAGACGAGCAAGTATGTTGGTAGGTTGATCTCTAGGTAACTCGGCTGAGCGTGCCTTAGGAACTCGTAACCCGTGCCATCGACAATACACCTCTAACTCACACCGCTTCTCGTATAGGGTTGACCATAATGGTTCTGCTACTGTGAACTCTATTGCGGTGGTATCTGTACTTAGTTTTGTAGGTTTGCCAACCATGATGTGCCTAACGCTTCCAAGACTCTCGTACGTGTATATTGGTATATTAACGAAATCTCTCTTCTTCCAAACCCATTTCCCTCCATAGTGGTCTATGTATGTATGTAGTTGTTGATCTGTTGGAACTTGTGATGATCCATTTGTTGAAGTAGATCCAAACTTGTTTCGCATTGTACGATTTGATGTTGAGGCATTGCGACTCATAGCTTAATCAACCTACGAAGTTAGCGGGGTAGAAAGAATGTCATCGTTGTGGTGCATTTATAACCTCATTTCATGGTCCAAGCATTACAATTGAAGTTATTAGGGTTTGTCATGTCAATACAGGCTGGAAAAACACTATATGAACAGGATTTTAAATAATACTAATAATAGTAACATTGGGCATGAAAATAACCATCATACATGTTATTCACCAATTACTTGTAACTCATACCATGTTTTTCAAATTGCCACTAAAATAACAAAATCTTCAACTGCCTTAAAGCCACTTCATAAAACTGTCATACAATTCTCGAAATATGCTACAGCAACAACAAAAAATTCGTCTCTTATTAAGTTCAATGCCCAATGGCAATCATCAAGAGTCAGGCGGTGGAGAAGGTAGTAGAGGACGTCTATAGTCAGCTAAGTCCGCTCGCAGAGCTGCAAACTCGGCAAGAAGACCATCGAGAAGCTGCCCCTGGGCTGCCTGAGTTGTCATAATGGTCTCCATCATTGCACGAAAAGAGGGAGGAGGAGGGCTTGTATGTGCTGCAGCAGCAGTGTCAACATCTACCTCATCATCGCCATCCTCGGCAGCAGTAGCTGTGGGATCCCCATGCATGTCCTCATTTGGAACATCTCCAGTAGTAGACCGTACTCGTGGTCTCTTGGATGAACCAACACTGGTTTCGACAAACTTCATTTGGGCACTTCGCTGTTTCAAAAATGTGGCTCCTATGGGGGCTTGGATGTGAACCAACTCTTGGGAAGGAAAGTTATTTAATCCTAAATATTTGAGGACCCTATGGATGAGAACCGGAAAAAACAAACCATGCCTTTTATACTTGCTCCTACGCACCTCCACTATGGTTTCAATGAAAAGGGAAGGAAAACAAATGGAACTATTGGTGACGAGGGCGTAAAGAAAGAAACACCTGTCTACAGGGATTGTATGGATATGAGAGATAGGGAAAATGTTGTGACAAGCTATCCTATAGAATATATAATTAAGCTCAGTCAACTCACTCGAGCTAATACTTCGGTCAGAACCTCGAGTGACTGATCGTCCACAAAGGACATCCATAACATCATCAATACAAGGAGACCTAGAGTATGGATAAGTAGGTGTATCAATTATAGGTACATCAAGAGCTTTAGATACAAGATTCCGAGTTATTGTAAACGGCACACCACGTATGCACGATGCCACTCTGTGACCACCGAGATCCTCATGCACCGAGAGATTCGAATAAAATTCTCTAATCAAGTCAGCTGGAGGGGGTTGTATGTTTGTACACAGGGACAGCCAATGCCTACGCTGTAGATTCTCACGGATAGAAGGATGCAGTTCATGTAGATTGATTTGCCTTTCTCCCCAAATACACCTACGCTTAATCAAGGTTTCAAAGGTTTGCTCATTTTCGGGCGTGAGGAACCTTAATTGATCAAACACCACTTCAGGTTCGGATGCGGCTTTGGATTTTGCCTTCTTAGCCCTCTTTTGAGCCATAACTAACTGAGGGTCAGTAGAGGAATCACGATGAGCTCATAAAAAAACAGAACCAACTGCTGCATTACAAAATCGAGATACACAGAACATTCATACTACCTAACCCATTGATATTTTCATATCCAAACAGATCATCTCATCACAATCTACACAGACAATGAAGTTTGAAGCAGAGAACAAAATTTGGAGAATAATGCACTAGCATGTGTAGAAAATTATCCATGCAACGTACTTGATCTACAGTTTGCAACAACACAATGAAAAAACTTCATGATAAATTCACAGGTTGTGTAGTTGGTGGAATACTTGTAATGCATTTTGGTCCGACTCAATAATTTGAAGACAGAGCCGTAGACATTACTAAGCTTTAGTTGAACTCAAGCTTAGTAATACTATGCAAATTGTTAACATATTGAATTTTGTCAAAATGTTCAATAATGTCACACACCGATAGAAAGCATTCTAACAGTAATAATATTATGCAGGAAACATAATATTATGCATGTAGTAAGTTTCACCTATTTTGCCCCAAAAAACATTAAATTGCACAATGTACAGTTCAGACATACAAATAGCATAAGGATGTTGAAAACATATATGGAGCCATTGGCAAGCTCATTTTGTGGAAGGAGACTAGTTGAAGCCAACCTACGACAATGACTAGACAAGTAACCTTAGTAACAACAACGCATTTGACTAGACAAACACCCAATTTCATCACAATCTACATAGACAATGAAGTTTGAAGCATCAATCAAAAATTGATGCTTAACATAGCACCACCAATGTGTAATTTTAAAGACAATAACAGTTAAAAGAGTCTTACTATGTCAAGCCTTCGAAGAATTTGTGCGAAAATTTTTCGATTCTAGCCAGATGCAGCGAGAGCAATCGAAGATGGAATTTCGGATAGCTGCAAATGCTGCAGAACTGGGGGAGAGCTTATAAAGGTGGGTAATCACATATCTCGATTTCATAGTAACCGAGTTATCATAATACTCGATTCCAAATCCATCGAGTTATGTGCAGGCTACTCCCACAGACATTTGGACTGATCCTCATGCAGTCCAAATGGGACCTATGGGCCGTCCACATAACTCGATTATCTGGAAGCCGAGTAAAGGAACAAATCGATTATTGAGAAGTCGGGTTATGTTCACCGGGCCCCCGGTTTTGTGGACTGATCCACATGCAGTCCAAGAGCAATCCAAATGTTTGTTGGTTCGGGATATCTACTGCCATAACTCGATTATTTAGAAATCGAGTTATGTTCAACGGGCCACCACGGCCAGCCCAGATATGTGGACTGATCCACATGCAGTCCAAGACCAATCCAAGTGTCCAGAGGGGTCCTACTCATGTCTCGATATATGAAGGCTCGAGTTACGGGTTATTACTTGGATACGTAATATTTTCAACAGAAATCGATTCTAAATATATCGAGTTATGTTCACAGGCTCCGACGCCCAGCCCAGATATTTGAACTGATCCATATGCAGTCCAAGAGGAATTCAAGTCTGCAGAGGGGTTCTCTGAATAACTCGATTACAGTAGACTCGAGTTATGTATCCAAGCTAAGTCCAGTTTGTCTTGCACTAGTGGTCACTAATTTGGTTGATCTTGAGTTCTCTCAGCTTAATCTCTAAAACGTATACTAATTATTCTATCTTTCAACTTAATATTTACCATTTGTTGCTGTACTGAACGCTACTATGAAATCACTTTTACAACGTACCCAATGCACAGGGTCGGAGCTACAACTTTAAGTTAAGGGAGGCGACTCTGCCCTCTAGCTCGGCAGCTTCTTAGCCACTGAGAGTTTGTTGTTTTTTGAGTTTTTGATGTGTGCGTCTGCTGGGTAAAGGCAAAATTCTTCACAAATTACTTTTTAAAGAGCTAGTTGTTTGTTTCAGTAAATTTGGTTAATTGGACTTAATTTTTTTTAGCCTTTTCATTGGTGATTTTGTGTTGTTGCACAAATGTTTTTGGGCTAGTATATGTTGTTTTAAATTTTAGATCTATCAACTTTTTCAATGACCTTTAAACTGATGAAAGTGCTAGAGGTATATTGTTGTGCTAGGAAAATCATTGCAACCCCCCATCAATCATTTGGCACCAAGCACATTTAAACTCATTCATTAATCACTGTCCATACTCTCACTATGTCATGTAAAAGACAACAAAATCCTCACTAATACAAATATCACAGAGACATAAACATATATATGTAAATACGTTAGATCGTCACAACTATCGGCATATTACAAAAAACAACAAAGTAAGAAGCTCCCATACAATCTACATTATATACTTTGGTCTTTAGAGTTTGTAACCACTTATAATTACTTGAAAATGTGGACTTTGAACACAACATCGTCCCCCATGATTAGCTCAAATACGCAAACATCTCCTACTTGCAAGCCATTTCCCCTCGCAAATGCAGACCAACCAGCAGATACGACACATGATGAACCCCCGCTTCGTTTATACACATATAACTTCACAGGCCATAATTGGTCCACAACCTGGAGCTTCACAGTGTGTATACTTCCTTTGGTGTAGTCCTTCGTAGGGCCTTTTGTCGGTAAGTAGTTGATAATGTCATGGGGTAAACTCTGTACAAATAAGTCATTGAATATATATTTCATATTAATGTTGAACCCACACTTCATTAAAGCAGTTATGATGCACTACTATTATTTGTTATGCTGATGGTTGACGGGCAGTTATGCGGATGCTAGTGATTTGATAATGTTATTCATCCATCTACTCTACATGAAGCATGTGATTTCCGTCTACAACCTAAGATGATACTATTTCATATCTAGGCGACACTGTTAAATATAGATGAAACTTCAATTCCCCTAAAAACACAAAGACCCAAATCATTACCAACAATACCTATACCCATCAACTATCTGCTACATGCTTCCTAATTGATCTATGAAAAATCAAAGTTATCATGCATTAAGGAAACCCAACAAAATACATTAATTTGAAAGCTTACCGCACGATCCTTGCCATTAACATATGATGGATGAATGATAACCGTGAAAAGGGGATTTTCCGATTTCAAAGCACTGGCTCTCACAAGATTTTCATCTACTCCACCATCTTTCTTAGGACATTGGTCATGTGATGGCCCACAATTCCTATTGCAAGCAGATTCCGGTCCAACACCATGACCTGATCCTTACATGACATGAAAATATGAAGTCATGCACATGAAATTAATAGTAAACAGGCTTACACAATCAACCAGTTAAAATTTGAAAATTATTGTGTAAGATTCACACCTGAACCCTCTCCCCTAGTAAAGCCGTCCATGATTTCAACAGAGTTATCATCACTGTCATTGTCTTCAATTCTACAAAGTTGGAGTTGGTCATGTAAATGATAGTCTATTTCTGTTGCAGTGGAATCAAATATCAGTACATGAAAGTGTGAATTGCCTTCATATCTGAAAACTAGCAAGTGCCCCAGGGTTAAAGCATGACAGCTTGCAAATTCGCACCAACCATTTTGAAACCAAACCTCCCCATCACGGTTTGTCAACTTGAGTTTCCATGTTGTACCATTTGGAATTGTAAGAACGGCCATATCTGACAGTTCAACTCCATATTCGTGAATAAACTTCCTTGGAATCCGCTGTACAAAAAATCTCCATAACGTAAGTATAATATTATAAGTATAATACATTAGGTTCAAACATTAACTTCAAGCACATGTTTAACATGAGCAATAACATACATACATTACGGGTTATTATGGTTAACGACAATTAAATTCAATACATATGATGTGAACCAGGTAATCTGATGTACTACACAAAAATTGTATAACTAAAAACTAAAAATCTATGAATGTGGATATCATGCTTTAGCGAATAATGGAAAAGACAAAAGGCTATCATGCTTGCATGACTGCACAGTTGGGATTTGGGATGGAAAGAATTTTATGAGTGACGTGTTGGAGGGGGCGCCAATCTTTTAATCTTCTGGGGGCGAACTCTTGTAAAATGTGACTACACATACATTACTATATACTTAGGGTATAATTGAAGATAGTAAAGTATAATTTTCCCTAATATTTGTTCAATTCATTCCAAACCATCCTATAGTAATTCGAGAACTATGATTTGCTTAAAATGCTCCTTCTAAGTGGAGGCGGAATCTCACACACAGCATGTGTGAGTCTCAGCATGCTGGGAGACCACTCACTCACACATGTAGTAAAAGAAATGTTTATATCTACTTTGTTAAAAACACCCTTTAGATGAACTCTTCTACGTCTTCATCTGCATTCTACTTGCCTCCTTTGAATACAGTTGTACATGTTTTTCTCACATCCTCACATACTTCCAAGTTCACTACTCTACTATAGCAGCAATAAGATGGAAAAAAAATGGGATAGTACTGTTTGTACTAGCTGTGAGGGTTTTCAGTTTTGTGTGACTGTTTTCAGATGAGTTTTGTTTTGTTAATATTAACTAAACAATGAGGCTGGCAGCAATATCGACAAGGAAATTATAGGGAAATGCATGTAGCCAATTAACCATGAGAATGAAACACTACTGTAACCCACAGATGCTTTGCAATGGGCTAACATCTATTCTATGGCTAGAGAGTAGGTCATTGTCCACTAGATTAAGTACAAGTCTTTCAATAATTGCATTAGTCAGGGTTCTTTTATTCGGGGAGAAGTTTTACCTGTTAGACAAAATTTAAGTATTCTGAACAAATGGGGAGGGAGGGGGGGGGGCGATTATAATTATCTGAGGGGCCCTATATCCTTTTGGCTTTTTGCTATATATGCTGTTAAGAAAATTTAAAAATTGGTTAAAGTGGCCATGGCACCCCCAAGGAGCAACATGTCTCTGCCCCTTATGTTTATGCTTCTAATTATTGTATCTACTATTTCCACTAATTTCCTAGTTCACATCTCTGTTTTCATTGCCTATTCGAATCCTATTCTCTTGAACTAAGTGCTTGACCTGTATTTTCCATCAAAGTGCAGGAATTCTTACCCAATTATAACTATACCTGACGCCACAAAAACACATCAAAATACGAGTTCATAATACTGCTCAACCATGTTCACAGATTTTCATCACTTTGGTCATCAACAAATGTAAATATTTTCAAGAATCACAACAAACATATATCAAGTGGACGCCGTTCATATAAAAGTATGATTGAGGAGACAAAAATATACCGAACTTCCTACAATACTTACAAGCTTTCCTTCTCGAAGAGTTTCTGGCATAATAATCTTGAAAAAGTGGGGGGCCTTCGCCTTCAGATCAGGGGGACCATCCTCATTGTCTCTCCGCCATTGAGAAGTCATCGTTCTGCAAATCCTCACTTCGATTTTTTGTGCAAACTGTAAATAACTGTTGATGCTTCATACGTTCAGTACTAAAGAGACTATTTTACACATAATTCGATTAACTGAATATCGAGTTATGTGCTTTGTTCTCGTCCAAGGAATCCATGTTGTCTTCTAGAGAAGCTGAAAGGAATCCATGTTGGGTCGGATGGCTGACACGAGACCAGTTCACATCACTCGATGCCATATAAATCGGGTTTCGTGCACGTTACCCGATTAAAAGAAAATCGAGTTACTCGTACTGGCCCCCCCACCGATCCCCAGATATTTTTGGACTGATCCAATTGCAGTCCAAGAGGAATCCAAGGGACCAGGAGGGTTTTCCACATAACCCGATTACTACTAAGTCGACTTATGTTCCGAATCCGGCCCAATGACTTTTAATTTGGATTGATCCATCTGCAGTCGAACAGGAATCGAACAGTCCAGAAGGGTCTTCCGCATAACTCGAATTTTCGATAATCGAGTTACTTGTGCCAGTTCACATAACTCGATGACGTATGTACCGGGTTACGTTCACATTAGCCCAGCGCAGATATTTTTGGACTGATCCAATTGCAGTCCAAGAGGAATCCAAGGGACCAGGAGGGTTTTCCATGTAACCCGATTACTAATGCATCGAGTAAAGTGTACTGTAACTAACACGAGCCAGTTCACATAACTCGATTCCATATGTACCGGGTTACGTTCACATTAGCCGATTATAAGTAAATCGAGTTACTTTTTATTGGGCTCCCTCGCCCAGCCCAGATATTTGGACTGATCCAATTGCAGTCCAAGAGGAATCCAAGGGACCAGGAGGGTCTTCCACGTAACCCGATTACTATTAAGTCGAGTAACGTGTACTGTAACTAACACGAGCCAGTTCACATAACTCGATTCCATATGTACCGAGTTACGTTCACATTAGCCGATTATATGTAAATCGAGTTACTTTTTACTGGGCTCCCTCGCCCAGCCCAGATATTTGGACTGATCCAATTGCAATCCAAGAGGAATCCAAGGGACCAGGAGGGTCTTCCACGTAACTCGATTACTATGAAGTCGAGTAACGTGTACTGTAACTAACACGAGCCAGTTCACATAACTCGATTCCATATGTACCGGGTTACGTTCACATTAGCCGATTATATGTAAATCGAGTTACTTTTTACTGGGCTCCCTCGCCCAGCCCAGATATTTGGACTGATCCAATTGCAGTCCAAGAGGAATCCAAGGGACCAGGAGGGTCTTCCACATAACCCGATTACTACTAAGTCGAGTTATGTTCCTAATCTCGCCCCATGACTACTAATTTGGATTGATCCATCTGCAGTCGAACAGGAATCGAACTGTCCAGAAGGGTCTTCCACATAACTCGAATTTTTGGTAATCGAGTTATGTTCATTTGACGTTTGTCAAGTTATATACAGCGAATTTGTGACCATTTCTTATTGCTCAAGACTCAGCAGTAGAAGCTGGAATGGATAACAAATTGTCTTCTCCATAATTTGGTAAATATTTTCCTTTGGCCTACAAAAGTTGGTGGTGAGCATTTCTTGCGATTAGATGGTCAGTGGAGCATTTGGGTGAAAACTATGCTTTAAAGGTGTGAAAGATAGGTGAGTGAAGCATTTGAGCAATATTTACCATTTGACAATAACAACGATGGTGGGATGGTTACAATGGGCAGATTGTAGTGGGTTTGGGAGCATTTCTTCGTGCGGAAATCTCTGTAGCTTGAAGATAGGGTATAATTTGGGAATATATTTCCTGCATGGAGTAACAGTTGCTGCAACACTGTTCACACCTAAGCGTACAGCTAATTTGGGCTGTTTATTCATCATAAAAGTGGACCTGTTCACAACCAAACTATACACAACAACAATTTCGGACATGCATCAAACAATTCATGTCCTCATTTCGAATACAGTTAGGGAAATCATCCATGCAAGTAAAGCTACACATTTAACGACAGTTTTTGTACAAAAATAAAATGTCCAGCCCAGATATTTGATACTTCACAATTGTAACTTTAAACTTGGAAATCCGTCGCCAACAATGGTTGTAGGCAGTCATGGTGTCTGCACATTCGACACCATGACTTTGTTCTCTTCAAAAGATGGCCAATTCTCTGAGTATGACTGCCGGATTTCTTCATTCGGTCTGACAACTTCATCCATCGTACGTCTCAAGTCTGCCACCTTTGCCACACAAGACATGGCAACAGTATTGGAACTACAAAACTCCCTTTGCTACAGGGCTGCCTCCTTTCTGAGGAGTAACCAGACCAAAAATTAGTATACAACCCACATTAATTAATAAATTGAATTGACAAGGCATTCAAGAACCCTTCAAGCTTGCCTGCTTAAATGCAAATGCATCTAAAGTTACACCTTCACCAAAAATTAGCAATCTAAAGCAAAACATATACAGTTAGGGAAATTAAGACCCGATGAATACCACCCCATTTCAATTTGGTATACAACATCATGTATACTACCCCATTTCAATTCATACTGTTTAGACCTCTTGTAACAACACTAATTCACAACACTAATGAAGAATAGGGGATCTTGTTACCCCCTTATACCTCATTGACTTGTAATTGTTACCTGCTACGTACCACCATGGCTTGTTGATGCCACATTTCGAGTCGAACATCTACGACGGTTATGACCCTCTTGGCGACACAGCCCACACTTCAACTTTGGTCCATTCTTAATCCACAATGACGTTGGCAACTCCCTATCCTCGTCATCCATCTCATTGCGGATTCTCGTGGACTTCGGCCGACCTTTCTCTCGGATCAACCATGGGTTTGGCATCACGATTCTCCTTTCTTCTGGCTCGGGCCATTCTAACCTATCTTTCAGTGGTTGGAATATCGGCTCGTAGCTGTGATACCGTTCTTCCACGCAGTAGAAACGATCCATATACTCTGTGGCATCGTGGGTGTGCTTGGCACAAACTGCTATCAAGTGTGAACAGGGGATCTTGTTTGCTTCCCATTTCCCGCACGTGCATGTCATGTCAATGAGGGAAACCCTATGGGTGTGAGCTCCCCCGCCAGTGTTCAACAGTGAAGACTGTGTGTCCACTGTATATAAGTGCTGTTGCGCGCTCATCCTTCTAACCATATGGAGCTTCGCCTTCTCTTGATTTGCCTCGAACTTGTCATAGGCATATTTGCACCACAATTGCCACTCTTCCAACTGCTCTAGGGTTTTGTTTCGACGATCGTCAAAGTACGAGTTTACCTTGTAAAATGTGAACATCACCATTGCAGTTATGGGCAAGCTACGTGCGCCCTTAAGTACCCCATTGAAGCACTCTGACAGGTTGATTGTCATTGCCCCATATCGGTGGCCATGGTCATGTACAAGTGTCCACTTTTCTTAATCTATCTCCTTAAGATAGTCGTACGCAGCCCGGTTGACATTCTTGATGCAATCCATGGTGTTTTTAAACTTCCTAACTTGATTTGCAGTTGCTGCCTTCCATACCAAGTTTTTCAACGCCACACTATTGAAGTTAGTGTTAACATTGCTTACTAAATGGCGGACGCAATACCGGTGATGGGTTAAGGGCGGTTGCAAGTAGCCCCTAGTGGTGTCATCGAAGCATGATTGTATCCCACGATGCCTGTCGGAGATTATACACAAATTGGTTCGGTTCGTAACATAGGTCAGCAGGCATGCCAAGAACCATCCCCATGTCTCCGTGCTCTCGCTTTCAACAACGGCAAACGCTAGTGGATAAACCTCGTTGTTACCATCTGTTGCCATTGCTATCAACAACTTTCCTTTGTACTTGCCATAGAGGTGTGTTGCATCTATACTTATCACCGGCCTACAATGCCTAAACCCTCTAATACACGGACCGAAAGCCCAAAACGCGGAGTTGAATATACAAGACCCCGGGACACGGGGGTCACACTTTAACGTGGTTACAGTGTCTGGATCTGCATCGGACAATGCTGCTAGAAACCGCGGCAATTCCGCATAGGACTCGTCAAAATCCCCGTAAATACGCGCAACTGCCTTTTGTTTGGCTTCCCAAACCTTGTACATAGTTACATCATGCCCGTGCTTCGCATGCAGCATACTACGTAGGTCCTTTACCTTTCGGGTTAGGTCCTCCCGTACATACTTCTCAAGCGCAATGGAGATGAACTTTGAATCCATCATCCGCCCATCAGTCGCTACTTGGAGGGATGTGCAACTGTGGGGACCCTTACATTTACTGGTTTGCCACATCCCGTGTTTCTTGCTGTAACTGGCCCGAATTGACCATGGACATGCCTCGTGTATGCACCACACCACCAGCCTATTGGTGTCAGACTTGATGACCTTGTATTGCTTATTGTGCTCGACAGAGTAGAGGGTCAACACGTACTTCACGGAGGCTTTATTTTTGAATAGCATCCCCTTCACTGGCTGGTCACCTTTATGCCAACTTGTAAGATGTTCTGCACCCAATGCCGAGGATGGGTCAAACACATTGTCCCATGTGTTTAATGTGAACCATTCTGGGATCGACCCTGTAGTAGGGCAATCCTCCTCGTTGTTTTCAATCTGTGGTGCATCTAATACCGCAGCATCGTCCACCGGTCCATCAGTATCAATGAACTCTTCGTACACATCTCGGCTGGCATCAACATCAATTCCCCCCTCCATATAGGCTTGGACATGTTCATATGCGTGACTAGACCCGCCCACGTCATTTGTATGGGTGGCGCCCAACACCTGGGTGTTGTCCAAGAACGCAACCGAACTGCATGGTTGACTATTGTAGGGCATAGGCGTGGCATCAACGAAGGAAGCATGCACGCCATGCGGCAATGATTGTGGCTCTTCCACCCCACTGCCATGTTGTGAACTTGCACCAGCATGGACCCCAACCGCCTCAACGGTTACATACAAGTCGGACGCTATGAACTGGGGGGTCCGCTTAATCACTGTCCACATCATGTCCACGTCAGCATCGCAACCCAACGGATTTGAGTTGTAGACAACCTGAGTATTCACAAGTAGCTGGGGGGCACGGTACACAATGGACATCTTGTGTGACTCCCTGTCCAACCCAATAGCCTTCTCTATCTTCCGGTGCATTTTTCTCAAGTGTGTTCCGCATTTCAACTCAATGAACTTCTGCTTCACTGACTCGCCTCTATAGGACAGCCCATGCAAGTCATGGAAATACTGCTCCCCATCGTAGTAAATGTAGAAGCAATGACGACCCATGGTAGACCTGGATAAGGACCATTAATTGAGGTTATCATGCAGAAGATAGGGGGTTATGTTAATGCAGCAATAAATAACTCGATTACGGAGATTAAAATGATATCCTAAGTATTCTTCACAAACTTTATTCCCCCGTACACGCTCACATCGGGGACCACAACTGTTGCACGCTTGGTGAGAATGCAATAGTGAGGACGAAATTGATAAACTGGTCAGCAAAACTTGTTCACCTCGCAGGTTATCTTTTTCAAAACCCACACACTGAAGCCTTTCAGAACTGAAAGAGCCGTACAATTAAACCTCTAATTGTTTGTAACATCATTGTTGATATGGATGGATGAATGAATGCCAAAATTAGGCATTTACCCTACAGTGTTTGTTTGTATATATATGTTCCCATGTATATATACAGTCATTGCTATATATATATATATATATATATACATATAGACCAACAATATAGGCTGGCATCACTACCACACACACACACACACACACACACACACACACACACACACACACACACACATATATATATATATATATATATATATTGTGGAGCATTTCAGTGGTATAGGATGTTGCTAATGTGTGTCCTAATAGCACACAATAATTACTTATTTTGTAAGAAAAATTACCAGTTCGAATTGAACAATATTGACAGTTTTTGCAATTTCGAACAAAATGTCTTTGAAAATGAATAGCATTATGTTTATACATAATGCTATTCATTTATATATAAACATACCTATGTGTTCCTAACAAAATGTTTGCAATTCCACACATTATATATAAACATACGTATATGTTTATATATATATATATATACATATTTTACTAGGTGTGTGTGTGTGTGAAAATCATACAGGTATATTGCTGTCCCATGTGTTTATATATACATATATTTACACAGACATATATATATATATATATATATAAATATGTGTGTATCTACATATATATATATATATATATATATACGTAGACACAGTTACTAGGGTTTCGACCCCTTATGTTACTATCAGATGCTGGAGTACTCTTCCAGAATGGGAAATGAATCATTGGGCAACAATTCAGCCATCAAAGCACTTAGTCCTTGTTGGAGGATATTCCCACCAAGGACCCTGGTTTCAAGGCAACACATTCCTCTCCTATAGGAATCCTAAGGCCTTAGCTGATTGCTGGAGAAATTTCTTCAACAACGAAATCAGGAAAATATCCCAGGAACTTTGGAAGAATTACCATTTTGTTGGTAGCACAGGAAGGATTTCGGTCTTCACCAACAGGCCCTATTATGAGTCAATTCCTCTCCTGCCATGGTCTGATGCATGCGATCCTAAGCAGTTCTTAACACCTGGCCAGAATCCAGGTTTTGAGCCCTTAATTTATTATGGTCTCTGTGAAAAGTTCACTACTTTCCACGAGCATGCTTGCAATAATGATCCCCCATGGGAACCACAAGAAGATGATAACAGCTGGTATGATGCTTACAACGGGAATTGGTAAATTTTGGATAGTTCAGTCACTATTCAGAAAAGCATTTCCAGACAAGCCACTATTCATCCACAGTACCAATCAACACGAATGAACAGTAACCAGCACTCAGCCGACGCTACAGTAAGGGACAGAATACTATTCATGAATAGTGACTTTTTACTATTCATAAATAGTACCCGACAGCATCTTTTAGAGTTACTATTTGCTTTTGTGAAAAGAAATTCACTTAGGTAAAAGCAAATTCACTCTCCGTGATTTCAGCAATTAGTCCAAGCATCCAAGGCTCCCAGCCTCCTATAAATGCAGACACTCAATTCAGTTGAAGGCAAGGACCAAAAATTGCAAGAACCAATTTTAGAACTCCCTCCCTTCTTGTAATAAGATTGTATCCCAGTTAGTTTTCTCAGTTTACATTTGTATTACCCCAGTCAGGTTTACACTTGTAACCTGTAACCCAGTCTAACCCAGTCTTCCGCCCAGTTGTAACTCAGTAGTAACTTGCTCTCTCCCCTTTTGGTATCAGAGCCAAGTTTGGCCGATCAAGAGTTGTAAGTTACATTTATCCAGTTGGCAGGTTAACACCGCCTTCATATCCAGTTGTATTTTCAAGATATTTTCAAAGATAATCAAGTTGGCAGGTTATACCGCCATAGTTATCAAAGTTATTTTCAGTTATCATATGCATTATTTTCATAGCATTATTCTTCATAATATTCCAATTGTGCATTTCTATCTTGTGATCTTTATCCACTGTTGAACCTATTGATTCAGTTGCTTATCTTCAGTTTATTCTATATCCTGTTTATCTGTTTCAGTTAACCTAGTTATTATCTCAATCTTTTGTATTTCCAGATACTTGAATTTCGCCAATAGCCTAGTTACGTGTGTGTTTGGAACGTAGGTCCTGATCTGTGCTTGTCCCGATCTACTTTGTCCACGGTATCCGAAAGACTGTAGCCGTTTAGCCGGAGTGAGGCGTCGAGGCGTTGTGTCGTCAGGATAGTGGTTTTGTAGCAATTGTTGGGGTAACCAAGTGAGACAGTGAGGGCAGGTCGCAAACATGCTCCTATGGCAGACTATTGCTCATTGACAAGTTTTGGAGATAGAAAAAATTAGGATTTAATTGTGTTAAATTTTACAGATAGTCAAGATGTTGAGTAAATTGTTTAGAAGTAACTCAACCTCCAGTTTAGCCAGTAGATCTACATCACTTCCAGAAATTCCACAGCAGTCTGGAATTATCAATAGTGAAGAATATGAGGTACAGGATTTAGATCTTAAGTTAGGAGATTGGAATCTTCCTAAGGTACCCACAAAACAGTTTTATAAGTCTTCTACATGGAACTTGAATTCTTTCAAGACAGATTTCCATGTTAGAACCATAGAACAAGTTTATGGAATTAACAAGGAGTATGAGACGTGCTACTTGTTTAGCCCAGAACAGATTAAGACACACATAAACAAAGGTTTTAATTTTATCCACATAGGTTTAGTCCAGGTTGGAGTTAAACCCCTCATTAGGTCAGGATTGAACAATTTAGTTTTGTTAGCCCTTAGAGATACTCGTCTTGTAAGGTTCGATGACAGTCTCTTAGGAACAGTGCAAGCCAGTTTAAGTAACGGACCAGTCCATTTCGACTGTTTCCCAAACTTTACAGTTCACATCCATGACAAGAATGTCCTACAGGCCTTGACCCTTAATATCAAGACCCATGGAACTTTAGCCACTGAAGGAACCAGTCAGATAGCACTTATATACAGAGTGTATTATAAGTGTATCAAGACAAACATGAATGTTGGAGCCTTAGATAGGAAGAAGGTAGGAGAAACCCTTCTCATCCAAACTAACATACATGATGCCATGATCAAAGTTCCTAGAACCCTTAGATGGGATGAAATTTCCTTTCCAGACGATTGGAAACTTCATAATGAAAATCACCCTTTGTTGATCCAGGAGGTAGATCAAGACCCAGATATAGATTTTGTCCAGCAGCTAGCAGATGGTTCTGTTAGGCTTAGCTTTGATAAATCTAGGTTTAGAACACCCCTAGATGATTACAGGCTTAGATCCCTAATAGATCTTAGTCGATTCCCTCCCAAGCAACAACCTATCCTCTTGAGAGATAAACCTGCATCCCAAGCTAGTTCCTCTAGACCTCTAGCACCATTCCCTAGATCTAGGCGAGACTTAAGTGCATACTTTCAAGGAGTAAAAAATAGATCTCAGGTTAGCACACCTTGCTACACAGCCAAGAATGACTCAGTTATTGATCACGGTGACAATAACAGTCAGAAGGTAGGATCACCTTCAGGAACAGATATGGAAAATCCTGATATAGAAAACCCATACCAGGATTATGAGCTTAAAACTCTAAGAAAAGAGTTTAAGCCAGACATGAAGCTTTTAGGCGATGAATTTGACTTAGAGAAAAACAAAGCCAAAAGAGAAGCCTATAAAGCCAACCATACCAGAGAACAAAAGGTTGAAGTTCTCAATGCTTGGATAGCATTCATGAAAAAGGTACAAGATCATATCTTTTTCTTTGAATATTTTGAGAATTATTACATGAGACACAAAAAGGCTTGTGTTCTCACCAAAACTGATTGGATTAAGGAAGACACCAAGGAAGTTGTCAAATCCAATCATCCACCAGTCGCAGCCATTACCTTCAAATATAGGAACCAAGATGTTACTGCTACACCTTTTAGGTTTCCTTCCGGAGAAGAAAAAATAGTTAGAAAAGTCATAGAACAAAACAACTATACTAACCAGTGCCTCGGGGTAATAGGAAAACAGTTGGATAGAGTTGAAGAAAAGATAGAAAAAAAGGTTATCCTCCAGCCAGGAAGCCTTAGTAAACCTATCATAGAAAAACCCTTAGTTAAACTACCTACTGCCAAGCAAACTAGTATCAAATCTAAGGAAGTAACAGCCCTAGAATTAGTCAACCAGAAACTTAAAGAACTTCAAAAATTAGTTAAAAGGGAACCCAGTACTTCCCTACCTAGTAAAGGTCTTCAACTTACCACCTTAGACGTCCACACAGCAACCAGTGGTTCTAGCAGAACCTCCTCAGACAATGAAAAGGAGATAGAACACGTGGAAAACCAGTTTAGAGATTTAAATGTAAAAAGACTTTACCAGCCACCCTCAACTAGTTTAACCAAAAATTGGTACCCCAGACCCACACCCCCGGACCTCCAGTATGAGGAAAGGAACGTTAGTAACCAGTTTTCAGTCACCTCAGGAAAATTATACGAATGGAACATAGATGGATTATCAGAACAAGAAATTCTGAATAAAATCCAGCATATAGCTATGGTCGCTAACAATTACCTAAATGAAGGAAAAACCCATGCAGAGGTTATTGATCTTATAGTCTTAGGCTTCAAAGGAAAGTTACTCCAATGGTGGAATAACTGCCTTACTGAAGGATCCAAAGAAGACATTAAGATTGCTATCCAAAAAGATGAGGAAGGTCTCCCCATCTTTCAAGACCCACCAGGAAGAGGAATTCCTGATGGAGTCAATACCTTGGTCTATACAATCATAAATCATTTTGTAGGGAAACCCAGCAATATTACATCCAGAATTTATGACCAGTTAAGTAACCTTAGGTGCAGAACCCTAGGAGATTACAGATGGTATGAAGATGTGTTCACCACCAGAGTTATGAATCGGAGTGATTGTAACTCTCCATTTTGGAAAGAAAAGTTCATTAATGGATTACCCAAATTGTTTGGTGAGAAAGTGAAAGAAACACTTTGTAACTCACTAGGAGAAATTGATTATGATAGCCTAACTTATGGAGACATCTCCAGCACAATCAGAAGTGTAGGAATGAAAATGTGCAGAGATTTCAAGATACATAGTCAGGCCAACAAAAGCAAAGCCAAGTATGAATTAGGAACCTTTTGTACCCAGTATGGCTTACCCTCAGTAGCCCCTTCCAAAAAACATAGACACAGGCGGCCAGAATCCCCTGAGAGGCATTATAAGAGAAAATCTAGAGATTCTAGATATCACAGGAAACAAGGATATAGTAATCCCAGAGATGGTGATTATTATAGAAAAAGGAAAACTTCTAAGTCCAAACCTCCAAGCAAATATGAAAAGATCCCAAAAGCATCAGGAAAATGCTTTAATTGTGGAAAAAAGGGTCATTTCAGGAATGAGTGCAAGGAAGAAGCAAAAACACTCATAAACACCCTTATCAGTGACCAACCCAGCAAAGACAAGCTTTTTAAACTTCTAGAACTTGACCACATAGAACATGAGTCATTCAGTAGTTCTAGTGAACATGAACTTTACCAGTCTTCATCTGATTCATTCAAGAATCACAGTTCTTCCAGTGAACCCAGAATTAATCTAGCTTGCAAAGATAATTGTTGCCGAAACAAGAGTCTTAGCACCCTCAGCAAAAAAGAATCTATTCTTAATCTCATAGAACAGATTGAGAATCCAGTCATCAAAGCCCAAAAGCTTACTCAGTTCAACAAAACCAGTAGAACCCTTAGACATGACTTAGGCATATCTAAGGTTCAAGGAGGAATCCTTATCAATCCTAAATACCATGGAATCAGCCCCGAGTATTTAACCATTATCCCTTCAAAAAAGAAACAGGCAAAGAACCCTGCTTCCAGTTCTCCACCAATTCACAATTCTTGTCTTGCATACTTATTGCATAAAAGTATTTTCAGCATTATAAGAAATGTTTTTACAAACAAATGTGTAACAAGAAACCATTTTGTTTGCCCAGAAAAACCAAAACAGGAAAACACCAGCTGTTCCACTAGTCCGTGGAAAATGGCAGGAAACAGGGACAAAGGAAAAGCTCCTATCCAGGAATACTTTTATGAAATGCATGAAGGCGCTTCTTCAAACCCAGAAGCAGTATCCCTTCAAGAATATGCCACAGTGGCACATTCCAGTGGAAACACAGTCATCACCCTCCAAGAAACCCCCATACCCATATATTCCAGTGGAAATCCAGTCAATGATGTCTTAAAATTCACCATAGAAGAGAATTTGGCCATAGATTCTTATGGCATAAATTCAAATTTCCCTTACCCCACCAAGACAATCCTGGACCTCCTCCACTCAGCCTTTATCCTAGATAATAATGATCTTTTCCAAAGAACCTTCAAGACCACAAAAAACCACATAGAAAACCTTGAGGCAAGAAATGATCACCTTACCAGTCTTCTCTTTGGCAAAGAGAAAATCCGTTCAAAGGATAAGACTGTTCTTATGGGCACATGTTTTGCTAGGCTCAGTCTTAAGACCCAAGCCTTAGTAAGAAGTGCATTTGCCAACTTACCTTCTGAAATACAAGTACGTATTTTAGGAAGTAAGGTTATGTCCGAATCAATCGATCTATGGTTCAGACATTTCAGAGTTTTGGTTACCTCCAGGTATTATGATCCAGAAGACCCAGATCTCGATCATACTACCAGCATAGACTATACAGTAGAAAATGCTCTCACAGTATCTAGATGGGAAGCATATTTTGGCAACAGTCTTCGAATCTATGAAAGGGAAAAGCACCCCTTTCCAGGACTATTGATTAATTACAGTGATCTCCCAGAAGATGAGGACGAAGATAATCAGATGAATCCTCATTGGCTTTCTCAGATGTTCGAATATGGCTTTGTCCGGCTTATAAGGTTAACCAGTCATAACCAAGTTAGCCAACTGCCTGCCATTATCAGAGACACAGTTACTAGGGTTTCGACCCCTTATGTTACTATCAGATGCTGGAGTACTCTTCCAGAATGGGAAATGAATCATTGGGCAACAGTTCAGCCATCAAAGCACTTAGTCCTTATTGGAGGATATTCCCACCAAGGACCCTGGTTTCAAGGCAACACATTCCTCTCCTATAGGAATCCCAAGGCCTTAGCTGATTGCTGGAGAAATTTCTTCAACAACGAAATCAGGAAAATATCCCAGGAACTTTGGAAGAATTACCATTTTGTTGGTAGCACAGGAAGGATTTCGGTCTTCACCAACAGGCCCTATTATGAGTCAATTTCTCTCCTGCCATGGTCTGATGCATGCGATCCTAAGCAGTTCTTAACACCTGGCCAGAATCCAGGTTTTGAGCCCTTAATTTATTGTGGTCTCTGTGAAAAGTTCACTACTTTCCACGAGCATGCTTGCAATAATGATCCACCATGGGAACCACAAGAAGATGATAACAGCTGGTATGATGCTTACAACAGGAATTGGTAAATTTTGGATAGTTCAGTCACTATTCAGAAAAGCATTTCCAGACAAGCCACTATTCATCCACAGTACCAATCAACACGAATGAACAGTAACCAGCACTCAGCCGACGCTACAGTAAGGGACAGAATACTATTCATGAATAGTGACTTTTTACTATTCATAAATAGTACCCGACAGCATCTTTCAGAGTTACTATTTGCTTTTGTGAAAAGAAATTCACTTAGGTAAAAGCAAATTCACTCTCCGTGATTTCAGCAATCAGTCCAAGCATCCAAGGCTCCCAGCCTCCTATAAATGCAGACACTCAGTTCAGTTGAAGGCAAGGACCAAAAATTGCAAGAACCAATTTTAGAACTCCCTCCCTTCTTGTAATAAGATTGTATCCCAGTTAGTTTTCTCAGTTTACATTTGTATTACCCCAGTCAGGTTTACACTTGTAACCTGTAACCCAGTCTAACCCAGTCTTCCGCCCAGTTGTAACTCAGTAGTAACTTGCTCTCTCCCCTTTTGGTATCAGAGCCAAGTTTGGCCGATCAAGAGTTGTAAGTTACATTTATCCAGTTGGCAGGTTAACACCGCCTTCATATCCAGTTGTATTTTCAAGATATTTTCAAAGATAATCAAGTTGGCAGGTTATACCGCCATAGTTATCAAAGTTATTTTCAGTTATCATATGCATTATTTTCATAGCATTATTCTTCATAATATTCCAATTGTGCATTTCTATCTTGTGATCTTTATCCACTGTTTAACCTGTTGATTCAGTTGCTTATCTTCAGTTTATTCTATATCCTGTTTATCTGTTTCAGTTAACCCAGTTATTATCTCAATCTTTTGTATTTCCAGATACTTGAATTTCGCCAATAGCCTAGTTACGTGTGTGTTTGGAACGTAGGTCCTGATCTGTGCTTGTCCCGATCTACTTTGTCCACGGTATCCGAAAGACTGTAGCCGTTTAGCCGGAGTGAGGCGTCGAGGCGTTGTGTCGTCAGGATAGTGGTTTTGTAGCAATTGTTGGGGTAACCAAGTGAGACAGTGAGGGCAGGTCGCAAACATGCTCCTATGGCAGACTATTGCTCATTGACAAGTTTTGGAGATAGAAAAAATTAGGATTTAATTGTGTTAAATTTTACAGATAGTCAAGATGTTGAGTAAATTGTTTAGAAGTAACTCAACCTCCAGTTTAGCCAGTAGATCTACATCACTTCCAGAAATTCCACAGCAGTCTGGAATTATCAATAGTGAAGAATATGAGGTACAGGATTTAGATCTTAAGTTAGGAGATTGGAATCTTCCTAAGGTACCCACAAAACAGTTTTATAAGTCTTCTACATGGAACTTGAATTCTTTCAAGACAGATTTCCATGTTAGAACCATAGAACAAGTTTATGGAATTAACAAGGAGTACGAGACGTGCTACTTGTTTAGCCCAGAACAGATTAAGACACACATAAACAAAGGTTTTAATTTTATCCACATAGGTTTAGTCCAGGTTGGAGTTAAACCCCTCATTAGGTCAGGATTGAACAATTCAGTTTTGTTAGCCCTTAGAGATACTCGTCTTGTAAGGTTCGATGACAGTCTCTTAGGAACAGTGCAAGCCAGTTTAAGTAACGGACCAGTCCATTTCGACTGTTTCCCAAACTTTACAGTTCACATCCATGACAAGAATGTCCTACAGGCCTTGACCCTTAATATCAAGACCCATGGAACTTTAGCCACTGAAGGAACCAGTCAGATAGCACTTATATACAGAGTGTATTATAAGTGTATCAAGACAAACATGAATGTTGGAGCCTTAGATAGGAAGAAGGTAGGAGAAACCCTTCTCATCCAAACTAACATACATGATGCCATGATCAAAGTTCCTAGAACCCTTAGATGGGATGAAATTTCCTTTCCAGACGATTGGAAACTTCATAATGAAAATCACCCTTTGTTGATCCAGGAGGTAGATCAAGACCCAGATATAGATTTTGTCCAGCAGCTAGCAGATGGTTCTGTTAGGCTTAGCTTTGATAAATCTAGGTTTAGAACACCCCTAGATGATTACAGGCTTAGATCCCCAATAGATCTTAGTCGATTCCCTCCCAAGCAACAACCTATCCTCTTGAGAGATAAACCTGCATCCCAAGCTAGTTCCTCTAGACCTCTAGCACCATTCCCTAGATCTAGGCGAGACTTAAGTGCATACTTTCAAGGAGTAAAAAATAGATCTCAGGTTAGCACACCTTGCTACACAGCCAAGAATGACTCAGTTATTGATCACGGTGACAATAACAGTCAGAAGGTAGGATCACCTTCAGGAACAGATATGGAAAATCCTGATATAGAAAACCCATACCAAGATTATGAGCTTAAAACTCTAAGAAAAGAGTTTAAGCCAGACATGAAGCTTTTAGGCGATGAATTTGACTTAGAGAAAAACAAAGCCAAAAGAGAAGCCTATAAAGCCAACCATACCAGAGAACAAAAGGTTGAAGTTCTCAATGCTTGGATAGCATTCATGAAAAAGGTACAAGATCATATCTTTTTCTTTGAATATTTTGAGAATTATTACATGAGACACAAGAAAGTGTGTATTTCAGTGTCACAAGAGCAGCCCATACACAATGGGACGTACTTAACGAATGTATGTATGGGAAGTAACGTCTATACTTGAGTTTGTTGAAGTGCACTGCTTTGGTCTTATTCGGTCCCCTTTGGTCCTAGTCGGTCTAGTACATTCAATTAGCTATATTAATGTAATGCTTTGGTTGTAACCCAACCATCACAATCACTTAAGTCCATTACTGTGTAGTTACAAAATGAGTCACGATTAACGAATGTAAATGACGTGAAAAACAACAATGAATGCAAAACCTCTGGACGGATGATTTCGAAATCCATTGAGAGGATTCATTGCAATCCATACCAATAAAAGAAAATTCAAACTTTAAACACCACACTATTGGAATGTTCCATACATGAAAAATCAAATACACCAAAAAATTGATCAAACATTCTTCAAGTCAATTCTGACAATTTAATACCCAAAATATACAAAGTCAAGAACCTTCTAACCATATGAATAAAAATTGACACCGACCAACTAATAAAACAAGTAACAGCTATAGATTCTGGAGTCCCAAACGCAGTAAATAAAACCCCAAAACGATGACGTGACTTGTAATATTATTCTAAATTAATATATAATATTGTTCTATCACAGAGAGTACGTTATACAAATGTCGCACTTCAACTTCAAAAGTTAACTATTAAATCTAAGTGTATGATATACCTTTCCTCAAACCCAAGAGCCAAACTTTAGTGCATGAGACCTATATAGTTCCCAACTTTTGAAGCATGATCAGTTTAGTGAATGACAGCCCAAATACGAAGCATATGTCTTAGTCTTCAAGTTTAAGGACTGCAACGGCACAGTGGGGTAGTATAGGTTTCAATCCCATCGACTATAATCTGCCCTCCAGCTGGCTCGAGTAGACGGAATAGAGCACCTATGAGAGTGGTCTTCCTACTGCCAGTTATGCCAACAATACATAATTTGTGCCCTCCCTCAACTTTTCAACTGATCCCCCGAAGAACAAGTGGTGCACTAGGCCTATAGCTGATATGTTTTAACACTGATATTGTTAGAAGCTACGACTTTAAGAACCTTCTTTAATTTTAACATTAAATCGAGACCAATTTACCTGCAAATCACAGATGGCCAATTTGTTGGAGGCCGATTCCCTTCTAACGGGAACATTCTTCAAAAGGTTTGGTGCAATGCCCCAACAGTCCTTTTGCCTAATAGATGAGGAAATGTCTCAGGTTCGTACTGAAGCAAGCATTTGCCATACATATATATATGACAATAATCGCATTAGCAACAAATGATTATAAAGGTTAACCAATGCATGCTTAACCAATTCCCATGATATTCAATGCATGCTTAACCAATGCTTTAGATCCCATATGCTACCTCTGAAACACCACGTATGGGGCTAAGCAGATATCTAAGTTTGCTTCTTTACATGGTACATAAGCTTAGGTCAGACTATATCCTGTCCATTCCAAATTATTATGCATTTGAGAAAAAGAGTTGGACTGGGTAGTTCAGCTAATCAAATGCAAAAACAAAGATACCATTGAATACTATCCAACGGGAAGAAAGGGAAGGCAACTACACCACCATTTTTTTAGTACACTAGTTAGGGCAGCACATGCAAGACACGTGCTTGCCGTGAAAAAAGAGTAATGATTAAGATAATTCTAAATGTTATATACAGACAAAAATCAAATGATTTATATCAGAAAACATAGATATAAATAATTTCATTTGTAAAGGATATAGAATTTACATTAATCAAATCAAAAGAGACATTAATTCTCAAAAAATAAAATACATTAATTTTACTATATGCAAATGAAACAGTAATATATCCTTCTCAAATAAGTATCCAAGCTAATTTATAGGCGAATGAATACAGTTGTATCATCCATTTTAACTTCACCTCAGCAGCTAGAAGTTGAACAATGCCATGAATAATCAATTACAAACACTTACCTATAGAATATGTGATTGTTTATTGGAGAGATACAGAGCTTCAGTTTCATAGCTCAAGGAAGCTCAACGAAGACGTATACATACATATTATTATCTTTTGGTTTTTCTATTCGGCTAGTATGTACATATCACTGCCAAGAATTGGCAATTCAGAGTTTCAACAACCATTTGCTAGTACAAGCTAAGCAGATGAACCATGCTAGAGGTATATTCAACCCTTCATATGCAAGCAGCCGCATAAAGTCCTATAGCAATAACGAATTTTCCAATGAAAAACCAAATATATGCCAACAGAGAAGCAATAATTTACAACCATCGTATTGCAATCTAGGAGTGAGCAGTTTTAAATCCTATAATTGGTCCACAACCAGAATAGGAAATTTCAATTACGGAGCCATTTTCAGTTCTCCATGCCCTGAAGATAATCATTAGGCTGTTTCATCCCCAGTTCAAGCAATGAACGCCCTCCATCATTTCATTAAAGCAAGCTACGGACAAGATTTGATTCATTGATAGCAAATGACGCACACAATATATATATATATATATATATATGTACTGAAAATCATAAAATGAGAAGGCTAATTGATGAACAAATCAATAAACAGTTTTTTGTTTCTTAGGAAGTTCCCAAATTGCTAGCAAAATGAAAAGTTCATAAACATATATACAATGTTAAATATCAATTAGAAATCCCAAGAAGCGAAAGGAACAAAACATGCCCACAGAACATATAATTACTTGCCGTTTTGGGCTGTAGGTAAGTTATATTGTGAGCTGCTCTAGAACTGCTCTAGAACTCAGAAAAAAAAAATACAAATTCCATTCTCCAAAGTATCTACTAAGAAACTTGTAATCAACTGTACACAGATCTAATCATTCTAGAGAGGAGGGGATTTGAAGGAGATTAAAAATAAGAGAACGAGAAGGAGGATCTGCCGATCTAGGAATTTTGGGGAAGGCAAATCAGAAAATTAGGGGAGAGACACATACCTAGCCAAGCCACCCATTTTCCTGACCAGTTCATTTCGTTCATAAACATTTCGTTCATAAACATTCGCTTCCATCCCAAACTTTCCCTCGCCACCTCCCACACTCTTTCTCTCTTCAACTTCTGTTCTGGTCCCTCCACTTGAAACAGCTTTGATGTTCGTAGATAAATCTTGCTAGAAAACCTAGGGGGAAAAAATATTCAAATAGCAAAGAAACAAAGAGGCGTAAGGGCGTAAAGACACATATATAAGAGAGTAAAGCTTAAGTGTAACATTGCCTCATAATAAGAGAATGTGATATTTTGTTAATTTGCCAAGTTCTACTCCATGTAATGTGATTTAGAGGATTCGCATTAAATCAGAAATTTGCCCATTCGAGTAGATATTGAAATAGTTGGAGAAAATTACTGGCATCAGTGTAGCAAGAATAAATGCTACAGATTTGAATAAAAACAAAGTAACTTACATAGACATCTGCAATTGAGAATTAGGATTTATGCGGATTTCCTGTTTGATCATGGAATAATAAGACATAACCCAAATCCTAAACCATGGGAAGTTGGCTGGGATGTACACTTTGTAGACAATAATCAGCATTAGAAGCGGGGATGGAAAACACACTGTCTTCTCCATAAGGTTATATATATTTTCCTTTGGCTTATAAAGTTGGTGGTGATGGGGATTGAGATGAGATTGTGAATGGAGCATTTGGGTGAAACTAGGGTTTGTCATGTGTGAAAGATGGGTGCAGCAGTTGATCAATATATTTCAAGTTATTGACAGTAACAAGGATGGTGGGATGGTTACAATGGGCAGATTGTAGTGGTTTTGGGAGCAAAGAGGTTGTGGTGATGATGAAAGTGGCATTGTGCAGAACTCTAGGGGCAAGAAACCAAAGTTCTGTTAGGAAGAAGGAATTGGAGGTTTCTTCAAAATCCTTCAAAAAATATAGTCTATTTTTTGACCTTCTTCTTGTCGTGATCTTCTTCTTATATTTCTTTTGTGTGTGTGTGCGTGACAGGCACATATGAGGAACCTTAATGGCAGAGAGTTATTTTCCACAATGCCTAAAATTTGGGAAGTAATTGCTCTAGTGTTAGAGTTGAGGGGGGAGCAACAAACCTAACAGTACAGCTTAATGAAAAAATGCAATTTACCTAAAAACCATGAAAGTAAGAACTGACAAGAGGCAGGTCACATATAAAATCCTATTTATTGGCCAACCAGTTCGCAAAACATCACAATTGAGACCTGATTCAAAAGCGTAACTGAATAGCACACACCAAGGCATTTAATGATCTTTTCGTTTCCGCCCATATGCCCTCACAGGTCTAATCTTACCTGTTTCAACAGACACAACAGCATAATTGAATTAACATATTCAATCAAATGCATGGTACAAGTCGCACGCGAAGATGGGAAGTGTAGACAGAGTACATACCATCACCGGTCCCGCAATCAGGAGCATGCGCAGGAGGGCGTCGTGATCTCTGCAAACCCTCCACCGGCTGAATGTCCTCAGCCGGTATCTGCTCAATCTGTACAGCCTCATCATGCGGGGTTGGAGATGAAGCTGCCATGCTGGGGTCCACGTGTACTAGAGGTGGGGTGGGCATGCCTGGTGTAGGGACAAATATGCATCCACCATCATGGGCAGATCCACTGAAAACTGGGGGCGACATACGGGGAGGGTCCTCATAGTCCGTGCTAGGACCACGGGGCGTAGTTTGGGCTGGAACAGTGTCCTTATGACCAGCAGTGTAGGATGGACCAGCACCAACGTCAGATGTGCATCGTGGTGTCCTACCGCCATCGTCAGACAAAACCCAATCAGTGCCAAGCCATGCCTCTTCTGCACCCGAGTCATCCCCTTCCTCGTAGACAGGATCTGGCTCAGTCGTACGGCCGCGACCAGCTCGACCACCTCCACGACGTCCACCCCCTCGAGACCCACCACTTTGCCTGCCGCAACCTGGGCCCTGTGCAGCAATGTCAGATGCTTCTGCGAGCGCATCCGCCAATTTAAGTCGGCCCAGCTCCTCCACAAGCTCTAGTGTATATTTAAGGTCATTGTGCATGTCAGAACCTTCATCGCACCTCTGTATAGACCTAATCATTGTCCGAACCTACAAAACAAGGGCGTCATAAAAGCAGGAACGCAGCTATGATGCAAAACATGGATAAATATGTTCCAAAATCAAAAGAAAAAGTAGTAAACATAGCAAATGAAATCCTTATATTACTCATAATTATTAAACATCTTTAAAAAGATAGCATATAAAAGTCGGGGTTGGCCCCCCTCTGTGCAAAAATGTATAGTTTCATGTCTTACACTTAAAAATTTGCAATTTCCTGCTATGTTTGTGGCTATGCAATCTAAACATTGAGATAATACTCCCGAAACACACGTATGGTTGGTTGTACATAAGTTGAATCTTAGCATAAGTGAAAATAACTGAATTTCAGTTGTGTATGTAGGCTTCAACAGAGTTACAACTCCATTAATATCATACTGCAATCAAGACACATATTATGAAGTTATTATTTCCGAAGATACACCAACAATCCAATTAAGTGATTTGATCATGCAAGCTTAAAGTTTCAATTAAGGGAAGTACCATAAATAGCAACATATATCATATTTGAATCTAGTAGTCATGGTTGCATATCATAAAATATGTAATTGGCGTTCAATCTTAGGTCATGTACTAATGTCCATTTGAAAATACAAGGCAACCAAAAATAGGTTATTGAAAACATAAAAATAAAAGCATAAAACCCAACCCACCCTTTTTAAAATTTGAACTTCATACATGAACAAAGGTGTGGTCATTGCCAATTAACCATTCCTCGCGCAAAGCAATTGGATCAAGACAAATTCACTTAGTTATGAAGAAGTTAAATCATGCACTATTTTTTGACTTTAAAACATAATGAAAGAAAAAGTCATTGAGATGTAGAGATGTAACGACAATAATTAGTGTGGAGTTTTTCATGCATGATAAACCTGCTGAAGATATTTAATTGAACAATGGTTTCAACAAAGGGGAAGGAAGTGTTGCCTCACCATGAGTTCCCAGTACGCAGACTCTGGTGTTATGTACCGCCTTGTGTTGCGATTGTACCACGTCATGTACTCAACGAGGTACGTATCATCACCGTCCAGGAGAGGGGCAGCGCGAACTTCATCCCCTCGGTTGGCCCATTGCTGAATATGGAGTTGATGTTCTACCACCCAGTCCTTCTCCCATTTACCCTGGAGGGATATCTTGTGAAGGGCAATCGACGTATCCACCACAAGTGGAACTGGTTGCTTCATCCCAAATTGATGGAAGACCCGCTCGGGATGATGCCCCTCCACAATCCAAAAGTATATCAATGGCACCTCGGCCCTCCAAATATGCTGCCCGGCAGTGCAATACGCGGGCAGGGAGCCCAGCGTATGTGTGTACGGCTCCCATACAATCTGCATAAGTGGATTATGTTTGTGATAGTGAGACATCATATTTGTTCAATTCAGATTATGTTTGTGATATGTAATATGGAAAGCATGGAATTTGTTGCTTCTATTCGTACACAAAATCTGCAGCCATTATTGGGCAGAAAGTAAAAGAACACCAACATTGTCTGAAAAAATTTTTCAAGTAATCTGAAGTCAACAAGCAATTAAGATTGTTCTGCAAAAAATAGTAAAAGATATAGGTTGACCGAGATCCACATTGCATTTTCAGCATAACGTTCAAAGCTAAGTGACACCATCAGATACTAGGGATTTCAATATGAACCAGACTTAGAGGAGGGTACTGGAGCATCGGTCAACTCCGCTCTGCATTAAGATGAATCCAAGTTGATTTCGCAAAACCGTTCGACCGTAATAGAAAACTTGTACATTGTTAATTGCATTAGTCATTAACAATGTTGCATAGTTTTCAGAACAAAATGACTAGTAATCAATCTGCATTCTACTAACTGTACTTAATTTTCTCTTGAAGCTAGCAAGTATACGGAGGAAAGACATATATTTGGTCTACTGAAGACATTGCATTTGAAGTAGCACTTTGTATTGCAAGAAATGGAAGCTATGTAAATCATTACATGGTATGGTATTTTAGTTATAATTCTCATCAAAAACTGTTAAAGGCTACTCATATTTCTATCTAAATAACATACCAACCTCAATTTTAGTGCTGGAAATTACATAAGCCTTATTGTTCTCTTGTTAAACTAATCGTGTCAATGTCTAAAATTACATTCCTCATCCTAGTACCATGGTGGAACAAATTTTGTGGAACAAGCTCTGCATATATCATCACAGCTTATTATGATCAAGCTCCTCTTGATGAATATGGTAAGCAGCATAAGTTCCTATGGTCCTAAAGTAGTAATTAATAATACACAACTTTTAAGAATTTTAGGCCTATTAAGGCAGCCTAAGTGGGGACATCTTAAGGAGTTGCATGCTGCAATTAAATTGTGCTCTACAACTTTGCTGCAAGGAGCACGAACCAACTTTTCATTTAGGTCAACAACAAGAGATTATGTGTCAAAAGTCTTACAGTGTTTGCATCTTTCGACTGATTGGCAATTGTGGCTTACTAACTATGCTAAACCGAATGTTACTGTTCAAATTCAAAATATACCACTTGAATTGCGTCCAGAAGTCGATCAGTATTCTCCCAGAAGCCAAAACTATAACCTTCAATTCAACAAAGGTACTTTATAACTTACAATGGAACAATGTTTTTTGTAGTTATATACATGTTTGTAATACTGGATTCTAACAATTAGAACAAGAAATACTCAATTGTCTACTTATTAGGTAGAGAAATAACTAGCATATCAAGCTCACAACATTTTATTAATTAATTACGAACTGTACAAGCTTAGTTTTGTGTTTAATCAAATTTCTAGCATATAATGTTTGAGTTATGAAATATCATTTATATTCTAATATGCCTTGATTCCCTTGTTTTGAAAAGACCCATATTTGTACAAATTTATCATACGAGGCCTTCTGTTTATAATTTAATTAATATGTTGTGAGTTTACAATCATTCGGCTAATATAAAGTTTTGAAATTTTTTATTTTCTTTTGATGGCAGGCTAAAAGATCTATTTTCTATTGTCTTAAATAGGTTAAAACGATGTATAATGACACAATCAAACAATCAACACAAACTTTTGATTAAGTTAGTAGCTCGGAAGAATTTAAAGATGTCATCGTAAATTTCGAAGATGCATCATTAAAATCAAATAAATTACTTCAGCTCACAAATACAACAAAAGAAAAATCTTATTATCTTTGGTATAGTCTCATCGAATTATAACCAATTACATATGAACAATACGTGTGCCTTCTCTTCATTGCATCAGCTTAATGACATTTGTAAGAACTGATGGAGTTTTTTTTTGTTGCAACACAGGCTTAAACACACTTTGTCTTGCACTAAACCAGTACTTCATGCTCAATCTTTTGCGCATGTTGGTGCTTTTTTGAACAACATATATATAGCTACATTACTTATTCAATTCAGACATCTTGTAAAAGGGACTAAACCAGTACTTTCTCTTCTGGGCGTAAATCACAAACAGTTCCGTACATAATGAAGGATATAGCCAAATTCTACTTAATATATATATATATATATATATATGACTAAATTTAAATATAATCCATTAATCCAACAAACCAACTTAACCTAACTCACGTGAGTCGGGTTGAGTTGGTTTCTACACATGTAATGAGTTAGGAATTTCTCAACCCAACATGCTTAGGTTGAGTTGGAAAAAACCCTTCAATCAAACCCAACTCGACCCATGATGTACACCCCTACTTTTGATAATAAGAAGTCTCCAAATACAAGGTTGTAAAATTGTTGGATTATATAATATTTGTTTCTTCTAGGTTAAAAAAAAAAAATTGAGGCCTTTGCTTTAACATTGGCAAGTGGAATTTTGAGTTTATGCTTGTTCGTATTCATGCAGGTGCTGCAAATCTCAATTCTAATGTGAAGTACTTCACAATGGACAAAATGATGGGATGGAACCAATATTCTTAAATCAACTCATTCCTACAACAGTCCAAGAATTCAAACAAAAATAAAATCCTCAAATTGAGGACGTAAATTAACCGAATACCTACTCTGCCCGTAGTGTAGCCAGTGGCGTCCGGTACGCAGCAAGGACATGTGTGGCATGCTCTGCGGTGCATTTTGGCCCGCTCCACCTAGCAAACATGGGGTTTCGACAAATGTTCGTTACTGAACTTTACTTTTAACAAACTTTGCTTTATATTTCACATCCATGTACTAAACATTGATAAGTTCCTTTTGTTTGTTAGTTTGACATATTTTTAATTATATCAAAGAGACAAATAAAATGGGACTTTATACTATTACGCATAAATAATTATTCCGAAGAGACACTTTAGCTTGAATAACGAGAACTCAATGAGCTTAACGTACCTAATGGCAAGAGGCCCTGAGTGCACTGGCGGTAGAGGCGGCCTCGCAATAGGGCATATTCGTGGGAACCTTGAATAGGCCCATAGCTGCACCAACAAGAGTGCTCCTCCAATCTGCATGGCATCCTTCTTCGATACACTACAAAGTTGCCTATAAAGCCAAGCCAATGCTGCACTGCCCCAGCTGTACCGTCTCCCATTGCTAATTGGGTTGAGCAACTGCAGAGGCAACAATGAGACCCGGTCCGCAGACTTGTCCATGAACAACAGGGCCCCCATCGGTACAAGTAAGTGGTAGCGGGCATGTTGCTGCACAACTTCGTCACCAGCGTCCGTAGCTGGGGGAGCGGCAAACTGTGCATCAAGCCACTTGTATTTTATCCTCGCGCCAGTAAGGGTAGACCTGTTTGAGTTTGGTATCACGGGCAGAGGTTCATGGCCCAACAATTCTTGGCACACCACGTTCCATTGCATGTCTGTCCTCCTAGTGACAGGCAACCCATCCACTGGAATTCCCAGCATCACCTCCATATCTTGCAAGGTGATACCCATTTCTCCATGGGGTAAGTGAAACGTGTGCGTCTCTGGACGCCACCGCTCGACCAAGGCCGTGATCAACGTGTGGTCGACCTCCATATCAGGAACCTTGAATAACCTAGTCAAACCTGCTGCATCTATGTATTGCATGATACGTGGGTCCAGCCCACCCTGCGGCAATACACATTTACGGCGTCGAACCTTTATAATGCCAGGCACCTCCTGCACACAAACAAGTATGGTGTTAAGTAGTGCACACGAGGTAATTATAAAACAGACATATATTAATAATACAACTACATACCTCATTGGCGGCGCACCTCCAAAGCGGAGTTGACTGATGATCCGGCTGCCGGGTCAACTGGGTACGATCGTCAGGTCCAGGCTGCACTCTATCTAGTGCCTACATATCTGACATGGCAGCAAATAGATTGTTAGCAATTATCTAACAAGTAAACCACAATTAATATAAAATAAAAGCATGGATACATCTTGTTTGACATATTATGATCCCAACAAGATTGTCAACATCACTCCTTGCCCCCACTGAACATGCAATCCAAAAGCAATCAAAGTAAAGCTTAAATAAATAAGAACCGGCATAGTAATCCTAAATATAAACACTTCTTCGTCTTTTTTTCCTAGTATCTGTAATTGAAGTAAAAAAAAACACAAACAAGTCACTAATTAATGTGCTAGAAACTTGATTGATACCTAGATGTTCAACATTTGAGCAATATTTAAATGTGACAGTTCTTTTTGGTTTATGATGTCTTTGAGAGGGATTTTAGCAGAGAAAATATCAATTACAATTATTAGGGGCAGCATATGGAGGGAAGAGATATTTAAAAGGACATTTAAATTCAACTCTATGGCTTATGACCAATGCAGTCACATAGTAAATATAAATTGCAACAACTCAATGTTTAGATATTCTATTCTCAGACCTGTTCAATCAAACTTGGTAATGTCAACAAAGTAACACTCTCTATAAGGTCATCCTTGACAGCTCCCCGTTTTATGTCCTATGCAATTGCCCGTTTACGATAGACCACTAAGATCCCTACAACTACAGGTCATTTGGTTCTCAACCTAAGCATATCTAGAAACCTATACTAATTATTCTACATTTCTACCACTAGACATGTAAGCATACCATGACTCAGTTAGTCCATTTCCCACTTGTTAGGTCTATTTTCAACATTTGACGAGTTAGCCCATCTCAAATTCACCAAAGGGTGCAGGACCATTGAATGTTCAATTATTCCTCTCCCCCTCCTTATGGTCAATTTTAAACAAAGAGGAGTTGTATTGCAAGCAAAAGAACTTCCCATAAAGTTACTTTCAATTTTCTACATCGGACTGATATGCAAAACAAAAGTAGTGTCAATTCCAAGATATAATGATATTTATAAAAATCTAGATATACCAAAAACAATGAGTTGTAAAACTTTTAAGGGATGTGAAAGAACTTAATTTGTTTGTTGCTGTACGAAATGCTACCATTTCATTTCATCACTCTTACTGGTTTTTAACTGGACTTACAGTAGCAAACTTTCTGTTTCATGTGAATGTGTATTGCATTTCATAGATTTATGTATATAGGATGTCATTATGGGCAGAACATAACAACCAGAGTCTCAAAGTTTTCATCATTTTTTTCTTAACCTCTATACCTAATAGAACCAATCTTTATGAGATGGGTTCTGCTTCAGAGCTAACAGATGGTGCTAGAGGCATGAGACACATTTTACACCATTTACAACAACTATTTAGACTCAAACGTAATTACTTCAACACCATTTACAACAACTATTTCGACTCAAACATAATTAGTTCGACACCATTTACAACAACTATAACAAACTCAGGCCTACAATCGAATAAGACACATTTTACACAAACCCAGAGACATCACTGAAACACCACCACTCAATTTGCCAAAACCCCCCATCAAAATCCCAAACCCCAAGCACATTTAAACTCATTAATCACTGTCCATAATCATTGCGTCCTGTAAAAGACAACAAAATTCTCACTAATGAGAAAATCACACAGACACAGACATATAGTAAGAAATACTTTAGATCATCATCATTGCAGCATATAAAACACACCAAAATTCTCATCTTCACTGGTATATTTACTACTTTTTAAGAAGTTTCCACAAAGTAATCAAAATCCCACATAAAACACAACCTAATATTAACCAAAATCAGAAAAGATATCAGAGGACAGAACCGTACCTGTAATCAACGGCGGCGGGAAGCAACGACGACGAGAAGCAACGACGATTGATGGAGACTGGACAGAGAGAGCGACTGATGGAGAGTGGGGAAGCTTGATCGCAGAGCCAGCGAGGGCGAGTGTGGAGGGAGAGTGATGGCAGAGAGCACGAGGGAAAGAGAGAGAGCGAATAGGCGCTGTGAGACGTTAGGGTCCTATTGATTCAAACCGCTAAAGAAAACTTGCTTTTAAGGTTACCGAGTTATGAATAACTATACAACCATTTTTTTATTGAAAAATGCCAGGTCAACTACGCCAGCGTGGCACAACGGTCCGACTAACTCGATTAATCTAAAATCGAGTTATTTATAAAAACTCGATGTCTTTGATATCGAGTTACAAAATAGGAGCATTTCTCTGATTAGTTTGCAAACTGGGGCAAAACGCTGCTTAGTTTCTCTGAAAAGGGCATTTGCCCATTTTGCCCATATATATATATATATATATATATATATATATATATATATACATGTATATGGGCCATTCTAGGTCCTAACCTCCTTTTATCCAAAAATGGATTCCATGCTAATTGCCTTTTAGAGAGAGGTTCCAACTTCCATATAGGATTTAATTATATCTTTGAATTCTCTAAAGTAAGGTTGCATAAAGTGCTGAGTGGGTTTCATGTCTTTATATATGGCGACCTTCCTAGATCCACCATAACTAGAAGTTATAACCATGCTTGTTTTCATGGCTCTAATAATAAGAAAGGTCCGAGGATCTATCATCTATGTCATGGACCACTGGTTAATGTACATTTAATCTTTATAATAATAATAATATACACACACATATACACACACTTAATAAAAATATAAAAAGAAGTAAAGAAACATTGATGATGCCTATTTTTATTGCCTAATACCCCTATGATTGCCTAGTCCCAAAGTAGCTAGGTTTACCCATCACAAGATTCCCATAAACAAAACAAATAGGTAGGTATACCTCATATCAAAAACAAAAATATAGATACCAGCTCAAGCTGGACCATCCTACAGTTTGAAGCCCTAATGGGATTAGGCCTGCTCTGGCGTGGCTCGTCTGTCATGGCTGCACATGCATCCACACATGGAAGCCTCTTCGGAAAGAGTTGACCCATAATGTTGTTCTTCATTTTTTTTTTTTTAATCCCTCTTTTCCTTGTAATGAATCAACAATGGGTTTTTTTTTTTTTTTTTTTTTTTTTGTGGGTTTGTAACGTAATTAGAAGCTTTACCTAATTACCTTTTAAATTGGATGGCTTCTCCTAAATTTAGCTTCTAAAGTAGTCATTATTCCAAAAATACTGCATTGAAACGCCTTACTCATTTGATTTTAATGTGTATTTTAATGCAATTAGGGGAGGGATTTCTATTTCGATGAATCTTTGGATGTCGTTGGTGTAATTTCCCATAAAAACAAAATAATTTCAAAGTTGAAAAGAATTAAAAAAAAAAAAACCCTACTGTTTGAGATGTTTCATGCATATCATTAACATGCAAGTGAAACTGCGTCATTTCTATTATCTTATCAATCAAAAGTTCTACTTAATGTTATGACACACGATAGACAAAATGATAATGTTTTAATTATATAATTAAAAAATCTTATACGATGTATGATGTTGTGATACATGCTTGTTAATTATATTATCATTTTTTTAAAAATCTTATTTAACCAAAAACCTTAAGTTTCATTTCCATTACATTTAGAAAAAACAATATGAGATACACAGTAAAATTGAACATAAATTCATATAAGCAAATTTGATAGATTCTAGAACAAAATTTTTGGACATAAACTCGCAAAGGTTCTGTACTCTTTAAATAATGCTATTACAGTTACCATTGGGTGGCATATAAACTGTGGAACCTTTGTGATTTTATGTCAAATTGTTTATGCTGTGAGAGCATTATCTAAAAGTAATGAACCTTAGCAAGTTTATGGGAAAATATTTTATTGTATATAAGTTGAAAATTATTGTTTACTCTTATTTCTAATTAAAGAGAATACCCGCCTCCTCAATCCTCATCATGTCATTGTTCTATTGAAAAAATGGTGCTAAATTAGAATAGATAATTAGATTAACATTTTCTATTAAGAGTTGCTAATGGGCCAGGCGAAACTGCCAAAACAATATGTCCAACGACTCCAATCTAACCATGATCTAGTCATCATGAGTGGATATTGGGCCTTAATTAGCCTAGATTTTTGCATATTTTTTAAGGCAATTTTCTGGAAAGCAAGCGTTAATTTGTCATAGCTCATAAGCATATATTAATATCATTGGTTTTTAAGGTAAAGCGCAGATGAAAGTTTATTGTTGTGGATTTTCTTTTTTTGGCTGAATAAACAAGTTTATTATCGTGGATATGAATATGACAAACCCTGTCGAATGGGAAGAGTTTTGTTTGAAGAATCTACTAAGACACTTGAAAATCAATGCTAAAAAGCATGTAAAATATTTTGATAGAAAATCGAGTGGAATGTTCTAGTGACATATTAAAGTTGCTACAACTATTTTATTTTATTAAAGGAAATGCTAACAAGTGCCCTAAGGGTACTCATTAAGAATCTATTTAAAGAAAATTTTTATTTCACTTTTATGGAAAATATAAAAAGCTGTTAAAATATTAATTTTTTTTTTTCATTTCCCATATAAACTTTCTTTAAATAGATTCTTAATGAGTGCCCTAAGGGCACTCGTTAACATTTCTCTTTTATTAATGCACTTGATATAATCTTAGTTTGATCCCACATCGTGAGACATTTTTGTTTAATTCTTTCCCCACGAAACACCATTAGGAGTCTGTGCTGCATTATGGGCATCTGAGCTTTACAGCTTTCGCGTGTCAACCATATTCTTGTCAAATAATAAATACAAAAAAGTAGCGAGAGTCCTATTTTATACAATATATACTCAAACCTCACAAATCTTGTCGTGCTTAACTATCAATCATTCCACAAATATTTGATTATATTTTAGAACAGAGGACTTTAATATTGTAGGATTTATAATCTAATAACATTGGACTCTGTATGAATCAGTGTGCCACTTTGTGCAAGATTCAGATTGAAAGAAGTGGGCTCAATCGAAGAAGTATTAAGATGAAAATTCACATTCTTTTTTATCAATTTTGCTAATATATTTAAGTGTGAGTAGCATGATTGGTCAATGTGTTGTGGTTCACATTTGATATAGCATGATTGGTCAATTGTTGATATAACATTGTTTTTTTCTTTTTTCTCAAAAAAAAAAAAATGGTAAGATGTGAATAGCCATGGAGTCCTTATTTAAGCATGATCATATATATATATATATATATATATATATATATATAACAGCATCTGATTTTGAGGGATCCTAGACATTCTCTTAGGTGTGGGTTCAATCATAGTTTAATCTCAACCTTATCGGGGACCCAATAGCAATCTCTCAAGCATTTTAAGAACCAATTTCATGTCCCTAAGGATTCGAATTCAAGACATTAACTCCAATAAAATCACATGGAACTATACCTTTTTGTTACTGGACTACACACCTTCAGTGGTGATATATTTAATTAATTAACATAATTAGGCTGTAACTATAAACTTAAACTCTTGGGTTAAGGTAACGTTTCAGCATATTACATTATGTCTTTACAAAATGAGAACTTCTTAAGATGTTAATGTTCAACTTACACAACCAAAATCCCAACAACAATTGTGTATTGAGTGGTATTTGTGGCTCTCATTTATAGTATTCTTTTTTCATTTGCTAAACCTCATTTATAGCATTCTTGGTCATTATGATGCATGACAAAAACACTGTTTAGAAATACTTTCATTTATAGGGGAAGACTAGCAAGAGTGTATGTAGAGGTGTAACTGTGTAAGGAATTGCTAGACTCGATATTTTTCCGTGTAAGCTCCGTTTTATTGGCTATGCTTTGAAGCATCATTGCCACTAGTTCTTCAAGTCGAGCTACATGCCCCCACAAAAAAAGTTCTGCCGCACTTGAATTGATAAATGAACAAGATACATGCAACTCTGTCAAATAAAACCCTAGCTAGTAAGGAATGATTGGCCTAATTATATGTGCAGTGTTTGTGAAAGAGTGAAGACAATGAATTTGTACTTTCTCCGAGTTTAAAGCCACCATGACAAGAAAACTGCATACAGAAAAGTATTATTGTCCTACTTTCCTTGTTACCGTGATTGGGACGTGTCTTTTGCACTAGTTGGCTAAACTGCTACTGCATAGCATTGTGGGGTCTAAATTTGGAGCATAATACATCCACAAGCACAAGTATACGCACAGACAATGAAAATGTATTCACATGCGTGCACAGTAAGATAAGTTTGAGGCGAACAAAGATGGGTTTTGCTTCTTCTTCTTCTTCTTCTTCTTCTTAATTCATCTTCTTCTTCCTTTTTCTTTTTTTTTCTAAGAGAGTTTTTGGCTTAGCTAGCATTAGCATGATGGCCTTTACAACTTTTAGGGGTTGAATTAGAACATAGTGTTTTTTCTCTCTAAAGTGACATCGTTGTCATATTGTTGTATGCCCCACTTTGACCTACTTAGTTTGCACCTCTTCTTTATGTGTCACTTGGCACCACAAACAACAACAAAAAAAAGTCGGTCGGCAATTCCTGCTGGGCCAACGTGGCCAAACTGGTCTAGTCTGGATTTTAGCCAAAACCCAACAAGGAAGTAGTTTTTACATCATGTGGGTCGGCTCTAATTTTCAATTTTTCACTCTATTTGCTTATATATGTACAAAACAAGCCGAAAAAGAAACATAAGAAAGCCAATATTCAATCCTAGATTTTCTTCTGTAAAATTTTAAATTAAATGAACCACGCAGCTTTTTGCTACTTGTTATTTTCTATTAGGTCAGGAAAGTTGTGCTTGTGCACACATTCTTTTCAGAAACGTGAGTGAGTTTTCGTTCATTGTGGAAATAAGAACCACATACGGCAATATTGAGTGATCATTTTCGACCAATATTGAGGCAAGAGGGTGATTAGATAAATTTTTTAGGTTTATGCGTGTGGTGCCGTATGTGGTCGAAAATGATCACATTAATAATATAGTATATTATTGTAATGGCATAGTAAAAAATTAGTTTAGTTGCATACAGCAACCAGATATCTTCATGCTTATCCACTCTTTCTTATTTGTTTGGTTGAGTATACATGGCATTGAGTTTTTGTGGCTTCTGTATCAAATGCAAATTTCGTGGGGTACACTTGAAATCATGTAGATTTGAAGTTATCATGAAAGCTAGAATTATTGATCTAAAACCATAAGATTTTTGTCCTCCTTCAATTAATATAACTTCCAATTCCATAAGTTAGAACACCATTCACACTCTTTTTTTGTGTGTTTGTTTCTCAACAAGAATTCACTCTATTTTTTCCGTGTGTGTTTGTTTCTCCAAAAGAATTCACTTTTTTTGTGTGTATTTGTATATTAAGAAGTATTTAATGTTGCTATCACTTTATTTGAGCAGTACTCTACTGAATAGAATACTTTTGTGTTTTTTACTAGTATTGATTTTAAAAATTAAAAATTAAAAAAAAAACCCAAAAAAAAACCAAAAAGATGAAAGGAAAAACAAGATGTCCTTATATCTTACCACCAACGCTAAGGCATGTTTGGACTGGACGCAAAAACCATATCTATGTTTGCTCTTAGTTAAAAGACCCATCACAGTATAACAAAAATTAAGTACTTATCTGCTTCTCTTCTAGTAGACCCATGTTTTTTTTTTCCAATATTTTTTTTTTCAATTTTTATATGATGAAAAAATATTCACATAATCACAAAATGGACGGCCAGAATCAATGGGTTCATAATTGGCAGACACAAAAAAAAAAAAAAAAAAAAAAAAAAAAAAATAGTAGTGCAAATTTATTGGCCCATGGTGGAAAATCTGTGCCCACTTCTTCAAAGATCTAAACTTTCTGAAAAAGGAAAATATAAAATTATTTAGTCAAAGAGTCATAGGATAACAATATTAGGAAATAATTTTTTTTTTTTTTTTTTTTTTTTACTTTACTTTTTGGTTGGCTAACAAAGTGGTTGCTTAGCTTGTCAGTAAAGTTCCATGCAGCAGAATGGAAATAAATAAAGCACATTTGTAACACTTTTCTTTAACAGTGACTTGTGGATGCTTGTCTCGGTGCTTCTTAGGTCAGTAAATGGCATTTCTAACTACACAAACTATATGAAATGAAAAAACAAAAAACAAAAAAAACAAAACCAAAAAAAAAAGTTCTAATATGCATGCTTAGTTGCCAACAAAGATTAGAAAGAAAAAAAGAAGTACTGGAAGGTATTAGCTTTCCTTTTAATGTTAGGACTCTCGATATTTCACCCTTTTAACGGCGATCCTTCTTGTCGGTGCCTTTATAGAGTGATTTTCATACTAAAACAAACTTTCATACGTAAAGAAATCATTCTTATTTACCAAATGCTTTACAGTTTGATGCCAAGAAATCCTTTTTTTTTTTTTGGTCGGGTTTTTGTAGAATCACTAATTTTCTTTTTTGTGATTTTTAAGTTCTTAACATACACCTCACAATGAACATGCAGCGGGAAATTATAGTAGCACAACCCATGGTGGTAACACACACATGCGAGACAAGGAGGATGAACAAAAATCCTAATTTAATTTCAACATTGAAATATGTCAAATCCTAATGTTTTTACGAAAAAAAAAAACAGTAATAAGGAGATTTTAATTAATTTCCAAGTGTACGTACATTCCAAATTACCCAAGAGGAACCATCGCACAACTTTGGTACGATAGTCACTCCACAAATATAAGTGTTTATGGGGTGTGAAGGCAAGGGCCAGGATCAAGGTTCAAGTCTCTAAAAGGAAGTTTCACATACATATACACTTAGATTAAGCTAGAGTAGAATTCTATCTTGTATAAAAAAAAAAAAAAAAAAATTTACCCAAGAAGAATAAAAGAATATTAATAAATTGAAATTTTAAATAATTTATTATGTAATATACGGGAGGCACGCAGTTTGAACCATAATGTTTAGAATATAAATTTTTGAAGCTTCACAATACTACATGCCATTATTGTAATACATATTTTTTTAATTGAATTTAAACCCTTCATTAAAATCTTAGTAAATCATAATCTTTTTAAAATAGTATAATATTTAATTCCATGTACAATCATAAATGGCTAATTGAATAATATATAGTTGCATAAATATCACAATCATAATAATGTAAGTTAATAATTACCTTAATTATCCAATTTTATATTTAAAAAATAAAAGAGAAAAAATTATATTACGTTGCACTTACCCCTGCATTGCACAGGTTACCAACTAGTTATATATATGTAGAATTTGGGAGGGGTTGATGGGATTTGAACCCTAATGTCTAGACACCACAAAAGGTGTTGGAACCATTGAGATACCCATGGAATCCCTAATTATGTTACTACTTACCATGCAGAATACCCAAATATATACAAGGTCGGTTGTAAAATATAAAATGTTAAAAAATTGAGAGAATCTTAAATTTGGTTGAAAAAGCTATTAAAGAGACAAGTTTAAAAGTTCGACACCTATTTCTATTTGTTAAAGTCTTCTTGATCAGTTGAGTAATGGCTTGATCGATTGAAGCTTGTGTGAGTTGTTTTACCTAAATTTCTGTTTTTTTTTTTTTTTTTTTGACTTTTGCTCGATCTTAGAAAACTATTTTTCTATAGAAATTTTAGATAACAATTTGAGTGTTTCAAATGGCTAGTATGCTTTGTGAACATTAAAATCAATCAAAATAACTCACCAATGATGCCGTTTGAAGGACTATAACCCCTTATCTATAAATAATAATTCATATTTATTTTATGAGTACTTTTTCACCATTTTCATAGAAATTCACAAGAATTCTTTCAAGAGTAGCTACTTTAATAATTCTCGACTTAGTTGTATAATGGGGACAAATTTACTTGGACTCTTTAGTATCACTTTTGTATGGGTAAATATTATCTATGGATAACAAATATTTCGTATCTCTAACCCTTTTATTATCCAATCATCTTTCTTTTTTTAATTTGGTAGAAATCCAATCAGCTTGTTATTTCTTCGTGAATTTACTTTATTTTCCAATTAATTAGTTAAGTTGATTCCTTTAGATTTTTGTCAAACCGCTATCCGTCCGACATTAATGAGATTGTAGATCTACTCTTGTAAAAGTTAGACACTCATACTTTAAATACAAGGAAAAATTAATGAATACTCTAAAAGTATTGATTTATGAAATATTTTTAGAAAATTTTTATGTGCTTCACACCTGTGAATGTGTCTCTTCAATGAGCGAAAATTATTTCTTGCATCCACTCTATGTGTCTCACAAGTTACAACATATAGACTCTATAACTAAATTACAAGTGTGTGAGACCCCCATACTATGGGACGCCCACTACATATAATAGATATATGAGATATCTCATACCAAGAGCGACAAAAGATGTGGTTGATGTTGGAGGAATTAAAGGGAGGGATGTGTTAAACATGTTAAAGCAGCATGTAATCCACCAACATCAAAAACTAAATAAAGTTCCCCTTACTAATTAAATTAAACATTCAAATAAAATTATTTCGTTATTGACTTGGACCACTACAGTATGTTTTTATGTTTTGGTTTGTGTAAAAAAATTTCCTCCTTAAAAAGAAGCTTTTTAGAGTGTGACACTCCTATAATTAATAAAGTAGCAAAAAGTATAGTGGCATTGCGTGTAATCCACAAATCAAAAATGTTGAAAAGAGTGTTTGAAATAAAAGCATGTGATGCTGAGGTGGAAATGGGCCTCAAGGACACGGAAGATCCATGCATGGATGCCCAAGGAATCTCATTATTTTCTCTTCTTTTTTTTTTTAACCTAAAAACATTTTGATCAAAATGTCCCTCTTATTAAGCCTTTTAATAACTTGATAAGAGCTCTCTCTGCTCACATTTTCATGAACTTGCCTTTTGGCAACAAAGTCTAAAAGTTACAATTTTAGTGTTATTAGCTTTATCTTGGACCCATTGAAATCACCCCCCTCTTGCCATGAAAGCAATGTGTAAATCCCTTAATGACCCTTAGAAGAAAAATTAATACAAATTGTAAGATGAAGAAAAAAAATAAAAAGGAGTATGAAAAGAATGTATCTTTTCTTCATTTTCCTAGCAATTGCCAATTGGAATTATGGAAGTCTTTGCTTGTAGTTCAAGTTGGTCTAGAAATAATGGAGCTTTTTACTTTGCAAATTTTTGACTATAGTTTGTATGGCAACATCTTGGAAATTTTGGAAAGCAAACAACTCCACTGGTAGATTTTTTTGTAGAAAATATTGAAGTATATCATACATATCCACGTAATTCTCAATTCTATTATGAACCACAAATATATTATATAACCTTGAATGAAAAAAAAAATGTGATAAATTATAACGTAAGGTGACATAATAAATTAGTATTAGTAATAAGCCTTATTTATTGTATAGCCGCCTCTTTTTAGTCTTTTTTGCTCTCTTTATGTAGTGGCAGCTTGATTAGCATGAGAAAAAAGTAATAATAATAAAAATAATACTTACAACAACAAGGATAATAAAAAATTAAAATTAAAAAAATCAATAAATAAAAACAAGAAGCGTATAACAGGCCTTTTTTAGCTCACCACGTGCTCTGTAAAGTAACGACCGAAAGTGTATTCTAAAAAATATATATATATAAATATATATATATAAATTAAACAAAATTAATATATATGTATTTTTTTTTTTTCAACCCTTATTGGTAGTTGAAGAAAGAAAAGGAAAAGCCAAAACTTGTTCCTGGCTCTATGTGCTTTTATGAAAATGAAAGTTGTACTTCAACGATATTCACCGTTGGATTGTGACTGTCAGTTGTTTGATTTGACAACGTGGACCATCCTACGGTGCAGAAGGGACTTCTTTCATAGTTTAGGACGAACATTGCAAAAGAAGGCGTCGATGAAACGTCAAAGTCGTCGACACAATTCGGTAACTGTCGCTACTCAGTATCCAATATTTCAGACACGTAGGCTCCTAAAATTCCAGCTAGTGCACTGAAATTTTGGACTTTTATTCATTATTATTATTCTCATCAATGACATGAAAAATGCTAAAACTATATAAAAAAAAAAATTTTAATATAAGATAAAAATTATACTCATCTAAGCTTATATATATATATGTGAACTTCTTTCTTGAAAACTTGAATTTTGATCCTTATTTTCCGCACTCTACATGCACTTATATTAATGAAGTGACTATCGCACCAAAAATATGCAGGTCAATTATAAATCCTAAAGAGCACATGTTAAGAAATGCTAATAAATATTTAATTATGAGTTAACAATTTAAATTTTTTTATAATAAAAAATAAAAAAACAAGGATATATAGGTCTCTTCGAATATTGACAGTTTCCTCACTAAAAAAAAAAAAAAAAACATGTGGAAAGGGAAAAATGACAGTGAGGCCCACCTGTGGTCCTTAACAAGTTTTCCCTCCAAAATAGAGAAAAAAATTGGTAGAGAAAAATTTGATAGGTGAAAGACAAAAATGCTCATGTGCAAGTTGCTCAGCTTTAGTGCGTGTTGTGTTTCTTTTTTCTTTTTTAATTTTAGTTTTAATAAGTGTTTGATCTTTGTTCTCATTCTTTTTTTTTTTTTTTTTTTTTGTCATTTGCTTTCCTGGGCTTCAGTACCCTTATTAATTGTTTCTTTTGTTCTCATTCTAGGTTTTTTTTTAGACGTGATATTTTTTTGAGGCATGATTTTTATTTTTTAATAAATTTGGGTGATTTTTTATTTTTTTGGTTTTTTGTCATTTTTTTGTTTTAATTGGGCTTCATTTTTTAACAAGGGTATATGAGTAAATTATATAGACTTACTTTTTCCATCCCTTCGCTTTTTCACTTCCAACCAAACAAAAAAAAAAAGAGAAATTAAAATTTTTTCTATTCTCCCACTTTTCCATCCTCTCACCATTTCTATCCTCTCACTTTTTTATCCCTCCAACCAAATGGACCCTTACGAGGAGTGTCGTCAAGATGTAAGAGGTTTCAAACCTAAATTTCATAGATATTACAAGGTCTTAGGAACTATTTAGTCAACCCCTTGAGTTAACTTTATTTTTTGAAAGATGTGTAAAAATATTATTTTATGTACCCTAACATGTGATGTTAGGGCATTCTTTGTTAATAAAAACCTAAATTTTTAAACAAAATGCTTAAAAATTAATATGATAACAGATGTGATTGCTAACACTTTTGATGGTGGATTCAATTAAGTTTAATTCGTCCAGGATGGTCGTCCATGACCAGGCTATGTCCAAACTGTTGTACAAAAAAGGAACCTCATCTAAAGCATCACAAATATGGATAGGATCCTTCCATAGGCGTCATGACCATCCAAAGTGATCTAGTCGTCCATGACACTCAAAGACATGGACGACCAGATAACACTTAGTAAATTTCAAAGGATTTTTCTACAAACTCTATGCTATCAGACCATGATCTGTCATTCCAGAACATGGGGTGGATTCTCCAAAATCCACTCCATTTTCTCAATTAACTCCACACATCTCCCATGATGATAGTGGGTCCGAACAAGCAGACCCACTCCTAACTCTTTATAAAAGGACCAAGTCCCATTCAACCAAGGTAAGTTCTACTATTTACTAATTCACCATCCTTGTATTCTAGAAAGAAAACTGACTTAACCGTCGGAGGGTTCTTGGCCAGTTCACACTAGTCACCCTTAATAGTCTTTTTTTCTCTTCATGTCATCAAGTCATCACCGTAACCCGAATCATTCAGCCTACTAATTCTCATGCATCATCAACTTTAATAACATAATAATTAAATGTAGAATTACTATTTTTTTTTTTTTAAATTACAATATGTTGTTAACTCTGCAGCTCAAAATCTTTCCCTCCTAAACTCCCAAGCACTTTGTGTATGGGAAAATGGCAATTCAAATACAAAACCTTTGGAAAATGTCTTTTGTGATTTGTAAACACAATAATAAAATCTGAAACACTAAAAATATTTACAAATTTTATAAATTAATGGATCACCCATTAAAAAAAAAATTCAAACATGCACTTATTATTATGTTATGGAAAGCAACTAATCACATTATTTAGATCATCTATTTGACAAGCACTTTTCTAAAGTATCACTTTAAGTTACAACCACAAGTGGGATTATGCTCTTAAATTTTTTTTTTTTTTTTTTTTGTAGAATATTTGATATGAAGCACATTATAATAGCCTCAAGATTAATGTGTTTATAAATAGAAAAAACAAAAACAGGTTGATGGGAAATAATTGGATTGTTCAAAGTTTTAGTATGAGGATTGGGGATTACTCTAGGTCTTTACTAATTAAAACGAAAATAGCAAGGATTATGTTGCCATGCTGTTTGAACGAATTTTTTTTGTGGGTTATTTGATTTATCCATAATTTTTTAAAAATATTTTTTTAATAAATGCAACTTATGTTTACCTAATCTATTTTTTATGTAAAATAATTAAGGTAATGAAATGAAGTTCATCTATAAACACATTAAGCACCAAAACAACAAGATTTTATAATTGTAGTTACAAAAGTTTTAATATTTGTACATTCATATTGTAATATAAATTATTTTTACTCTTATACTTACTAATGTTCATAATTATCACACCATTATCTCCTGTGACTATCCAAATAAAAATGCGCCAAAAAAGATTTTTAAAAAAATGTATAAGATTGTAAAATTCCAGGGGTGCTTTTGATATTTTTCTCAAAAAGCAAAGACAAATGGAATACGACACAGTGACAACTGACGCATGATCGTGGAGAAAGAACAGAAAAAAGGCGGCTTCCCAACTTGACTGGTTTTCGCTGTCAAATTTGAGTCTCATTATTAATAAATAACTCATTTTTTTAATATATATATATATATATATATATATATACACACATATACACATGACAAATGAAAATTAAAAAAAATAAAAAAGAAGAAGAAGAAGAAAGAAGACAGAAAAAGCAAAAGCGAAGAAAAAGAAGGTCAAGAAGTTAATTACCAAAAGTAAACAATTAAACATAGTTATCTCTCTTTCTTTTTTATTATTATTATTTTTTTTTTTCCTGGAGAGGCTTTAAGCTTTTAACGTCCATTAGTTTAGTATGGCTATGGCATGCTATAAATAGTTGAGGAGGGCCAGACCACATGGCCAGTATCAGTTTACCTGTCAAGAACCTTAGAGACCAACGTTGTTGTCTTCAGAGAGAGAGCACATACTATTTGCTTACTCAATATTTTTACATTTTTCTCTTTTGTGTCCTTAAATCTTCCACCAACCCCATTTTCTTGATTCTATTCAAAGTTTCTGAATCTTAAGCTAGCTACCTTACCTTCATATAAATCCATACCATCACCACATTCCTACGTACCCATTTGATTCTTTCTTTTGAAAGTTGTTGAATCTTTTGGGGGGCTCCATTATTGTCTTCAACATTCTTGAATCTTAAAGCTTTTGAAGGTTTAAAGGAAGTTTTTTTGTTTTTTTGTTTTTGGCTGAAGAAACCATTTTAAGATTAATTTAAAACTTAGAAAGAAAAGTGTTGCTGGGATTGAAGAAAAATGGAGCAGAAGCACATTTTGTTGTCAGCTTTGAGCGTGGGGGTAGGACTTGGGGTGGGGCTTGGATTGAGTTCTGGACAGACAGTCAGTAAATGGGTTGGAGGGAATTGGTCACCGCATGAGATTACAGCAGAGCAGATTGAGAAAGAACTTATGAGGCAGGTGGTGGATGGGAAGGATGGCAAAATTACATTTGATGAGTTTCCTTATTACCTAAGGTAATTCAACAATTCGCCATATATATATTTGACATGGTTTCATAAATAATTACTTGATTAGATTTAAAAAGTTATTTTCTTTAGCCTTCTTTGTTTTCTGTATTACTATGCATATGCCAATTGAGCTAGTGCGTAGAAATTTTTTGAGTTACAAGTTGACTTGTTAGTTTGATGATTGTCTGCTCTTAATCTGCTAGTCTTTCTGTTTGATTTTTAAAGTTGACTTGTTATAGAGGTTTTGATTAATGGGGTTTTCTAATCTCCATAGACTTTGCAATAATATATTGGTAATTTACTTTTAATGATGTTTTCCTTCTTGCCAATCCTGAGGTTCCTCTGCTCATTTTTTATAATTTTCTTTCTGTTAAACTGATTTTATTTAATTTTGCAATAGATGCCCTTAAGTTTTATACTTTGAGTATCTAAATGGGTCAAAGGAACATCATAGTTTAGCAGATTAAAGTTAACAGTTTGTATATTCTAGAATTCTAGCATAGAAACTTCTTGTTGACAAACAGAATTTTGCACCGTGAATTGTGCCTTATGTTCTTATGTGATGCTCTAGTAAGATTGGCAGGTTAAAGAAAATTTTCTTTTGCTTTTTCCTGTTTAGATTCTAGTGTCTTTCGAGTTTTGTCCTATTGATGAAGTATGTAGCATGTACCACCTTGTATTCCATATGCTAATTGGTATAATTGTATCTTGTATTCAGATCTATTTTTTTAAAAAAATTTATCCTTAGAGCATGTGAAGAATGTTTTTGTCTTGTTCTGGACCTTCTGGACAGGTTCCCTTTATAACATGGCTATTCTATAATTGATAGTAAAGCGTAATTAGTTCAAGCTGATACTTGTGCTCTTCCTAGCTCAATTACTATATCTTCTGTTCCTAGACTCCTAGTCATGTGGAATTTTTTAAAACTTTTGTGCAAAAGGGGGCATGTAATTCTTGCCAAGGGAACTGGGGGGAAGGGTGTGAAGCAAAGAGAAAAGAAAGAAAGGAGAACTTCTTACTGTTAATCTTTCTGACTTTTAAACATCCCTGAAGAGACTTATGTAATCATGTTGACTCTGTGCAAGTCCAAGCTGGAGCAAGATGCCAATGTCAGACTATGTGAGGGGATGATAGAACATGCAGCCACGTTGTGAATATTTAGTAGTAGCTAACGACCTACACCGTGTTTAGCTTGTACATTTTATAGTTTATATAATGCTAATATTTGATTCTTGAATGCATTGTATGTGATGCAACTTTTTCCTCTTCTCATGACAGTGAGAGAACCCGGGTGTTATTGACAAGTGCTGCATATGTTCATTTAAAGCATACTGACTTTTCCAAGCATACCCGGAATCTTTCACCTGCTAGTAGGGCTATTTTGCTGTCTGGACCTGCTGGTATGTAATTTGGAAATGTTATACAATCTTACGCTGAAAATTTTATGTTTTGAAGTTCGCTTTAACCTAATCTGCATTGCATTTTTTCATTTTTGAAGAACTTTACCAGCAAATGCTTGCCAAGGCTTTGGCACATTACTTTGAGGCAAAGTTGCTGTTACTTGATGTCAATGACTTTTCTCTGAAGGTAACAATTTACAGCTTTACTCTTTCTTAAATCCAAGTTGTGAAGCTTGTGATATAGTGATACTTATATCTTTCATGTTTACCTTTCCACAGATGCAGAGCAAATATGGTTGTGCTAAAAAAGAATCTGTAAGCTCTCTCTGCTGTATTCTGAGGAATTGAGCCTTGTTTCAGTGTTTTCAGGATACAAAATCATGTCTTTCATTTCTTGAATGCATATTTAGGCACGGTAATGTTAGACCTAAGTAGATGAAGGTTAACCATGAATTCCAATGTAGTGGGGTTCTTTTGTTGTGTGAATTCAATGTTACTCATTTCTGCACTGAACTTGGTATATTCCTTGCCACAATTTACTATTATACTATTTTAAAGTAAAAATTCAACCAATTTTCTCTAAGTGGAGTTTTTCCTGGTTTATTGGCTCCTTTTGTAGTCCTTCAAGAGGTCCATTTCAGAAAAGACAATGGAGCGAATGTCCAGTATGTTTGGTTCACTGTCAATCTTTCCTTCAAGTGAGGAAACTAGAGGTATGAAAAGATGTAAAGCTGATCATGTACTTTATAATGGATAATTTTTTTGTTTATAGGGTGGAGTGAAGGTCGTTCTATTGGAAGTTTTTAATTTTATAATGGTTGATCTCATACATTTATTGTACTATTTTTCAATCGATTTTGTTATTATGTTACCTACCTCTGATTAAGAGTTTTCCAACAGGCACATTGCGTCAGCAGAACAGTGCTATGGATATAAAATCAAGGTACTTACTAAACCGAATTGTTGGGATATAAGACTTCGTTGAGTTCAGTGGGTCAGTTTTAATTATTTGTTCACAGTCCAAAATAGGTAACATGCATGTTTCTCTTCTAAACTTGTACCTTTCTATCTGCAGGGCTAGTGAAGATTCTAGTAGTCCTTCAAAACTTCGGAGGAATTCCTCTGCTTTGTCTGATATAAGTAGCATCACTTCTCAATGTGCTTCCACAAATTCAGGTTATACATCTACCTATTAATTTCTTCGTTTGTTCCTAACAGGGGAAAAAAATACCATCTGAATAGCTAGGCATTTAATGATTTATTGGATTCTGATCTTTTGAAATGAGTTTATAATTAGATGCTTGAGAGTCTTAAGTTCATAAAGCAAGTGGGTTGCAACTGGATGACTTGCATGTTCACCATCATACATTATTTGTCTAATTATTATAAGATCTATAAAGCAGCATTATTGGAAGCCACCTGATTGTCAAAGTGTCTGAAGTTCATTCCAGAATGGAACAAAAGTTGCCTTTCTGACAGGCAAAAAATAGGGTGGGAAGGAAGTATTTTGTGCCCTCTACACACACTGCATTGTTGAAGGACACAAAAATTGGATTGAATTTACTGTTTAGCAGATCTAGTGGAGATTCTCACCTTAAACATAAACCAATGTAATGAACTTAGGGAGATGAATAGATAAGATAATGGACTTATTTCACTCTTTTTTTTTTTTTTTTTTTTTTTTTTTTTTTTTTTCAGTAGGCATAAGCTTTAGAAGCACAGAGGATGGCTTTTCCTAATTCCTGTATATTAACTGTAGACCCATTTGCTTTTGCTGACAGCTTCTTGACTTGATCCATGATGATTAAGTTATGTCACTACTTCGATGAATGCTGAATATCCTAGCAAGCATTTGTGATTCCCTTTAGTATTACAGTTCACTCAACTTTGAGACTAGTGCAAATTCATCAGACTTTGAGATCTATTTTCTAAGTATTATTTATGCTCCGACAGAAAATTTTTATTTTACCACATTCAGAAAAACTCTGGCTGTCATGAATAATTGTTGTCAATCAGTTACATTCCAAATGTAGGAATCTGCTTAGATATTATACTTATTATTTCTCTGGGATTCCTTTGTTTTTTAGCTTCCATGAAGCGCACAAACAGCTGGTGTTTTGATGAGAAACTACTTCTACAGTCACTTTACAAGGTATTGTCATCCTGGATAAGCTTCCTATCTTAAAATTTAAATTCTTTCAATCTTCATGGATGATGTACTATATTTGATTTAGAGATATTGGGGGTATAGTCCAACTGCAGGTTTATGGTCATTTCTCTTCTTCTTTTTTTTATTCTAAATTTAATGTTCTTATACAAGTGGTGCCTCAATTTCATCACAAGTACTTGCCTGATTTAGTGTTGTTCTTTGTATAAGCTTTTCTTCCAAACCTAAAAGACATTTGCATATATATTAGCTGGTTATGTGGCCTTTCCCATATCTAAACTAACAAGCATGAATGTCATTTTTCTTACAGGTCTTGGTTTCAATATCAGAAACTGGTTCAATTATTTTATACCTCAGGGATGTTGACAAGCTTCTCCTCCAATCACAAAGATTAAACAATTTCTTCAACAAATTATTAAACAAACTCTCGGGTTCAGTGCTGATACTTGGGTCCCGGATGTTGGACCCCGAAGATGGTTGCAGAGAAGTGGATGAGAGGCTCACTCTTTTATTCCCATATAATATTGTGATCGGACCACCTGAAGATGAAACCTATCGAGACAGCTGGAAAGCTCAACTCAAAGAGGTCATGCAGGTGATCCAGCTTCAAGATAACAAAAACCACATTGCTGAGGTATTAGCAGCAAATGATCTTGAATGTGATGATTTGGGATCAATCTGCCATGCTGACACAATGGTTCTCAGTAACTACATAGAAGAAATCGTTGTATCAGCAATATCTTATCATTTGATGAATAGCAAGGAACCAGAATATCGAAATGGAAAGCTTGTAATATCATCTAACAGGTAGATGCATTTTTAGGTAACACGTGATTTATTAATTAGATGTTGAGAATAACTCAAGTTCCATATAATTACTAATCTGGGCTTGGAAACAGCTTGTCCCATGGATTGAGTTTATTCCAGGAAGGTAAAAGTGGAGGAAAAGATACTCTCAAACTGGAGACTAATGTTGACTCTTCAAAGGTTCATTTTCCATCTCAATGTTATTCCACTTTTCACAATCTAAGCACAATGGAACTACCATTGCAGTTTCAATGTGTTTTATTCATTTATTTCTTTTCTTAATTTATAGGAAACTGAAGATGAGGCTGTTAATGCAAAGACCGAACCGAAGTCTGAATCCATTTCACCTGAAAACAAAAGTGAGACAGAGAAATCGGTCAATGCAACGAAGAAGGATGGCGAGAATGCATCACCACCAAAACCTGTACGTTCAAGTTCTTCAACACTTAACTGAAAATAGAAATTAATCTGCTTGGAGTTTGATATGAATCCATTCAACAAAAAAAAGAGTCAGATATGAATGCTTGAGAGGATAGCTTAACCTGTGTGCATTATCAGACAAATCTCAGTCCATGATTTGTCATGAATATGAGTAATTTACACTAATCCTATTTCAGATCAAATTTATTTTACACCTCATACATTTGTGCATGAAATTTTTAGACTCTGAAAATCGTACATCACTTCAAAAGAAAATGAATTCTCTCATGCATATATTACAACAACAAGCCTTAATCCCAAATTTTTGGTGTCAGTTATGGATCTTCAACAAATTAGTTATGGTTGACCACATGTATTCTTTTCCTTAATTCTATTCTATCTGAAATCATGCTCTTCATACATATTAATTAACCAAAAATAAAAATGAAAAACTGGAACTAAAAACATTACTTTTTAATCTATATGTTTGGTATCTGAATCTTAGATCCTGCTTTGTCTAATTTATTTATAATTGTTTGTTATTTAATTCTATTATCATACCCTTTTTTTGTGCATAGAAATACGTTTCCCAAAACAAAAACAATATAATTGGGTGTAGAAAAAATTATAATAGTTGGTAAAATGGTGCCAGTTTCCAATTTATGTTGGTTAATATTTTTGTTTTAGACCTGAAGTACGTAGCATTTTGTGTGTGTATGCATTCCACTTTACTGTGAGACCCTACAAATGCTTTTTCAACTTTAAATAGTGAAATCAACAACATAGTCCATGAGCTCACTACCATGTTAATCCCTGAGTTACATATTAATCATATTGGCCTTCTTTTTTATGCTACCAAAATTCTTTGGTCTCCAATTTTTGTTTCACTATTGAAGTCTCGTGAGTCATGATGATCCTACAGGAAGTTCCTCCTGACAATGAGTTTGAGAAGCGCATAAGGCCAGAGGTTATCCCTGCAAGTGAGATTGGAGTGACATTTGCAGATATTGGTGCCATGGATGAGACTAAGGAATCACTTCAGGAGTTGGTCATGCTTCCTCTTCGAAGACCAGACCTATTCAAAGGAGGGCTTCTCAAGCCTTGCAGAGGTATATTGCTTTTTGGACCGCCTGGTACTGGAAAAACAATGTTGGCAAAAGCTATTGCTAATGAAGCTGGTGCAAGTTTCATCAATGTCTCAATGTCTACCATCACTTCAAAATGGTTTGGGGAGGATGAAAAGAACGTTCGTGCTCTGTTCACTCTTGCAGCAAAGGTCTCCCCAACAATTATTTTTGTAGATGAGGTTGATAGCATGCTTGGGCAGCGGACTAGAGTTGGGGAGCACGAGGCCATGCGTAAGATTAAAAATGAGTTCATGACACACTGGGATGGGCTTTTGACCAAACCTGGTGAACGGATTCTTGTTCTTGCTGCAACCAACAGGCCATTTGACCTTGATGAAGCAATTATTAGGCGGTTTGAACGAAGGTATAACTGCATATTTGTCTTACCATTTGGCATGTTTGATCAGTGCCCCAATCATCATATACAGGCATGTGTTATCTTTATCAATGAATAGCCATCCTACCAAAAGCATGAGACCCCGAATGAGTTTTGTTACTGCACTTAAGGCTTTACTTATATCCTTTTGGGCTTTACCAATATCCAAATTCTACAGCTGTCATGTGATGCCTCAGGAAAATACATTACCCCTTATGTGACAATCTTCAATCTACGTTCTCCATTACCTTGTGCATCTTTCAATTGAAGTGATAATCACTCCCAAGAAAATCCTATTTATCATTTATAAGTATTTCCACTGCAGATGTCTTCAATGGCTTTATTACAATGTTTGTGGCACTATCACTTGATCCTGATATCCACTTTTGGTTTGTTAAAAAATAATTATCAATTACCAAGACTTTCCAAAGTATCTTTAAGCCATAATTATTGTAGAAGAATTTGAAGGACTAACTGCTGATATATATAATTGTATACAATTTTCATGTTTTCTATTTCCTATGTTTTCCTATGCTGAGCAGAATTATGGTTGGCCTTCCATCCGTTGAGAGCAGGGAAAAGATCTTGAAAACTCTTCTGGCAAAAGAAAAAGTGGAAAATCTAGACTTCAAGGAGCTTGCAACCTTGACCGAAGGATATAGTGGAAGTGATCTAAAGGTTTGTTTCTTATAATGGGAAAATTTTATAACCTTAATTGTCTGTGATCAGATCATGACATTTATACTGCTGGAAACAGAATTTGTGCATAACAGCTGCTTATCGACCTGTTAGGGAGCTAATACAACAGGAAAGATTGAAGGATAAGGTAAATACATAAAGTATTTGCTCTGTCTTAACATAATTTCCAATCTTTACCACATTGCTTAATGAATACAATAATTTTTAACTACAGAGAACAAGGCAGAAAGATGAAGGAAGCAATAGCTCAGAAGGTACTTCAGAGACAAAAGAAGAAGATAAAGATGACCAAGAAATTACTTTGAGGCCTTTGAGCATGGAAGATATGAGGCAAGCAAAGAATCAGGTAAACTTAACTTGAATTTCCTATTGCTTTAGTTGTTCTTGATATTTTTAATCTGATACAACCTTCAGAAGTTTGTAGCTTACTCCCATCAATTTTTCTCCTAGTGGTCCCCAGAATTTTCTTTCAGAAGCCAATATATAATTGTTTATTAACTATTTCCATATAAAAATCACAAGATTAGGCCATTGTCTGGTTCAATGGTAAAAGCCTCAGGCAGTCAAGTTCCTATGCACTGGAGAGTGGCATTGTACAGATTAAGTATGCAAAGATCACTACCTTTGGCTTTTCCACAAATCTGCTTATAGACCTTACTTCTCTTACTTGTCACCAAAATCTGCCATTTTCTGCGTGCTAGATATCTTAAACCTTCTCAGGAATGAACCTCTCTCTAAACTTCAACCCTATGGTGCAAGATGTCAGAATTAGGCTGAATCAATAATCATAATCATATTGTTGATCTTATAGTGCTACTTGGTCTATTGAAGATGAGATTGCAGTTGAATGGTCCTTTCTCCCTCCTTTTAGCGGTTAAGAAATTGTAAATTAAGTCAATTATCTAACTTGGGACCATGTTGATAATTGTTTGAAGCATGACAAGTGGATCAAACTTTTAAAAATCTCTGTTTTTCCTACATATTCTATCACTCTTCCTATATTTACATGTGTAAAATGCAATGCAGGTTGCTGCAAGTTTTGCTGCTGAGGGATCAATTATGGCTGAGCTGAAGCAGTGGAATGATTTGTATGGAGAAGGAGGTTCAAGGAAGAAGCAACAACTCACTTACTTCCTATAGATTGTAGAAAACAGGCACCCCATACCCTCACCAACACCATTCGCTCTTAAGGGATGTAGTAGTTGGAGGTGCTGGAAAGCCCTTCACATGAAATTCAATGCCGCATTGAATGGGAAATTCAAGAGCCAAATCCCTCAAAGAAAGATATTCTAAAAATCCTGGAAATGTTTATGTAATGGTGCACATGCAATCTTTCGGATGATCTATCTGGCATTTGTATACATCATAGCTAAGAGGGGGTTATCAGTATCTGTCAGGCCATTATATAAACCAATTGTAATCGGCACCAGTCTCTGGGGATATTAATCATATTCTGTGCATGTGTGGTATTTGAAATTCATATAGATTTTCGGAATGCTGTACCCTATGGAACATTCTCATGCTGTCATACAGTAGCATTTGTACATTGGTTTTGTGTAAAGTTTGATTGTACAGTAGTGCTCTTGAAGAGTTTTCTTAAAAAATTATGTGTCAATATCTTTAAAATGCATGAAACCCTAAATTGGACCTTTAATTCGCAAGTTTGCACTGACATAAATAAAACACCAACAAGCTGAGATATGTGTGAAAAAACTGAGATAGGGTCCACAATCATTAAATCAATCCTTTGTTAGTGGAGGTAAGAAAAAATAATAAAAAAACAAAAACAAAAACAAAAACAAAAACAAAAAAAGAGAGAAGAAGAAAAAGAAGCTCACCTGAAGAACTAGGCATTTTGCCTGTGCTAGAGAGTACCATCACTTGGACATTGTTTTGTAATGCCTAAATTAGGAGTAAGACAAAATTTAGCTACAAAATTGGTTGTAGTCCTAAGTTTTAACCTTACTCAATATCTTTTTATTTGAGGTGAATTTTGACAAATCTACCATTGGATTACATATTCATCTTATATCATCCATGCTTGCAAAATTTCTAGAAAATTAAAGATTAATAATTATGTAATCAATAAATTATTTAAATTGCAAGTTTTTTTAGTTTAAAATTATGCATAAAATATAAACTTATAAATCATATAGTTTTTTTTTTTTTTTTTTTTTTTTTTTTTTTGAGAAAGAAGACTTGAAGTTTTATTAAGAAAGTGGCATGTCTGCCTGATAAACATCTAAACAATGGAATAGAACATCCTCCATCCATACCTCAAAACCTGTGACATGACGTGCATGTCTAGCAAGGTTATGTGCAACTTTGTTACCCTCCCTACCCACATGTTGAAAACTAATTCCATGGAGCTGCGTTGCCAATTGTTGTGCCTCCTAAATCAGCAAACCATAGGACGCCAGCGATGGCGATGGATCTGTTAGGGCCTTAATGACAGTCTCACAATCACCTTCAATTATGATATTATCAAAACCCAGCTCCAGGGACAATTCAATGGCTCGGATTGCAGCTGTAGCTTCCATTTCCTCCACCGAAGTTGCAAGCTGAATGTTTTGTGATAAAAAGGCCATTACCAGACCATTGGTGTCCCTTATTACCACTCCCATGCTTGCTCTGCCATCATCTTTGAAAATTGCTACATCAAAATTAGTTTTATACCACCCTATTTGAGGAGGTGTCCACTTTGTATCTGACCTGACCGAGGGACCTGATTGATTATTCTGTGACTGAACCGACCTGTACTCCAACAAAGCATCATAAGCTTTCTGCGATATGAGGCTCAAAAGGAATACTGGGGGTGCCGTTCTGACCTTATTCCTCCTAAACCAGATCGTCCAAGCCTGCATTGCAAAGAGCTCCACACTACAATCCGAGCTTAATATGTGGAGCATCAATTAAGGGAAATCTTGGAAGGTGATGTGGTTTCTGAAACTCCACTGCATGTCTTCGTTCCAGACCTATGTGAGGCTCAGACAAGGCCATAAGGAGTGAAGTACGCCCTCGACTTGTTGCGAACAGAGTGAGCATCCTGGGTTATCCACCACACAGCGGCGATGCAAATTTTCCATTGTCGGAATTGCATTTCTACATGCTCTCCATAGGAAGTTTTGGACTTTACATGGGAGTGGCAGCTTCCATATTTTTTTCCACAGTGGTTTAAGCTTCTCAGCGTTGCTTTGGCTTCCGCTAGGTTCTGATCTTGCTTCTGTTTTGAGGAAGAAGTAACCGGACTTGACAGTGTACTCCCCAGATTGAACCCAAGGCCGTATAGGAATGTCAGGTGCATTTATTCGGCTTAAAGGTATTTTTTGAATCAGTTCAGCTTCCTCTACACTGAACTTGCTATGTAACAATCCTATATCCCACTGCCTTGTGACCGGGTTTATAAGCGCACTAACACAAGCCTCTTGTAACTCTGCCGTGAGAGGACCTTGGACTGTTGGGGAGTTGGCAGAAGGCAGCCACTTTCCTCCCCATAATCTGATTGTTTCCCCATTCCCAACTCTCCATTTTGCACCTCTCAAGATCACCTCCCTCCCTTTTAAAATGCTCTTCCACGCATACAAACCCCCATATCCTTCCTTTGCTTCTAGGATTGAGCAATTTGGGAAAAACTTGGACTTGAATATTTTGTGGGACAAGGAATTTTGATTATGCAATAGCCTCCATGTTTGCTTCGCCAAAAGAGCATCATTGAACAAAGCTAGCTCCTTAAAACCTAAACCAACTTCAGATTTTGGATCACACATGTCCTCCCATTTGACCCAATGAATTTTTCTACGATCTCCTCTTTGATCCCACCAAAACCTTCGAATTAGCTTCTCAATCTCATTGCAAAGACCAATAGGGAGCTTAAAGCAACCCATTGTGTAAGTGGGGATAGCTTGCACCATCGCTTTAATTAAAACTTCTCTCCCCCGCTTGTGAAAGCAACTTTTCTTCCCAACCTTGCAACTTCCTACACACTCTTTCTTTTATATAGTCGAAGCTTGCTTTCTTATGTCTTCCAACAAGTGAGGGTAAGCCCAAATATTTTTCATAATGCCGAATTTCCGAAACACCCAAAGTGGCTTTAATTTCGAACCTCATTGCCTAAGTTGTGGACTTGCTAAAGAAGATGGAAGTTTTGCCTTTATTAATTTTTTGCCCTGACATACTTTCATAGGCAGCCAAGATTTCCAAAAATTTTTGACATTCACTCCTGCTAGACCTGCAAAACAATAAGCTATCATCTGCAAAGAGCAAATGGGTTAGTTTTGGGCCTCTTCTACTTAATGCAAATCCGTGGATGGAGCTTTCATTTGCTGCCTTCAAAATCAGACTATTTAGTCCTTCCGTGCATAATAAGAACAAAAAAGGAGATAGAGGATCTCCTTGGCGAATACCCCTTGTAGGGTGTATCAGGCCTTTTGGTTCTCCATTCACTAGCACCGAGTATGAGACAGATTTGACACAAGTCATCATGAGAGCTATCCATTGCTCATTAAACCCCATCTTTCTCATCACTACCTCCAAGAAACACCACTCAACTCTATCATAGGCCTTACTCATATCCAATTTAACCGCCATATAACCTGATTTTTTGGAATTATGGGTACTCATGCTATGCAATGTTTCAAAGGCAACTAGGATATTATCTAAAATTAAACGGTGTTTGGTGAAAGCACTTTGGTGTTCAGTTATAATGGATGGTAGAATTTTTTTTAACCAGTTTGCAAGGACCTTAGAAAAATTTTTTAAAGTACGTTGCAAAGGCTAATAGGGCGGTAATCGGACATGGCAATAGGGTTCTTTATTTTTGGGATTAGAGTTATAAAAGTATGGTTGAGGGGTTGGGGTAAAGAGGCCGAATTTAAATATGATAAAATAGCTTTTGATACATCCTCACCAATAAGACTCCAATAATTTTGGTAGAAAAGAGGGGGCATACCGTCGGGGCCAGGGGCTTTTCGAGGGGCCATTTGTTTGATTGCTGCTTCCACTTCCCATTCCAAGAAATCTTATGATAGAGTGGCATTCATCTCATCGGTACCAACCCTCTCCATCTGATCCAAATTTGAAAATTCATTGCATGGATTTGATGAGGTATAAAGATCCTGATAGAAGCTAGTAAAAGCTGTAGCCACATCATCTGGGTGTGTTACCCAAGTCCCCGCCAAATTTTGGATGCCCAGTATTTTATTTCTTCAAAACCTTTGGGTCACCTGGCTTTGAAAATACCGTGAGTTCATATCACCCTCCGCCAACCAAAGAGCTTTTACTCTTTGCCTCCACATCGTGTTTTCCTTTACCAACAATTCATTAATCTCTATTTTTAGCTCCCTCACCCGATGATTACTACCATTCTCCCTTGCTTCATGTTCGGCTTTCACCAACCATTTTCTCTTCTCCACTAATTCTCTTCTTACATGGCCAAAATTTTTCCTACTCCATTGAGTAAGTTCAAGACCACACTTTTCTATTTTTTTTGTCACTTGAGTTTCGGCCTCATTGGATATCGTGTTTCTCCATACTGCTTCAACTACTCGACCACACCCTTTATCTGACAACCACATTTCTTCGAACCTGAACAGCCTTGCCATGGGAAGGGGAGGTATATCACTTGGAGTAATCCAAAGCGGGACATGATCTGATGTTGTACAAGTGATGTGGTTAACCTTAGTACCGGCAAAAAGGTTTAGCCACTCCGGTGTGCATAAAGCTCTATCAAGCCTCTCCCATATTGAGTAGCCATTGTTGTAGTGCTTACTCCATGTAAATTTCGATCCCGTGTACCCGAGATCAATAAAGCCACAAGCGTCAATTGCATCTCGGAAGAGTTGCATCTGATTGAAACCTCTTCTATTGCCCCCCAACTTCTCATCACTTCGAACCAGCTCATTAAAATCTCCCGTACATAACCATGGCACACTAAATTTTTGATTTAAATTTTTCAACAATCCCAAGATTCAATTCGCATTTATGTGTCTGGTTCACCATAGAAACCAGTAAATCGCCACTCATTCTCCTTGTTCTTATTTATGATTGCATCAATGTGGTTTTTATCAGAGCCCTCCACTGAAAGATTGACCGACTCTCTCCAAAACAACACTAAACCACCTCCTCTGTTTGTCCTTGGAGACACAAACATGTTTTCGAATTGAATTTTCCGCATCACATCTTTTAGCCTTGTTTCTTCTGTCCATGTTTCGGCTAAGAACACGACAGAAGGATCTTTTGCCCGCACCAATTCAGCAAGCTCGTTCACTGTACATGGGTTCCCAAGCCCACGACAGTTCCAAATTAAGCAACTCATGGTGATTGGTGGGGCTGAACATCAGCCTCCACCATTGAGTAAAAAGACACTCCTTCATGCTCAGAAACCCACCTATGTTTGCTTGGTAACTCCGGATGAGCAACTCCCCTTCTCTTTCCACCAACTTTTCTTTCAACTTGCGCCTCTGTCACAGCCTTCTCCCTGCCTGTCCGACTTAGTTTGCTTCTGTTGTAGGCAGTGTTTTTTTTTTTTTCCGAGTTGCCCTAAGTGCTGCCTGACGTGCACTTTGTTTTTTTGCTGAGATGGCAGGCTGAGTTGGCGAGTTAAACACCACAAAGGTTGCTGCCGTAGGTTTTTCACTCCCATTAGAACTCTGGCCGTTAGTCATTAATGCTCCATCAATCTCCCTGATTTGAATATCAAATAAATCTGGCATAAAATCCGAATTTGGGATTAAATTTTCGGTTTCCTTAATCACCTCCACATTATTAGGAGCATTTATTGGAGTTGATTTGGATGAAATTGAGACCGGATTCAGCTGGGCATCCTGGACTGAGAGTAACGCGTTTCCTTCTTCCAAATTAATAGGTTTCAACGGTTCACCCCCAGTAACCGTCTGCATTAATTTCTGTAGCCATCTCCATTGATTGCTCCTCCACCGGATCTCCCCTCTCTCCTCTCCCTTCCGATGAACTTGGCTGTGCATGCCAAGCTTATGATAATGCACGAGCTTTAGGATTTCGCTGCTCGTAATACCCTGGGACATAGATAACCTCCTTCCCAGCTGTGGTATACGGATCGGCCTTCAGAGACAAGTTAAACTGTTGTTGTTTCGGCTTAAGAGTTCCCTCGCTCTCAATCCACAATTCACATTCTTTATCACTATGGTTAAGGCGTCCACACCAGAAGCAAAACTTAGGCAAACGCTCGTACTTGAAGCTAATCCATATTTTCCTTCCATCCTCCAATGTAATAAGTCTGCCTCGGCACAGTGGGAGAGATATGTCAACAAGGACTCGGACCCTTATGAACAGTCCGCCTTCCTCATTTGCTGCCCCCGTCGACTTTTGGACTTCCCCAATCGTATTGCAAATTTCTTCAGCCACAGCCCTTGTCATGAATCGTGCTGGTATATCATGAACTTGAACCCAAAATAATGTTGTCTTGAACACAAGGTCACGCACCGTCATATCTGAGTAATACCTTTGCAACATGACTAAGTGTTTGTCGAAACTCCAAGGCTGGTTCTTCAGAATCCTATCCACATCTCCCAGATTATCGAAAACAAAAAGAACACGATGGTCCTTTTGATTGCGAATCTTGAACCCATTCGTGGACCTCCACAATTGTTTGAAGGTTCAAGCCATAATATCCATATTGAGAAATCGTGGAGTCATAAACAGAGCAGCCAGCATGAACTCCCCGATTTGGTGGTCCCTTTTCAAAACGAAACCCGTTTTCTCCTTCTCTGAGAGAGACAATGAGTTCCATTTTTCAGCCAAGTCCTCCATTGTCCAAGTTGCGTAGATTGTTTACTAATTGTGTTTCCCAAAACCCCAAAAAGAAACCCACTAGCTCCAAAGTAACCTTGTTACCTTAGAGAGACAAAACTCTTCTTCCTTGGAAAGGACAGTACACTTCTACTGCCTAAGAGAAGGAGGGGACTCACTTTCTTAGCGACAGAGAGACTTACTTCTAAAACCCTTTTAGATCATATAGTAAATAATATCTAATTGACACAAAATTTCACATGTGTATTAAGAATGTAATAAACATACAATTTAAAAATTAGATTTTCAAAATATATAATAATATTTATTTTATTGAGTAAGTTACAACTAATTTTATAACCTTAGATTACAACTAATTTTATAGTTAAACTTTGTCCTTACAAATATCCTTCAAATTAAAGAGAGTAAAAAACATGCACAAATATATAAAGCAAAATAGCCAACTTTTCCACATTACCAATTAAAAAAATTCAAATGTGTAGCGCAGGAAGTCGCAAACATTCATCGAAGTGTGAATTATGTAGGAAGTCTTTACAAAAACAACCCACAGAATAATTCCTCACGGACAATCCGCAAGAATATCAGTCGCATTATGGTAATTTGATCTTCTTCTTTGTCGGGCCCCAGTGTGAGAGGCTACAATTGGTCCAAAGAAACTTTTGAACTTTTTGATTTTAAACCTTTTCAAAGACACCTAATTGAATAGGTAAGCCTAGGCTAGACAATCAAAGACAACCACAATGACTTGGTAAGCCTAGACTAGACAACCCAGTTTCATTCTGAAAAGCAACATGGGTCGGGTCCCTATAGGATGACAATTTGCTCTGCTCCCCTCCGACACACCCTTCCCTATGCCGCTTTTTCCCACTCACAGAAAATAGTATATAAAACTTTAAGTGTTATGTGTAATTATTTTCTAATAAAGTATTTTTTTTTTAATTTTGTAAGTTTTTTTTTATTTTTAAAATATAATGTATTTTATATTTAATTATTATATTAAATAAAATATTTGGTAAATAATATAATGGGTGGTTGAAATTTGTTTACAGTACTCTTTACAAATGACTCATCCTCTAAACGTCTTGAATAATCTAAAGATCAAGCAAATATAAGTAAATCTATCACTTATATTAAAATAAAAATACAAAACTTTAATAATAAGAAAAACGTAATTTTATTAAGAACCTATCAACATTACGCTAAGAATGTGATATAATTGTCACTTCCCTTTCAACAATAATAAATTATATAGTTTTTTATTATTATTATTGTAATAAACGTGGGACAGTACAGAACTAGTTAACACAGGGTGGGGGCATTGTGGAGCTAAGGCAAAGAACCCATGATCTTGCCATGTTCCATCCTGCTGTCATCTATATGGTAACAGAGTGTGCATCTATATCCATGAGTTGGACTTGAATGCAACACATTTATTAAATGGATTAGTCGTATCAATAGGTAGTAAGTCTTAACTTATTACCTGCTAGTTTCGTGTCGTGTTGTATTTGCGGGTCGTATCGAATTTTGTAATATATATTGTAAGGACCATATTTGAGTCCCTTCCCAAAAGATGAATGGACTTGAGCCCAAAAAGTCCAATACAATGAATTTGTAGAGAGTGGGTTGGAAAATTAGGCTTTAATGAATCAGAAAACAATCAAAGTGTATCCTGATGATAAGAAAAATGAAGATAGACTAGTTCAATCTAAAGAAAATTGTCATCGGCACAGTCCGAGGGGATCAGTTCTTATATATTTCTCTCGAATGTGATTACAAGTCCAGCTCTTAATTGTTACAGTGTTTTTCTTTTAGTTTTTTGATCCCCTTCTCTCAGGTGTATCCCCTATTTTATACTATCTTCCCCTTATATCTTCACCCTACACGTGCAAATCAAATTGTTTGTATTGATCCTTATCCCATCAGCACCTTCAAAAATTCTTTGGATAGTAGCTGTAAGGCTGAAAGTTACTGTTCAAACATCACTTCCTCATTAATGCGGCCAGAGAGTTAGCTATAGAGCATTCAATGCGGTGGTAGCAGTTTTCCCTTAAATATTTCTTAGCTCCCATCTGTCCTATGTGTTCACAATGTATATCTTTATCAATAGAACTTCTTGGTACGTTATCCCAGATGACAGGACACACACATTTTAATCTTTGCTTCGTTTAGCCAAGGGGATATTCCTCCTCAGACCACCTCCCTCAGCCTTTACAGTCACAATTTACTTGTGAAGCTCACAGTCTTACGTTTTCTATACTATTGATCCGCCCTCAGACCGTTGAACCTCCTCGGACAAAGCCCAAGGCCCAATATACATATTTGGGCCTCTCATCCCTAATATATCTATATATATATATATATATATCCCGAGTAAAATAAGTCAAGGAAAAAAAACAATATATATATACCCCTCGAATTCCCTAAATTTTTATTTTTATTTTTATATTTCGTACTATTTAAGGGGCTTCCTCTATTTGGACCGAATTTTATTTTTGTCCCAAAATTACCCTTACATCCTACATTTAAGTAGGGGCAAAACTTGAGAATAACATTGTAAAATTATATCTCATCAAAAAAAAAAAAAAAAAATCATCCTCACATTTATCTTTCTATCCAAAAATTTTATTTAAAAAAAAATCCTCAAGTTTACCACCAAAAAAAAAAAAAAAAAAAAAAACTAAATAGATATACACACATTTTATTACAATTTAAACTGTTTTTAACTTCTTTTTTTTTTTTTTAAATAGAAAAATAAGTTAAACAACCCACATTGCTCTTTTTTTTTTTTTTTTTCCTAACCTACACGGTTACCTCTCTCTTTTGAATTCAGATATCAATTACCACTCATCCTTATCTCATTCCATCCCATGGATGCAGTAAAAAAGATAATCACCAAGTCATTACACACTCTCTCCCTTCATTTTTTATAAAAATAAATAAATCTATTGGATTACAAAAACTAAGTTTTTGCTCTCAACATGTTTTTCTTCTTTTGAGTTCCATTCATTGTTGTTCAATTTTTTAATGCTCCGGTTTGCAACCATTGTCATATAGAATCTAAGGTGAGTAGGGTTGCTTTTTTATTTATGTTGTAATAAATTTATTTCAGAATTTTTTGAACATAAATTTAAATGGATTTAATCTCAATTGCAAGCCAAGCAAGACCACGTGTGGTGCTGTTAGCAAACCGTGGAACCCAATATGCAGAGCATTCCTCAAAATCCCATTAATACTTTGATTTAGTAAGAAAATCAATGGAACTCAATGGATGGTTGTGCCACTCGATCATTCCTTTGCTTGCACAATTTATTTGGTTTTATTTTGTATTGAACATTTGCAGTTTTGGCATCTACTCTACAACACCATTTTTTGCTTTGTGTGGAGCCCATTAGTCTTACCATTTTCTTTTCTTGTAGATGTTATGTACATGTGCAAAGAACATGAGGATATTAGCAAGATGGGAGAACAATTGGCTGCCTTGGCTTTGGATCTAAGAGAGATGTATTTTTTTTCAAGTAAATATTATGTATTGTAAGTAGCTGACTTTTTTTTGCCATTTATTCGTCTTATTGAGAAACTACCTTTTGATTGTGGACTTAGCAAAGGGCACAAACAAATTTTCGAAATCATTTTGTTTACATTTTACTAACTGAATGGCATATACTGCTTTGTTTTATTATTTTGTTTCTTTCATTTTAGAATTCTTTTCATTTTTCATGTTGCATTGAATTATTGGTTTTTTATTTTTTGCCACTTGATAGTGCAAGTTAGCTAGGAGTGAGTGATATAGATAATTCTGAGTATATTTTAGTAACCATTAAATTTGATTATCCAAACATTTTAGTAGGGAGATCGTGAAAAAGAAAAATATAAGGCGGATCAAAATTTTAGTAACAAATAAATTTTATGAAGCTTTTTTAAAAAGAAAAACAATTTTCTAGACAAAATTAATACAAACATATCAAAAGGCAAAACATTTTAGGTGGGTTTGTGGGAGATAGGTAACAACAGTATAGTTAATCCACACATATTGTAGGAGAGAGGTTTCATGAGAATCTCTCATAAGATAATTTTCCTCTTTTCTTATTTATTTATTACATATAACCTTACAAAATTTATTAGCAAAAAATAAATAAATAATTAACAAAAAATAGAAAAGTCTTTAAGCATAACAAGATAACTGCAAATGTTGTTGTAAAACATATGGAAGGCTTAATAAAAGATGTTGAATCATAATTTTCTTTGTCATATACTATCATATATATGTGGTTTATGGATGACATTTTTAGAAAACATTTTTATTATCCAGACATTGTTTACTTTATGAGATCCTTATATATTGTGGTCATGACATTGAAAAAAATATAAGCTTCAAATGTGACTAAAAAAAGCAACTAGAAATTAAACCCAACAAAAATAGAAGATTGACCACACCCATAATGTAGAACCATTCAATTTGACTTATGTCCTACAAATTTTAATTCTAATTTTAATTATATTAATGTCTCAAAAATTAATCAATTAACAAATTTTGTGTTCGTTTTTTGGAGCTTGCCTCATGAAACTTATTGGACAAATGCATAAACCTAAAATTGGGATGAATGAAAAATTATGACACTAAACCAAAAAAAAAAAAAAAAAAAAAAAAAAAAAACCTCATTGTACACACATAAGAATAGGCTCTTTTTGAATCACACAATATTTTTCCATTGAATTTGTATTTTCCTTTCATTATGGTCACCTGTAGGAGTTTTCAAATAAAGTGGTTGGCTATTAGATAGTTTTAGTAGCATTCATTTTGACTAATTTTATAATTTCATGTTAAGTTATTTGTGATATTTGTTGTAGTGATATTTTGTTAAAAAAATACTAGTCTCTAAGCACGCACTCTCAGAGACTCTTTTATTTTTTTGGTAAAATTTAATAATTTGTATTCATTATAATTTGGATTTATTATATTTTCTAATCACAAAATAAAAATATAGGAATGTGATGAGTGTAACGGGTGTTATGGGCTTTTTGTACAACGTTAGGCTGGATTGCTCCTTCCTGCCGTGCTAAGCCCAAAATATTCTAGATTAGAGAGTTGGGACCAGTCCAATTGCAACTCACCTTGGCCCGGCTTGTGTGCAAGCCATGCCCTGTTCTGTTGTAGTTTATATTATGTGACTGTGGCAGGCAGACCTTCTTGAGATGATTACAGCAGGCAGATATAACGTAATATCAAAGAGGTTTGCTTACTAAACTTAAACGATGAGACATTGCAAAGAATATATATTCCAATGAAATAGCAAAAAAATTGAATATTAACATGAAAGTAAATGCGGAAGGAAAGAAAGAGGAAATAAAGACAAACTTATAAAACAGTTAGTCTGCCGCAATATGTTAAAATGATTCAAGTCAAGAAAGAGACAACATTCCTTCAATGCGAATAATTTCTCAAAATGAGAGATTAATGGCTTTGAAGGGACGGTCCTAAATGACTCGTGCCCAAGTCAGTAACAATAGAGAGCGTGAGTTTGAGAGGGAGAGAGGGAAAACAACCCATTTTGGTGCATGCTCACCATCTTTCTTTCCTTAGTTTCTTATCTTTATTTCTTTTTTCAATCTTTTTCCTTTCTCTTTATTTTTTAGCTAGTATTAGCCTTTTCTTAGTTTTTCTTACTCTTATTTTGTTTTTCTTTTTCTTTTTTCTTTGGTTCCTCCTCCTTCCTCTTTCCCCCTTCCTCTTACCCCCTTCCTTGCGTACAGTGAGTGTCCTTATATAGTGCCTACCGTGGCTTGGCTTTTACCTTTTTATCGTCTAACTGCCTTTTGTCCTGTGTGTGTCTTTACCGACCATTACTGATTGGTTAGGTGCCCGACCAGCGCCACTTGCCTACGTTGGCCGCGCCAGACCACATCGTCAGGCGAGGACAAAATATTTGTCTACTTGCTTACCGTGGCATTCTTACCTACCACGATAAGGTGTTCTCTCTCTCTTCCCTCATGGCATGCACCGAACGGTTCCAACTCAGTTTTGCTATTTTCAGGTGGCATGTCATCCCAGCATGACACTCACCCGAAAGTAGTCTGAGCAGGATCCTTGAAATAGGTTATTTCCCTCTTCCCTCCGCCAGACCACATCCCCCCTTACCTCTGACCCATGACCCACCTTTTCCCGTTTTGGCTGAGTACAGGCTGGCGAGACCTGGACCTTGCACGTGCTCTATTTTTCATGTCAGTCCAAAATCTGCCCACCGTTCATGCGTTTGCCGCGATCTGGGCGTCTGTCTGTTCATCCTGCCGTTCACCTCTAACTTCCTGTGGCGTGGGCTACTTCTATACTGACTTGCCGTTCGAGGTCTGGACTTTTGCTCGATTATGAGCTTTAGCTCATTTGCATCCTCTCGTGTTTTAATCTTCACGGCCTTGCTATTGATTCCTGCCACACCGTTTTGACATATATGTTATGGCAACATAATTTAGTACCGTTGGGCCTCTTTGGGCCTGCTTTTTGTTTTCCTTTCTAAGGGCTTAATAGGCCTTATTGAGCCCTCTTGCCATGTCTGCCTGCGGGCTCCCGTGTCCCATTTACTTTCCTTTGGGCGTCCTTGGCCCTTTCTAATTTCGTGTTTTCCATGGGCCTTTACTAATTCGTTGGGCTTCCTCGGCCTAACTACTCCATACTTCATCCTTAGAGCTCATAAGTTTTTTTATGGTCCTATACTTACTTTACTTTGGGCCTGCCATAACAGACGTGGCCCATTCTTATTTTTCTACATCCATGGCCCACGGTTCACTGTTTCTCTCTTTCCAGGCCTTTTTAGGCCCATTTACTTCTTCAAGATCCATTTATTTACTTTATGAACCTATAATCCATTATTCCTGCCACTTAGGCTTAATGGGTTTTCTATCCACTTTTCTAATTTTTTTCTGTTGATGTTGCTAGGCTGCTTCTTCTTACTGGGCTCCCAAAAATGAGTCTCAACAATGAGTATTATGCATTTGTGGGTGAAATAATTTTTTCATCACACCCATAGAACTTTTTGTAATTAAAAAATGTAATAATCCAAAATTATAATGGATGTAAATAATTAAATTTTATCCAAAAATAGAAGAGCACCCCTAGATCTTTTTGTGATTGAAAAATGTAATAATCTAAAATTATAACGGATGGAAATAATTAAATTTTACCCAAAAAAATAGAAGAACACAGAGCTAGTGTGTGCGTATATATATATATATATATATATATATATATACATGGGAAATTCTACTGTACCCCCCTCTTTTTTTGGGGGTACGGTACCCACTAGTAGGCAACCTACTGTTGAGGCTCATTTTTTGGGAGCCCAGCAATATTAGCAGAAAAGAGTTAGAAAGTGGATAGAAAGCCCATTAAACCTAAGCAGCAAGAATAATGGATTATAAGTCCGTAAAGCAAATAAATGGACCTTGAAAAAGTAAATGAGCCTGAAAAGGCTCAGAAAGAGAGAAATAGTGAACTATGGGCAACGGATGTAGAAAAAAGGTGAGAATGGGCCACGCCTGTTACGGCAGACCCGAAGTAAAGTAAGTACAGGACCATAAGAAAATTTATGAGCCCTAAGGATGAAGTGTGGAGTAGTTGGGCCGAGGAAGCCCGATGAATTAGTAAAGGCCCATGGAAAGCACGGAATTAGAAAGGGCCAAGGACGCCCAAAAGAAAGTAAATGGGATACGGGAGCCCACAGGCAGACATGGCAAGAGGGCCCAGTGGGCTTATCAGGCCATTAGAAAAGAAAACAAACAACAGGCCCAATGGCCCTAAGTCGATATCGCCACAACATGAACGGTAAAACAGTACAGCAAGAAGCAACAGCAAGGCCACAAAGATTAAAACACGGAAAGATGTAAGTGAGCTAAAGCCCACAATCGGGCAAAAGCCCAGACCCTAAACAACAAGTCAATAAAGAAATTAGAGAAACAGCCCACGCCACAAGAAGTTAGAGGCAAACGGTAAGATAAGCAGACAGACGCTCAGGCCGCGGCAAACGCATAAGCAGCGGGCAGATTTTGGACGGACATGAAAGTGAAGCACGCGCAAGACTCAGATCTCACCAGCCTGTACCCAACCAATACAGGAAAAGGTCGGTCATGGGTCAGAGGTAAGGGAGGCGTGGTCTAGCGAAGGGGAGAGGAAAAAAACCCTATTTTAAGGATCCTGCTCAGGCGACTTTTTGGGGGAGTGTCCTGCTGGGATGACATGCCACCTGAAAAATAGCAAAGCTGAGTTGGAACCGTTAGGTGCATGCCATGAGAAACGGAGAGAGAGAGAGCACCATACCGTGGCAGGTAAGAATGCCACGGAAAGAAAACAAACAAAATATTTTGTCCTCGCCTGGTGATGTGGATTGGCGCGGCCAACGCAGGTAAATGGAGCTGGCTGGGCACCTGACCAATCAGTAATGGTCGGCAAGGACACACACCAGACAAAGGCAGTTAAATGGTAGAAAGGTAAAAGTCAAACCACCGCAGGCACTACATAAGGATACTTACTGTGCACAAGAGAAGAGGGATTGGCCTGAGAGAGAATAATACTAACTAAAAAAAAAAAAAAAGGGAAAGATTTAGAAAAACAGAGATAAGAAAAAGGGAGAGAACAAGGTGGCAGGTATGCACCAAATAGGTTGTTTCCCTTTCTCCCTCTCAAATCCACGCTCTCTGCTGTCAGTGGCTTGAGCACGAGTCATTTAGGACCGCTCCCTCAAAGCCACTAATCTCTCCTCTGGAGAAATTATTCGCATTGAGGAAACGTTGTTTTCTTCTTGGCATAGACCCCCTTAACATATTGCAGCAGACCAACAGTATTTCTGATTTTACAAGCTCACCGTTATTTCCTTTCTTCCCTTTGTATTTATTTTTCTTTTTATATTCATCTTTGCTACCATTTCATTGACATATGTATTCCTTGCAATGCCTCATTATTTAAATATAGCAAACGAATCTCTTTGACATCTACGTTATATTTTTCTGCTGTAATCATCTTAAGTAGATCTGCCTGCCACAAGCACATAATATAAATCATGGTAAAATGGGGCATGGCTTGCGCACAAGCTAGACAAAGGTGAGTTGCAATTGAATTGGTGCCAATTCTTTAATCCAGCCCAACGTTGCACAAAAAAGCCCACCACATTTTAAATTAGCGACTCCACTGGGGAGTTGGGAAATAGACAGGGATAGAGATCCTCGCAAGCAAATGCCGTCAAAATCTAGGGCAACGCGAAATATGAACGTCGTGCCCTCTCAAGCAGAGTCTAGGCCAACAACGCCTCACTAACGTCAGTCTAACCAGGCAGAAGGCACCGCCAAAGTGGGGGCTGGGCCCCGGCCGCAAACAAAGAATCCCAATGACGATGTCAATACCTTTGTTGAAGTGCTGCAAGAGCTCCAACATTCAAAACAACAAATGATGGAGGAAATTCGTCAGCTGAAGATGGATAAGATGAAAGAGAAGGGGAGCCAGCATGACCCGGAGCATGCAGCAGACAAAGAGGAGACACCAGTTGGAGGTGCTCTGCAAAATGCAGGACAATGTTACAAAACCATGGCGGAAGTAGCCGCTCTCCTAGAGCAGGAAAGAGCCAGAGCACCAAAAGAAAGGTTTCATGCACGAAGGCTGCCTTACCCAATGAGAGTGCTCAGCAAACCATACCCTGAGAGGTATGAACTGCGAACCTTCACGAAGTATGATGGCAGGAAAGGAAGTGTCGTTGAACATGTAAGCAAGTTTATCGACACTCTTAGCCCTTATGCGGCAGACGAGGACTTATGTCTTCGGGAATTTTCTAACTTGGGATGATATGGTGGACTTATACCTAGTACACCGGTTCAAAGCCAGGATCAATCCCAACTTGGGATGATATGGTGGACGTATTTTGCACTAAGTACTTCCACGGAGAAGAAACAGTGACACTCGTAACTTTGCAAGCTACCAAGCAAAGAAGTGGCGAGGATCTAATGGAATGTATCTAGAGGTTCAGAGACATAGCACTCGATTGTTACGACCACTGTGAGGAGAAGACACTGGTGGAGATATGTATGACGAATATGATCAGGGAGTACCGAGCTGTTCTAGAAAACTTGAAGATTTCCCAGTTTGCACAACTGTTACAAAAGGCTAGGAGGACCGCTCATTCGGTAAGGCCGGCTTCTGACAAAAGAAATGCCCCACAGGCCATGACAGCTTCCATAGGCGAAAGAAAAAGAAAATCTAATGGGAAGGAGCGTGATACTCCTCCACCAATGCCATGCACCCTAAAGGAGTTAGATGTGCTCCTAGACAGGACAGGTGGATAGCAGACGGAGTTTTTAAGCCCAATCAAGTCTCTAGAGAACCCACAGAAGAAGAGCGGAGGGACCTACGCTTCTGCCGATTGCACAACTACGTGCAACATCCTACCGCAGAATGTTGGGCACTCCGCAGACTAATACACCGTAGAATCAAAGAAGGAACCCTGGAGCTGACGCAACAAGAAGTTTAAAGAAACCCACTCCCGAATCATAAAAGGAAAGGTGTAGTGGCAGTAGTAATCTGTGCGGACCTAGGGGAGGACGAAGAGGAGAAACCAACCCTGCCTACCGCAGCAATCACCACCCTACATAAAAGCTCAAAGTTCAAAAACCTGTTTGATCAACTAGGTCTCACGGCAAAAGAGCGAAAGATAGCCATGGAGGCTCTGGTAAGCATCGCCTCCGGGGCAGGAGTAGAATGTTTGTCAGCAGAAGTCACAGATGACAGAGCTTTCCTACAAGAATCGAGTGAAATCACTTTCAATGATGAGGACATGGAGGTGGGATGCCCTGACCACAAGAGACCCCTTTACCTGGCCGCATCAATAAATCAGATTCCTATCAAGAGAGCCTTGGTAGATACAGGTGCCTCAGTAAACCTTGTTCCGTTAAGCACTCTGCAAGCGGCGGGAATTTCAGAAAAAAGGATCCAAGGGTGCCCAATGGAAGTAACTGGGTTCGAGGGAAGCGGCGAATACACCGCAGGTCATATTCAACTATGGTTAAAGGTGGGCCCCATAACCTCTTTAGCCCTGTTTCAGGTAGTAAAAATGGAAGTCTCATACCATGTGCTGTTGGGGAGACCATGGCTGTATAAACACAGATTAGTCCCGTTCACCTACCACTAGCGTGTGAAAGGAAGGATGAATGGCAAGATGATACGAATAGCAGCAAACCCATCACCATTCGAGCAAGCAAAGGCCCATTTGGTAGAAACCATGTTCTACGACCAGTGGGCACCATCGGGGGAAAGTTCAGTGTCAAAGCCACCAGGTACCTTTGTTCCTAGGTGGGAGGATATCTGGGACAACCCAGAACCTGACCTTAGAAAGTTGTTGTCTCAGAAAAGGAAGAAGAAAGAAGCGCCTACAACAAAAGCAGATGATGTACCACAATGCGTCAGGGTCCGGTGCCCTGATGGCAAAATTGTATACAAATTATAAAGGCACGCGGGGCCCACAAGTGAAACACAAACGGGCCCTAGACAGGAATGGTAGCACAAAAGCCTAGTATGTTGCATAGTTCAAGAAGGATTGGAGGAAAAGAATAGCGACAAGGAGTTTATGGCAGAAAAGGACGCGCAAGTCGTGGCAGAAGAAAAGCTAGAGGAAGTCAACTTGGGATCCGATTTGCAGGAACCAAGGCCCATCTCAATCAATTCAAAGCTGTCAGAAAAAGAGAGGTCAAAATTGATAATACTATTAAAAGAATACAGATATGTCTTTGCTTAGGACTATAGTGAAATGCCTGGATTAGATCCTGGGCTGGTAATGCATACGCTGAATGTGGACCCGGGGGCCAAGCCAGTGGTCCAGCCTGCTAAGATATTCCACATTGAGATAAAAGGACAGATAGTCAAAGAAGTACAAAAGTTACTGGCCACAGGATTCATCAAACCCATTCAACATCCACGCTGGTTGTCCAACATAGTGCCGGTGAAGAAGAAGAACGGGCAGATAAAATGTTGCGTAGATTTCAGAATCTCAACAAAGCCTACCCAAAAGATGAATTCCCTTTGCTGAATATGGATTTACTAATAGATTCTGCGGCAGAAAGTGCCATGTTCTCGTTCATGGATGGATTTAGTGGGTACAATCAGATTAGAATGGCGCCAAAAGATGCAAAGAAGATTGCCTTCAGAACACCCATAGGCAATTTTTACTATACAGTAATGCCATTTGGGTTAAAGAATGCGAGTGCAACTTATCAGCGGACAATGACGGCCATATTCCATGACATGATGCACCAGGAGTTAGAAGATTATGTAAATGACATAGTGGTGAAATCAAGAAGGCGAGAAGAGCATGTCCGAGTATTAAGGAAGGTGTTTGAAAGGCGTAGGACTTTCAAACTAAGGATGAACCCTCTCAAATGTGCATTTGGGGTATCCTCTGGAAAATTTTTGGGTTTTCTGGTCCATAGCAGAGGAATAAACGTGGACCCAGCCAAAGCCACAGCCATAACAACCATGAAACCGCTAGCTACGGTTAGAGAATTTAAGAGATTCTTGGGAAAGGTCTCGTATATCAGGAGATTCATCCCTGAATTGGCATCCATTACCTCTACCTTCGGCAAGCTACTCAAGAAAGGGCAAAGCTCTGAAATGGGAAACGCGCAACAGGCGGCCTTTAAGAGGCTGCAGCAGATCATGATGAACCTCCCCACTGTGCAAGTTCCAATTCGCAGGAAGCCACTGTTGCTGTACTTAACCACCAACCAATGTGCTGTGGGCGCACTGATCGCCCAAGAGGATAGGGACGGTAATGAGCAGCCGATTTACTACATCAGCCGTGCCCTGAAAGATACAAAAACTCTTTACCCGAGGGCGGAAAGGGCATGCCTGGCCATTGTGTACGCCTCACAAAGGCTACGTCATTATTTCTTGGCCTACGAGGTATGACTGATGACTAAATCTCATGCCATCAAAGCCTTACTACAACAGCCAATTCTCTCTGGCAGAATATCCCAATGGCTGTTACAATTGTCGCAATATGATCTATGTTGGGATAAGTGTCCTTAAATCTTATTGTAATATGCCATGTGTGATATTTTGTATGACATTATGTGTTAAATGATGTATGACTTAATATTATGATTAATAAAGTTATTTTGTTATTATCTAAAATAATTGTAACATGAATATTCGAACATTATCAAATAGTCCATGAGATGCATAGTATGTGATTTAGTCATAGAAGATATAGATCACAAATTCTTTGTAAACTCAAAATTTTGGTTCGTAGTCGGTGATGAAATTGGGCATTTCATCTGCGAAGACTATAACATATTAACTACGATGAATTGTCTTGATCATGGAAGTGGTGACTTCTAGTTGATATGTTGATATGTTTTAAGAGTTAAGACATATTGAACTGGACCGCTGTGAGATTTATTATTCTCTTAACGACTGTCAATTGAATAATAAATCTCACAACTTGTATTCACATGAACTCTTAATCCTGAGAGAATAATGGACCTGATCATAAAATGTAGGTTACTTTGATATATCAGGAGTGAGATCTAAAGTAACGGTCAAAATCTTAGTATGTTGGGCAGCCACATTTAGTGTTGATGGAACATATATTCTCAAGATGGAATTCATAGTCTCTTAATGGAGATATAAAATATTCCCTTGAAATAAGTTTAATGGGTTCAGTTATTTAGAGAGTTAAGCCTAACTACTTTAGTAAGACTAAAGTATATATTTATGAAATTAGATTTCATAAATATATGATGAATAACTTAAAATGATTAAACCGGGTAATCAAGGATTAAGATGTAGTAATTTACAAAGTGGCAGTCTATATTCATGACTTTGTATTACTACGAATATTTTATGAATGAGTTGCATGTATGATAAAGTCTTGGGATATAATTTATTAATATGGCCTAGAGTACAATTATATTTATATAGTGATATTAAATATAATTAATGGTAACTTTAGACTTGTCAAGAGTTGACAAAAAAGTCTAAGGCCAATTGGAGCTAGTGTCTTATTTGTTCCCTTTTGATCCCACTCCAAGCCACACAGCAAAGCCCAATTGGGAAGGCCCAAAAGGCTAGCCTAATTAGATAATCAGTTATGTGGAGAGAAACATATAGAATTTTATATTAGAATGAAATGGTTTGTATGTTCATATAAGTGAAAGAGAGAGACTCCTTCATAATCTCTCTAAAAAAAACACATAGAACTAATTGAGAGACCACATATCTTGGGCATCAACTGGAATTGGAGTGAAAATTGAAAGTGTTCTCAAGAACTTCTTCTCTTTGGTTTTGAATTTCACCACACCAAGGTACACTCTCTTATTCTTATATTCTGAAATTTACATAGTGCATGTTATTAATTGCGAATGAAGTAGATCCGTTAATTTTCCACTGCGTATGTTTTGTATGTGATACAAACATGTAATTTTCCTTCAATCTAAAGGCAGGAACACCCAAGGCGGTAAAAAGTCAGGCTATAGCAGATCTGTTAGCACAGTTCTTAAGAGAAGAAGAATTCCCGCTGGATGATGAAGTCCTAGGAGAAATAGCCGTGGTAGAAGAAGTCAGAGAACAGTGGGTAATGAAATTCGATGGATTCTCTACCGCCCAATCAGGAGGAGTGGGAGTAGTTTTGTACCATAAAGAGAACGAAGCTGTGACACTATCCTTTAGATTAGAATTCTCGTGCTCAAACAACACGGCAGAGTATGAAGCCTACCTAACTGGGTTAGTCACAGCCCTCGAAATGGAAGTCAAACACTTAAGAGTAATAGGAGACTCGAACCTAGTGGTCTGTCAGACCAAAGGGAGTTTCTCTTTAAAGGAACCCAGCTTGGCCCCATACAGAGCAATGACCCAGAAGATGGAGGAGAAGTTTTCAACCTTCGAGATAGAGCATGCCCCAAGGAATGAAAACCAGTTCGCAGATGCGCTGGCCACATTGGGCTCACAAATAATTTTCGAAGGAAACAGCACTCGGGTAAAGGTTAGTAAGAGGAGACAGCCTATCATTGAAACATTGAAGGAAAGGTTCCAGGAGGAACAGTGTGAAAAGGACTGGCGGAATCCCATAAGAGAAACCTTAATGAAGGAGGGAGAAACTATGGAGTTAAAAGTACTAAAAGACTACGCCCTGGTAAAGGGAGAGCTGTACCGCAGGATGCTAAATGGGTCCTGTCTAGATGCGTAGGGAAAAAGGAAGCCCAGAGAAAGTTAAAAGAAGTACACGATAAGACTTGCGGATTCAGCGAAGAAGTCAATCTCTACCGCAGACTTCAAAGGGCAGGCTTTTATTGGCCAAGTATGGGAAAAGATGCGGATTGAGTCCAAGTCCAATGTGAGGCTTGCCAGCTGGTGACAGATAAAGAAGAAAGCTGTTTGTCAGCGAAGACTAGAGAAAGCCATTCACCTAGTACTTAGCAGAAGGGATCATGCCACAAAAGCACAGTGAGCGATACAAGTTCAAAAGGCTGGCAACACGTTACTTTCTACATAACGGGGTTCTTTTTAAGAAAGGGTATGACAGAGACCCATTGCGATGCCTGGGCCTCGATGAAGAGAAGGACATGCTAAAGGAAGTACACGCGGGAGAATATGGGGAACACCAAGGGAAGAAGAAGTTATACAGATGGCTGCTGCAGATGGGTTATTACTGGCCTACCATGAAGAAAGACACGGCGGAATTCGTAAAAAGGTGTCATAGTTGCCAAGTACAGGCCAACTTAATTCATACCTATCCGCAGAGCTTACACAGCATGGTTACCCCATGACCCTTCCACACTTTGGGGCTTGATCTGGTAGGACAATCAACCCACCATCACATGGCTATATATGGATCCTAGTGGGTACAGAATACTTCACGAAGTGGGCAGAGGCAGTGCTACTCCGCAAAGCCACGAGAGAAGTAGTGGCAAACTTCATCAAGGAGAACATAATTGTGAGATTTGGAGTACCCCACATAATTATTAGCGACAACGGTACACCTTTTGTCAACAATGATGTAAGGAGAATGTTGGAGTTCTATCAAGTCAATCACCACTGCTCATCGCCTACTATCCTCAAGGAAATAGGCAAGCAAAAGCAACAAACAAGATCCTCAGATCCTCATAAAGATTATTAGCAAAATAAGTCAAGAATACACAGACGGATGGGCGACGCACCTGCCAGACGCTCTTTGGGCTTATCAAAATTCATCGAAGTCAGCCACCGGGTTTTAACCCTTTTCTCTAGTCTACGGGACAAAAGTAATGAGCCTAGGGGAAATAAGGACTCTATCATTAAGAGTTATGCAAATGCAGGAAAAGGACAAAGAAAGGGGAGTCTTTGCGGCAGAAAGGTACAAAGACTTAGAATGGCTTGATGAAAGGAGAGAAGAAGCCCAAGAACGTAGCCGTAGATACAGACAAAGAATGACGGATGCCTATGGTAGGATGACCAAGGAGAGAGTGTTCGCAGAAGGGTAACTCGTGTTAAAAGTAGCAGACTATGTCACGCGAGGCATGGCAGGACCATCTAAGTTTGCACCGAAATGGGAAGGGCCCCTTGTAATAAGGGAGGCACATTCAAGTGGTTATTACCGCTTAACTCAGATGGATGGCAAAGACTTGAATGATCCCATCAACGGAAAATGGTTGAAACGGTATTATGCTTAAAGACAAAAGCCATGTAGTTACCCTTTTTTTTTTTCTTTTTCTTTATGTCTTTTCTTTTTTGTTTCCCTCAAGTGACTATGTCACAAGACATGATTGTAACATGCTTTCACGTAATGAAAAAAGAAGTATGAAATATTACAAAAGCATACCATATCATAGTAATAGATGAAAGTAGTAGCAAAGTGTAGTGTCATAATTACAAACCCAAATTATGGCAGTCTCATTAAAAAAAAAAAAGGAAAAGAGAAGAGAAGAAGAAGAAGGAAGAAGTAAAGTCCAGTAGGAAATACAAAAAACAGGCAAACCGAAAGATAAGTAAACTAAGAAGAAGGGAAACTACGTCATTAACGAAGCCCAGAGATAAGAAACTGATCTCCAAAGCGGCTGGACTCACCAATGCTCGAGAGAAGACGCTCACGGCGAGCCTCTAAGTCTGCCACCTTCTTTTTCAGAACCTCAATCCGTGTGTCAATGGCATCAATAGCAGGCTAAACTCTCCTCATGAAAAGGGCTCGGGCAATCTCGCAGAGGTGATCTAGAATAAACTCCACGGCGAAGCCAACACTTACAAGCTCGTAAACTGCAGCTCTCCATTAAAGAATCCTCTCGGAAAAGAGTGTCAAAAAAGTTATGCTCGATATCATTCATCACACTCCTAAGAATTTTCAGGAAATGCTCTATAGCAAAACGGCCCAGACGGAATCCTTGCATAAAGTCACCGTGGCTGCTATAGATTGCCTCCAGGTGAGAAACACAATCCTCAGGGACTCTGAAGCCGTGGAAATCCACATAAGGAGGACCAAAACCCCAAAAATTTGCAAGACCAAGATCATTAACCTCAAGCTAATCGAAGCGGGTAAAGAAGGCCGCAGCCTCACTCACTAGGTCTGTAACCGCGGTAAAACTGCTACCCAACTCAAACTGGGAAGGGGCGGTAGGAAGTGGGCTTGTAAAAAAAAAGGGGGGGGGGGGGGAGAAGGATGTAAGGAACCACGGGCCAAAAAAAAATGAATGAATTCACAAGTAAAAAGGAAGAGAGAGGATAAAAAAAAAAAAGGAAAACCAGGACCTGTGAAAGTAGGGACTGTGAAGGCAACAGGTGCGGCAAGAGGAGTGACAGTGGACACATCGGCTGCAACTCCTGGCTCCTTGGAAGTTTCTGCAAGAATAAATGTGCAAAGTAAAAGGGTGACACCATAATAGTTACATGAACAAAAAAAAAAGGAGAAAAAAGGGGAGGAAAGAAGACTTAATAAGATAAGGAAATACGTACCCGTAGACTTAGCCACGCGTTCAGCACCTTCATCTTCCTCCTCAGAGTCAAAAATCCTCCTTTTCACGGCAGGCTCATCATTAGGATCCTCGAGAACATCCTCGGAGCCCTCAGAAGACAAGTCTATATCGGGCCCCCATGTAGCGGAGCCTGGAATGGAGAAGGGAGTAACTACCAAGGAGGAACCATCCTTCGCCGCTTGAGAGAGAGTTAGGAAAGGATCACTGGTAGAAATAACAAAGGGGGTGGCAGGAGAAACGGCCTCAACCTGAGAAACAGCGGAAGGAATAGTCTCCCCAACCTTCACTAAATGAATACCCTCGCCTATGGATACCGGCTCAGTAGGAGGGGTAGGGACCTCAGCAGTGACTCTTGGTGCAGTGGCAGCAGGAGCGGGCATTGCAAGTATTACTCCAGTCCTACCAAAGAAACCTCCTAAGAGTGTCCCCATGAAGGCAGAAAGCTCCTCAGCTGTGGGACGATATACAGAGAAAGGCTCAGGTTCGTCCTGGGAAACGAATGGAAAAACAAAGGAGTCCATAACTGGTAATGATGCCGAAACAAGGACAAACAAACAATGGTGTATGGCAAAAGAGATATGGGCAAAGGAAAAGGAAAGAGAGGGAAGAGACTCAGGCTCATCAAGTGGTATGGGATGAGTAGCAAATGTATCTTCCTTGTACTTGGACTACAAGGAGAACCAAAGGCAAGGACAAGAAGATGAATCAACAAGTGTATAAAGATTAGCTGCGAGAAGGCAAAGACGAAGAAGGAAAAGCAAAGTTAAAGGCAACATACCCGCCGCTCAGTGGTAGTAGGTGCAGGGGGAGGGAAGGACTTCCTCTTACTACCTCATGTCCTGCTGGAACAGATAGATGGTCGCGGAGTGGTGGACTTGGACTTACTAACAGTAGGACGCGTGCCAGAAGGTACAATACCCGAATAAGCCTCAGAAAGATCACCACCTTTTTTAGCAGACTTGGGTTTGGCAGAACCCTTTTTAGGCACCGGAATGTTCGTCACTTTCACTCTCTTCTTCCAACCTGGAGGATAGTCACCGGCGTGCCAATACCAACCTTTTTTCTCCTCATCCCACTTGAAGATGGCAGACCGATTCTGTTTCTTGGCATAGGCTAACATGGACTTAGAGGGCAAAAGCAGCCGGGGATTGACCGAAATGACTGCACTAAGTCCATCAGGAGGAATAAGGGAGAAACCACGATTGCCCACCAATTCTTGCTCGTACGAAGTCATCACGACCTGCAAATATTCGTGCATGGCAGGAGTGTAAATGCCTTCTCTCAGTGAGCCTAGAATGGTAACTTTAGTGAAATGCTTGCTCCAAAATGCAAAGGCATTATGTCTCAGGATAGGCCGGACAGATGTAAAAGACTCCATGAGAAAAGAGAGATCATCGGGAATGTCTTGATCTAACCCAAATTGTCTTCTTACCCGGTTGGCAGGATAATGCACGAACCTAAGTCCTTCATCAGCTAGATAGGGCAACCACCCAGCATTGGTAGCCGCCAAGTAAGTAATTCCCGTCTCATCAAAATCGGTCAAGGGAGTGATGGTGCCAGCAGTATCAATAAATAGGCCCATGACAGATTCAGTGCATGTATAGCCCACACCTAAATTCCTGTAAGCCCTCCAGGAGAGCCCAACTTCTTTGTCAAAGGATTCAACAACAGAATGATCAATGGGCTTTAAACCAACCCAACGGAAAGCTAGCGGAAAATCAAACTTGAATCTGCTACAAAAATCGGTAATAACTTGCGGACAAGATTGATACTTCTCTTTAGTAAAACGAATGGGCCTACATTTCGCTAGGTGCTTCGCACAGTGTTCATATAACAAGTGCTGCAAAATAGTGCTATGAACAGAGGAGGTGACTATGTGGCAAGAACTTGCCTAACTCTTGTCACTCCACAGGATGTCTAATTGAACATACAAATGTCCCAGAAACATAGGAGCCAGCGGGAAACTTACCCCGGCTGATATTTTGATAGCTAATCGAAAGTATAAAGGCTTTATGACGTAGTGAGGATGGGAGGCGAAGATGAACTTACACAACTAGAAGGCGATGAAGGCCGCACGGCGAGCAGCAGTAGAAATCTTGGCGGTAGAACTGACCCAAAATGATAACTTCACATTACCACTCATCCTCCTCTTCAGTTCGGCCTCAATGGCTTCCTCCTCTGGAGAAAGCTCCAAGGCGTCAGGGTCAACGTCGCCGAGGATGGGTAAGAGCAACTGATCGGCTACATCTTCCAAAGTTACAGTGACCTTGCTGCAGGAAAAGAAGAAAGTGTGGGTGGTGGTGCACCATCTACGGACTAAGTGACGAAGGTCGAAGAGGTCCCTGAAGTTGGATAAACAGCAGGAGGAAATGATGGCCTTCAGTACGCCGGCCCGCTGAAGCAAACCCATGAAGCCCGTGTCTGATAACTCTCTGTCCACCCATTCTCTCCAACCCAAAGCAGTACCTGACCCAAATTCAAAGTGAATGGGCACAGGGAGCAAAATGCCTTAACGAATGATGAGATCGGAGATTCAAGAGGCCAACAGGGCCTAAGAAGTGTCTGTGTTTCGCCGACAAAGAGCGAGCCACACGCGGCCCAGCAGCGGCAGCGTATATTCACCGGGAATCTTCGGGAAGTGAGGATGGACGTCATACCAAAGGTCGATGAAGGGAGCACACTCACCGTCCGAGGTGTGTTGCGTTTCTTCCTCATCAAAATGGTCCAATTCGGAATACAAATCCTCCTCGTCGACAACGTGAGTGGCGGGAGGATCGGAGGCAACCTCTTTTCCCTTATGGCGGGAGGAACTTTGGCCTTTTGCCAGTGTCATGGTACGGGGTTTTGATCGGAGTAAAATGGAGGGGAGTGTCTTAGGAAGAGAAAACGGTGGAGAAAGGGGAGCAGGGAGAATGTTTGTGTTGAAAGGAGAAAGAGCACTTGTGGAAGGATTGCGAAGGAATTTGTCCTTAAATATCAGTGTCATTAATACTGGCGTGAAGGGATGCGATGGGTCAGCCATCGGAAGAGGAATGAAATTAATGAAGCGGTGGCTGTGTATCAAGATAACTACTAAACTGGGAAATTCGAAGAGACAGGACTATTCACAGTAGGAAAAGAAAACGAAAAAAAAAAAGAAAAAAAAAATATATATATATATATATATATGCCTATAAGAACATATATATAAGTCAGGGACCACTGTTCGAAAAAACCCGCGAAGGAAAAGAAGAAGAAAAGACAAAAAGGGTAGGACAGTCTTTCATTCACATATGAACCGCAGGAGCACTTCATATGCTTAGGGGGCTAAATGTTGAGGCTCATTTTTTGGGAGCCCAGTAAGAAGAAGAAGCCCAGCAACATCAGCAGAAAAGAGTTAGAAAGTGGATAGAAAGCCCATTGAGCCTAAGCGACAGGAATAATGGATTATAGGTCCGTAAAACAAATAAATGGACCTTGAAGAAGTAAATGGGCCTGAAAAGGCCCGGAAAGAGAGAAATAGCAAACCATGGGCAACAGATATGGAGAAAAGGTGAGAATGGGCCACGCTTGTTACGGCAAGCCCAAAGTAAAGTAAGTACAAGGCCATAAGAAAATTTATGAGTCCTAAGGATGAAGTGTGGAGTAGTTGGGCCGAGGAAGCCCGATGAATTAGTAAAGGCCTATGGAAAGCACAGAATTAGAAAGGGCCAAAGACGCCTAAAAGAAAGTAAATGGGACATGGGAGCCCGCAGGCAGACATGGCAAGAGGGCCTAGTGGGCTTATCAGGCCATTAGAAAAGAAAACAGACAGCAGGCCCAAAGAGACCCAATGGCCCTAAGTTGATATCGCCACAACATGAATGGTAAAACAATACGGCAGGAAGCAACAGCAAGGCCACAAGGATTAAAACACGGAAAGATGTAAGTGAGCTAAAGCCCACAATCGGGCAAAAGCCCAGACCCTAAACAACAAGTCAATAAAGAAATTAGGGAAACAACCCACGCCACAAGAAGTTAGAGGCGAACGGCAGGATAAGCATACAGACGCTCAAGCCGCGGAAAACGCATGAGTAGCGGGCAGATTTTGGACGGACATGAAAGTGAAGCACGCGCAAGATTCAGATCTCACCAGCCTGTACCCAGCCAATACAAGAAGAGGTAGGTCATGGGTCTGAGGTAAAGGGGGCGTGGTCTGGCGGAGGGGAGAGGAAAAAAACCTATTTTAAGGATCCTGCTCAGGCTACTTTTTGGGAGAGTGTCCTGCTGGGATGACATGCCACCCGAAAAATAGCAAAGCTGAGTTGGAACCGTTAGGTGCATGCCATGAGGGATGGAGAGAGAGAGCACCATACCGTGGCAGGTAAGAATGCCACGACAAGCAAACAAACAAAATATTTTGTCCTCGCCTGGTGATGTGGATTGGCGCGGCCAAGCTGGGCACCTGACCAATCAATAATGGTCGACAAAGACACACACACCAAACAAAGGCAGTTAGGGGGTAGAAAGGTAAAAGTTAAACCACGACAGGCACTACATAAGAACACTCACTATGCACAAGGGAAGGGGGATTGGCCTAAGAGAGAATAATACTAACTAAAAAAAAAAGAAAGAAGAGAAATATTTAGAAAAACAGAGATAAGAAAAAGGGAGAGAACAAGGTGGCAGGCATGCATCAAATAGGTTGTTTCCCTTTCTCCTTCTCAAATCCACGCTCTCTGTTGTCAGTGACTTGGGCACGAGTCATTTAGGACCGCTCCCTCAAAGCCACTAATCTCTCCCCTAGAGAAATTATTCACATTGAGTAAACGTTGTTTCCTTCTTGACTTAGACCCCCTTAACATATTGCAGCAGACCAACAGTATTTCTGATTTTACAAGCTCACCATTATTATTTTCTTCCCTTTGTATTTATTTTTCTTTTTATATTCATCTTTACTGTCATTTCATTGAGATATGTATTCCTTGCAATGCCTCATTATTTAAATATAGCAAACGAATCTCTTTGACATCTACGTTATATTTGTCTGTTGTAATCATCTTAAGTAAATCTGCCAGCCACGAGCACATAATATAAATCACGGTAAAACGGGGCATGGCTTGCGCACAAGCCGGACCAAGGTGAGTTGCAATTGGACCGGCCTCAACTCTTTGATCCAGAATATTTTGGGCCTAGCACGGCAAGAAGAGGTAATCCATCCCAACGTTGCACAAAAAAGCCCACCACACCTACTATATCAAGTTACCATTTTCTCACATTAATAGTATCATCCTCACATTGTATAGTACTAACATCACATGTGACTGTACTTTTGTCACATTTCGTGGTTCTCTTATTTTTTTTCACATTTGATTGTACCATCCTCACATTGTGCGATACCAACATCACATGTGACTGTACTTTTGTCACATTTGATGGTTCCCTTATTTTTTTTTCTCACATTTGATTGTACCATCCTTACATTGTGCAGTACCAACTTTACATGTGACTGTACTTTTGTCACATTTGGTAGTTCTTTTTTTTTTTTTTCACATTTGATGGTATCATCCTCACATTGTGCAATACTAACATCACATGTGACTGAATTTTTGTCACATTTGGTGGTTCCATTATTTTTTTTCTTATATTTGATGATCTCATCCTCACATTATACAGTAATAACATCACATGTGACTGAACTTTTGTCATATTCAGTGGTTCCTTTTTTTTTTTTTTTTTTCTCATATTTGATGGTACCATTCTCACATTGTGCAATACCAACATCACATGTGACTAAATTTTTGCCACATTCATGATCCCTTTATTTTTTCTCACATTTGATGATATCATCCTCACATTGTTTAGTATCAACATTACATGTGACTGTACTTTTGTCATATTGCCTCATTTTTTTTTCTCACGTTTGATAGTACTATCTTCACATTGTGCATTATAAACATCACATATGACTGTACTTTTATTCCTTTTTTTTTTCCCCAGACATTTGATTGTATCATCCTCACATTGTGTAGTACCAACATCACATGTGACTGTACTTTTGCCACATTCGATGGTTCTCTTATTTTTTTTTTTTTCTCACATTTGATTGTATCATCTTTACATTGTGTAGTACCAACATCACATATGACTCTCATAAAAAATAAAAATAAAAATCACATATGATGATACTTTTGTCACATTCGATAGTTCTCTTATTCTTTTTCTCACATTTAATTGTACCATTCTCACATTGTGCAGTACCAACATCACATGTGATTGAACTTTTGTCACATTCAGTGGTTCCCTTTTTTTTTTTCTTACATTTGATGGTACCAACATCACATATGACTATACTTTTGTCACATTCAGTAGTTTCATTATTTTTTTCTCATATTTGATGGTACTATCCTCACATTGTGCAGTATCAACATCACATATGACTATGCTTTTGTCACATTTGATAGTTCCCTTATTTTTTCTCACATTCAATGGTACAATTTTCATATTATGTAATACCAACATCACATGTGACTATATTTTTGTCACATTTGGTGGTTCTCTTATTTATTTTTTTTTCACATTTAATTGTACCATCCTCATATTATACATTGTCAACATCACATGTGACTATACTTTTGTCACATTTGGTGGTTCCCTTATTTTTTTTCTCACATTTAATGGTACCATCCTCACATTATACAATATCAACATCACATGTGACTATACTTTTGTTATATTCGGTAGTTCCCTTATTTTTTTTCTCACATTTGATGGTACCATCCTCACACTGTGTAGTACCAACATTATATGTGACTATACTAATAACGTTATTTGTATTTTTTTGGAAATACGCGTGAGTGAAAAAGTATGTAGAAATACGTGTAATGTTATTTAAACACTGAAAACTGTTGTTCAAAATACACTACCAAACACCTTAATTTCGAGACCATAAAATATTTGAAGCAATAGTAGAGCTCTATGCACATTAAAACCTAAAAAATGACCGTAATGCCCCGAAAATCTAAAAAAGACAATAAAAATGTTATACAACCACTCTATTTGCTTGATTTGAAACCCATTGCGTTTAAAATTAATAGATTTTAAAAAGCCTTAATTTAAAATCCATTGATTTTTTTAATTCCTTATTTGGGTCTTTTTATACAATGAAGGATTTGAAATTCCGTTGTTTGAATCCCTAAAATTGGATTTGGATTTAAGATCAATAAAATAATTTTTCCAATTATTATTTTCTTAAACTTTCTACATTTTACTTTTAGTAACATTTTTTAATAAATACATGAGATAATGAAGAAGCCATTGATAATCCAATTGCCAAGATGATGACTAAAAATTTGTCATCTCAGCCAACTAATTTTTTTTTTTTTTTTTTGCCAACTATTAACAACTAAAATATTCAATATCAACATAAAGAGAGAACCCAAACACATGAGTGTTTTCACAACATTTAAAACTCAAACTAAAAAATTGTTTCAAAGTTCTTAATTGCTAAAAAGTTTTATATCAACAGAGACGATAAAGTATCCAAAATATGTGTTTTTTACACAAAATTCAAAACAAAGAGGCCATTGATACACCAATTGACAAGATAATGACTAAATTCTTCCATCATAGCCAACTAAAAAAATATCTTGCCAACACTTGCCAACTAAATATTTTAGAAAGAAAGAGTACCCAAAATACATGGGTTTTTTTTTTTTTTTTTTCTTTTAATAACATTCAAAATCTCAAACTAAAAAACTGTTTCGAAATGGATCTTTTCTACTATTTTTCTTTGGCAAGGCTCAATTGCATAACTTATTGATAACAAATGTTAACATGTTGTTGTGCAATAGGAGAATTCATCAATTTTCTCCTTCCTCAATCATAACTTCAACTACATCATCCATATATTTTGCACCAACACCAGTAGCTCTATCCCTCCCACACAAGATCTCAATGTCCTTCAATTGTCAATAACTTTGTTTTTATATCACATGCTTTTGTATTTTACTAAGGAGGAAAAAAAAGAGGTAATGAGTTAACTTAAATAAAATAAATTGGACAATAAAACAAAGGAAAGGGGAAAAAATAAAATAAAAAGAGGACATTATGTGACAATTGTATTAGTGATAAACTTATATTTAATAGCTAACAATCTATACCCACAACATGGTAAGCACATCAAAAGACAATAGCAAGCACATCAAAAGACAAGTTCATATATAAGTGTGTGCATAATAGTTTTTCCATTGAATTTACTTGGAGAGACTGGATTTTTTCAATTTTAGTAACAAGATAGCAAGGTGCTAATCCTACCAGTAAACTATTAAATATACCAAATAGCATCATAAAACCATTAAACTGCACTAATTGAATATAGAAGACTACAATGTGATTTGCTCAAGTTTCAAAAAATATTTAAAAGATTCTAGACTATGAAACTTGACTGAATAATGAAAAAGTTAAAACAAAATGAGTAATGCTATTTTCAGTGGGTTTCTCACTTGTAAGATAATCCTCATTCAAGTAAAGTTTTCACTAGGAAATGAATATCATGGGAAAGGAAGGGTAAAAAAGTCTAACAATAACACCCTATGAATTTTAAAATTATAGAAATCAATACATTACATGCAATAGATAGAGTTTGTTAATCCTGCAATCACTTCACAAGGTACAAGTCTGCATAAATGTCCTCAATGTCCTCTCCTGTTGACTTAGAAGTCAATGTGAAAGATATATCAATCCCCGCAATCACTTTGAGTAGGCCTTGTACCACATCAGCCAAGTGAACACTAGTCCCAGAAATGAGCCAAAATTTTTCATTCTTTCACCACTCTTCTAATCCAATACCAGCCCATTTCACCTCAAGGATAGCAAGTGAGATAAGGCATATGGTTATGATAAACACGCAGACCAAGAAGGTCACACTTAGAGTTTGCACAATGAAGTGGCCAGAGAAAGTTAAGAGTGCAGGGAGGAAACAATAGACAATGAGGAGTCCATACCAATATTAAGGTAAGCCATGCATCGGAGAAATTTGAGTTGCCTAGAGTCTAGCTAAGGATTGTTTCTAGAGAAGAAAATCTACCGCTATTAACAAGCTATAGCCAATGCATATAGTACTAAAAATTAACTTTCATTCATTCACAAGTCACAACCATTCACAAAAAATATATATATTCAACCTAATTTCGGTTTGGATAAAAAAATCTAAAACAAAAGCTTAATTGACAAAAGTAAAATTTTCTTGTAAAGAAAATACATGATCGAAGTAGAATAATCATGCACAGCTCAAACAAAACACAAGCAGCCACCTAGCTTAGACAAACAAAATACTTCTGAGAACCTAGTAACCATTGTAAATGGAGAGATATATCAAAGTCATCTCAATCAATAAATCACACAAGCTCACAAAGTCATTTCATCAAACACTTAATTTGCATTTTCAATTAATCTAACATTGAACTCTAGAAACATTAAAAAAAAAAAAAAAAAAAACAACAACAACAACAACAACAACAATTCCTTAACACAAATAAACCAACCCAATTCTCTAAATCTCATATATAACTCCTAAAAAAATTTTTTTTACAACATTGCCATTCCCAAGTCCCAGCTTTACCAATAAATACAAACCCAGATAGACAAATCCAAACTAAACCCACACAACCCAAATACAAACATAAAAACAAGATTAAAACAAAACAAAACAAAATGGAGACAAAGCCACAAACAATAACTCATAGAAATACAAAAATCCATAGACAAACCCATAAAACCCCATTGATAATTTGTGAAATCAGATTTAGTACTAAAGGAAAAGGGAGATACAGAGGTTTAAGAGAATGCGAAGAGTTGAGAGAGACATCTTAAAGTGAAACATAAATTACGTGTAAGTAATCAAATTTGTTTGGTGACTAAGTGTTAGTTAGTACCAAATAGGAGGAAATTCCAAATCAACTTTCTAAACAAAGTTAGCAAACAACACCTTGATCTCCTACAAAAAAAAAAACCCTAAATCAATCGATAAGCACAACTTGGATTAGTAACGGTGAATAAAAATTAAAACGACTTACATATATCTCATGTGTTGATAGTTAAACGACTAAAATTGAAGAACCCAGTTTCTTTGGTGGGTTAGCCATCTGGGTTCTTGTGGACCTTGTGGTTAGTTTGGCCGAGGAAGGAATTGAATAACTCTGTTTCTTCTTTCGTGGGTCATCCATAGGGTTTTGTTTAGTAGCCGCTAGGGGTGTCCACGGGTCGGTCCGGGTCGGGTTTGTGCCCAACCCGAGACCGACCCGACAGAATCCGGTTGAGAAAATCCTGACCCGCCGCCGACCGGTGAGGGAGTCGGATCGCTGCGGTCGGTTTCGCGCCGGAAACACGGTCGGTTCGGTCAGAACCTGTGTATGGTGAAAAATCCGGCCAAAATACTTGATTTCAAGCGAAAATACTCCAAATCCGGCGGAGATCTCTCTAGATCTGGTGAGATATCATTAGATTTGGACGAAATATCACTAGATCTACTTGATAAGTCACCGAAATATGAAAATTTGTTGCCAGAATCTGAAAATTTGAAGTCGGAATCTGGAAATATGAGGCCGGAATCTGGAAAATCTCGCCGGAATCTGGAAAATCTTGCCGGATTCTCGAAAAACTCGCCGGAATCTGGAAATTTCCGCCGGAATCTGGAAATTTTTTGCTTGAGATTCTTAGTACATCGGTCGGATCGGGTTTTCGGGTTTTAGGAAATGGAAAACCGAGACCGACCCGCCGGAGTCGGTTTCTGGACCAGATGACCCGCCGCCGACCGGTGACATGATCATGTCGGCCGGTTTTCGGGTCGGATTCGGTCGGAACCTTCGGGTGGGTCGGGTCATCGGATTGGATGGACAGCCCTAGTAGCCGCTGGGTTTCTTCTGGTTGGTTTGGAAGAGAAGAAGTGAGATGAAATAAGCAAAGAGAAGAGACAGAAGCATAGAAGAACAGCGGCGAAAATGGGCAATTAGCACCATTTTCAGAACTATTTAGTTAGTAGTCACGATTTTCAAACTATATTTTTTACTAGCATCTCGAGTGTAAGAGGCTCAATTTTGGGCTTATAAATCGAGTTTTTGATGCTCGATTTCCATGGTCCGGTGAGTCTGACATGGCATTTAGTCCGACGTGACGAACACATAAAAAATTTAAGCCTAAGTGTACATCTCATTCCCAGAAATACCAAAAAAAAAAAAAAAAAAACAAGAAACCCAGCAGGGAAACACATTCGCTAAAAAGGATGAAGAACTACACAACACCCAGGCTGCGGGGCCGCGCGCGAGCCCAGGCAGCGAGAGCCCAGGAGCCCAGGCAGCGCGAGCCCCGGCTGCGCGCGGGTCTTCCTCTTCCGCTTCATTCCGGAAAGAAATGAAGATCGGAGGAGAAGAAGAGCAGAAAGAGATAGGAAAAAAGAAAAAAAAAAAGAAATGAAGATCGGAGGAGAAGAAGAGCAGATCAAAAAGGTCAGATCGGAGAAAGGTCAGATCGCGCGGCCTGATCTTCTCCTCCGATCAGATCTTCTCGGCCTGATCTTCTCCTCCGATCAGATCTTCTCCTCCGATCAGATCTTCTCCTCCGATCTTCTCCTCTGGCTTGATCTTCTTCTCCACGGGTTGAAAAAGTGTGTTTTTGGGTTTCTTGAAAAAGTTGAAAAACGGGTTGGTTATGTTTTGCCTTAGAAATCGAGTCTTAGAGACTCGATTTTCACGGAAATCGAGTCTTAGAGACTCGATTTTCACGGAAATCGAGTCTTAGAGACTCGATTTTCAAGGGTTCGCCACGTCAGACCAACTGCCACATCAAACTCACCAGGCCATGGAAATCGAGCATCAAAGACTCGATTTATAGGCTCAAAATCGAGTCTTTAAGACTTGAGATGTTAGTAACTTATATAGTTTGTAAAATTAGCCTACTAACTAAATAGTTCTGAAAATAGTGCTAATTGCCCATTTTCGCCAAGAACAACAGCGAGAAGAGGGAAGCGTAGGAGAACAGTGATTTGTTTTTTTGTTTTTGATTTTTTGTTTATATATGTTATCTGTTTTACCGGTTACTAGTATCCACTTAAAATAAATGAATGGTCAAGATCAAAACACAATTGAATTAATGGTTTAGATTTAAGTGAGTACTATAACCATAAAAAATGAAGGTGATACAGTAGAATGACCCTGCTGTACCGCACACACATATACACGCACCAATCGAACTCCCTAATTTTTTTTTTTTTATATTAAAATTCCCTAAATTTTCGATCCTTAAAACTTATAATAATCGCTCAAACTCTCTGTTTCGTAATTCCGTTTGTGAAAATCAAAAATGTCAAAGGCGAAGGCAAAGGCAGAGAAAAAGGCGGTAGGGAGATATGAAGAACTGGGCATGAAGGAGTCTCTGCATAGAATATACCAATACCCAATAGCGTGCAAGGAGCTGAGCTTCATTCTAAGACTCGCTTACAACCTACTTCCCAAAGTTTTGCAATCCCTTATCTTCCAAGACACCCTCACCGCCTTTCGTCTCCTTCCTCAGTATGTCTTCCTATTTCTGTTTAACCACTTGTCAAATTTTGTCAATTCTTCATTTTTCTTATAAATTGTATGTACCCAGTTGGTTTCTCTGATTGATATTCTTGAAAGAAGATTTGGGTTGTTCATGTGATACAAATTTAAGAAAATTTTTAGTTGAATTTCGGCTAATAATAAGTTTGGAATACATTAGATTATGTTGAAACAAAGATTCCATTAAAACTGGGATAAAAATCCTGCAAATTTAGCCTCTTTTTGCTTTTTCCCTTTTATAAGGCAAATTGGATCATTAAAAAAAAAATCATTTTTTAAGCTTGCAGCATCTGGAAGTCTGTTAAGTTTTGATGGAAAAACAGCTTGGTAATGAAAAAGAACGTAGCTTTGCAATTTTGATAGTATAAATTCATGAGATGTTACAGTCTGTTTCAGAATTGTCTAATTTATGTTGGACACAGATTTATTTATTGATTATTTGATAGGAATATTGTTTTATTATTGTGTGTATTGATTTAGGCAATTTACCTAATTACAACATGTTCGCTATGGTGATTTAAAAGCTTTATGTTTCTTTTTTGAGGTGCCAAATCAGACAAATGTTTGACTTATTGGATTTTTCTGGTGTTTCTTTTATAAATATTGCACTGTGATCAAAGTTTGTGCTAAATATGCAATTGCAGGTTTGATGAACGTTTGTCTACAATGAGCAGTTTACTATTTTATAGAGACCTCTATATTAACTTCAAGAAAAAAACCATTTTCTTATTAGTACTTGCAGTTCAATTGTCTGATATAAATATAGTTTCCAAAATGCTCTGCCACCATACAAAGATCTGCCAGGTTTATGAATAATGTCATCTGATAGTTCCAATGTTAAACTTGGCCACTGTAGGTTAAAAATAGACCTGATGCTCTTATATAATCAAGGATTCATTTCTTTATGCTTTATTAGTAAACCTGATATCAAGTGATTGTAATTCAATAAATCTTTCTGTGCACATTTTAAAAGGTTGTAAAGAGGATGTCAATGTAATTATTGCGGTCATCCATCTCATTGTTGTCCATTCTAGTCAAGAACTAGTTTTTATGTCTATTGCCTTAGGTGGAGATAGGTTAGACTGTTTTGCAAACATCATTTGTCCAGCCTTTTGGTTTCACTGTCTTCATGGATCTCTATCTCAGCTGTGATTATCTTTTTGTGTGCTGCTGATCTTATGGATAAAATTGCTGTTGTTATTTGATGGGTGTTTTAATGCTAGAATGCAGACATGCACTGCTGCTTCAGCCGCCCATCTTCTCTATCAGAGTGCAGAGGCTGCATTGCCAAAGCAGAAGAGGAATCTTGCTATTACAGAATTTAAGCATGCAATGGTTGCTCATAAGAGGCGCCAAAAAGCCCGCCAAGAAGAAAGAGGTAATTTTAATTCTGGAAATAGTTTCACATATTTAGCCAACCATAATTTTTTCTGTTTGAAGATTTTGCAATGCTAATCTGCTTTAGTTATATAGAAGGCTTCATTTATTTTTTTATTTTTTTTGGTCTCCAAAAACACAGGTTCTGCCCAACTGCCACTGGATGTTCTCGTGCACATCTTCAGTTTCCTTGATGTGCAATCTGTAGTTTCAGGCGGACTTGTCTGTTGGTAAATGTTTTTGTCTTGGTAGGTTCATGATTTATTCAGCGTATGTCCCACAGCCAGAGCATGTGGACACCCACAACTTGACATGGTGAGATTTCCTCAAATTTGATTTTCCACGCTCAATTAATTCTTTTGGTTGCTTCATGTGAAGGTCTTGGAACATAGCAGCAAGTGATAACCATCTGTGGCAGTTGCAATATGCTTCAGTCTTTGGTGATTCTGAAAATTGGTTGAATATTAAGGAGCATCAGAGTGATAGACTTGTTGAAGATGAGGAGTACAGACATTTGCAGGAGGCCATGACTACGAGAACCAGTATTGACTGGAGAAGGGCCTTTATTAGAGCATACATAGGTATACTGATCCAGTGTCCTTCAATAGATTGGCTGGATTTGTTTTGTCATATATCCTACTATGATATATGTTAAAAGAAAAACCAATATGATATTATATATGTTGAAGGCAAAACCAATATGAATAATCTTACATGTGCATCTTTTTTTATCCTAGTAAAATGATTAGATTCTTAAATTTTCATGTTGCAATTATGACATTTGTGGTATACATAATTCCAATTTGTTCTAAATAATTTCTAGTGCTATAATGAGTTATATGCGTTGTATTTCATGGTCATGCAATGATGTTCAAGGATTTGAACCATATGAGCTATATGAGTTGGGTAGGTGCATACACATATGGGATCTTTCATTTGTTTGCATGTATGTATAGGCGTGTAAATGTAAAAGGTAAAACTGTAATAAATGTTAAGGAATGTAAAAATTTTCTTAGAATCCAAAATATGAAAGACACCATGTTTTGCTGATATGGGGAAGATGTCCAACTTATATTTCAATAGTTTTAATTTTTTTCATCCTCCCACTCTAATTAAGAAAATCCTTAGTGTCTCTTTCTCTCCCTCTCTCTCTCAAGAAAAAATCTTTTAGAAAGTAGACATTATGGGCTTGAATTTGAAGACTCTTGTTGTTCCTACACGGCAACTTTTTAATGCAAATAATCTCTCTTCCATCCTAATCCTCTATATGCTTGGATTACAGGCAATGCATCAAAGAACTTAACATCTAGTAGGGGATACTGTGCATATTGTGGCACTATAGTTTGGCTCAATAACATGAAATGCTCTGATGGACATCAACAAACAACTCCTTACTCACCTCACCAGGTACTTTCTTTATTGAATTATCTTTGTTTCAGGTTTTCAATTCCAGGTGGATTCCATAAAAATCCGTGATCAAATTTCTTCCTGATATTGCATATTATAAGACACTAGCTTTACATATTTAGATATCACACAATTCTCTTAGATATTTTGGAGAGTCATGTAAGTGTTGATGTTATCTATAATAATTTGTGTGATTGTAGTGGTTGACTTGATGTGTAGGAAACATTCCTTGGCTTATTTCAATCAAGTAATGGCATGCCATCCCTTACAAGAAATCTTCCTAGTAGAGCCCGTTGAATCCCTACTGCTATAATCTCCCTTGCACATAATAGCAGAAGTCATCTCTAATTTTTTTTAATACATTAGTATCAGGACAGGTCATTCTACCCTTAAAACTGTTTAATCATTCCACTTTGAAAAGGTTATTTATTGGAAAACAATGGCATCTTATAAATGGGTTACAATAACTGCAACTACAACCAAAGCAACATCGCCTCCTCCTCACCTTGTATTTTATGGACTACTTACCTGCTACTCTCCAGCATTTAATGAATAAACTTCCATTACCTAATGAAGTCTTGCATAGTTTATTTCATTTTAGACTCTTGCATAATTTATTTCATTTTACTTCTTTCTCTATTTTTCTTCCCTCCAGCATTAACTGTAGCATTATCCAAAATTTTAAACTGATCATTGTGTACTCCTTTCTTTTTGATTTTCCAGGTCGCTAAGTATGTATTGAATGATTCTTCAGATTTTAGATGTTCTTCAGATAGTGATAGTGATTCAGATGAAGGGTCAGGTTTTATTTTATGGGCCTATCCAAGAAACATTTTTTTGACTCCAGCAGAAGCTTTCAATTAAGTATCTGAAAAATCAATAGAGAAATACCTGAAAAAATCAACAGAGTCTGATTTGTAAATCTCAAAATTGGACTGAGTGTGATATTGGCGAGAGAAAAGACACGATATCTGGTGCAACTTATTATTAATTTTCACCAATATTTCAATAATCTTTTGCAAGAATCTTGTAGCTTAACTAGTTAGCACCTCATACAAGTTCAAATCCTCCACCTCCCAACTATCGATGTATAAAAAAAAATATTTCAATAATTTTCCTTATAAAAATCTGTAATTTTTAGTTAATTATTTTATATTGAAAAACAGAAATACATTAAGTATAGTGTAGTAATTTGATCATATTATATATGTGTTTACAAATTGAAAATTACATGATATAGTGACTAATATAGATAGGCATGTTTCATGCCTAGTAAAAAATGCAAATATCTTTCAATTATTTTTTTTTACATTCTTAATTGTGTCATTGTGTGTTACTAAATTTTTTTTTTTCCTTTTTGTTGGAGTTGTTTTAATTGTTGCAAATACAATTAAATTTAATCAAAAATACCATATTTCAAACCAAATGTTTCTCACATAAGAAAATATAAATAAATTGTTTCTCGTATAAATTGTACAAAAATAATATTAAATTTTCATTATTCTTGAAATAATTTATATAACAAAATAAACATATTTATTCTAATTATATAGACTAAATACTACTCTTACAATGTCAGTTTCACACACATATACAAAAATTGACAGTTTCACACACATATACAAAAATTGACACAAAAGCCATAAAAAAAATTGTGAATTCATTAAAATTAATCAGAACCGTTTAAATTTTCTAACTCCTTTTAATGACATGTAATATATATATTTTAAATTTATTATTATCATTATTCTAACTAAAAATTATATCTTATATAGAGTTTATAAAAATAATTATATATTTCATTTAATATAAATAATTAATGCACAACTATAGATAATTAAGATATGCACTTACTTTATGTCTAATTCAAGGAAATTTTGTTGAAGTAGAAGCCTAAATAAAGAGAATCGCAATGAATGCGCTACATAGTACAACCTCATGCTTTCTAACATCGAATTTCTGTTTTTATATATACTAGCTTGCAACTCATGCTTAAGCACAGAAATACTTAACAATAAAAATAATAATTAAAAAAAGAAGAAGAATTTTGCCAACATTGTAACCTTCTCTTATTCTTTTCTTTTTTTCATAATGTTTTTTTTTTTTTAAGGAAAACTTCATAATGATATAATGAAATTGTCTGCTTATTAATTTGGATTTTTAAAAAATTGAAATTAATATTTAAAATGAATATATGAGTTATAATATTATAAATATCTTTTGTGCAATTTAAACGTATTTGCTTGCTTGCTCTCTAAATTCTAATTAATAATTTCTTGCTTTAACTACTTTTTCATAAAAAAATGAAGACAAAACTTGTAAAACACTGTACTGAAAAATATTACACTGTAGGAAATGTAGAGTAATGAGCTCAGTTTAGGTTGCAAACTTGCAATGTAATTTTCTATAATTAATACTGGGCATGAGCCACGTACCAGTCTAGACTGAGTTACTAGACACTGCCCAAATCCAAATCTTTCACTCTTTAAGCTAAACATTTTTTTAAGAAAAAAAAAAAAAAAAAAGCTAAACATTTTTAGTAACGTTGATGGCCATGACTTGTTGTACTGAGTTTGTGTCACACTTAAGTTTTTTTTTAATATCAATACAATTTCTACCAATTATAGTTTAAAAAAAAAAAAAGGAAATTGACACGGCCTTTCGATTTTTTTTTTTTGTGGATCTCAGTTTTTTTTTTTTTTCTAATTCTAATTAATTTTTTAGATAGTGAGACGCCTTTCACTTGACTCTTCGATTTTCACAAGTGTTCTTAAATGTATGCAGCGAATTAAGAAATTCAATAGCAAAAGTGACACAAAATTAAGCCACAACTGAAATCCAATGCCTGGATCTAATTAGATTTTTTATCGCATTGATTTCTCCAATGCTGTCAATGTCTCTTGTGTAGCAATCAACAGCTAAAAGGAAACCCACAAGGTTGCTGCCAAACCTGGAGGAGTTCTGTCTTTAAATTGGGTTTCTTCATGCCCTCATCATGGCCAAAATATCAATTACAAATTTCATAATTTGCATATCAAAGTTTCAGTATGTAATATTTAGTCCAAATCTAATTTTCATTTTAATTGTCACATTTCAGATTTTTTTTTTTTTTTTTCTGAATATCAATTGTTTTTGTAGACCGGCATGTAATTTAAAATAGTATTTATAAATAAATATTAAAAAAAATAACGTCTTATTTAACGAGAGGAATTTTTTAACTCAATGAAATAACCTATTTTCCTTTATTAAGAAAACTAGAGTACAAACTACTCTCCCTATTGTACTACCAAATTATAAATAAATAAAGGGATAATTACAGTAAACCCACCTGTGCTATGGTCCGTTTTCACTTTGCCTACCCGTGGTTTAAAACTTTACACTTTGCCCACCTGAGGTGCCTTCCGTTAGGGATCTGTTACCCACCTCTCCCTTTGCCGTTAGAAAAACACATTTTTATGAAAAAACAAACATAACAAAGATCAAAAAGTTAAAATTTTTTATTGCTTAAGAACTTGAGAACAAAACACAAATCATCCCCAATCATTTCTCTCAACTCAGGTGACCCTTTCACCTTTTGCACAATGTAGTGCACATTGTTCATCATAAACAAATGTGCCAATGAAGTATCTTTGTAATGCTTAGACTTTCCCTCTAAATTGAATTGCAAAATCACAATCACCCAATCAAATGCAATGCCAAAGGAGTCTTCCCTTCCAACTCATCAGCAAACTCCATATCTGGAGTTGTCGGATCACTCCCGTATCGGGTTCCGGTCGACGGTTTCGACACGATAAGTTTAATCAAAGTTTGCTTATAATCCGAAATCAAACTTATATAATTCATCACATACCTCGTCAGCGGGTGTATTGTCCCGCCGGGCACCGGAACCCTAGAAGGTTCATGGAGAACCGCGTTTTTGAACTCCGATAAGATCCCCCTCGCCACCTCGGCGAGCCGAGACAGAATCTCCGCCGCTTGAATCCGAATCGACTCGACAGTTTTTGCTTCGAAAACGATATCGATGTCTGGAATCAAAACCATCAAAGCATCGTGTAGGTCCAGAATCTTGAACAGCTTCTCCGGCGATCGGCGGCTGATACTGATCGCTTCGAAGAGATTGAACAGCTGAATCGCCGGACCTTTCACGGTCTCGACGAAGCACGCATCGTCGATATCGGTTCCCAAATTCTCAAAAATTTGCTCGCAGAGCTTCTTCTCGCTCGCGAACAAAACCCTAACGCAAACCTTCGCGGCTCGAATCCACCGTCGAATCTTCGCTTCGAGTTGATCCCACTCCAGCCTCTGCACATCACCGATGCTCAGCTTCTCGATCCCCAGCAGCCGGAAACTCGCGTCCACCGCCGATTTTCGAACGCTGCCGTACACTTGAATACACTCCCGCAAATAACCGGCGGCGATCATCCTCTCCGCGATGCTCCTCAGATCGTAGATCGCATCCGACGGCACCAAATCGATCTTGCGGATACTGCTAGTAGATCGGTAACTCGATCTACTGCTGCCAGCACCATCAGCAACCGAATCTCCACCTTCTCCTTCACCTTCCTCGCGCTCCTCCCGTTGCTGAGCGAGCTTCAAGCTCAAATTCAAATTCAAATTCAAATCCTGGTCGTGCTCGCCATCGTCTTCAAGCTTTTTAGCAAAGAAACACCTCAGAGTAAAGATTAACCCATACAAGTTTGAATAACCCATTGAACAAGAGAATAGCAATACACTGTTGATTTGTGTTTGGTTCTCAAAGAAGTTCTTAAGCAATAAAAAATTTTAACTTTTTGATCTTTGTTATGTTTGTTTTTTCGTAAAAATGTGTTTTTTTAACGGCAAAGGGAGAGGTAGGTAACAGATCCCTAACGGAAGGCACCTTAGGTGGGCAAAGTGTAAAGTTTTAAACCACGGGTAGGCAAAGTAAAAACGGGTCATAGCACAGGTGGGTTTACTGTAATTATCCCATAAATAAATGTAATAGGTAAATTATAATAGTATTAGTGAGCGTTTGGATTGCGTTTATCTGCCCCACGTCTATGTTTGGCGTTTTAAACTGAGGGACCCACGGCTATAGTGCTCTCCAAGATAAACGCCCACGACTTCAAAACAAACGCAGAAATTTTTGGCTGAGCACACCGTTTCAATAAAACTGGGCATGCGTGTACTGTTTCAATAAAATGATTAATTTAATTTCCTTTTCTTTTCATTATTTTTTTTGGAAGAGCTTGTTCTTTGTGTTCTTCATGTTCTTCCCAGAACATGACTATTTATGTTCTTGAAACCCAGCAAACCCATCAAAAAAGAAGATCAAAACAATGAAACCAAAACCAAGACAGAAGCCACCAATCTGAGATTAAACCAATCAAACCCATATGAAAAAAAATCAATACTGATCAATCCATCAAACCCATATGAAACCAAAACCAAATCAAACCCATCAAATCCATATGAAACCAAAACCAAATCAAACCCATCAAATGCAAATCAAACCCATCACCAATCTCAACCTCACCCAGCACCACTGAGTTCCCATATCAAACCCACTACCGATCAACCTATCAAACCTACCGCCGATCAACCCACCCACCACCACCGAGTTCCCAAATCAAGAAACTAAAACATTAGATCTTCATAACACCGAACTCTATGGGAGAAAGAGAGAGGAAGCTCCACCTCGTGCATATCGAAGAGAGAGAGAGAGAGAGAGAGAGAGAGAGAGAGAGAGAGAGAGAATGGTTTAGGTCAAGAGACCATGCTCCCCATCTCTTCTTTCAATTAGTGCTAGGAACTCCTTCACACTAGGCCTCCAAGACCTAGATGACATTTCACTTCTCAATGTCGAAAAAGCTAAAGAACTTTTTTTTTTTTTTTTTATGTTCAAATTTTTATGTGGCTACTAAAAAAAAAAAATGCTACAGTACTTTTAGCTGAAGCTACAGTAGTTTCAGCCCCAAAGAATCAGCTGGCGTTTTAAATTATTTGCTACAGTGTTTTCAGTTTTTAGCAAAAGAAGCGGTATTCAAACAGACCTTAGTGTGAGTTTGGATTGCAATGAAACCCAACCACGTCTATGTTTGCGTTTTAAACATGTGGGTCCTATGCACTGTTCACGGGACCCGTAAATACAGATTTCAGCAAATTTTTTTTTTTTAAATTGGGTCTTATGGTATTATTTACACATTTAAAAATTATTTTGCTACAGTGTTTTCAGTTTTTAATTTTCAGCAATAAGTAATATCTAAACAGACCCTAGTATTAATAATTTGAGAACAAAATTGAATTTTAACACATAAGTTAGGATCCAAATCATATTTTTACCTTTCTTTTTTTTGTATTTCAAAAGAGAAATAAATGGAATACAAGTTTTCTTGGTTTTCTTCCAAAGCTAAATTGTTTTCTTTTCAGGTAAGACAAGATGCTCCCAAACCCACTATAGTACTATATGAGAAGAGAATTATATCGTGATACTCCTCAAGTACTAAATATTTAGTTTAAGTCCCCAATGGAACAAGTATTAGATTTTCCATACTCTTACTACTTCTTTTTTCTTTTTTCTTTTTATCTTTTCTTTTTGAGAAACAAACACACAAAAAAAAAGGGGGAAAGAGTTTCTAACACAAAAGCACGCCACAAACTCTACTAAAAAATCATGGGATTCATTCTTTGTTTCATATTTTTAGTACAATTACATGGTCGAAATCAAATTTTGATGGTGAAAGTTGTAAAATAGGTTGATTTCTTTTTAAGTGTAAACATGATGAAAACAGATTGATATTATTCTTTTTTTTTTATATGATTTGTTTAATACTATTAATTTGGACTTTGGCAACGTTATATTTCACTGCATATCATTCTCCAGCTTAATCATCAGCTCCCCCGGAGGCCCATTGTCTTTTTAGTGATACACTTATTTGGTGGTCTCTGTATAACATCAAAAGCCTTTCTCATGCATTAATAGGATATGAGTACACATTAATAGTATAGCATCATCCAAATTCTTTATTAACATTTTCTTTGAAGTAGTTATTAATTTCAATTCCAAAAATAGGATATGAGTTCAACCCAAAATTTTTTTTTTACCATGGAGAGATGCGCTTCGATGAAAGTTGTGCAAAATGAACTTTCTTGTCTTTAGTTGGATAATTATTAATATACTTATAAAAAAATAATCTACAATAAAATAAATATTTTTAAGTTTAGATTTCCAAATGTAAGCATCCGCATCTCTTATTTAAATTCTACTCTATTTTACCGTCTTAAAAAGTCACTTTATCAATTATATAATATAATTTTACAATACTTCCACATCCCAACTTTTGTTTTTCTATTCTACTCATTAAAATAATATATCTACACATTAAAATATATTTTTTCCTTTTTTGTTTTTTTCCAATTTTCTCCTCCATCTTCCCTTAACCTCTATCACCGGGCCTCCACTGCCCAGTCACCACAACTGCGCCTCCACCATGCCCACCAAGCCTTCACTGCACACCAAAATCCCACCAGAACAAAAACCCAGAAGAACCAAACCTCGCCGTGACCCACGCCGAACCCAGAAGAACCCAAAAACGTAGTGGCGCACAATAACGAAACGGTGCATTGCGAAGTCAAGGACTGGAAGAGAGAGCCGAGGCTTTTTCCGTTGGGGAATTTCGACGGTGCAATGACAATGGGAAGTTCATCGAGATTTCCAATGTATGATAACGATTTCGGGTGGGGCAAACCTTTGGCTATACGGAGCGGCGGAGCTAATAAATTCAACGGTAAGATTTCGGCTTTTCCGAGAAGAGAAGGCAACGGAAGCGCGCCGATCTCCACCAAACCTAGTGACCCATGCCAATCTCCACCAAACCCATCACCAATCTGAGCAACCCAGATACCTGGCCATACCCACTCTTCTTTTAAGCACCGGTCACAGCAAAAAAAAAAAAAAAAAAAAAAACACGACCTGGATCACAATCTACCAGAAAAAATGAACCACTGTGATGTGTGATGTTGATGGTGGGAGGAGGATAGTGTTTGGGTTTGAAGAAAGGAGAGAGCAGATGAGAAAGAGAGAAGGAAGAGAGAGAAAAGAACATAAATAATGCGAGAGAGGAGAGAGAAATTTCAGGGGAAAAAGGAATAATTTTTTTTTTTTTTTAAGAACACTACTACAGTGCAATTCTAAAGGTAAAATTGCACTGTAGCAGTATTGCAAAAAAATTTACAATACTTGGGATTTACAATCCTAGATGCTGAGCATTTTGGGACTTGCATTTGGCATTTACAATCCCCAGTGCTAATGCTCTAATACCCTAACAGATATATAAACTCATGATGCTACTTGCTAGTAAACCATTCTTAAAATCCTTATTATCTCTTAAGAGTATTGTCAAAGAGTCACCAAAAAAAGGCGAATTTTTATTAGAAAAATTTTATTTAATAATCAAAATTGAAAATACCATGGGAAAAGTTATACTTCACTGTCATTCTAGCTAATGTATCTTCTCTTCCTTACATTACCAGTGTCATTATGTGATTGATGTATGTGTACCCCTTATTTTATGTGCCAAATGCCACTACTTCCCAGGTGGGCACTCTAGATCGAGATAAACTTGTGAGCTCTGCCATTGAAATGGAAAAAACTTAAGCTTCTTCATCCTCGGATGTTGAGCAGGTGCTCCTTTTCTATCAACACTCGTCTCTTATCAATTCCATGAGTTACTTTAATGATGTTAAATTTTGACTAAAGAGTATTGTTTTGGTCCATAAAATTTAGGCTTGTTTTTATTATAATCATTTATATTTAAAATTTTGCATTTTAGCTTATCATGCTAGACACTGGTCAAATTACTAACAGCAATAGACGGTATCTGCGGTAGTGTCAATATGAAAACAAGTTCAAACATGAAGGATCAAAATAAAAGTAAACTCAAATTTTAAGGGCTAAAACTATAATTTTGTTTTCAATTATGATAATTTCTCCAGTCTATAGGAAACCCATAAGGGTGCTGCCAAACACACAGGAGATTTGCCTTTAAATTGGGTTTCTTAACTTTCTTCATGCCCTCATCATGGCCAAAATATTTGAGATATGTCACGATACTCCTCGAGTACTAAATATTCCTTGAGTACTAAATATTTAGTTTAATTCTCTAATGAAACATGTATTAGATTTTCCATACTGCAAGTATTCTTTTTGTGTTTCATAATTTTAGTACAATTACATGGTTAAAATTGACGAAAACAGTTTGATATTACTCTTTTCTATTTTTAAGGTTTGTTTAATACTATTTATTTGAACTTGACAACATTATTTACCATTCACTGTAATATCATTCTCCAGCTTAAGCATCAGCCCCCTGGAGGTCCAACAAGTAAGATCTAAAGCTCGAGACTATCTTAGGGAATACGATATTCATCTATACTGTTTCTGTGTGCAGCAGAACAATAGAATATAAACACATTCTAGTGAATAAGAGTCGGAACAACTTGACAAAGCACAGTGATATTCAACTTGGACCTAGTAAGTAGTATCAATATATCTTTAATCCTTCTTCTTTTCTTTTAATGGCCCTTTGGGGATTTTGCTCAAAACCTTCGCATCAAACACTGCATACTGCTTCTTGATCTCAATCATTGCCTTCTCAGCAAAGGAATCGATCTGGTCGTCATATTTCTCATAAAGAACAGGTATTGTGTGCAGCAAGACAAAGACTGTTTCACAAATTTCAAATTGCCAAGACAAATTAATTAAATTACTCTTTGACCAAATACTTTAACAAGTATGGGACAGAGAGAATAGAATTCCTTACCTACGTAGAACAAGGTCAGGAAGTTGCACCAATTCCCAACTATTGAAAGAACCCACAAGCCAGAAATAACCTGATATCCAGATCAGCAAAGAATCATGTTAGTGACATTATCCAAGCATTCATACAAGGTAAGACGTAACAGTAGAATTGTGATCTATGAGCAATGAACTGCGAGGTAGAAATAGTCAGTTCTTTTTGGCATGCATGTTTTGTTCATTCAGATTTCCCACATGCAAGTGTAAATTGAAATGCTTAAAATGCAGAGGCAGTGGCAAATGGTTCTGGCAATAATAGGTCAACAGAAAATGACACTCAATAACATGCAAGCAGGGGAAAAATCAACATACGCTAAGAAAACTCTTCAAATCTCTCCCAGATGCAATATCCCGCAATATGGCCAGTGCATTATTGAGTTCAATTCTCACTGCAGAGACAACCTCAAGGACAAAATTCTCAGGAAGTCCAACCTGTGGGATGTGAGGTGGAGACCTGGTCAATGAACAAACTGATTAAAAGCCACATAAAATTACCTCACAGGCATAGAGAAAAGAAGTATCCATCAGCTTACTTATTAATAAATGTGGATACATTGGACCACAGGAAAAGGACAGCCAGAGAGAGTATTAGGATATGGCAGACCAGAGTGACTAAGTGGTATTCAAGCAACTCAAAGAAAGCCCACAATGCAGTGGCACCACCAAGTACACTCGCAGAGATCTTCTTGTTCCGCCACAAGAAGACATCAGCAGCTGCAACCAAAAAAAAAAAAATGGCATAAGAAAATGATAATAAACACATAAGGAGGGCCAGTAATTGACGGCAGTCCTTTTGCCACGAACTTTTTAAAAGGCATAGTTAAGGGATTAACACATAAAAAAAAACAACGATATGACTAAAAAAAAGGATCCTTTTTCTGGAAACATTTCCAAATTGAAAGCTTTCAAAAATCAATTTCCTGGTCACTGAAATCTGACAGGCTGGCAGGGGAGAAAAACTACTTTTCCTCGCCATAACCCCCAAGTGATGAACTCAACATTACACATCCAAAAATTTATATAAAACACTTCTAGGGACTAGGCTTTAACATGTACTAAAAGTCTGGTCCCTCCTTTCCCATCTCAACCAACTAAGACATAATAAAAACATCAACAATGTCACAAATCTAGGACCCGTTTAATTAAAGGTTCATTTCTTTGTTTTTCTACGTAATCAAAACAACATAAAATTCGAGTAATCACTTAGAAACGGGTTTGGCGAAAGAGGAGGGGGCAAGGCAACTGTTCTAACCAAAATTTGAATGATACAACAGAGTAATAAAAATTATTTAACAAAAAAAAAAAAAAAAAAGGTTCACCACACAAGAAAGAGTTTACCTCGACTGCTGAAATTTTCATGAGTCTTGTGACTTGTTTAAAAAATACACGTGGATGGGTTTATGAGTCGTCACGTAAATGTAATGGATTGAAGGAGATTCCTCCAGACCAATTTGGTCAAAAACTTTGTTCAACAGGATATATCATAGGAAGGAGAATATCTCAGAAACAATTGGTAATACACTCCCTATGGCTATGCACACCAATTGCTTTATTTTCCATTGGCCACAACATAAATGCATGAAATTGAGAGTGCAAAAATAACTAAACAGCAAAGCACCAACAATAATTTTTTTTTTTTTTAAGAAAACACTTTCATATTATCAATCCAAGAATCAGATAAACAAGAAAACACAAAAGAGGATTGGCTTATTAAGTCCATACGTGATGATTACAAGCTAAACAAAACTATAATTCGAAGTCCTCAGATTAAAAACACATTCTCAAAACCAAGTATTAACCTGAATCGCATTCAATCACAATCTAAAAACGCAAACTTTTTTTAGTTCCTCTTCTTTTTTGGCCGCATTTCTTCGCATCAATCAAACACGACACAGATCTATGGCTCTCTGTTTAATTGCCAAGAAAAAACAGAACCAAGCAATCGAAAATTTCATATAAACTAATACCGATTTCTTGCGCTAAATTTCACACATGAAAAAAAGGTTAACCAAGAAAACAAAAACGTAAAATTTCCTACATTTTCTCATCAAACAAACAGATCAAACAGAAAGAGAGAGAGAGAGAGATCGATTACGTTTTCCACCGCCGAGGACTTTGTGGACGGGCTTTTCTCTGCCGAAGAGCCTGTAAACCTTGGCTTTGGCAGAGCCGAAGGGATTGAACTTGTCGTCGGAGTCGGATTCGGACGACGACGACGACGACGAGTCGTGGTGGTCGGGGATCTTTTCAACGATCTTGTCTATCAGCGACTCCGGCTGGCGCGCATGGTCCGCCATGGATCTCCGCAACACCAGAGAGATAGCTCGCGTTTCAGAGAGAAACGAAAAATGGACGAAACGTCCAAAGCTACACAGTCTAATAAAATTTCAGTTTTTCACAGAGAGAAAACAGAAACAGAGAGAGCGAAAGAGAGAGATAAGTGAAATTTTGGGCTGGGCTGTTTATATGGGCACAGGGTGGCAGAGCCTACAGGTTCGGAGACGAACGAGAGGTTCGGATTTCGGAGTGTAACGGTAAACGAGGAGAGAAGGGTGCAGGCGGAGGCAGGATTAGAGAGTAATACAGAGTAGTGAGGAGAAGGGAGAATCTATTGTGACAGTTATTTGCATTCTCTAATTCCATTGTCACCCGTACACGTGGTAGTGATTCTTGTGAATAGTATTTTGGCTCGTTTGTTCGCTTTGTATTTTTTTTAAATGAGAGATTTTGGTATGCATTTTAAATCATGACGATAAGTATTTTTTTAATATTGGTATGCATTTCAAATAAGTATTTTGGTGTGCATTTTTTTAATATGATACTATATTTTTATGGAATTAATTATGCTCTAGGTCATTCCTTTAGCCTAATTAATAATGTTTAGTTAACAAGGTGGCGCCACCTTAAGGCCAGGGACCACCCTAACCTGAGTTTATAATAATAATAATAATAATAATTTATAAAAATTTATTTGTCTACCTTTCAAAAAAAAAATTAAAAACACCCTCAGTTTTTTTAATGCCAATAAAATTAAATTTTACCCTATAATTTGTTCTACATTTAGTAGATGAATGATTGCTTAGTTGTGTACATTGAAAAAGATGTAGTTTGTAGCATTGATAATAAGACTATTATGCAACAATTTCAAAATATAAAAACTCGTAAAAGGCAATTGTAAATTTTATATATTTGCGTGTTTTTTTTATTGTTGTTATCAATATATGAATTTTTCTTTTTATTAGATTGTATAATTTATGCTTCTTAAGAAACACTCTGAAAAAAATTCCTAAAACTGCCATTGTCAGGTAAGTCACAAATATTAATCTATTAAGAAGATCACTATGCTACATTGTTTAGTCGGCAAGAGTATCGTAATTATTTTTTTTTCTCTATAGTTAAGAATAGATGATTTGAATATTGGTTCCCCTCGTAAAAAGGAGTAATCTTTGAACTCTAAGGCTCTTTGCAAAAAAAGTATTATCATTGAGATAATATATATGTCATATTGAATGGATTTATTTTATGAAAAAGAATATTTTAATACAAACTATATTAAAATTAAAATTGTCAATGTACTAGAATAGAAATTCTAATTTTAGCAATTTTTATCTATACAGAAAAGATGTCATAAAAACAACATTCAATGATTCATGAGGTTCGTTTAATCTAGACAATTTGCTTACCTTAATGATGAAACACTTAACTATCACGCACCATTGGTATGATAGTCATTCTACAAGAATAAGTAGTTGTGTGGTGCGGGATGCGGGATGCGAGATGCGGGGTGTAAGAACCAGGGTTCAAGTCTCTAAAAGAGAATTTCACACACATATACACTTAGATTTAGGCTAGATTAAAATTTTTATTTTATATAAAAAAATGATAAAACACTTAAAAAACAATATTCATCAGTTATAATAGCATTCAATAATTATTTTAAAGCAGTCAATGAGACATAAGTTGTTTTAAAACTAGACAATTAACATACTATTAATGAAAAAACACTTAAAAATATAAAAAAGAAATTTACCATATTCATCATAGTCATAAAAATTTGCATTCAATAATTATAAAAATAAAAATTACCATTCAATGAGGCATACATTTTTTTTTCTAGAATATAGAGGGTTTAGCCTTTAATCTTTTTAAGGGTTCAAATAATAAATAATAATCCAGTGACAATGTCAAGATTGAAATGCCACCCCTTATCCCTATCATCTATAAAGGAGAAAAAAATTAATCCTTTTAGAAGCTCCTCTTTTAAATATATGATTATCATGATTTTGCTAAGCCTTTTTTTTTTTTAATTGGCTTATTCACGTTAAAAAAACAATTGGACAATAAAATCAACCCAACGATAGATAAGACCAAAATTTGTGCTATATATACACATTCTTCAATTTTAGTAAATATCCTCATGCTATTTTCAATGAAATATATGGAGCATGCATCCATAAATTTAAAAAAAAAAAAAAAAATTAGAATAAAGTAAATAAGAATTAATGAGAATTCACCAAAAAGTGGTATACCTATGACAAGGGATGCTGTTACGTTAAATTTTTTTGTTGCATGGCTCGAGGCCAAACTGGTATTGGATTTGACGGCGTTTACGAGACTCAAGAAGTAGGAGAGAGATAGTCGTTTATTTTATACGTTGATGCAATCTGCGCCGTCAACTAATACTAGTAACAGAGGGTGTTAGTACACGTGGCGCAATTATGGAGCTTTAACAACGACGGTGCAGGTACGCATTAGAATGATTACACAGAGAGGTTGACACATGGTACTCTTTTGGGCCCAAGGGCCTTCAATTATGGCCGACATTTCACATTTTCGCATTGGTGGCCCCAACCCAAAATAATAATAATAATAATAATAATAATAATAATAGTTCCTAGATATTTTGAAATGAAAATGGTGCTTTTAAAGCATTGGTTAACAATTTATTTTGAAAAAGTTTTTGTGGGGTCACGTTTTGTTCGTCCTCGGCAAGGCTCTTTGAATACCAAAATACGATAGTACATTACTTCCTTCGCTTCACAGCTTATAAGATTGAAAGTGAGGGAAGCTCTCTTCGATGTGGGACACTTTGAGCCTTCTCGGCACTGCGCTCAGAGTTTTGCCGAGGATGAACAAAACGTGGCCCCACAGTTTTGACATCACTTTTATGAAAAATAAAAAAAATTGTTAAAATATTAATTATTTTTTTCTTTCCCCATAAAATTTTTCTTCAACTAAACTGTTAACTAATACTTTAAGACCTCATTTGGGAGGAAGGAATTAAATGGAATAGAATAGAAAATAATGAAAAGAAAAATTTTAGAATATTCTTCCATTCTCTTATTTGAGAGTTAAAGTGGGAGGGAATGGAATGTGTAGGAGGGAAACACTCATTCCTCTCTATTTCTTTAAAACCTCAAATTTTCATTTCCCTTGAATTGAGAGGAATGAAAGGGAATAAAATTAGATTTAATGAATTTTTTTACTAAAACTCCCAAAATACCTTTATATATTCAACTTTTTATTTTAAAATAGGGGTCCAATAGTAATATTGTCATAAAATGATTTCATTTCATTTCCTTCATGTTACTTTCAAACAAGATTACTTACATTTCATTCATTTCTATTCCTTTATTTTAAAACATCTAATTAAGGTTACTTAATTCCATTTTATTCCATTCTTTTCCATTTTTTTTTTCTCTTACTTAAATACATTTCATTTATTTATATTTCCTTATGATCATTCCATTTCATTTCATTCCATTTCATGCTAAGAGCACTCGTTAGCATGAACCTTGAAAATTTAATTACTTTCACACCATGGGACAATGGATTGAGGGGTACGCTAGATCTATGGGACGTTTGAGCATAAATGCATAATAATGTATATGCTATATTTTGGCTATAATAAAACAAAGGTCCTTGTTGTGCAAAAATTATATCTTGTACACAGCATATATGCTTGGTATATCTTGTACACATCATATATGCTGGGTACACCATATACTAGTTTCTTGTTTTGACTCATGGCATCAAGAAGCAAATAGAAAACTTATGAAAAATTCTTGAAATAAATGGTATCATTAGTTATGTTATATTTTTGTAAGAAGTTATACAAGACGGATCGGGTCAATCCATTCCCAACCCACAAGATTTGAATTCCAAAAAAAAAAATAAAAAAATAAAAAACTCACTTCTTCTCCTCTTACTATCCTATTGAGACAGCTAAAACTCGTTCTATTTAGGTTGAGTCCAATATCTACCTATAAATGGGTTTTTGTCATCCCTAATCTTTTTCTTTTGCTTTAAATATGTAGAATAGGACCCTTTCATCATATGTGTATGGACAAGAGAAATTCACCAAAAAGAGAAATTTGAAAGTAATTGACAACCTTTAAATTTTGTGGACACTAATCTAGCTCACCCAAAAAAAAGAAAAGAAAAAAAAGAAATGAACTAGAAAAATGTAACAAACCAATGGGAAAGGTGACGCAAAAACAACATTATGTGATTAGGCATCTAATGTTACAATGTGGAAGAAATTGAAAGATTTTTATTATGAACTCCCCAGCCATTTGCACGTGAAAGACCAAAGTACACATCCAAATGAGCCACATCAGGATTTATTTTATGGGAGCAAACTAGTAGTAAAATTCCATTAGTATATTTCCCTAGCCTGCTATTAACTATTGAAGAATAAGTTTGTCCTTCAAGGCTTCAAGAGATTCTGATTTCAGACTAACAAAGTATTTTAATATGTTGTTGTCATAATCAAGGAGAGCTAGACAATAAAGGAATCAAAATCAGAACCCTGAAACTTAAAATGCTGAACAATTGGATCATATGCAAAATAACAAACTAGGAGTTTTGAAACGAGGGTGCTAACTTTGTTGCTATTGTCGCTTGTGAACGTGTAGGATTCTGTCTGTGTTTTATACAAAGATAAAAGCTAAGTAACAAAACCAAGTAAATTATTATTATTTTTTTAAGTTTCAATAATTAAAGCATATTTAATAACTAATAACCAAAGAGCTCTCTTGTTAATGAAATTTGGGGATATAGATAGGATTAATTCTCTCATGCGCCTAGCGCATGAGATACCACCTCATTCAGATAGCCCTAAACTACATTGTCAGCAATGACAAAAAGAGGAAAAGAAAATGACCCTTATAGCCTATAGAAATTGGAATGGTAGCCCAGGCAGCCATAGGAAATAGAATGCTAACCATACCAGAGAAACTACAAGTTCAAAAGGAAAATTTGTTAAAGGAGGTACGTTCCAAACACAACACAATTCTTCGGGGTCATGTTGTTATAGGAGGAAAAAGAAGGAGGAGAAGTAGCCAATTCGATTCATATCATTTGAGATTTGGGATTAGGGAAAACGTTAAAGGTACTGTTAATTTTATTACGAAAGTGTCAAAAAACAAAAAAAAAAAAACTAACACGATGATATATGTAATTGATGTCACAACAACAACATAATAAATAACTTAATTATTATTTTCATTTTGTATTTAAAAGTTGACACATCACTGTATGCAACTCAAATAAAATGATTGAATGGAATGCTTCCTAGCTATCATAGGTGCTAGTTCATACACACTTTGCAGGTTGCAGCAAAAAAAGGATAAACGTACATCACAAAATATGTTAGCATACAGGAATTACAATAGAAGGAAGATAAGATTAGAGGCCCAATAACAAGCTATCAATAGCTGTGAATCACTTCATTGTGAAATTGGCTATGAATATATAAGAGCAACAAGAAGGAAACTAGGCAATGCAACTGATAATGATCATAAAAACCCCGTATTCAAAAACCATTGGTTAACAAGAAAATTACCTCTGTTACAAACAAGCAGACAAAAAAAGTTACCACTTCGAACAAGAATTTATCCAAGATTTATAAGCATCAACATGACTAAAATATTTTATTGAAATTTGAATGATGCAAATACCAAAGAAGTTATAGTTGAATTACCTGGATTAGTTTCTGATGGAATTGATGAGCAGTACTGCTGGACATGCCTGCGAGGAAAGCTTTGCTTAGAAACCACTTTACTTCCAACAACGAAAAAGGGGCTTTATGAGTTATATCATTGAAAATCATTTCAAACACATACTTATTCTGAGGTATATCCCTTGGCTGTGTAACCAGAACAATGGAACCTCTGGGAGAATATGCTTTGGATGCATCCAAACAGCCAATGTCTAGTGGTTGCTACCTAATAATGCATTTGCCATTTGTTGCTGTTGCCATATAATGAGTGTGACCACAAATTTCACAATATTTTTCATGATTATTAAAGTGATAAATTATAATTTTTTTATTAAATAAATTATGTTAGTAGTGATTCTAATAAAAATGATATAACATTAATCACAATATGGTACCTCAATTAATTCAATACAAAAAATTGTGAAATTTATTTTATTGTGTGTGACATTGTTATTTGCCATATGTGATTTGCATAATTGTATATAAGGATTTGAGGGTCTGTTAGATTTTGAGGGAGAGCAGAGGGACAAGTGGCCAAAACATGCTAAAATTTAGTAGTCATCTTTCATTCTTTGCTTCTCTACTCCCTTCGTCTCTCCCCAAACACAAGAGAAACTCTAAAACTTATTTTGGGCCTAGGAGTTGCTTTCCTTAGCTTACAGATCCACTACTTATTTTGGGCCTTAGATTAGAGTTCACAATACGGAGGGATAAAATATTAAAATCCATAAATAATTGGAAACTGATATTGGATTGTTGGTGAACCTTTGTTGAAATGGGCCTAGTAACCAGGGTACTAAAGAGTAAAGAGACACTGTCGGCCCAAAAATTGAAAAAAAAAAAAAAAATTAGAAAGGATGTAACCACTTGCAAGCAAAAGGGATTGACTTCTCATATTTTTTTACTTAGGCAAATGTTCTGCTGAGTGCCGATATAACCATACACTTTGTCACAACTTGATAACATGTGTTAGACATGTCACTTTTTTTCACTAAGCACACTCACAACTCACACATGTTAAGATTGTGGCAAGAATTATGGCACAAAAGTTGCGTCCATAAATTTTCTTAGCTCCATTTACATGTAAATGGGGGGTCATTGGCCCATGACTGTTCCAAAGGATATTGTAAAAATGGTTCTCCACAGGACAAAAATAATAAGGGAAGAAATGGTACTATTAATGAGAAATGATGAGCGGGATAAAATTCAAAAATTACAGAGTTAAACTAACATAAATCAAACATCTTACATGGCCCCCCGATAAAGTGAAACATTTTTCAAACTTTTTGTTTTGCATTGCACCAATTAAGTTTAACAAAAATCCTACTGTCTACCAATTTTGAGTGAGCTAGGATATTCTTATTCTCTCATGGGATGTTTGATTCGCGTGATGTTATGTTACACCGTAATATTATATTATTGTAATCTTATATTAATGTAATCTCAATATAAAAATACAATATTACATTGTTTAAGAAGATAATGAAATTAAAGTGATGTGATATATTTTGTAATTTTAAATTATAATAATATTAGAAAAAACAAAATAAACTAAAAATCTTAATATCACATTATCATAATGTGTATCACAGCGAACCAAACACCTAGTGCTAATAATGACAACAATATCAGCAAAAACCACTATTGTTATTTATTTTTTGCAAGTAATCTATACGATAGATCTAGATTAAATTGGCTTTGGGCAATTGCACAATTATTATGATTGATTGAATTCAAAGGAAAATTTTGAGGATTTCTGATTAGAGTGGAAGGTTCCTCAGTACAGTAAAAAGCCACACTCTTTTCTTTTCCCATTCATATGCCAAGATCTCAGTGATTAACCACTGCTCAGCAATTAGCCTTTTATTAAACACTAAAATACTATGATTCCAAACCTAAAGACCCCTCCATTCATAGAATTCATTGAGGAATAATTTGACTAGCCAACCAATTGTGAATTTCTTGAAGGGACAGAAAGAGGAACACCCAACAACCAAAGCCATAAGAAACACAAAAAGGTCAGTAGGCTCTTGAGTGGAAAGAGGAAATTTTAGACAGAGACTAGTTTCATACACCTGAGATGACAACAAGAAAAAATTGGAAATGATGATGGTGGGGAAATGGGAATACAATTCTCCTTTGGTAGAAAAAAAAAATCTAAAGTTTGGGTACAGAATCTTACAAAACATGATTCCATGGGATCAAAATTCAACTTTAAAGTATCACTTCTAGTTCCTTATTGATTGTATAAGTTGAAAACGAAAAGAATTGTAGTAGTATGTACCAAGGTAAAAGATTTACTAGAGTCAGCTAGGGATTTTTCTACCGACCAAGAACCATTAAAATGGGAGTCAGGTTAAGCATGAGTAGGTAGCATAGTCGAATCGTGCAGGCCACTAAGGAAACTAATCCCTATTTTTTTCTAAGATTATTTATTTATTTAAAAAATTGACTAGTTACACAAGTATTTTAAGGGCTTTAAATCTAGAAGTTCATATAGGATAATGTTTTTCTTTAAACCATTTTGAAAAATTCTTGTCCAAGTTCCAACTCATTATTTGATTATTCAAATACTTACAACATATATTTTTTGATCACATGACTCAAATATTTAAGACTAAATTATATTTTTAACCCTTTAAAGTTTGGAGTTGTTTTTATTTTCTTCCTTTAAAAGTTTCAAAATTTTGCATTTTAACCCTTAATGTTTGATTTTGTTTTCATATTATTCATACCGTCCATTATTGTTAATAATTTAATTACTAAGTGTCCTTCATGTGTAACTATTTTATGAAATCCTAGCTCTAAAATATTATGAAATGCAGGAATTTCATTGTTGTAGGGAGAAAATCATATTATGGCAGTTAGATTATTAAAAAAAAAAAAAAAAGATGATAGGGTCTATAAGAGCGAACCAGCTAAGCCCTATAATAATAGGTTGATTGAATATAACGGCCTAATACAATTAATTTGTTAGAGAAAGAGTTTGTAAGGTCAACCTTGGTTTGCTTATATAGTTTAGCTGCTGAATTAATGAAGGAAAAACATCAAGTGATTCTTAAAAAGAGGCCGAGTTTGGGATTAACACTTCCTCAGGTAAGGCTGAGAAGGAATTGGTCATATAATATTCAGTCTCGGTTACAGGATAATGTTGCATAGAGTATGTTTTTCTTTTCTCTTTTTCGTTCCTCTTTTAAGAGAGGTTTCCTTTCTTTATATAGCTAACTGAATTGCATCTTAGCCTTCCTCTTGTACAGTCAGGGACCTTCCTTGGGATGCTTGTCCCATCAAGGTTTTTCTGAAGGTGGTAGAATGTGTTGCAAGCTGTGAAAGCATTGTTCAAGGGTCATTCTTCCATTAATGTGGCTAGCTAAATTGGTGCATTGCATTAAATGCAGAGGTGATGGTTACTTTATATGGATATTTCTCTTCTTCTTTGCTTGCATGTCTCTACCATCTTCTTTGGTATTCTGTTTTCTGGTGCAAGTGGCCTGCCTTACGCCTCCCGAGGAGCGCTCGCTCCTTGGCCTAACCCTCGGGCGGTCAACCTCTTCATCCTTTATTCTCCTGTTCTCATTTACATGTTGGTTCAAAACTAATGTGGGGATGGGTCTTCTACCTCCTTAGACTAGGCCCACAGGCTATATTCTATACTCGGATCTTACCCCTCCCATAGGGTCAATATGAAAATGAAAATGAAATTAAAAAAAAAAATGGAGAATCAAAATGAAAATTGTGAATCCATTTCCTTAAGACCTTTCTCAGATCTATAGGGAGGAGTTACTTCAAGTCAATACTCAGATGATAGTCACAAGTGAGACAATATAGCTATTGAGGAATAAGGTGTTTCATGATAGAACTAAAACAATATATTTTCACCTCTCCTAATGTTTGAGATGCTTTTTTTGATACAAGATAGAAATTCTATTCTAGTCTAATCTAAGTATATACGTGTGTGAAGCTCTTTCTTGGAAATTTGAACTGTCATGACTCAAATCCATGGAACATGAATTTAGATGCATGACTAACCTGCTGAACTTATATAACTCAATAAACATAATTGATCCAAAATAAATTAAAACTCTAAAGAAACAATTACTCTTAAAAACCTTTTACAAAAATCTAAACTCCACAAATTGAAAATAATCTCCACTGTATAAAACATGAATTACAAAATAAAGATAACTAAAATTCTATAAGTCTTCAAGTAATTTTGAAATCGCCTACAACTTCCACGCTCTACCTTGCACCTTACAAAGCAAAGGTCCTATATCCCCAACTACACTTTAATCTGAAAATATTAATTGATGGGGTGAGCCACACATCTAGTAAGTAATTATACAGAATACATAATGGAATAGAGTCAAGCAAAGCACGAGTTTGATTTCACAATTTCACTCAAAATATCACATATAGTTTTCCAAACATCTAATGAACCGCTTAATATAAATATAATCAAATCTTAAAGTCATTCGAAAACATATACAGATCAACACATATTCTCACATACAATCCTATGAGTGGATTTACACATATATCTTATCAATTCTAAAAACACTCATTTTTGAGTCATATATCACAAAACAACATATATACAAAATAGAATAATTTTCTTAATATTAACAATGATTCCAGATATAGAAATATATTGAATATCACAATATTGAATTGAGACAAAATCGAAGGATGCTTGACTCTCTTAGGGAACAAGTAGGAACCGAGGAATTATATAAATATTTTACAATTCTTAAGTAAATCTGAAAATTCAATTTGCTAAAAGAATCATTTTAAATACCATTTGGAGAACAGGAATATAACTTTGAAATCACTTGGTTTTAACAAATTTAAAGAAAAATAACCTTTTTAGAAAACCTACTTTGAAACTCAATTATTTTATGAAAATAGTTTAGTTTAGAACTCATCTTTTAAATGAGATTTGGACGTTCAAAACATTATTTAGAATTCAAAGTTTCCCTTTAAAACCTTATTTAAAAGTCAAAATTTCTCTTTCAATAGTGTAAAAATGCTTTTTGATAAACCTTTAAAAATGTAAGTTTAAAAATATAACTTTTGAAAACCTTTAACTTCTAAGAACCTAAAGAATAAAACTTGTGCATATTATGCATAATTACTTACAGCACTTGAATTAATCTAAAAGTCCAGCTGAAACACCCTCCAAATAATCTCAAATACTCTTAAATAGAACTTATAATCAATCACAGAAATATATTTAATATCTTCTACAAAATATAAAGCTTATAGAATTATACAAATGAACTCACTAGGATTATATTTTGCTGAACTAATAACACTTTCAACACTAAATTAATGTTTCTCTAACCAATGACGTTTTAACCAATAATATTTTCTTGTATCAATCAAAACTCATATTGCCATGAGGAAGGCAGTAACCAAAATATCATTGACTTAGGATTTAATATAAAACCCCAATGAAAATGTAAGAGCCATATACCTTAATAGAGATTTGTAATCCATGGCTTGTTCTAAAGACACACAGTGGCTAACCTAGGATTTAATTATATAACTCAGATGAAAAACGTGAGGCCATATTCGTTAATAATACTTTGATCCATGACTTTGTTCATGGGTACACATGGTTGCAAAATCATTAACTTCAAATATATAATATATGTACACATCTGTAGGAAGGCATATGCCATAACCATAGATCCTTGAAATCGTGGCTCAAATCTAGGATTATATATATTCATATCCCAACGAAACATTAAAGGCTTAAAGCCATCCTAACATTAAGCCATCCTATAAAACACACACACACACACACACATATATATATATGTTAACAACAATTGAAATTTTCCAACCGTGTTCTTGAATTAGGAATTGAAATTTTATGAATTTGTTCAAGAACCCACATACTGGGCAGCGGGCAATCCAAGGTTTAATAGTGTAAACCACAATTCTAGGAATAAAAAAAAGCCCTTTTTTTTTAACAATTTACACATCACTAAAGTTTTCCATGATAAAATTCTAACTCCTTAATTCTTTGTTTCTAACAGTGAGAAATCATACCTTGAAAAATTTGATTGCCTCTTCACTTGTGTGTACTTTAAACTCCAAGGAAAAACCTCTTAGCCTCTTTGATAAAACCATTTCTATGAAAATCCTAATTATTTCTTCCTTTACCCTATAGTTTGTATTAGAGATGTAGGCTTAGTGAGGTAGCGGGCTGCAATTACTAATAAAAAGAATACTTACAGTCCATCAATTATATTTAAAAGAAAATTTAATAATAACCTCAAATAAAGTATGTGGGGTATTACATGAACCCCGACCCTTCTCCCCCCCCCCCCCCAACACCCCACAAGCACTTATACTTGTGGAGTGACCATTGCATTAAGGGTGTGCGGTGGTAAAGATTTTGTATATGTTTTAATGCATCTTTTAATGAAACTTTGGTTTTTTAGCCAAAAAGGAAAAAAAAATCATTACAAGTCTTTTTTTTTTTAATTGGAAAGTGAAGAAAAAATTTTAATTTATATAATTCATGAAGAGTAAAATGTGGAAATAACTTATACTACCTTCATCCATTAGGTACAACATCTTATAAAAGTCTTAGCTAGATTTGAAGATATTGATGCAGTTTAGGACCACACTAGCCATTTATGCATGCCCCAACTTTTTTATAAATAGTATATTGTAGTTGTAGGGTCAATAGGTCAATAGTTCGCTGTCCTTGTACATGTTGGGCCTAGAGCCTTAATCCGATGGGCCAAGACGTCTTTATCCCTGTGCATGTTGGGCCTAGAGCCCAAGTTGAGGACTAAGGTTGGTTCGAGAACGATCCAGCTTAACCTAGAAAGTCTGTGATGAAAGGTGAAGGGGTTAAGTGAGAACTTAATGACCCTGGAAGTTGTGCCGATGATAAATGTCACATCGGATTACTAAAGCCAAGATGAGTCTTGGAGTTTACCGTTCAGGAAAACACCCCAGAAGATTTTGTCGGATTGGGCAAGTATTGCAGAAGCATGTGCCAAGAAAAGATCCCAAAAATATCAAGGAAGAAGGCTGCCACCCCTGCATTGAATGTTCTGCAGCTAATCCTCTGGCCGCATTTATGTGAAGAAGACCTCTGAACAGTGATTTCCAGCCTTCCAGCCATTACTGAAGGACTTCTGGAAAAGTTGGGATGAGACAAGTATCAACAAGAGTCATCCAATGTGCACGTGGAGGGCTAAGTGAAGGAGAAGAGGGAATATAAAAGGAAGGAAGATCTAACAGAGAAGGGGATCAGGAAAAAAAGAAAAAAGAAACACTATAGACACAAAGAACAAATCTTGTATTTTTAGAACAAATATTGTATTTTTAGAACAAATATATATCAAATTGATCTCCTCAAACATATGCCGAGGACCATTTCTTGAAGTTGAACTCTTCTATTTCATTCTCATTACGATCTAAGCCCACCTTATTGATTGTTTAATCTAAGCTAGCCCATTTTTCTTTATTCACTTTCTACAAATTCATTAATTTTTGGGCCTTTTGGACTAATCCGTCCACTATTGGGCCGGTGGTCCAAATTTGAGTCCTTACAAAAGTTGACCAAGTATAAAGAATCAAGGTTTTCAGACCCGGACCGTTCATTGAACCGTAAAAGAGAGAGGTTCAAGGTTTTTGAGGTCCGACCGAGGTCGAACCGGGGTTGAACCGTGATGACGTCATAATTAATTTAATAATTATTTAAATATAAATAAATATATTAAATTTGTAAATATTAGCAAAATTTACTAAAAATATCTTTAAAATTGAAACAAAATACATAAAATAGTACATTATAAGGTTAATAAAAAATAGTACAACATAAATAAGCATAAAAAGAAATTTTTATAATAATCCTTTAAGATAAATCATTTCAATTAACTAAAAATGACTTTTAAAATAAATTCATAAATTGCATAGGTATTATTTTTAAATAAAAAGTTAATTTAGTAATATTTAATATGTTGAGAAAGATGACATAAAAGTTTAGAAACTATAAATCATGTAAATTTAATATAAATTTAATAATATTGCATATTAGTTCACAAGAGGAGCACTTGGTCTGTTGGTCAAGGCTTCAGTCTTACTATTAATGTGTGAGAGCTCCAGTTCTACCCCTGCCAGCCGCATTTTTCAGAATTTTTCTCTATTCCATGACCGGTTGAACCGGTTTACGGTTCGGCCGGTTTTCCCGGTTCAACCCCGGTTCGTCCGGTTCCCTCACAAAGCACCAATACCCGGTTCTGGGGCCTTAAAAAACCGGAATGCCCTCCGGTTCCCGGTTTTCCCGGTCGGACCGCCCGGTCCGGTCCGGGTTTCTAAACAGTGTAAAGAATTGCTGCCTCGCCAACTAAATAGGAAGCTCTGAAAAGAGTATTGAGTGGGAATTGAAGTGTAGTTTTAGGACATCAATTTATGGGTTGTGCAGAAATTTGTGACTTGAGGGAGATAAAAGAAAGGAGAAAAATATAAGAGTCTATGTGGTTTGGTCTTGCAACTTACATTCATGTTATAAAAATTTAAAGGCCTACATTTTTCATATTTTTTATTTGATGATACACTTCCATATTATAATGGGATAACATACGAAACCGCAATTTTCTCTACCAATAATCCCATAATTTTCTCTTTAAATCAATATTTTGATTTTGTATTTCCAACATGTTGGATTGAGATTAGAGGAGCTCCCAAAAGAGCATTGAGTGGGCATTGGAATAAATTTTTAGGACACCCACTCTATGTGTTGGATGATTGTATAAATTGTATTGCACAGAGAAAAAAAAAAAAACTTTTCCGGATGTGAGATTATTTTTCCTCAAATATGTAATATGATACGATGATACCTAACCTTGCCAATGTCGTATTGTACAATAGTGGACAACTAAAGGACAACTACGATTTTAGTGAAAAATGGTCCTTCAGCACCTGGATTTTCACTCATCATATAGTGGAACTTGACGTTGAAGTGGGCATTTCCTAATACATATTAATAATATCATTAAAGCTCCCTTTTTTAGATGATAGGGGAAGGTTCATTGCAGCCCCGAGCAATAAAATTAAAGCCCCACCGGGAGCGATTAAAGTAGAAGCAAAGGCTTTTGAAGCTAATTTTAAGCATAGATGATTTTTATGTTTAGATTGAAGTGAGTTCTTATTTCTTATAATAAACTATTTTCCAGAATGTAATATTTGCTTTTTAAATCAGAATAAAATTCATAATCTTTTCATAAATAAAAAAAATCATTGCACATAACCTTAATTCTAGTATGGTTAAAGACTGTAATTCCCTCTTGAACTCAATATTTCATCTAAAACTAGCGCATGCATTCCTAGCATGAAGGAAATCAAGTAGCTAAGGGTCTGTTTGGTTAGCTGAAAAAGCAACATTTATTGTTTTTATTTTCAGTTTTAATTTAGTGGGTCCTACAACTAAAAAATTGGTTTGATTTTAGCATTTGTATTCAGTTTTCATTTTCATATTTTAAAAATTAGATTTGAATACAAAAAATAAATACAATTTTTTAGCGTTTTTATTTTTTATAAAAATGTATATAGTGGTATATTTGTAAATATTAAAGTTACTTTTTTTTTTTGTGATGTGATGTGTGTGAATGTGAAAGTTACGTTTTTTTTTTTTTTTAAATAGAAAACAATGACCAAATCTATGAATGATGTATTCTATACCTAAATTATGCATTTAAAACAACTTATACCAAGCACTATCAAATGTGAAAATAAGTTTTTTTTTTTTTTTTTTAATTCAAAATGAAAAGTGGATACACCACTTTTTGAAACCTAACATTCCTAATTTCTTAGCAAAGCTTGGGTGCACTGAGGACTTTTTCTTGTGTTTTTTCATACCATACTTCCGTTGAAACTTACACATCTTTGTTAGATTTTGGCATGTCAAACTCGGTTTCAAATTGATTTGTAAATATTTGTAATAATTCTAGCTAGTGTTTCAAGAAGTCTCTATGATATTGATTAAATATCCACTTGTGACTTGTACCCCCAAAAAAGAAAAAGAAAAGGAAAAAGAAAAAAGAAAAAAAAAAAAAAGGGCTTTAGACATCACAACTCACGACTCACAATCCCATATTAACAAGTCAAACCTTTTATAGCAAAGACTTGGACCAATTTGCTCAACAAAAGAACAGTGAAGGGATAGAGACTAAAAAGACCCCTTCAAAGGTAGACTTAGGAGGGTCCCCTAGGGCCTAAGCATAACATGCGTGACCCAGTTGCACCAATCACCTTGCCTTGTTAAAGAACCCAAATTTGTATCTGACGCATAGCAGATCTTTTTTATAACAAGTCTCGCTGTAGAAAAGTAAAAGTATGACCTTACGTTTGCTACTTTGCCTTTGCTTTCTTTGCTTTGCTCTCTACTGCTCTCTTTTCTGAGACTCTTTTCTTTTTGGCCTTTTTCTCTTTCAATTTTTTTTCTTTATCTCCACTTTTTGGAAGTTTCCCGTCTCCATCCTTGCGTCTTCTGTACAAAACAGAATCCCATCAAAAAACTACACGTTGAATGAAGATAAAACCCTACTTAGACTTATTTTGAATCATTGATTTCCACGCGCTAAATATATAAATGTTTTCTTTTAGTTTTATAACAAGGAATTTTTATGTTCTTTGCTGGTCATTCTTCACTATAGAATGATAGCGTCTTGTTAACGGGTAAACTAATATTTTATAGACTATATTATAAGCTCCAAAGAATGGAAATGCACCCAATTGACTTTGACAATTAGGGGCAACATGTGAACTTAAATTTACCACCTTGAAAATAAAAAAGGTCAAAATTAATATCCAATATCAAAATGGGGGTGAGACAACATTAAACATTTAAAATTGGACTTGGTCAAAAGAATGACAACCACAATTTTGAAGTATGCTGATTTTTTTTTTTTTTTTTTGACTTGAAAGCAGTCTGTCCAACCAACTTGTCTAGACTGATCAAGTCAATTTTAAATCCATTTAATCCAATGCTTGTGATAATCAGAGACGGTTTTCTCCCTCCAAAAATCAATTCCGGCGAGTCAGTTTATCAAAACTCGATTCCAAACAACTCAACTGATCTCCACTCACAAAAAATTATTGTTCTCTGTTGTATAAGGCATTCTCCAGTAAGATCTTGCCAAATCTCATTTAGATCCGACGAGATCTTGACAAATCCAATTAGTTCTCGTCAAGATCTCATTAGATTCAGAGGAATTTTGATCAGATTTGGCAAGTTTTGGCCAGATCTTCTCCTCTCTAACTATGGCCGAGACTAGCCGTCACTCGACGTGTATTCGACTAATCTAATTTGACTTCCTCATTGGTTGACAGTGAGTCTAGAAGTTCTCTACTGGATTTGGTAGGCTCAATTGCTGGTTGGGCACAAACCTAACCCAGACCGACTTATAAACACCCCTACTTAAAAAAGAGTAGAAAAACATAGAAATATATATATATATATATATGTATATATTTGTAACAAGTAGAAGAAATTATTAACTATTATTTTAAGATTCTAATTATGAGAAATTGAAAAAAAAATGTAAAAAAAAAGCTAGTCATTTTTTTTTATTTTTCATAATTATTTTTTTAAAATAGTTTATTAATTGATAACTTAAGGCCAACCTTATTTTAAAATCACATTCCAATTTCAAACCATCTTTCTTTTAGGACTAGAAGCAAGTTATTCAGTTCATAAAAAAAAAGAAGCAAGTTATTCTTGTAGGACTAGAAGCAAGTTGTTAAGACAGTTTATGCGCGCGTGGGTCTACTAAAATCTGAACTGTACGTGTAATCTGTATACCTATAGTCTGCACATTGATACTTTATAGGGCATACCACTGTGAAGTCTATACAAAGTACAGACAGTAAACACATACACATAGACTCAAAAGACCAGTCTCACGTGCTTACTCGTTAAAACCCACGTCATAAATTCCATGTAGTAATAAGTAAACCACGAAACATTAAAACAAAAGCAAAAACAAAAACAAACTCAAAAAAAAAAAAAAAAGAAGCTCTCTCTCTCTCTCTCTCTCTCCCCCCTCTTCAGAAAGCAAAAGAAAAGCTTACCTCATTCTCTGCTCCCCAATGCTGCAAACACAGCCATAAAACGAAGTGAAAAATTAAACAAAGCTCTTTCATTTTGATTTCATTCATTACCCCTCACGTTCTTTCTCTCTCTCTCTCTCTCTCTCTCTGTTAACCCCACTATAAAACCCATCAAAACCCTAAACAAACCCAGACCCTTCTCTCTAATCTCTCTCTCTCTCTCTCTATCTGTCTTACAACCATGGATGCTCTGAATTTCCTCAAGTTCTGGAGGCCCACCACCATCAACCCCTTAACAACTAATGGAGCTCCAAATCCTCTAGTTAAAAAAGGGGATGAATTTGAAGAAGAGGAAGAAGAAGACTCTTTCTTCGACTTGGAGCTCCTTGTTTCTGATATAGACATAAATAAAAACAAAACCAACGCCGACCCAGAAACCAACAGTGACAAAGAAAACGAAACCAGGCTTGATTTCAACCAAAACAATCTGTCCAAAAAAGTAGTCCTCAATTTCTCAGACCCAACCCTTTCTCTGTCTCCTAATGATTCTATATCAAGAAGAAAAATTCTCCCAATTGAGCCCAACTCCAAGCCTCAGTCCCCAATTTCTCTGCTAAAATCAGCTCCAAGCTTCCAAGTCCTCAAGTTCAAGAAGCCAAGGTCAAAGTCAAAGTCAATAGCAGCACTACTAGAAACAGAGAGAACAGAGTCCAAAACCATTTCCATGGACACCCACAAAAATCAGCTGAGAAAGCAAGAAAGCAAAGCTGCCACTTTGAAATTCAAAGTTGAAGAAGACCCAAGCAACTCACTACTCACCAGAGCATATAGTTCGAGAAAAAACGAAAGCAAACTGCAAAACCACCAAGCTTCAGAGGACTCGAAAACAGAGCGATTCTCAAAGGATTTGATGCAAAAATACTTGAACCTAATTAAGCCATTATACGTCAAGGTCTCAAAAAGGTACAGCGATAAGATAAAGCTCTCTGATGAGTTATCGGTGGGTTCACCGGCTTCGTCTCCGGCGACAATGGCGGTGCCAAGGAAGGAAAAGCAGGGGAATATTCCCTCGGGGATCAGAGTGGTTTGTAAGCACTTGGGTAAGAGCAAATCTTCATCGGCTATTGGAGCAGTACCAGTTGTCAATAGGAGAGATGATTCGCTGTTGCAACAGCATGATGGAATTCAAAGCGCCATTCTTCATTGCAAGAGATCCTTCAATGGTTCTAGAGGTATAGGATATTAGGATTTTATGTATAGATGTGTTTCTAAAATAAAGATTCAAAAATTTTTTTTTTTGAAGTTTGAAACTTTGAATGTGTTTTGGTGGGATTCTAACCGGTTTATTCTAAATTTGGTTTCAGAATCTTCTTCCTTGTCGCGTTCTATTACTTTGCATGAAAAAACAAGCACTTCATATTCGAGAGGTATAATTCACTCCGTTCCAAAATTTTGAGTTTGCTTAGTTATGTACTTACGTTTTAAGTGTTATTTTTCTCTAATGTATGGAATCTAATTTCAGATTCTTCTCAATTGTGGAGATCTGTAAGCGATCCTTCTGACGAGAAATCAATCAGAAGTTGCATCGAGGAAGGGATTTGAGGGAGGAAAATGTTTTTCTATGAAATTGAAAGCTATAGAAGGAGGAATCTGAACAGCTAGACTTGTTTGTTCCTCTGTTTTTGTGTTTTGTTGTAAAAAAGAAAGAAGCAATAGCAGAGGATAGGGTAGAGTGTTGTTGTTTAGGTGATAGCTATGATGACCAGTGGGTGCACTCACTTGGCGTTGTCTGTGACTGTAAAGAAATGGGTCATTATGAACAGATTGAAAGAATAGAGATTTGGGATCTTCTTTGCGTGTCTGTGTGTGTGTTGGTTGTTTTGGACCCTCCATTCAAGAATTATGTCACCTCTTTTGATTTGTGTGATAGCTGTTCAAATCAAAGATATAATCATTTCTCTGCGTTTGAAGATTGGAAATGACTGACAGTTACTATTGCTTTTGTTTTTCTGTTTATTTCATTGATTATTTGGAGGCAAGGTTCTGCAAGCATTATGTCACCAATTTTAATATCATCTTACCAATACCAATTCGGATTTTACATTTTTACCTTGAATATATGTATCTAAAGAAAAACAAATTTCTGATTGGCTATAAAATTGCAGAATATCTCAATGTTATGTCATCTTGGCAAAGCTCTTGCTTTCAAAAAGGACTTTTGAATGCTAAGAAAAGCTCCTCTCTTTCTTTTATTTATTTTTAATAAAAATATTATATTTTTTCTGTGCTCTTGACATGATTTGATTTTAATTAATAGAAACAGAAATATATGCTTTGCTAACATAAACATTGTTGTCAAGCACATCTACTTCTTTATGGACCAAACTTAAGCCGGTTGAATTTGCCACCATTATTATTATATGCTGCCCAATTGATAGCCCCCCATTAAACTAGTTTTGCATTACTAGAAAGTAGAAACTCTAATATTGGAAACTCCCCAACGACAAACTTTTTTTGAAAATTACAACACCAACAATTATATTAGATTGAGATGAACATTTGCAATTTTGCATATGTAATCTGGCTGAAGCAACTAAATAATTATTATTATAACCATTTCTACTAAATTTTTATGGAAGACATAAAAATTAAGCAAGCACAAAGATGAAAGATCCACACCGTGCCATCCGCGGCTGAAAATTAAAACTTCCACAACCTCAGATTGAGACAGTTGAAAATTTGAACTTCAAATTTTAAAGTTGAAAAGAGGGTAAGACAAGACTGTTTGAAGTCATAAATGAAATGAGGACGAAGGCTCTGGCTCTCTGGCGCTGCAAACATAACCAATTTTCCAATGAGCCATTATAATAAATGACATGAAGTGCCAAAATGTCCAAAATATTGTGGCCCATATCCAATTGCTGACTTTTTTGGTGCATCTCATTGCATGTTTGGCCAAAAAATCTCATGGACCTTCACATTCCACCTTAGTCAACATGGTCCCCATCCCCCTGATCACAAGGAACTCTCAAATTTCCTAGTCACAACACTTAAGTAACCATAAAGACCGTTTTTACGCAACAAATTTGACAAAAAATTTAATATTTGTTAACGTAGGATATTAGTGATAAGTAAAATATGACGTCTTTGATGGTTGAATAAGAGATCTGAGATTTAATTTTCGTTTACACCATAAACTTATTGGTGTCTTGGTCTGATGATAAAGAGTTATCATTAAGAGCGGACGCCATAGGTTAAAACTCTCTAAAAAAAAAAGTAAAAAAAATGTGATATCAGTGGTAGATTTAAATGGGATTTAGTACAAACCTATGACTTAATCGTTTGTCAAAAATGTTTTTTTTTTCTTTTTTTTTTTAACCTATTATATTATCATCTCCTAAAAACATTTATCTTTTCCTCTATCGATGCTTTCACCGACAACCTTCTCTTTTATCACTCATCTCCAATTCATCACAATTATACCACCACTAATTAAAAATGACAAAATGTCTCTACCCCATGCCCTACCCTACCCCAACTTGGCATGATCTTATTCTCACATTGCACAAATTTTTCGGGCCCTAAAAGCGGCAATGGATGGGGACATGACATCAACAATTCATCTTGCCTCATTGTAATCCCCTGTACTTAGGTATTTCTTGAAAGAGAAGATTACTTTATCAATCATTATACCATGTACTTATGTTAAGTATTTTTGTCATCTAAACCGAAGATACGAACACAAAATTTGACTGGTATTTCAAGTACCAATTTATAAAGCCTAAATTATATTATCTTTGTTTCCTTAAAATATATATTTTGTTAAACATATTGATAAAAAAAAAACTTAATAAATCTAGACTAAATAACAAAATAGGGGACATTTTAAATTTTCAGAGATTAAAAAATATATTTTTTTAAATGTCAATGACAAAAATTGAACATATTGTATACTATATTTTAAGAACAAAAATAATATTTTTATAAAATATTTATTTCCAATTAATTTATCCAAACATATTTTCCACTAGAGAGAGATTGGGAAAAAATTAAAAGTGAAAAGAGAAATCAAGATCAGTAAATAATAAGAAATAAAGATTAAAAAAAAAAAATTAAGAATGTACATTGGTTGAAATATAGAATAATGATTTTTTTTGTTTTAATTCGATAATTATTAATTACAATAATGGAAGAGGGAATTAGAATCTTAATTATCTATGTAAAGGAGAACAAGTAATACTATTAAGTTACAAGACTATTTTTTAAATATAAATTTTTTTTTTTCAAACATATGATGTTTGTTCTATAATGATTGTTCTTTATCATTGATTTTTAGTGCAGATGGATGATTAAACCCCAGATCATTGCTTTACGAGCTGAGTTAACTTATACGACTTAAGAGCGTCAATGTTGTTCGTATTAAATATTTTAAACTGTAGTTTTACATGTGTAATTATCAGTTTAAAGAAGTGACACAAATATACCACTTACTAGTATGTAATTATTAGAATGAATATTCTATTCGTCTAAGGAAATTTGTTCGTAACTAGTAAGACAAAAAGAAGTGTGCCTATAAATTCAGGAATGGACGCAGAAAAGATGGTTCATTGCACCAATTTTTATTATAAAAACCCGTCGAAGATGTTGAGGTTTACGAGTGTTTTCAGAAAATTTAAGTAAGGGGGATGCAATGCACCAACAGACACAACACAAACAAAGACCCGACACCATATTTTCGTCCAAGGAATATAGATTTTCTCTGTTTCCTCCACTGATTATGTGTCTCATTCTGTTCTTAATTTAATGTCGCAATTTCTGGTGCTGTTGAGAGTGGCATCTGCATCAAAGCACTGTGTATGTTTGTAGTACCATGTGAGCTCATTTTCCAATATTTTGCTTTCCTTGTTAAGTGAAAAATTAACAAACTCAGGAAACATTATGGTCCAACGAGGTTCCCATATGGTAACCCCTGGACAATTGGAACTAGTCTTTCATGACTTTTGTTCATTGGATCTGTCTTTTGCTAATGGGGTCATTTCATTTCTACATGTACTCCGTCCGTCTTATATTGCGAGTCCTCGTTAGAATATTCATAAAATTTTATGAGATTTTTTTTTTTTCCCACTTTTGATAATTCAATAGTCGGAGGAGGATTTGAACTGTAAAAGTTTTTGTTAAAGGAAAACATGCCAAAAATCACATCATGTTTAAATGTTAATATGTGCATCAAAAGTTGATGCACAATAACTTTATTTATCACCAGGTACCCCTTGGTGATCTCATGTGTAAGTATTATAATCTCATAAACATGTTAGTGGTATTTCTAAGTGGATGAAGAGTGCTTCAACATATCTTTTTAGAGAATTGTTATGTTCACAATATTTTTTACAACATTTTCACAATAAATCCTAATTGGCAGGTTGTTACAGGTTTTAAATTTAAATCCAACACTGAAATTACCTTCTTACCCACTAGTAACAGCAAATAACAACCTGTCAACTAGGATTTGTTGTGAAAATGTTGTGAAAAATATTATATACATAGTATTTCTCATCTTTTTAATGTTCTTCTTCCTTATTATGACTAATTTTTTCAATGAAAGTTCGAGGTATTTTTTTCTTAACAAAAAAATTGCTGTGAAATTGAGTGTGAGCCTAGTTAAAATTATGGCAAGGATGGAAGCCAAAAAAAGAAAAAAGAAAAAGAGAAAGCTGTTTTAATCAATAAGTTTCTAACCCATACCCAATTTGATGACCCGTTAGGCAGGTCTCGGATTTTGTTGAATGAAGACAACTACAATAACAGGGACAACTTGAAAACGGAATGGGCTTCGTTGGATTTCATGAGGCGAGAATGGAGAATCGATTTTTATTGAAAAAAATAAAAATAAAAGCGGGCCACAAAGCACCGCATAATGGGCCTGACATGCCGAATTGAAAGATGTCTCCAAAAGAGGTCCATGTCAAATTCAAACATTAAGAATTGAGATGGCAACTAAACTTTGAGTGCGGTGATAATTTGATAAGTATAAATATTTATAAGATATGGAAGTAAGAGTTGGGGTTCAAGTCTTCAAGTTTTCAAGAGAGAGCTTCACATATATATATACTTAGATTATGTTAAAGTAAAAATTTTATCTGCTTGTATCAAGAAAAGATTGGAACTAAACCCTCCACCCAAAAAAATAAAAACTTGTATTATTATTAATAGTGGTGTATTACAAAAGAATGTTACTCTATATATACATAGTAAGAAAGGAATATAAGAAGACAAAGGAATTATCTAGAACTTGCCTAAGTGTCTTCAAGTACAAATATTCCTACAAACATCTCATACTTATCTTTAAATGTGTTTCTCAAAAAAAAAAAAAAAAAAAAAAAAACTTTAAATGCCTGACAATATTATTTGACATATACTAACTCAGATGTTAATTTTGCGTTTTGACTAGTTTTATCTTATTTTTATTTTTGGGTTAAGAAATATAGAAAAGTACACTTGTACCAAATAATTTAAAGTTTAAAAAAACTATAAATAAGCAACTAAGTTAATTAAGTTATCAACAAAAACTGAACCAAATACACACTTAACAATTAACATTTTTTGTGACTAGCCTAGAGCTTGGCAGCTCAACTGGCACCTTCTTATGTTTTAAACAGCTACATTCAAATCCTCTAATCACCATTGTAACTATTGAATTATATATATATATATATATATATCTTATGCTACTTGACTATTCAAATATTCAATAATTACTTAGGTGATTTATATGATTTTAGATGCCCACATGAGGTATGAATTTATAGTGTTGTATACATGTACAAGTGAAAGTCTCGTGTGAAAGAGAAATTAAACAAAAAAGAGAAATTAATATAATATAAATCTTCTCCAACCCATAAATTCAATCTTTTGGGAAAATTACATTTTAAAAACTATTTCCCTAACTTTTTCCGTAATTGATCTAAATTTGAAGTAAATTTTCAACCTAAGATGTGATATTGAAATAAAATATCATAAGGATGTGGGGGCGATCAACACCTTGGTCTAAATTAATGATGCATACAACTTACAAGGTCAAAGAATCAGGGTTGAAATAAAGAGGTTGAGATACCAGAGGGGGTACCTAATTTGAGGACTTTTCAGCTAACCATCTAGATGGAGCAATCCTAATTAAGGATAGAATAAGACTTAGGTACACGGTTCTTTAGGTTCTTTTCTTAAGATTCTGCCACGTTGATTTTTTCTCATTAAATAGAATTATATTTCTTAGTTAAATAGCCACATGACTAAATTTTAAGAGATGAACTTAAAAAACAGCATTTAAGGTACTGTACTTAAGTTTTGTCCTTAAGGATATATAACTTTTATTTTATATATAAAATTTGTAATAACATTAGTATTTTTCTTAATAATAAAATTCATAGTACCTTTAGCATTTTTTGTAACTCTTTTTTTTTTCCACAATATTTTTCACAAATCCAAATTCTAGCAATATCACTTTTATATAGATAGTATATTATTGATACCATTTTTATTAACACTAATCGTAAACCTGTGCAATACGCGAAAAAAATTGATAATTTGTTTTTTTATTTATGCTTTGTTTGTTTCAACAATGATTTTTTTATAGAAAATGAGTCATTTTCCAAGAAGTATTTTCTATAAAGCTATCTCATTTTCCAATGTTTGGTAGCAACTTTAAATGAGTTGAAAAACAACCTCCTAACTTCCCTTATTTAGCTTGCTGTGAGATAGAGTTGTTTTTCAAAAAAATTTTATGGAAAACAATCTCTAAAAATAAGTCATACTTTTTTTATTAACCAAAGATAGTTTTCTTTTGACTCATATTTTTTTATGCTACCAAACACTAGAAAACAAGGAAAACTATCTTTACACAAATTTTTCCATTGAAATAAACAGAGCGTTAGTGAAAAATGAAAAAAGTAAACGAGACTTATAAGTGTTAATCCTAAATGATTCTTAAAATGATATAATTAATATGTAGCAAAGTATAGTTGATTCAATATATTAGATTTTTTAAATTAAGCTATTTATATTTGTTATTTAAAAGTATTTTAAATCTTGTAAAAAAAATTTCTCAAGAAAATATAATACATTTTACATTCAATTATTATATAAAGCAAGAGATATTTTGAAAATAATGTAATGTGTGGTTGAAATTTGTTTTTCCTTATAAATGGTTCATCTTCTATACGTCTTGAATGACCTAAAGAGGAAGCATATATAATCATATAAATAAATCTATCACTTATATTAGGGAAAAAAAATCCAAAGCTTTAAAAACATAAGAAAAATATATTTGAATTATCAAAAACCTACCACCGTACACCCTTGGTGCGATGGTCACTCCACAAGTTTAAATGCTTGTGGGGTGTGGGGGGCAAGGACCGGGGTTCAAGTCTCTAGGAGGGAGTTCCATACACATATATACTTAGATTAGGTTAGAGTAGAATTCTATCTTGTACAAAAAAAAAAAAAAAAAAAATCAAGAACCTACCAATATCACGATGAGTATGTGACATAGTTGTCAATAAAACGGCTTCTTTTTCTACACAAATCTCTCCTACTAAAGCATCGCCAAACTAATGGAATGAACCAAAATACTATATTGATGTGGCTCGACAAGAGCGTGACAACAATAAACGTTACGCTTCAATTTCTTGATATTATATAGATGTCATACCTAGTTATTGTGAAAAAAGCATTCTTTATTGATATAGTTTTTATTTGAAATATGAATATCTCTTTTAAAAATATTAAGAAGTGTCTATTGAGTTGCAAGACTTTGATTTTTTTTTTTTTTTTTTACATAACTTAGTTATATGAATTTTTTTTTTTCTTTTTTAAAGTGGGATTCTTCTTTCTTTTGTTGCTGAGTAACTTAGTGATGTAGTTTATTAGATAATACCAGTAAAGAAAAGATTAAAAAAAGGTATTAACCATTGCTGATTTTCACTTTCCCTCCACCAGGCCCAATCATGTTGTTTTCTGTTATCACTACAAATAAAAAATCCAGAATATTTTCATCAGATGGTTTTCCGTATAGGTAGCAAGAAGCTACGCATGAATCTATGCTCGCAGTCCATGACAAAATGACTCTTGATACGTAAGAGTTTAGTAGTTCAATTAGTTTACACATTATTGTATCTTTAACAGAGACATTTAGGGTTCATATTCATTTATCTCAAACTATCAAATTATTTATATATAAAAAAGTGCCGCTTAAAATTAAATAATGAGTAATTAATGGAGCTGTAAATTGAAAAATATTTTTATTATTCATGATAAAAGATGAAAATTTTCGGATTAGAGTGTGATGTAATTTGAGGGTTGAGGCATTGATTAAGCTGAAATATAGATGATTGAGACTTGATTATAAGTAAAATTTCAACATGAGCACTGTAATACAAAGAGTAGCTATATGAGGGACTAACTACGTACACTAATCAACAAAAGTTGTCCCTTGGTAGTAATTGCCAATTGGTTTACAAATTACTATATAAAAAGAAAGGAAATAAACCAAAAAGAAAAAAGAAAAAAGAAAAAGAAGAACATATATATCTTTAAAAATTAAACTTTAGGTACATAACCAAAGAGTATCACTTGCATTGCACATTCTGGATTTTTTTCATTCCAAGATTAACATCCAAAGTGCAATCCATCAGAGCAGATTTCTTCTTCTTGATAACCTTCATCAGGTGTATTTTTCCATCCAACTTTGAGTTGCAAGTCAGTGGCAAAATACCCCCACCCAGATCACTTGTTAACTTAGAATTGGAAGGCAAATTGCTTGAACTACTCAGGGTCACTAAAGCAGAAACCTTTTTGGTTGATCGAGCCCTGGCTCGTGCCTTGCGAAGTTCGGCCTCACCAACAGTCATACCGTCATAGGAAAATCTAACAATGCCACGTTCATATTTAAAGTGACCAAAATTGGTGTTCTTTATTGTGAATTGAGCATCCATTACCAAGTCGAATGAATCATTTGTGAAATTAAAAGTACTAATAAATGAGGCGTCACGTACCCGAAACTTTGGACTTTTGAAACGCATCACAAATAGTACAAAGACCACTATGATTATGGTTTGGAACACAGCAAAAGCAACAACATATGCTACGCATTTCATGCGCTTCTTTTTACGTAGCTCTGCGGATCCTTTGTCTGATTCCTCGTCACTTCGGGCATGGCCATTGGTTGGTACTAGGGGATAGGGTGATTGCTCCTCTGCCATTTTTTTTTCTTCTTCACAAAGGTGTTGAAACTCTTTTCGGTTCTAATTTCTCAAATGGGGTTTGATGGTGAAAGTTGTGGGGATGAGATGATGAATTTATAGATATATGCTTTGATTTTAATATGATATAAGGTACAAGTTGTGAGAAGAATAAAAAAAAAATCGTATCATTTGAATATGTGTCAAGGAAGGCCAATGCTTCTACTCTTTCATTTTCTTATACCAAAACGTGTCCTGACCGGCGGCTTTAAAATTTGACTTCATGGGCTTGTTTAAATGGTGGAAAATGATATTTGATATGTTTTCAAATATATATTTATAAAGCTAATAGTGAATTAGTACAGAACGTTCGATGCGGATGGGGTCGAAAGAAAATCTTAGTCTACATAGAAATTGACAGCCCACTTGGCAATTCCATTTATTGCCTTCTACTTTGTTTTGACCAAAACCTATTTCAAGAGGTAAATTACACAACCATTTAAGAAAAAGAAAAAGAAAAGTTGGGTTTATTCCCACCCCCAACAACCAAATGTGTTCCATGCAAAAAGAATTTTTTTGTGCATTTTCTTGCTTGGAATTGTTATTCGCTCATTCTTAGAATAATCATTTCCGGGTAAAAGAGTAAAAGAAAGAAGAGTAATGTTTAATTGTTTATTTCACCGACACTATTGCACACAAAATACACACAATCACGATTTTATACTATTGCACACAAAGATATTTTAAAATTAGTATATTAATAAGTATTAATTTTAACAATTTTGTTTAATAAAATTACATTTAGCCCTCCCTTAATAATGTCATCAATTCTTTTAAGAGTAATGTTATAGTCATACAGTTTTTTACAACCTTTTTACAAACTATTGAGGTAGCAAATTCTTATTAGTTTACATACTTGCATCATTTTTTATTTATCAATAACCGCATACCACATTAGCAATTTATAAAATTTTTTGTAGTTTTAGCATTTTTCACCTTTTAAAGGCCATAAAAATTAATAGATTAAATCTAAAACAAAACATACAAGTCCAAAAAAATTAGCCCAACAACAAAAATTATCAATAATAAAGCTAAAAAAATTAAACACAATCAATCTATTTTACTCAAAACAAACAACTTGGCCATTTAGAAAGTTTTAAACAAAAATCTTTAGTAATAAATTAGAATAGTCAAAAGCCGGAGCTGCCGCGTACAACTAGCAGCAGAGCCGCCACATACAACTAGCAGTAGAGCCGCCTCCCTAACTCTAACTTCTGGCTCCGTCCCTGGTCATTGCCGCATCATTTTATCTCAAGGAGGAACTTTCTGTTGAAAAAATACTTAAGGTAAATCAAACCTTAAAATAAAGTATATAATTTGAGTCATTCCATTGCTAAACCTTATTGGGATTGATCATTGAAGCCAAAGTAAAGAAAGAAAAAAATTATTTAATCCAAAAAAAAGGGCACTGTTATAGTGTTATTATCACTTTGGTAGGTATAGCCTTGCAGGACTGACCCGAGAGGCAAATTTCCTAGTGGCCCCGCTACCCATATCTTAGACAAACTTCCTCTTCGGGTTTGACTATGGAATGTGAAACAGGACATTTAGACTTTTTTTTTTTTTTTTTTTTTTTTTTTTTTTTTTTGACTAAGATATTTTAGACTTTATATCTGAACTTAAAATTTTAAGGTCATAATTTCACTTAGAAATATGTCTCTCTTTTTTTTTTTTTTCTTTTCTTTTTCTTTTTTAATATGAGAAATATGTCTTTTGCTTTGTTGACAAATGGTCATTGTTGTGAATATTTTATCTGTAACCCCCAACAAGTTAGTTGAGAAAATTTTTCTTCCATGATCTTTGTTCATGTACTAGTTAGATACTAGTTAGGACAGCACGTGCAAGTCATGTGCTTGCCATGGAAAAAAAAGTAGTAATTAAGGTCAATTCTAGATTTTATTTATATCATAAAATAAAGATATGAATCATTTTATTTTTAAAGTATATAGAGATTTACATTAATCAAAATAGACATTAATTTTAAGAATTTTGATAATTATGTCGTAAAAAATTAATCTCATTTGCATAAGAATTTTGATCAACCACAAAATTAGGGTAGCTATTTAACATATAAATATTTATTTAAGTATAATAGTTTTTTAGTACCTATTTGCTAAAGACAATATATCTACTCTCTAAAGCTTCTAAGATTGATAACAAATATCATTATCTTTCAACAATAAATAACTGAGTTTTGCTAAGTAATTTAAAAAAAAAAAAAAAAAAAGATAACAAAAGGCAGGTGTCATTGAATTTTTCATTAGATTAATGATAAGTTTTGAAAATTGAAACCTAAAAAATCAACGTTTTTTAGATAACAAATTAAAACCTAATATCATTATTCTAATTTTCTAAGAATTTCTATCATTTAAAACTCAAAATACGTAAAGAAAATTTTTAGGATGTTATAATTTAGTAGGAGTAATTTAGACATTACACAATAAAATATTTTAAGAATCATAAGTTTTCATTTGGGTTTAACTGAGAGAATAACAATATGACATATTTGCTCTTTTCCAAACCAAGAGTATTATAACTTTTGCACGTTCACCTAACAAGTGTCACAACATTTTCACTGTAGGGACACAGTTTCGTGGTTCGGGCCCAAAGATGTTGGATTTACCCGCAAAGGCCCTAAACAATGAATTTGTAGAGAGTAGGTTGAGAAGGACTGGGCTAGGAGTGATTGAGATTATCAACTGGTTGGGACCAGATCCCCTACCATGTTCAAGCTCCAATGATGGATTTTAAAGTATTGTTTTTGTTCTACGTCCGAGGATGACTATCTTTCTTCTCTATTTCTTTTTTTCTTTCTTTTCAGCAAAAGCTTCCCTTTTCTTCCTTCTCCTCCAACTTTTATACTTCCTTTCCTCTTTTCTTGACCATCCACGTGTGGATTTTCTCCTTTTTCTTTGGACACCTGTCCCCCCAACTTTATCCAGAACCTGCTTCATAAAAACGATGGGACTATTTACCACTGTTCAGATGTCCCCTCCACATCAATGCGGCCAAGGAATTAGCTGTGGGGCATTCAATGCGGTGTTGGCAGCCTTCCTTGATATTTGGGGGCTTTCTTCTAGTGTACGTCTCCACAGAACCGTTCTCGCCCAATGAGGTTCCCCAAGAGGTTCTTCTGGTTGGCAGAGCTTCGAGTATCACCTTGGCAATGATATTCCGAGGTGAACTATTCTCGGGCGTTCCCCAGTCCTCGGTTTGGGCCTGTAGTTTGCGCTATGCGGGTAAGTAGGGACCTCTGGGCCCATCGTCTTTGTCGGCCCAATGCTTGTTTCGGCCCATTTGTACTACCAGCCCATCGTCCCCACAATAGCCCCTCGAGATACTTCTTTCTGGATCCTCGGACAGAAAGGAGGATTTCGATGTCCCTGTTGTTGACAAAATCCACTTCGGACTTGTCCCGTCCACCAGAGGGTCTTTTTGACTTCCCAGAGCGCGTTTCTGATGACGTAACCCTTGAGACGCGCGTTCGTTTAATTCTGACGGCTTCTTGCCCTCTCACGTTCTACGGTGAGATGGATATCGTACGGCTGGGCGTTTTTTATGGGTATGAGCGGGGCTTTTCCCGCTTTCTTGCGGTCCTTCGATATAAATTCCCTTTTTTCTCACTCATTTACTTCACTTTAACCTGCATCGAGTTAGAGCGATCTTTCATTGAACCTGTCAACTATCCTTTCACTTACTCTCTTACAAACTTTAGGAGCCAGTCCGAGGAGACCCATTTCATTCGTGTAAGTCATTTGAGTCTTTAAATTTTTTCTTTTGTTCTACAGTCTTCTGTTCTTCACACTTCTTTCCTCCTCGGCTCTGTTCCTTTCCCCTAGTTTTTTGAGATTCTGGTGAGGTTTCCTCAGAAATGGGTATATTTAAGCATCTGGTAGAATCTAGGGAGGCCATAGAAAATTTTAAGGTTCAGTATAGGATTCCAGCGGGAGTTGGGGTTAGATATTGTGAAGAGGGTGAGTGGCATGAAAATAGGCATGAGGGGGAAGTGGTAATCCCAATGATAGCCTTTGTAGAGGGGGGAATGAGGATTCCCATGAGGCCGGTCACTAGGGACTACCTCACCGCCCATAGGTTAGCGCCTACCCAATGCGCTCCTAACATGTTCAGGATCCTTGGTTGTGTGGATGCCCTGAACGAGAAATTAGGGCTAAGATTGACCCATCACGACGTGAATTGGGTCTACAATCTCCACCATCTTAGAGGTCAAGGTTATTACCTTAAGTCTAGGTACAACGAGGTCCGACTCATCCAGTGCCTTCCCGATTCCAATAAAGGGTTGAACAAGGATTTCCTGATCATATCAGGTGACTGGCATGACGGCCTCCATTGCCCAACGAGAGAGGGGAAGCCAGGTGGGGTTACCGAGTCTAGGACTATGAATCTCACCTGTTTGTGAAAAGGATTTTGTCATAGTTGGATATTTGCGTTGTTTGTTTATTTGTTACTACTGCTGTTATCTCATATATTTTTCATTTGGTTACTAATGAGTTTCCTGTGTTAAATGAACAGATAAAAATTTGAGCGTCCCCAACCTCGGCTTAGTCAACCAAAAGGACCTAGACAAAATATTAAGGTCCGAGGTATTCGTGCACACGGACGGCCAGTTGAGAGCGGCTCACCTCATCCTACAATACACCCCTATCTCGACCGCGTTCCAGGCGCCGAAGTGTGTTATCAAGGCTCGGGACCCACGACTTCGGCAAATCAGTGTAGCCGCGCCTGGATTTTTGCTTCCCGGCCCAACCCCCGGGGAAACCCTCACAACCACAGCCATCCTTGACGGCATTCCAAAGGAACCGGAGGTGTCCCAAACACTTCATTCCTCAACCGCCGAAGATAGTTCAGACTCTGAGGACGAGTTTGAAGTCTTTGGTCAGGATTCGTCTGTGGAGGATTTAATTCCCGACCCAGTTCCCCAACCATCTGAGGCGCACGACGAGATGGGCATCCAAAGGAAGGCAAGGTCCAGTCTGCTAGAATTGATTGAGTCCCAGCCCGGGCGGAATGAGCCACCAAAGACAACACAAGTGAAGCCCCCCTCCTTGCCACCTGTCGTTCCTCCTCCGACTCAGGCTCTCGGATTGCATCCAGCCGAGCTGAAGAGGAAGAGGGAAGCAAAGGGTAAGGAGCCCATGGATGCCGGGAGGGCTATGCATGCCCAAGAGGACGAGTCCCAGAGGATGGGCAAACACCCCCGAACGGGGCACAAGGAGATGGAGAGGAGGAGCAGCCCATCAACAGCCCCCGAGGCGTGGTTGCCGGCGCCCATGCTGGATGGCGCCCCTCTTCCAGCCACTGCCTCCATCCGGGATTACCAAGGGGGCAGAGGTGGCTACGTGGCCGACGCGGTGGAGCAGGCTTTGTTGCTCCCCGGGGACATGGCCGACTTCTGCAACCTCAGGAGGCATGAGGTCTTCTTCGCGTTGAAGAGATATTTGGGCATGGTAAGTTTTAGGCGCCCCCCTCTTTTTTTGTTTTGATTGTTATTATTATTATTTTTTTTTGAGTGTTTTATTAAGTCCTTATGTATATATATATATATTTTTTCCCAGGCCGTCCAAGCTTCCTTCCGAGCAGAGGAGATGGTTAACTACTGCCATCGTCAAATGAAGGATGAGGAGGCGAAACGGCATGACGCCGATGACCGTTTAAAGGCGGCGGAAGAGAGCCTACAGGAAACGAAAAGGAAACTCACAGAGGAGGAGCGGGGCAAAAAAAGCGCAACGGCCGCACTTGAGAACGCGGAGAGGCAAGCGGAAAGTCAGAGGCTGCTTTTACGGCGCGCCGAGGACGACCTGGCTGCCTCAAAGGCGCAAGTGTTGGCACTGCAAAAGAAGCTCGCCGAGGCCGAGGCCGCCAGAGAAGAGGCCGAGAAGGCTCGGGATCAGGCCGAGCAGGAGGGTTACGACGTCGGTGTTGCCGAGACCGAGGAAGCCCTCAGGGCCGAGGTTTTAGGGGTGTGCCGCACTTACTGCCGACAGGTGTGGCTGGAGGCCCTCAACCAGGCTGGGGTTGAGGCTTCCTCTGCACTACGGAAGGCGGAAAGTGTGTACTACCCCGCCGCAATCTGGCCATCGCTCCCTTCTTTTCCCCGAACTGATCCCGTGCCGGTAAAGGCAGAGGCCGGCGAGGTTAAGGCGACTAAGGCCTCTGCGCCATCCGAGGAGGGGTCCAAGCCGGAGAGGGTAATCGAGTCAGGACCAAGTATGAAGGCCTCGGACCCTCCGATTGTGATTCCAGACGACACCATCGAGAAGGACGCAGGCAAGGGGTTGGAAATAGTCTTAGTGAGCCACCCTTTGCCCGCCCCAAATGAACAGGTCGGCAAGGAACAAGGAGCCTCGGATGCTGCAGGGGCTCAGGTCGACCCTCCTCCTCTGAAGGAAAAAATAGTTATTAAGAAGAAATAAGATTTAGTTTAGTTTAGATTAGCTTTTTGATTCAGTCCTTTGTAATTGTTGTAGTGTTATTGTTTTTGGCTCTTTTTGTATTGAATGAACTTTGTTAACAGGCACATTATGAATGAAAGATTCGTGAAAGCTTATTTTTGTTCTTATAATCATGCACAAGTAGCCATGGTGTTTATTTTTGTTTACGCTGTTATTTTACCTTTAATTCCCGTAGAAGGAAAAAACTGTTTGCTGGAAGCAAGACAAATCCTGTATTAGGAATCGCATAATATTAGCCTCGCCAAGACAAACGGTCCGAGGAACCGTGCGCTAATTGAACTTTACCTAGTACTTAGAAAACATGATAAGTAGTATTTAATTCCTTTCAATGTACAGGGTCCGAGAGACCAAAGATAGCCTGAATGTGTTAAACTTAGACACAAGATAAGTATAACCGAGACTCATACATGGAAGAATTGGGTAAGAAGAAGATAACAGGAACTTTTATTAATAATAGTACCTTTTCAGGTTGTTTACATTCCATGGGTGCAACACTGTTCTGTTTTCTAAGTCCTGCAGATAATACGCCCCTATCCCGGCTACGGACGTGATCTGGTACGGCCCCTCCCAGTTTGGTCCCAGTTTTCCCCAAGAGGGGTTTTTTGCAGAGCCGACGACTTTTCTCAGCACTAGATCTCCAGGCGCTAGAGGCCTTGACTTTACGTTTGCATCATACCCTCGCTTGAGCTTATGCTGATAAGAGGCCAACCGAACCATGACACTTTCTCTTCTCTCCTCAATCAGATCTAGGTTTCTCTCAAGTAGATTATCGTTGCTATCCGGCGTGAAAGAGCTAGACCTCAATGTAGGGAAGCCCGTCTCCAATGGAATAACCGCCTCGGCTCCATAAGTTAACGAAAAAGGAGTTTCGCCTGTAGATTTCCGAGGGGTGGTCCTATAGGTCCACAGTACGTGGGGTAGTTCTTCAACCCATTTGGCCTTGGAGTCGTCCAGCCTCTTCTTAAGTCCACTTACAATAACTTTATTTGTGGCCTCGGCTTGTCCGTTCCCTTGAGGGTAGGCTGGGGTGGAGTACCGGTTTGTTATTCCTAGTTTGCAACAGTACCTTCGAAAAGATTTACTGTCAAACTGAAGTCTGTTGTCGGAGATGAGTGTGTGCGGGACTCCGAACCGAGTGACGATATTCTTCCAAATGAACCTCTTCATGTCGGCATCTCGAATATTGGCCAGTGGCTCCGCCTCGACCCACTTAGTGAAGTAATCCGTGCCGACCACCAGGTATTTTTTATTCCCTGCTGCCTTCGGAAAAGGTCCGACAATATCCAAGCCCCACTGGGCAAAAGGCCATGGACTGGATAAGGGATTAAGCTCTCCTCCCGGCTGATGAATGCTTGGTGCGAACCTCTGACACTGGTCGCACTTCCTCACATACACCTGAGCTTCCCTATGCATGTTGGGCCACCAATACCCCTGGGTGAGGGCTCGGTGAGATAAGGATCTGCCTCCCGTATGGCTCCCACAGATTCCCTCGTGAAGCTCCTCTAGGAGAACCTCGACAGCCTCGGGGTGCACGCACAATAAATACGGTCCAGAAAAGGACCTTTTATAGAGTTTCAGATCCTCGGACAGCCAGAACCGAGGTGCCTTTCTGCGTATTTTGTCAGCTTCCAACTTCGCTTCAGGTAACAGGTCGTCCTTGAGAAAATGCACAAGGAGATCCATCCAACTAGGAGACGCTCCTGCTGGGTGAATGGCTGATACCTCTTTCCCCAACCGACGGGGTTGCAAGAGATCCTCAACAAGAATCACCCTCGGCAAACATTGCGCCGAGGATGTAGCCAACGTGGCAAGGGAATCGGCATGAGAGTTTTTGCTTCTGGGGATCTGCATCAAGTTGAAAGACTTGAAACCAGATTGTAGATGCTTAACCTGGTCGAGGTACTCTTGCATTCGGGGGTCCCTTGCTTCCAACTCTCCCCAGACTTGGCCTACCACCAATCTAGAGTCCGAGAATATGTCTACCTCCCTTCCACCCATCCGTTGGACCATGGCCATCCCGACTAATAGGGCCTCGTACTCTGTCTCATTGTTCGTGGCGGAGAACCCGAGTCTTAGCGACTTTTCAATTGTGATATTCTCGGGCGAGATCAGGACTAACCCCACTCCGGACCCCCTGTGGTTCGATGCGCCATCAACATACAGCCTCCACCGTGATACCCGTTCTACGGAGTTCACTCCAACTGAATTTTCATCCATGTGATGATTATTTGCATCCTCTTCCAACGGGGTCTCAGCAAACTCAGCTAGAAGGTCAGCGATGACCTGACCCTTTACAGAGGTGCGGGGCATGTACTTGATGTCGTATGCCCCCAACTTAGTCCCCCACTTCGCAATTCTCCCCGTATAATCAGCGCTTCGAAGTAAGGCCTTGAGCGGTAGTTGGGTTAAGATAACAACTGTATGCGCCTGAAAGTAATGTGGCAGTTTACGAGTGGCATGCACCACGGCAAGGACGGCCTTCTCCAACGGCAAGTATCTGACTTCAGCCTCGTGGAGAGACTTGCTAATATAATACACGGGTCTTTGTACCCCATCATCATCCCTTAGTAATACCAAGCTGACCGCATAAGCGGCAACCGCGATATAAGCAAATAAGACCTCGTCCACTTCGGGTCTAGACATTATCGGTGGCCGAGAAAGATAGTCTTTCAACTGCTGGAAGGCTGAAGCACACTCCTCGGTCCATTCAAAGTCCTTTCACTTATTCAACAGAAGATAGAAGGGTCTGCACCTGTCTGCAGATCGGGCTATGAAACGACTAAGGGCAGCAATCATCCCTGTCAGCCTCTGCACCTCTTTGGGGTTCCGAGGTGGTTGCAATCTATTGATGGCCCGGATCTGGCTTGGGTTCACTTCAATTCCGCGGTGATTGACCATGTAGCCGAGGAACTTCCCTGAGCCTACCCCGAAAGAACATTTAGAGGCGTTGAGCTGTAATCTGTGCCCTCTCAGGATTTCAAAAATGCTTTCGAGATCGGCAATGTGGTCGGACTCCTGCTTGCTCTTGACCACCATATCATCGATGTAGATCTCTATATTCTTACCTAGCTGAGGCTCAAACATTCTGGTCATCATCCTCTGATACGTGGACCCCGCATTTTTTAGTCCAAATGGCATCACTTTGTAGTGTTAATTGCCGATTGGAGTGACAAAAGCCGTCTTCTCCTGATCCTCCAGGGCTAGAGGGATCTGGTGATAGCCTTGGAAAGCATCCAATAAACTCATCCGGGGATGCCCCACGGTCGCGTCCACCAGTTGATCAATCCGAGGCATGGGGAAAGGATCCTTTGGACAGGCTTTATTCAAATCCGAATAATCCACGCACACGCGCCATTTGCCATTCTTTTTCTTCACCACCACGGTGTTGGCCAGCCATTCGGGGTAGAACACCTCTTTGATAGCCCCAGCTTGCTTAAGTTTATCCACCTCTTCTCTAACAGCATCAGAATGTTCCCTTGAGGAGCGCCGAGGAGGCTGTTTTTTAGGAAGAACAGACGGACTTACGTTCAAATGGTGGCAGATGAAATTTGAATCCACCCCCGGGGCCTCATGGGCATTCCAAGCGAATACGTCGATATTGCACCTCAGGAAATGCAATAGCTCTTCCCTCTCCTGGATAGGCAGATGGGCGCCAATCTGAAAAAACCTCTCCGAATCCCCTTCGATAAGAACTTTCACCAGGTCCTCGCACCTCGCCTCCTCGGCCTCAGCCTCGGCCGTTGGGGCCATTGACTTTGATTGCTATGGGTCCTCGCTAGTGAGGGCCGAGGATCCTGATTCTGGTTGGTGCATAATGGCCGCCACTAGACACTGCCTGGCAACGACCTGATTTCCAAGCAATTCCTCAACCTGATCCCCGGATGGGAATTTGACTTTGAGGTGAAGGGTGGAAGAAACTGCCCCAAGGGCATGAAGCCAAGGGCGCGCCATGATAGCCGTATATGGGGAGAAAGCATCCACCACGATGAAATCTACCTCCACCACCACCGAGCCAGCCTGAACTGGCATTCTGATCTGCCCTCTAGGAACGACCATTCTCCCATCAAAACCAACCAAAGGTGACTCGTAGCTGGTCAGATCCTCCTGCCTGAGATTGAGGCCCCTATATAGGTCTGGGTACATAATTTCAGCCCCACTGCCTTGGTCTACCAAAATTCTTTTCACATCGTAACCCCCTATCCTGAGAGTTATCACCAGTGCATCGTCGTGGGGCTGTTGGGTCCCGGCCTTGTCCTCGTCCGAGAAGCTCAGCGTTAGATGGGGATTCAATCTGGCCCTTTTCGGCTCCTGCCCGGGGTCCCCAGGATACGCCCCAGCCACCGTCATTACCCTGGAGGGACATGACCCTGTCCTACCCGGTGCGGCGAGGATGACATTGATTGTTCCTAAGGGAGGTCTCGAGGAATTATTGCCTGGAGCCCCCGTGCCAGCTTGGCCTCCCTGTCCACCAGGATGAAGTAGGAGCTGTTTCAACTTGCCTTCTCGGATCAGTTGTTGTAGATGGCTCCATAGAGTTCTGCAATCCTCGGTCGTGTGTCCGGGCTCTCTATGATACTGACAATGCAAGCTCTGGTTGCGTTTCGAGGAGTCTCCACTCATCTTGTTCGGCCATCTGAAGTATGGCTCGTTCTTAATCTTCTCCAAGACCTGATGCACTGGTTCTCGGAACACGGTGTTAACAGCCTGGGCGGCTCTAGATCCAGCTTCCCCTCCGAATTCTCGCCGAGGTCGGTTATTGCCATAACGATCCGACCTGAAATCCCTCCTTTCCTGAGGGATAACCTTGCCCTTCCCCTTCTTTTGTAGCTGATCTTCCTCAACTCTTTTATATTTGTCAATACGGTCCATGAGCTGACGGACAGTAGCGACTGGCTTTCCGGTCAGGGATCTCCGTAAGCCGTGGTCGGCAGGCAGGCCGACCTTAAAGGTTCTGATGGCCACGTCATCAAAATCACCCTCGATCTCATTGAACATTTCCCAATATCGGTCAGAGTAGGTCTTCAGGGTTTCACCCTCTCTTATGGATAAAGACAGCAGGGAATCCAAGGGCCGAGGAACTCTGCTGTTCGTGATGAAGCGGGATCCAAAAGCTTGAGAGAGCTCCTGGAAAGAGTTGATGGAACCCGTTCCGAGGCCGTCAAACCATCTCATCGCCACAAGACACAGACTGGCCGGGAATACCTTGCACATTAAAGTCTCGTTATGAGAGTACACCGCCATTTTCTGATTAAAATAGCTAACATGCTCAACTGGGTCGGTGCGGCCGTTGTAGAGGGTGAATGACGGTTGGGTGTAACGCTTGGGGAGTCGCCCTGCATCAATCCAGCGTGTGAAGGGAGATTTGGATATTTGAGCGAGTGCTTTGCTCATGGCATCGTTTCCTAAGCCTCCAGAAGACGCGCCTCCTCCCCTGCGTTCTCGGCGATTATCCTCCTCATAGGAAAAAGTCTCGCTCGAGGGCGTACGCGACCTGCGCCTGTAGTTGCCATCTTCCTCGCCATCGGAGGAAGGATCAGAACCTGAAGGACTCCTCCTCCTTCGCTCCCGTCGCAACTTTCTATTCAAATGGTCAATCTCCTTCTGCATGGCTTTAGCACGGTTGTCCTGGGAAACATGACTATCGCCCCTAGATTGACCTTCGCCAGAGCAGGTGGTATGCACGCTTCCTTCTTGGCCTTCCTGGAAGTGCTCTTCCCTCTGCGATCCCAAAGATTCTGGATGGTGTGGACCTGAGCCAGCCATGTTTAAGAATCTAACTACTCTAGTCCTTTAGCCCTTCCCACAGACGGCACCAATTGTAGGGACACAGTTTCGTGGTTCGGGCCCAAAGATGTTGGATTTACCCGCAAAGGCCCTAAACAATGAATTTGTAGAGAGTAGGTTGAGAAGGACTGGGCTAGGAGTGATTGAGATTATCAACTGGTTGGGACCAGATCCCCTACCATGTTCAAGCTCCAATGATGGATTTTAAAGTATTGTTTTTGTTCTACGTCCGAGGATGACTATCTTTCTTCTCTATTTCTTTTTTTCTTTCTTTTCAGCAAAAGCTCCCCTTTTCTTCCTTCTCCTCCAACTTTTATACTTCCTTTCCTCTTTTCTTGACCATCCACGTGTGGATTTTCTCATTTTTCTTTGGACACCTGTCCCCCCAACTTTATCCAGAACCTGCTTCATAAAAACGATGGGACTATTTACCACTGTTCAGATGTCCCCTCCACATCAATGCGGCCAGGGAATTAGCTGTGGGGCATTCAATGCGGTGTTGGCAGCCTTCCTTGATATTTGGGGGCTTTCTTCTAGTGTACGTCTCTACAGAACCGTTCTCGCCCAATGAGGTTCCCCAGGAGGTTCTTCTGGTTGGCAGAGCTTCGAGTATCACCTCGGCAATGATATTCCGAGGTGAACTATTCTCGGGCGTTCCCCAGTCCTCGGCTTGGGCCTGTAGTTTGCGCTATGCGGGTAAGTAGGGACCTCTGGGCCCATCGTCTTTGTCGGCCCAATGCTTGTTTCGGCCCATTTGTACTACCAGCCCATCGTCCCCACATTCACAAAACATTTATTTTCAGTCGTGGTTGGTCACAGTTTTGTATTTTATTATTTTATTTTGACTTATAAGAAATTGACACCTTAATAATTGTGAAAATATTGTGAAATTTGTTGTGTTAGTATAACAATATATATAAATGGAAAAAAAAGTACAAACGAAAGACTGGAAAAAAAAACTATAGCTACAGTGCCGCTTGGTACTGTAGCTACTGTTCAAAACTTGAGGGAAAAAAAAAGACTGTGGCTCGCTAAACCAAATGTACAGTATAAAAATATTGTACACGAATTCGCACAAAACATTTATTTTCAGTTATGGTTGGTCACAGTTTTATATTTTATTATTTTATTTTAACTTATAAGAAATTGACACCTCAATAATTGTGAACATATTGTGAAATTTGTTGTGTCAATATAACAATATATATAAAAGAAAAAAAATACAAACAGAAGACTGAAAAAAAAATGTGGCTACTGTAGCTACAGTGCCACGTGGTACTGTAGCTACTGTTCAAAACATGGGAAAAAAAAATGACAATAGCTCACGAAATCAAATGTATCGTGCAAATAAAATACAAACGGAAGACCAAAAAAAAAAACCTGTATCTATTGTGGCTACAATGCTGCTTGGTACTGTAACTATTGTTCAAAAAAAAAAAAAAAAATTAGTGGCTCACGAAACCAAAATGTACCGTGCAAAACATTGTACCTGCATTCACTCTTTTATATATAAGATAATGAAGTTCACACACGGTCTAATGGTCTAATAATGTTCACATCATATTCAAAGAAGATGAAGATTTTTTTAGGGGGAAATTTTGTAATTTTGACATCGTTTTATTTTGTTCAAAAAACAATGTTTTATTTTTATCCGATAAGTGATGTTTTTATCTATATATTCCTTTGCTTTTTCCTATAAATTTTTATGTAATCACTTTAGTTACGTTGAATAAAAAGAGAAAACTTGATGAGAATCAACAAGCATTCAAGGATCCATTGCATGTTCCAGTTAGGCCTATTACAAGAGTAAGATCCAAGAATATCAAAGAAGCACTTAATGGGCTTATTCAAGAGATTTGGATTGATTCTAACGCAGGACATTCCAGGCTGGGCCCAAAGGAATATAAAGGCATAATAAATTTGATTCAAGCTATTGAGGGCTAATTTAGCTTAATTGGGCGTTATTTATGGCGTGGATTAATGATTGATTGACTTTCCAGCTCCAAATCAGTTAATAGATATTTTTCATAATTTAGATCTTCTAATTTTAGACCAGATCTACCTTAATTTTAGGCTTTTATTATTTAAAACAATTTTTAGATTTTTTCCTATTTTGGATCTGCTATTTTCAGTCCAAATCATATTTTAATTAAAGTTTTATTATTTAGTACGTTTTTTATATTTTCTACATTCAGTCATGTCTTATAAATAGCATGCACTCATTGTAATAGGGGGGGATTATTGAATAAAAATCAGAAAAAGGTAAGGCTTTGCTCTTCTCTTTGGTTCTTCAAGAACTGTGAACTTATCAAGGATTCTTCCTTGTGGCGTTCAAACTTTATACCTTTGGTTCATGATTCAATTATAATCATTGGGTCAAGGTTTGTTACTTAAACCTTTAGTTCGCGTTTCACTTATAAACGTTGGGTCAGGGTTTCTATCAAAATCTGAATTTTAGCTTTTTGGGCAATATTCCAATATCGTTTGTTGGGTCTCAAAGCGAGTCGGTTGAGGTTCGCATCATTTGGTATTAGAGCTCAGGTTCTAAAATCAGTTTTCTATCTTTTTATCTTTTGTTTCTTGTTATCATCCTATCTTGTTCCTTTTGTGTTCTATGTTCCTTGTTCTTATTTTGTGACGTGCACTAAGTTAAAATCGTGCACCAGGTTCTTAAAAAAAAAATAGTGAAAAAAAAGAAAAAAGTGTGAAAAAAAAAAGAAAAAAGAAAGAAAGAAGAGACATCAGAAAAGAAAAAGAAATCAGAAAATTTTTTTTTTGTTTTTTTAGTCTCCATTCTCTCAATCCAAAATATTGTTTTCTTTTGTCCTTTTCTTTGATTTAGTGTTCCTGTCATATTTTCTTTCCGTTGGAATTTGTTTTAATACTACAAGTTGAATTTCTTGATAAAGTGTATTAGTTTATTGCAGAACTGAAAAGAGGAAGCTATGAGTGGAAAAAGGTAAGAGTGTGCGAGACTAATATCGGGAAAACGCCAATTTAAGAGTGAAACACGAGTGAGAGTGACATAATCTGAGTGCAAACACGTGAGGGAGTGTTGTGAGGAATTATTTCTAACATTTCTCTGTAGTTTTAAAAGTATGTCTTGCAGGGGTGAAACATCAAATAAGGAAGGAGGGGAGGAGTCATTCATCATGTTGCAGGCTATGCAACAACAATTTGAACGCATGAACGTGGTGTTTAATGATATTCGGGATCGGTTAGACAAGCAAGATACTGTTATTGCTAATTTGCGTGAGGAGCATCCCCAAAGAGG